>OX465252.1:18937236-19537236 GCA_949987775.1 Aproaerema taeniolella | reverse complement strand
TAAACGCTTACCCGTGGGTTTTTTTTTAATTTTGTAGGAGTTCCTTAGGGAATTTTGTTCAGTTTCTTGGGAGAATCACCCCCTAAAATTACGCTAATAATTTTAAAGTCGCCATAGCGACGTGATTTTTTTTCCTATTCGAACTGCGTTCCTTGGGGAAATTTGTTCAGTTGCGTAAGCTAATTCATATTCATAATATTTGCTAAGTTAAAGTCACTATAGGTATGTTTATCTTAGTATGTTTTGGAGAAGCTGAAGATAAAATCCTCAACATTATTAAGTGGATGTGTAATAAATACTCCTTCACGCTCAAACGGCTGAACCAATTTTGATAAAATTTGATGTGGAGGTAGCTGATACTCTGGATTAACACATCAGCTACATAATTTTCCCGAAATTCCCACGGGAAATAAGTCCCGGGTGGAAAGCTAGTATGCTTATAATAATAATTGAATTTGCACGCGACGCCCAACTCTACCTGAGAGCGCTTAGTCAGCAGTTTTCCAAAAGGAGAATCATAAAGTCCGGAGTTTAATCACAGCTTACCGCGCAGAAGATTATCCCGGAGTCCGGGTATTTCTGTCAAGTGGCGAATCCGGAAAATGTACTTTCACGGACCATTTGTGTTTTTTACGGAATGGAAATCATTTCTGTTGGAATTTGAAGTTTATGTTAACTTTCTTATTAGATTTTTGTGCCAATACGAGATTTATGTAGAGCAATATAATAAGGCTAGATGGGCTTGTCATTGATCATATCATATCTATTTATATCTATATCTATCTATACACTCACGGCTATAATCCCTTTTGGGGGTAGACAGAACGTCCATCGGGAAAACCCCAGAATTTTTTTACTGTTGTGCTGTTGACCCTGTACATACAGCAGCACGTTACACATTTGCACTATGAAAGTCGGCGCTATTACAAACGAGATAAGGGCGACGTGTGTACCTGCCTGCAAATACAGGACCAAACCTGTCCGATATTATAGATTGGCACGGACAAAGTTGGACCTATTCATCAGCCAGACAATTAAACTGTTGAGACGGTTTTAATTGAGTTTTCAGAAAATTTTCTCAACTTTTGGCAGATTAAGATTGAGAGATAGGCCTTGCTTGATTGTTTTTCGATAAGTCTATGAAACGTGGGTATTTCGGAAAGGATCGAAAAGATTAATATAATCCGTTGAGCTCCACTCGTTAGGGATACAAGTTTAAATTGAGATTTGCCGGTTGAATTTTTTTTTTTCATTTCAAATGAATTCTAGAACGATTTTGGATGGACGTGGTTGGGATTCTATCGAATTTTTGTACCGTTTAATGTTTTTTTTATTAGCACAGCTGATTGGAATTCACAGAGAACTATACGAGCACGTTTTATTGTTTCCTTTTTTTCGGATTTACGTACTTCTCTAAATTCTAGTTTTTTTATTTTTATTAGTGATCGATTCTGCAAATTTCTGAAAATTTATTAAAACCCATATAACTAGCGTCTTCCTCATTTCCTTCGCTAAAACCTACTATTTTTGTTTCTTTATTAAACAAAGCCCACTCTAATGTTTTCCGTGTGTCGTGGGTCCCTTGGATATTCAAAAAAACAGACACGAATACCGATGAATTGAGAAAAATCATCTGCTTTTTACACAAATATTTGCCCCGACCGGGAATCGAAAACCAGCACCCGTCCATAAAGAGGCAGTGTCACTACCACTCGATCAAACCAGCCGGCTAGCATTAAAGTTAAAATTTTGCAGAATAATTTAGCATTTTTAAAACGCTTGGAAGATTCTCAAATAATTTTGGGAAAGTAAAATGGGACTTGAACCCACGATCCCAGTGTTAGATCTTCTTTTTTTTTATTATAAGATGACCATAAGGTCAAAGATGAGGTCGACGATGGAGCGAGTTAACCCAGAAAATGCCTATAAAGGCACTGGTACTCCTATGCACTGACGGAACACAGCAGGCTGTTTGGCGTCGGACTTCGGTAGGAGGGTGGTCGCGAACCAGACGGCCCTGTACAGAGCCTACCACACCGCATGAGACCATAGGACGACACCTCAGATTCAGAAAAAAATGAAGTGTCGTTGCCTGGGATGGATTACTAGGAGGCAGGTCTCATTTGTGTTCCCTTAGTCGCCTCTTACGACACCCACAGAAAGAGATGGGGTGGTGTTATTGTCAACCGATCACCACACGGTCATCTCTTGGGCGGCCGCTAACTTGAAGGCACGATAGCTCAGTTGGTTAGAGCACCAAGAGATCTAATCCTGAGGTCGTGGGTTCAAGTCGTAATCACGCCGAACATTTTTCTTTCCCTGTAATTTTTTTTTTGCTACACACTCAACGGCCCACACTAAGGTTTTCCCTTGTGTCGTGGGTCCCGTGCAACACACAAAAAGACAAACACAAACACCCATGACCCGAGAACAAACATCTGCTTTTTACACAAATATTTGCCCCGACTGGGGATCGAACCCAGGACCCGCCGATCAAGAGGCAGCGTCACTACCACTCGACCAAACCGGCCGTCAAATTATTTTATTTACAAATTATTTATTTATTAGTTACAATAATTATTTATTTATTTTAGCACGATACTCTAAATTTGTTGGAAGAAATCACTAGCGTCAGTTTTCCAACGTGTCAATTCACTTCTCAACTAAATTACTGACAACACTTTTAGACAAAAACTTTTAAATTACCTTTCAAAGTTACCCCTGGGTTATTGGAGTCCGTCGGGGCTAAGCGGAACAGTCTGCAAAGTCTAATTAAATCCGTTAAATTTATTTGAAGAACTCTTAATTCAAATTTATTTTAACCGGTCCGGAACAAATATGAGCGCTGTTAACGATGCTAAGTTTTAGGTTGAGTTTTAGTTAAACTTTTTTGCTTCCAAATAGCTTTATAAGCAAAATATTGAATACTAGCATCCCGCTCGGGACATTATTCCCGTAGGAATTCGGGAAAATGATGTGGCCTATGTTACTCGGGGATAATGTAGCATCCTAATGGTGAAAGAATTTTTGAAATCGGTCCAGTAGTTTTTAAGTTTATTCGTTACATACAAAAATACAAATCTTTCGTCTTTATAATATTAGTGTAGATAATAGGGAATATGCATGTTTTTTTTTTATCGCATTGATTAACTAATTATGAAAATACCGTAGTTGAGATGACAAAAAGTGAAATTGAAATTAAAATCAGCCAAGAAATACGGCCGATATACGCATTTAAAACTATAAATTACGCACCGATTAGACAGAGAGATCCGACATGGACTGTGACGTCACATGTCACTACGTCCATACAAACTCCGTGTTAAATTTGGATTTGCTAGAAAGAGATAGAAATAAATCTTCGATGGCTTATTTTTTTTTGATTTCATAGTTAAATATTCGAAAAATAGTTTTACTAAACTGTTTCTTACATGAATGAGGATGAATTTAAAAAAAAATGCATATTCCCTATTGTCCACGTCAAAAATCCCAGCAATGCCTAACAGCAGATAACCACTAACCAAAACAAAATCTAAATGCAAAAAAAACACCCAAAACCACATAAACATTCACACACAAGAAAAACGCACACAAAGATACATCAAAATAAAAAAATGCATTACTATTGTGATGGTCATGTAATAACCTGATTTATTTTGCAGTATAAAACAAATCATTTGATGTAATAAATGTTTAATAATAGCGGTGATAGCCCAGTTGGTAATGAGCCGGACTTGTAATCCGAAGGTCGCGGGTTCAAATCCTGGTGCGGGCCTGTACCACTAAATTCATCTTTTCGGATTTATGTACAGATTTCTAATTTCTAATTATCACTTGCTCAACGGTGAAGGAAAACATCGTGATGAAACCCGTCCGTTCAAGAAAATTCATTTTCGAAAGACGAGCGGTCCACCAACCCGCATTGGGCCAGCGTGGTGGACTATGGCCTAAATCCCCTTCGTGTTTCGAAGGGAGGCCCGTGCCCCTCTGTGGGGACGTATATGGGCTACTGGTACTGGTAAATATTCGGGGAACACATCATATTTATAATTATGAAAAGTACATTACAGCAGGCCGAGTACGATAGTGACAGCGCCGCGACAACACCGCGGTCCTATGTCAAAATGTCAGCATTGACAACGCCATAGGGCGAGCAAGCCTTTGCGCGGGACCCTCGCGCAATCAAAATGAAGTTTCAGCGTGAGCCGAGCGCGAGTTTGTCGTTATCGTGCTAGAGCTGCTAAGCAATTAAACACGACATGATGATTCCTTAAAAAAATAGAAAAACAAATTAACGTTTGTTGTATTTTATCATCAGTAAAGTAAGTGTCCTCGTATCATCTCGTATCAAGTTGAGACAACGCTAAGGCCTGCCGTGGATCTTAAGTATTATATTTATATCTGATGTTGCAAAAACCTGGAGCCGTCTTCACTATTTGGAACTCTTCACTATTTGTTAATTTTTGAACACCAACAAAAAATATGACATCAAAGCATCTCCTTGCAACATTTTAACAAAATAACCCTTTGAGTGTTGCTTAAAAATCCCGTAGCACAATTTAACGAGAGCTTGAGCGGTCCATAGACATATAATTATAAACTTGGATATAGAAGACTAACAACTCGAAAATACGTTACGATGTTTGAGGTTGTTAGATGTGTCAAACCCTAATAACTTCTTCAGAATCCACTTACAGAACAATTAGAAACCAAATAATTTTCTAATACAAACTTTTTGTGTTCGTCTTATAAGAGCTATAGCTAAAAATTACTACTCATCCTGAGTATTTAATCCTGTAAGATTGAATACAAATTTTAAAAAATCCCAGGAACTCGAAAATTGCGTGCCACCAATCATTTGAATAAAAAATATCAGCTTCCCATACAAACGCAAATCAGCTGATCGTACAAGTTGTATAGAAAGACTTTTTTGTCATATTGGATATATATTTCTTAGGGAAAGTCGTTCAGTTTCATGGAATGAATCAACCCCTTAAGTTTGCTTACTCAAAGAAGCACTCTCATTAGTACTACTAAGATGGTAAAGGTGCTAAAGAGATAATAGTGGTACTAAAGAGAACGATATTTTACAGTTTGGTAGTATTACTGGGAATAAATGATTGAAAATCACACTATGTATTGTTGTATTTCCTTATAGAATAGAATAGAAAAAAATCTTTATTTTATAGGACATTCAGGATGCCACTTAAAACAAGTCAAGTTACATAAAAAACATACAAACATACATTAAGGATTTAAATACATACATACGCATTCGTTCGTCATACTGACTCTACGCCTATTCGCAAAGGTGCAGTCTTCCCCAGAGAAGAACAGGCAAGAAACTCTGAGGGTGCTCTTTTTAATCGTATTACAAATTTTCTCATTTTCTCATTTTAACTAATTCTGAAAATAATCAGACAATTTTTAATAGCCCTTTTTGCAAAATTTTTGTTTAATTATTGTTTTAAATTTTTCCAAAGGTAAATTTTGAATACACATGGGAATCTCATTGTAGAAACGTATATATTGACCCATAAAAGAGTTCGTGACCTTGTGGAGACGACTGTCTAGTACATCCAGTATAAGATTTTCTTATCTCTCACACACTTTGGTTGTCTACTACCCAGTGTAATACTTAGTCTATGGAGCGGACTGACTGTTATTGTGCG
Source organism: Aproaerema taeniolella (assembly GCA_949987775.1). Taxonomy (NCBI): domain Eukaryota; kingdom Metazoa; phylum Arthropoda; class Insecta; order Lepidoptera; family Gelechiidae; genus Aproaerema; species Aproaerema taeniolella. The sequence goes on along the minus strand of OX465252.1, from coordinate 19,531,564 downwards.
AAGAGATTGTTCCTGTTTAAGTGCAAAGTTACATTCAAGTTGTAACAAGGTCTTTGTTTGTACAGGGTCGAACTCGGCATCTTGTTTAATTTCAATTAAACAGCTCTTTCAGGCAGTTGGAATTGACTCTAATGTGTTTTAGAAAGGTTGTCTCAGAAGGGTACAAATTGATTTGAGATTTTGTTGTCAATACGAAATCTTGGACGCATACATACAACATCTTAGACTCTTCATGTTAACCTTGTACCATTAGAAGGACCAGTCATCAGGGGTTGTTCTCAAGCCAATAGAAGAGATTTTCAGTTACTATGTCATAGTTACACATTATTAATAAAATATATCTAGCAAATACACTACCAACCCGCATTGCACTAGCGTGGTGGACTATGGCCTTATGGCCTTCGTGTTTCGAAGGGAGGCCCGTGCCCCTTGGTAGGGACGTATATGACTGATAAAAAAAATGAAAAATGGAGAAGCAATCTGTGTTTCTCACAATGCAAGGAAAAACTTAGGTTTGTATTACAGAACGCAACTCAGACTCTGATATAAACTTAAGTAGCAGTCGTCTCTGTTATTTCGATAGTGAGAGAAAGAGACAATCAATACTTGAGTACTTGACTTGACGAGACTTGAGTCTCCTTCTGTAATACGGCCCTTACAAATACGAATATACTTTATTGCACACCAACATTACAGAACATGATACAGAGTAAAAGTTACATTATGAACAGTAATAAAGTTAGGGTGCTAAGAAGCAATATCTTATCGGCCCTTAGTGTGGGTTAAGGGTGTAGCTTTATAAAATACCAGCATTCCGCTCGGGACTTCGTTCCCGTAGAAATTCAGGATTTAACCTATCCATCGGGGATAATGTAGCTTTCTAGTAGTGAAAGAATTTTTCAAATCGGTTCAGTAGTTTCGGAGCCTATTCAATGCAAACAAACATGTTTGCTACATAGCTGGATAGTTTTTTTTGCTACATCAAGAAATCACAACCTCTTACACGCGAATATAAAAAAAAAACCTCTTAAAAGTACCAAATAAACGATGAAAACATTTCCGAAATCCTGAAGCAGTAGCAATAAGCAAAGCTCTTACAATGAGTAAGACTTTTGTAAATAAAGTACGTCGGGATATTTTTCGTGTCTGAAAGGCTGTATGCGAAGGATTTGTAGTCTTCAATGGCAGACTTATAACAAAATGTACGAACTCCGGCAGATATCGGATAAAGAAACATGAAATCCGGCCATATTTGAGCAAAATGACGGCAAAATGTGAGCGTATTTCGACAAATATTTGATAATACTCGTATTTTTGGATGAGCTGTCCTTTAATAACATTAAAATTTAAAAAACTGTATCACCACCGACACTTTTTAAACAGCAGAACCGATTTTGATTAAATAAAGCTAAGAACCACCTCGATTATGTCAGGTTTCAAACAAAAAAAACCACTTCGAAATCGGTCCATTCGTTTAGGAGCTACGATGCCATAGACAGACACACAGATACACATATTCACATGTCAAAAAAACCAGTCTAAAATTTAAGATTAAACTTTTCAACTTTACATTTCTCCATTGTTTCTGCAACCACGCGTTGTGCGCTCTTACGAAACGAAATAAATGTTTAAGTTGATAGTATTTATAAGGTTATCTTATCTATTTGCACTATGAAAGACGGCGGCGCTATTACGAGCGAGTTAAGGTTGACGTCAAGGTTAACTGATTTACTGCCTTGTGTATGTTCAGTCCTAGAGACACAATCGAGCTAGCTTTCCACCCGCTACGTCATTTGCGTAGAAAAGTAATATATTATTATTACAAACTTTTATTTGATTTTCCCTAGTTACAAATTTTGCAAGTTAAATTTGATCCACTTTCCGGTTTCCGATTGAGCTGAAAGTTTGCATGCATATGTATAACGCGTGATATTGCAATATTACGATGACAGGAAACTGATCTGATGGAACTCCGCAATAAAATGACACAACTCCATTGAGTTTGGGCTCGTTCGATTCGTATTGACGAGTACTTTGCTCCTATATGGCAGAAAAGCTTGTTTTAAAAGTTTTTTTTTTTTTTAATTTTGGAGTTATTTTACTTTCAGGCCCTCCAATCAGGGTGTCTATTTTACTAATTAATCGCGTCTTAATGGCGGTGGAACGACAACGGTGACCAATTGACCATTGTATCCGTTCAGCTAGCAAATTTCATAACTATCGAAGTCCAATCCAATAACCTTTGCTTATCAAATGAGACCTAGAATGTCTCTTAGAAATAGATTTAAGGAAATAGATATTTTGACGTTTGCGTCCCAGTATATATTTAATAATCTTTTATATGTTAAGAAAAATGAACAATGTTCAAGAAAAATTGTGATAGACACAATGTAAACAGTAGAAACAAACATATCTTGCATTTACTAGACAGTCGTCTCCACAAAGTAACAAACTCTTTTATGGGTCAATGTATATGCTTCTAAAATAAGATTCCCACGTGTATTCTTAACCTACCTTAAGAAAAATTTAAGACAATAATCAAACAAAAACTTTGTAAAAAGGGCTATTATAGAATTTCTGATTATCTGTTAGACAAGCAACCATGGGAATAAATTGCTCAGCTCCAGAGTTATTCAGATATTAATTCAATTAAAATGAGAAGTAGGAAAATTTATATGATTGACTTAAAAAGAGCGACCCTCGGAGTTTCTTGCTTATTCTTCTCCTGAGGAAGACTGCACCTTTGCGAATAGGCGCAAAGTCAAAAATGCTAATGTAATTCACTATTTTACTCAATGATTTATATTGATTTTGCTAATTTATTTTATGAAATAAATATTTTTGACTTTCTCTTGACTTTGCTAATTTGCCGATCTATGTCGGTGACTTTGGTTTTCTGCCGACCTAGATAAAATATTTAATTAATCTCAAAATTAATTTATTTTGAAAGATTTATAATTCAATGTCTAGACGTTCTCTTCAAATTAGTAACATAATACCGACCTATATTCTGTGTAAATTCATTTTTAAGGTAGGCAATAACAACAGTACTTAGGGCTGGCAACACTTAGACACTGCTTTATTACAGAAGGGCAAAATAAATCTTTAAGCCGACTTCAACGCATCGACATCAACACAGAGTGAAAAAAAACCTCCTAGCTATATTCAGAATCCTGAACCAATATCACTTACAGAACACTTTTCATATTTTTTTTCGGGTGCACTCCTCGAGCGCTACCCGCACCCCTCGCGTGCCTGGTGTAGGAGTAATGTCTACATTTAGGCAAAAAATTAACTAATTTCCATGGAAAAATATTTAAAAAATTTTTTTTTTTCATAATTTTTTTTTTGAGTGATACTGGTTCAGGATTTTGAATAAAGCTAGGAGATTTTTTATCACCTTGTATAATATTCAAGCATAGATACAGGTACATTGCTTCTTGACACCACTTTTAACATTTAACATTTATTGTGAGGGTTATTTAGATGTATTACTAGTATAGTTCAAGTTATCAACCTTTCGCCCACAATACAACAACACCCTCGCGTCCCACTTACTAGCGTCTACACTATAGAAGTAGAATCCATAGTATGCCTGGGATGAGTTGGCAGCAGACCCATTCTAAGTTTATTTCATTTCCATTCCAGTGCGAAAAGTACCTGAAAGTATGCAATCCCAAAATCACATAATCTCCCGTGGAAATTCGGTCTTTGTTCCCGTGAAAATTCGGGAAAATCATGTACCCTATGTTCATCACGGATAATGTAGGATTCTAATGGTGAAAGAATTTTTCAAATCGGTCCAGTAGTTTCGGAGTCTATTCAATGCAAACAAACAAATCTTTCCTGTTTATAATATTAGTATAGATTAAATTGCAGGTTCTGACTCACTGACTTATTATCGCCTGGTTCAAACAGTTGGACCTACAAAGCTGAAGTTTGGTCTAAAGGTTCTTTTTATAACGTAGGCAAAGGGTAAGGAAGAATTTTATATGAAATTCCTACGACTACGAATCCTCTAGTAAAACAGAATTGGTTTCTCCTTTGTATTCTAAAAATATAAAATTAAGGCAGCCCTACAACGACAGCAGCCTCATTGCCTCATATTGTGAGTGACAGGTTGAAAATTGAACCATAAAACTTGGTTGGTAGAGTTTAATTTTCGTTTTCGACATGTTTCGAACTGATCAAAGTTAAGGTAATTGTATTGTTGATCGAAATTTGCCAAATTCTAAATAAAATTATAATTAATTTGATAAAATTAATATTTTTCTGTCATGTAAGCTTAGAAAAAGATCAATGTCAGAGTTTTCAAACCGAATGGCCTCTGACTCAATTTAACGACTTAAGTTAATTAATAACAACCGGGACTGGCATGGCTACGTACCCTCTCGGGATAATTGGTCACTTTGATCACCCATCAGATTCCCTCCCCCCGGGTAAATTGCTTAACCTCATTGACCACTGGGCTACAAGCCTATTAAATTCACATTTTTAGAAACTTTATTGTATACTCAGAAAGGAAAAATGTAGAATGTGCCAGCTACCTACTCTTTCCAGGTATACAGTAAAAGTCTGTTAGTGGGATGCGAGGCTTTTGCTCTATAATAGGGGAAAAACTGACCATCTTGCACCATTAAACAACTTATTATATCTGATAACCCTCACAATGTGTGTCAAACGTGGCATCTAGTTTTTTTTTATAGGACATTCAGGATGTCACTTATAACAAGTCAAGATTACAATGAAATACATACAAACATACATTAAACGATTTAAATACATACATACGCATTCGTTCTTTTGACCCTACTGACTCTAGTAGTTTTAAAACCATTGATGCTCTGCCTACCCCGTTAGATATTATAGGCGTGAGCTATGTATGTGTTGTGGATGCAGGCAGGAGCAGGGTAAAATGAAGAGAATCCAAATATTCAGAGGCACATTTTCTATTGAGTTACGATTAATACGACTGACGTCACCTCGCCCAACTCTACTGGAAGTGGCAAATATGCTGAATTTACAAAACGAATCATGTGTCCCTATATATGTATGTCAAAACGAAAGAAAAAACTTACAACACAAGCTTATAACCAAAAGTGACAGGCACATAAATCATTCCCAATCACTTATTCCGGGATTGTCTTATATTGGAATTCCCGTCGGTACCAAATTTAACATCATACCAATTCAGCACAAGTACGGGCTCAAAATCTCTCATTGCCTTCACGTTTTGACGTGTACACGTCAAAGGGCACCGACCGAAATAAATTGCCTAGATGGTGATAGGGATTCCAATGTAGAGATGGAATTACGGTACCATGTTTTTTTAAATACCTACTTTAATTGAATTGTTTTTTTGAAGTGAAAACTTCTTTAGCGGCGTTGAGCACTTTTAGTATTGGGAAAAAATGTTAAACTCGCTAAGAACTCGCGTCAGTTCGTCAGATATCACGTGACCCTGATCAGAAATGCGTAGAATAGGGTTGCCACCTTTTTTGAAGTGAAAACTTCTCTAGCAGCGTTGTGTACTTTGAAGTATGGGTGGAAAGTCGGACGGATGGCAGCCCTATGGTAAAATTATCTCCGTGACAAATATCAACGATGTCAACGATTATTCGCACATAGTGCGCAAATACCGATAGACTATGTTACTGAATTGAAAATAGACAGTTTGGTCGAGTGGAAAAGTTGCCAGATTGTAAGCAACAGGTCGAGGGTTCTCAAATCCTGAGAGAATAACGGACTCTTTTTGTGTATTTTGTTTTATTTCCATATTAATGCACAGCGTTAATGTTCAAGTTTTCACTTCTGCCGGCACTCCCGGAGGGCAACCCGTTGTTTTTTTTTTTATATTTCAAATATAAGGAATACATCCGTATTACAATCAATTACATGTCAAGGAATAAAATAAAATTATAAAATTTCAGTTATAATAGGGAGAAAGAGTGACCTTTGACCGTGTGGTGATCGGTTGAGACTGAACCTATAACACTCTATTAACAACATTATTAAATGTAATAAGACGAGGGCATTAAGTATGTGGATGCATTAAATAAAGAAATAAAAAACAAACCTTTAACACCCCCCTTTTTGTGTCAGAAAGTAAAAAATCGGAATATATCCCGCTATATAGCAGCAACAGGCCCAACCCTACCCGGGTAACGCGAGAGGAAGCGACGGGAAGGGTAGGTGAGGAAATTCAGGATGGGATTGTAGGAACTTTAGATTGGATTGAATTTTCCCGCGCTACCTTGTTTAATTTAGTAAGGAACGGATGGCGCGTTACTTTCGTGTGGAAAAATCGAAGTTTCCCGGTGTCGCGTTGATTGGGTTAAAAAAATGCGGCAAAAAAAGTTAGTTTCATAACTCGGTTGAGAAAACACCCGACGCTGAAAAATTTGGTATATTTTTCTTTGGTGAGATGAAAATGAACAGTGTGGAAACAGCAAAGTGGCATTTTATGCGTTTCATTTCTTGGAGCTTGATTAACAACAATTTGTTAAGCATAAAAGACGTACAACGAATTGTATTTTGTATCTTAAAGGGGTTAAAATCCAATTGGCAAAAATTAATAATAAACAAGAAACAAAATACCTGGGTGACTGAGTTGAAGCTCAGGTTGATTGGTGGCGCCATCTTTTGTATTTTTTGGAACTATCTTCTTTAAATGTAATGCCATCCATCAACAAGACGGAAAGTTTTTAAACTTAAACTGGCATCTCTGCAACTGAGTAAAAAACTCAAATTATTTACATTTGTCTGACTTTTTCCACAAATTTTTGTGTTAAATCTCATGATTTAAGAAAATCACTGCCATAAAACGTCGGTTAGGGGTTGAAAGGTCCCCTGTATAAAATCCATATCTTAAGTTTGTCCCTTAAGTGTCATAAATAAATAAAAGAGGTCCCAGATTCACCTTTGCGTTATAAAATGTTGCTAAGATATTGATAGTATAGGGCAAGAACGGTTTTGTGAGTATCTTTATAACGATTATAAGGCAGTGTTTGGAAGTAGCACCATAATTATGACTGTAAAATTGCCCAAAATCACATGTGGCTTAAGGCAACTACAGCACCTAAATTACGATTATATGATGCGTAGATAAGCATGACGCACTGTATTAAATCGAAGAAAAAAATACTACGGTAATATTCAGGACATAAACTAGATAAGTAGTTTGCTGAAAACATGATTCAGCACTTTTGGTTCGATAGAAAAAGCTCACAAAGTTACCTCTAAATACCAATATTGTGTATCTTTTAAGCTGTAAAAACGATAGTAAAATGCACACAGGAACTTGAATTTGCAATCAAAATGTTCGTGATTGAACACTCTCGATAAGTAGTTAACGCATTTTCGATTTAAGCTATTACCTTTCCATAAATCTCATTTTTCTAACTTTCGAACATGTTTTTACGCACGCACGCTTTCATAGTCCGTAAACTTCGTGTATCGACACTGTTCGTACTGCCGGCCCAGGCCTGTTGAGAGACGGAGATGGCACTATTCCTATGTGTGCTGCCTTTATTGGGTGCTGTAGTCGCCTTAAGTGATTTTTTAAACCCCGACAAAAAACAGAGTTGTTATAAGCTGTGTATGTATCTGTATGTCTAGTCTGTGGCATTGTAGCTCCTAAACAAATCGACCGATTTGGATGCTTTTTTTTTAAAAGCTGACGTAATCAAGATGGTTCATAACTTTGTTTGATCAAAATTGGTTCAGCTCTTGAAGAGTTATAAGCGATAAATGTCAGGGTTTCAACAACATTTTTTAACCATTGCCCCTCGAAAAAGGGTCAGTTCTTCAAAAACAGTGAATAAAACGCTGTTTATTTCACTGAGTGAATAAAACATTTTGAATTTGGAACATGCGCGAATATACGGATTTTAGTAAGAAAACAAAAGAAAATGTGCAAGGAGGTTGCATACTCTCGCTATAAAACCGTACTAAAACTTGGCTGTATGTAATAACTGGCTGTATGGAATATGGCTCGGTAAAAAATTTATTTAAAATAAGGAATTCAGCCAATTTTCTGTGCAATTTTCATACAATTAAAAGTTTCTGTTAAAAGTTTTTGTCTCAAAATCATAAAATGAGTTCGACATCCAGTGATGAAAGTGAACCTCTCGTTCCAGAGTCATTTCGCGTTAAAGCAGCAGCTATTGTTGATAATTTACTGTCACAGAGTAATTATTTTCTTTTTCTCGTAGTCAATGGTAAAAAGTAGAGTACCTAACACGTGAAAAAAAATTCATCTCGGCTCTTGTATTCCTCGATCCGCTCAGGATTCTAATCTAGAATCCTTCGTTCCTCTCGGGATACAACTCAATGCCTCGAAAAGAATTCACCTTTTTTTCACTTGTTGGGTAATCTACTATTATTTTATAGTTATTGTTCTAGTTTCTAGCTTTACACTTTCGTCATAAAAAACAGTCAAATAACTCTCTCCCTTACAAGATTTATCATCAACAAATAAGAAGCGGTACTCAAGTACAAGCCTGAGTATGAGACGAACAGGATATTAAGTGCTTTGTAGGTAAAGCTTTGCTTCGTGACGGTATAATTACGTCTTAAGCAATTCAACTTGATCTTAGACCGTTTAACTGGCTTCCAAGTACAAGATTCATTTGTTCTTATACGACTAAGACGTCCTTGAATGCTCGAGTTGTAAATGAAGTAACGACTTGTGACTTTATTTTCAACCGACTTCAAAAAAAGAATTAGGTTCTCAATTCTACTTTATAATTTTGATTATCTTTTGTATGTTTGTTAAAAATTAGATGACGCCTTGGTTTGTGGTTATCTGCTTCTTTCTTCTTTTTTTTTTGTGTAGGTATAGTCAAGTATGTATGTGGCGAACTTGGCTAACCCTGGTTTCAGAGTTTTCAAACCGCACAATGGCCTCTGACTTGGTATTAACGACTGTAGTCAATCGACAACAGCCGGGACCGACAGCTTAACGTGCCCTCCGAAGCACGGAAACACTAATAGGCATTGTTCAGATTTGAAGTCGGTGATTTGTACGTTTTTAACGTGGACATTTTATCTTATTAAAGTTAAAACTATTAATTATTCTGTACTAGAGGATGCCTGGGTCTTCATTCCCGTAGGAATTTCGTAAACTATTTTACGCTTTGCCTACGTTATAGAAGAAATCTTAGGATTAAACTTTAACTTTCTAGGCCCGAATATAATTATTACATTCTTATAATCTTTTTTCGTTAACCAATCTTCATATAGAATAATCTTAGTACAACATTGTAAAAAAATAGAGACACATAAACAGACAGGACTTTACACACAAATACATACATACATACATACGCTCCCGCCTAAAATCCCTAACGGGGTAGGCAAAACTTCAGAAGTTTTAGAATAGAATAGAATAGAAAAATCTTTATTTTACAGGACATTCAGGATGTCACTTAAAACAAGTCAAGATTACATACAATGAAATACATACAAACATACATTAAACGATTTAAATACATACATACGCATTCGTTCTTTTGACCCTACTGACTCTACGCCTATTCGCAAAGGTGCAGTCTTCCTCAGAGAAGAACATGCAAGAAACTCTGAGGTTGCTCTTTTAAATCGCATTACAAATTTTCTTATTTACTAATTTTAACTAAATCTAAAATAACTCTAGAGCTGAGCAGTTCATTCCCATGGCTGCCTGTCTGATAGATAATCAGAAATTTTGTAATAGCCCTTTTTGCAAAGTTTTTGTTTAATTACTGTATAAAATTTGTCCAAAGGTAAATTTTGAATACGCATGGGAATCTTATTATAGAACCGTATACATTGACCCATAAAAGAGTTCGTGACTTTATGGAGACGACTGTCTAGTACATCCAGTTTATACTTGGTCCTAGTATTTTCATTGTGCCTATCGCTATTTTTCTGAAACAAATGTTCATTCTTAAAACCAGTTGATGTCACGTTTGACACAAATTCTGAGGGTTATTAGATGAAACATGATGTAGTGATGAGAGGTTGTCAGTCTGTCGCCCACAACACAGCAAAAGCCTCGCGTCTCTTATCGACTTTTGCAGTATGCACATTCTAAGTTTTTATTTTACTCCCAGTACAGCATACACAAAAACATTTTGTATAAAAACGTGATCATACTCGATCCTTCTTTCCTTATATATACTACACTGGTATATCTACCCGTGTATGGTGATCGGTTGAGAATAACACCACCCCATCTCTTTCCGTGGGTGTCGTAGGAGGCGACTAAGGAAACACAAATGAGACCTGCCTCCTAGTAATCCATCCCAGGCAACGACACTTCATTTTTTTTCTGAATCTGAGGTATCGTCCTATGGTCTCATGCGGTGTGGTAGGCTCTGTAAAGGGCCGTCTGGTTCGCGACCACCCTCCTACCGAAGTCCGACGCCAAAAAGCTTGCTGTGTTCCGTCGGTGCGTGGGAGTACCAGTGCCTTTATAGGCATTTTCTGGGTTAACTCGCTCCATCATCGACCTCATCTTTGACCTTATGGTCAAAATTGAGGTCAAGAGTTAACCCATCTTATAATTAAAAAAATTAAAAAAATCTTCTTTTTCTTCTTACCAACCCATCCCCACCGAGGGGCACGGGCCTCCCTTCGAAACACGAAGGGGATTCAGGCCTTAGTCCATCACGCTGGCCTAATGCGGGTTGGTGGACCACTTGTCTTTCGAAAATGAATTTTCTTGAACGAGCGGGTTTCATCACGATGTTTTCCTTCACCGTCGGGCAAGTGATAATTAGAAATCCGTACATAAATCCGAAAAGACGCACCAGGATTTGAACCCGCGACCCTCAGATTACAAGTCTGGCTCATTACGAACTGGGCTATCATTATAGCCCTGGTATATAATTATATTTAATCACATCCCAGTGTCAAATCACAAATTACATACGATACTGTGAGCACGTTGAGGATCATTGTAAGCATTTGTTTGATGTGGAATTAATTAAAACCTATTGTGTTTCTTTTCTTTGAAGTTGTGTCGGATTTTCAAGCTGGAAAAATTTCGTACTTTTGTCAGATGCGGGTTGTTAATTATTGGGTTTTTTTTGTTTTTTGAGGGTCGTTGGCCGCTCGACCTTTAGTATAAACTTGACCTCTTCTGGATTTCCATAGCAGTCATCAATTTCTTTTTGAATTGAATTTTTAACCCCCGACAGAAAAGAGTGCTATAAGTTTGAAGTGTATATCTGTGTGGCTGTATGTCTATGTATATTTGTGTTTATCTGTGGCAACGTAGCTCCTAAACGAATATACCGATTTCAATGCAATTTATTTGATTTGAAATCTGACTTAATCGAAATGGTGTTTAGCGATGTTTGATCAAAATTGGTTCAGCCGTTTAAAAATTATAACCATTCGAATGTCAGGGGTAATACAATTTAATTTAATTTCATAATTATTCATGAAAACTGTTTTCTTAAGTTTGTAGGCAACCATTGAATAACATTTCGTCCTTTTTAACGCTATGTCCGTTCAATCGAACAATAAATAGTCTCTATAAATAGAAAAAAAAACAATCTCTCACTTCCATGCATTCAGCACACGAAGCGAAAATTTCATAGTTGTTCTCACATCGCACATATTACCGTTCAGGAATAAAGCTGAGCATTTTATTTTATATTTCAAACTGGCAACTTCTAACAAAATAAAAATGTCGCCAAGCAAAATCAGGTTTAACAAAGAAAACTGCTGCATCAAACAGAAGTCAAGCTATCGCTTGGAAAAATAAATGCTATGGTTTTTGTTTCAAAAGTGATTATACAGGACTTATTTTCACCATGTCTGTCTGTTAAGGACCCTTGGTACTAAACAGCGGAAACCTGGCATAGTCATACTTAAGTTGACAAAACTGTCAAATAAAACCTTAAAATAAATATTTTTTCGCCATTTTTTATTTATTTTAAATATCACCTACTAACTCAAATGTTGTTTTTAAAATGTGAAAAAAATCACATATAGGTGTTTTTAAATTAGTTGGAGCAACTTTAAGATATGATTCTGCCCATGAAACTAATTAAAAAGACCAAAAATTAAGTATACAATTCTCAAAAAAAAACTTCAACGTACCATATAAGGTGTATTATAATGTTTTTCATTTGGAAAGTCAAAGTCAAAATGAATTTATTTCATGGAAAATTCAGGATGTTAATTAATTATACAGGGCTTTAGGTAAATTTCTTTTAACCTCTCGGGTGGTTAATCAGTCCATGTAACTGAACAACTTTCCCCAAGGAAAATAGGTCAAAATACGAAAAAAAAATTGTAATCCCATACAAACTTCATCAGCATAAGCGCATTTTGTATGGGAGAGCAATTTTTTTTTTTCGTAAACTGAACAACTTTCCTTGGGGAAAGTTGTTCAATTTCATGGACTGGTTTTTTTTTAGATGGGTTAACTCTTGACATCAATCTTGACCATTTTTTTATGGTTTCCTTTAACTTATACCTTTGACCTTGTCAAAGATGAGGTCGACGATGGAGCGAGTTAACCCAGAAAATGCCTATGATAAAGGCACTGGTACTCCCACGCACCGACGGAACACAGCAAGCTGTTTAGCGTCGGACTTCGGTAGGACGGTGGTCGCGGACTAGACGGCCCTTTACAGAGCCTTCCACACCGCATGAGACCATAGGACGCCACCTCAGATTCAGAAAAAAAATGAAGTGTTGTTGCCTGGGATGGATTACTAGGAGGCAGGTCTCATTTGTGTTTCCTTAGTCGCCTCTTACGACACCCACGGAAAGAGATGGGGTGGTGTTATTCTCAACCGATTACCACACGGCAATGGATTTAGAGGTTAAAAGAGATTTACCTAAAGCCCTGTATTATAATGACTCAGAAGCTGATCAGTTTGCCTCCCTATTCCCACTCCACCCCCTCCAGTTCTGAGCTATCTCCTTCCAATTTTAAAACTCAGTAACAAAAAAAAAACACAATCCAAACTTCCAAATATTTAAATAAAAACTAACCACGTTCCAAATTCAACAAATCAACAAAGCACAAGCGTCATCCAATCAGAAGCTTTCGTACCGAATCCAGGTCATTCGGGAACTTTCGGCGAACTTCGGTCTCGGCCGTGACGTCACGTTTTTCATTACCGACAGTGTTTGTTGCCAATCAAGGTGTACTATTGATATTAATAGGGGCAAGCCCCATGGAATGGAAATCAGGGCACTAGGGGTCCGGGTTAAACGAATTTAGTAATTTACCTGAACGGGGGAATATTTCAATAAAATACACATTATGAACAACTTGAGAAATCAAAGAAATGACGAAACATTTACTTGCCAACTTAGAAACTTTTTATTGGAAAATGAATTCTATTCAATTAAAGAATATTTGGAAATCAAATTTTGATGACAATTTTTTAATAATTTCAAATTGATATTCAATGTTGTTTCTAAATTTTGACATATTTTTTATTTTTTATTTTATTTTTGACATTTTTGATGTTATACTTTTGTATATTAATTTTTTTTTTTTTTTTTATTTGACATTGTTTAAATTATTAATTGTAATTTTAATAATTTATATTTTTGACGATCATATTATGGACTGAAATGACTAACATATCTATATATATAAAAGTTCGCCCTTCGCGTCACGATTCCCCCAACTAAAATCCAGATATATATATAAAAGAAAGTCGTGTTTGTTACAACACTTATATTATAACTCGAGAACGGCTGGACCGATTTCCATGGTTTTTGATTTGTTGTATTTCTCTCCGTCCCGAATAGCAGAATAACTATTAAAAACATTGGAAAATTGACGGGAAAATTCCCACGGGAACGAAGTCCCGGGCGAAAAGCTAGTTTTATTATAAACTTGACATTTGTAGCTATATTATGAGATAAATAAATCTAATCTAATCATTAAGTTTTCTTCTTATCGTGTAGGTATAGTCAAGTGTGTGGCGAACTTGCCTAACATAATAAGTTACCTAACACAGAAAAAATATGTAGAGGGATGCGAGGGTTTTGCTGTATAATGGGCGAAAGGCTGACCACCTCTCACAATATGCAACTCGTTCCGTCTGATAACCTTCAAAGTATCAAAAGTGGCATTTAGTGGTTCTTACTCAGTTGCAGAGATGCCAGTTTAAGTTTAAAAACTTTCCGTCTTATTGATGGATGGCATTACATTTAAAGAAGATTTAACTTTAGTGGACGTTTCTACAACTGAGCGTCCGTCTGAGCGTAATATCCTATCCTATACTATTTAACGAGCTAATCCTGTATATTTTTTTAATAATCGGATCCTCAAAAAATTATTTCAGGAGCATTCTGGGTCGAAAAGTTGGTTTATCAATTTATCATACTTCTTTTTCCAAAAAAAAAGGCCACTTCATTGGTTTAAAATAAAAAAAAGGTAAGTTCCAAAAAATAATAAAGATGGCGCCACCAACCAACCTGAGCCTAAACTCAGTCACCCAGATATTTTGTTTCTTGTTTATTATTAATTTTTTTTAATTGGATTTTAACCCCTTTAAGATACAAAATACAATTCATTGTACGTCTTTTATGCTTAGCAAATTGTTGTTAATCAAGCTCCGAGAAATGAAACGCATAAAATGCCACTTTGCTGTTTCCACACTGTTCATTTTCATCTCACCAAAGAAAAATATACCAAATTTTTCAGCGTCGGGTGTTTTCTCAACCGAGTTATGAAACTAACTTTTTTCGCCGCATTATGTGTAGAATTCGTTCTCAAAATTCCCAACGGAACGAAGTCCCGGGCGGGAAGCTAGTTTAAACATAAACAAAAAAGAAAAGAAAATAAAGTACTTCGTTTTATTTATGACTAGCATTCCGCTCGGGACTTCGTTCCCGTGGAAATTCGGAAAAATCATGTACCCTATGTCCATCCCGGCTAATGTAGGATTCTAATGGTGAAAGAATTTTTCTAATCGGTCCAGTAGTTTCGGAGCCTATTCAATACAAACAAACAATCAAATCTTTTCTCTTTATAATATGTATATAATATAGATGTCCCTGGGGTAGTGAAGGTAGGGAGTTGATTCGGGAAATTGGCCGGAGACTGTCAGCTCGTGGTGGTGACTCCCGCTCTGGCTCCTACCTGGTTCAGCGTCTGTCCATTACCGTCCAGCGCGGCAATGCGGCCAGCTTGATGGGGACGTTTGGCCCGGGTCAGATTCAGGGCGGGTTATTTAATTGACGAAACTTACGTGGATTTTAAATTTTTGTTTGTAATTTTGACATGTGTTTTTTTTTAATTAATTTTCTTTTTGTAAAAAAAAAATGTACATATATTCCATTAATAACGTAAGACGTAAAAAGTTACGGAAAATGTTTACCAGGTAAATTAAGGACATCTGAGAAATAATCAAAGAAAAATATAAATGTCATCTTGCCTGGTATCCAATTATAAGGAATGGATCGGTGACCTTAATAACTTTATTGAAATATTTCTGTTTGATATTTCACGAGAAGGTCCTAATTTGTAATATTATGAAATTTTAACCGTGTGGTGATCGGTTGAGAATAACACCACCCCATCTCTTTCCGTGGGTGTCGTAAGAGGCGACTAAGGAAACTCAAATGAGACCTGCCTCCTAGTAATCCATCATAGGCAGCGACACTTCATTTTTTTCTGAATCTGAGGTGTCGTCCTATGGTCTCATGCGGTGTGGTAGGCTCTGTAAAGGGCCGTCTGGTTCGCGACCACCCTCCTACCGAAGTCAGACTCCAAACAGCTTGCTGTGTTCCGTCGGTGCGTGAGAGTACCAGTGCCTTTATAGGCATTTTCTGGGTTAACTCGCTCCATCGTCGACCTCATCTTTGACCTTATGGTTAATGTTCATTTATATCGTTATCGTCACCCACGTTATGTGAATCATCATATTCAGCCCACATCAACCCACTGCTGGGTATAGGCCTCTTCTCTATAGCGCCAATCATCACGGTCCTGTTCTATCCTCATCCATAGAGGTCCCGTCAATTTGACAACATCGTCTGACCATCGGGCTGGTGGTCTGCACACTGGCCTTGTCGCTCCCCTTGGCCACCATTCTGTGACTGCCTTGGTCCACCGTCCGTCTACATACCGTTACCGTATGTGAATTAGTCAGCGAAATTTTAGGGGGTCTTCTTTTTATCGTGTAGGTATAGTCATGTTTGTGGCGAACTTGGCTTACCCTGGTGTCAGAGTTTTCAAACCGCACAATGGCCTCTGACTTAGTTTTAACGACTGTAGTCAATCGACAACAGCTGGGACCGACGGCTTAACGTGCCTTTCGAAGCACGGAAACGCTCGTGATAAATTGCCACTTTGGTCACCCATCAGGCTCCCTGCCTCTGTGTACGTTGCTTAACCTCACTGATCGGTTGAGATCAGCGAGAGCCACTGTGCTACGAGCGCTTTAGGGGGTGATTCTGCTAATGAAACTGAACGACTTTCCCCAAGGAACACATTTGAAATTCCCTAAAAAAAAAATCCGCTATACATCAGATGATCGCTCAAGTTGTATGAAGAGGCTGAGAACGATATAGTCATTCGAATCTAAATTATATACTAATCATAACTGGATTATATCCTGTAAAAATTACCAAATTACCTAAAGGAGGAAGACTGCACCTTTGCGAATAGGCGTAGAGTCAGTAGGGTCAAAAGAACGAATGCGTATGTATGTATTTAAATCGTTTAATGTATGTTTGTAAGTATTTCATTGTAATCTTGACTTGTTTTAAGTGACATCCTGAATGTCCTATAAAATTAATATTTTTCTATTCTATTCTATTCTATTCAAATTTTTAATCTACTTCAAAAAAGGAGGAGGGTATATATATGTACTTTATTTATCTTAATGGATGTTCACCGATTTCTCCGCCGTTTTAAGACCAATTTTCAAAATTATTTTTTGTTCTAAAGAGTATACTTCAGAGATATCTCAGGGAAATCGACTTACGATTTTTCTCATGCAATTTAAAAAATAATACACTTTAAAAAAAATCGACTTCAAAAAAGCGGAAAATAAAGACAACGTCATTTAATATGCAACGTGGCACCTACTGATCCATTTGAAGCACCAAGCTAAATAAGCATGATATGCACATTAAATGATGTTGTCTATTTTTTTTAAGTCGATTTATTTGCGACATACCTTTTTTTCTCAAAACTTTCCATTTGTTCTCGTATAAATGAGAACCTGAAATTCCTATCACTCTCAGATTTGCCCAAAGGTCTCAGGTAACACAGAGAATCTAGGAACTATGTAGTGTTTAGTGCTTTTGCAATGTCCTAGGATTTTCCCAGACGCTAAACTATGTCTGGAAGCATTCCTCAGTTTATTAGCTTTTTGGCGAGACTAGTTCTATTGTGATCTAAACTAAAAGCAAAGATTTTAAGTGACATTTTTGTTTCTTTATGTGTTTAAAAGAACTATTGCACATTCCTAGAGCTTTAAATATATTTGCAGTATTTGTATTGCGAATTGATAATGTTAGCTACTCGTATTTTTGAACCCCGACAAAAAAAGAACAGTGTTATAATTTTCACGAGTGTTTCTGATATCGGTGTGTCTGTCTGTGATTTTGATGCGGTTTTTCTTGTTTGAAAGACGTAATTGACGTGGTTCCTAGTTATATTATAAACAGTCGTCTCCACAAGGTCACGAACTCTTTTATGGGTCAATGTATACGTTTCTATAATAAAATTCCCATGTGTATTCAAAATTCACCTTTGGATAAATTTAAGACAGTAATTAAACAAAAACTTTACAAAAAGGGCTATTACAAAATTTCTAATTACCTAACTGACAAGCAACCATGGGAATGAACTGCTCAGCTCTAAGTTATTTCAGAATTAGTTAAAATTAGGAAATAAGAAAATTTGTAATGTGATTAAAAAGAGCACCCTCAGAGTTTCTTGCCTGTTCTTCTCTGGGGAAGACTGCACCTTTGCGAATAGGCGTAGAGTCAGTAGGGTCAATAGAACGAATGCGTATGTATGTATTTTAATCCTTTAATGTTTGTTTGTATGTATTTCATGTAATCTTCACTTGTTTTAAGTGGCATCCTGAATGTCGTATAAAATAAAGATTTTTTCTATTCTATTTGATAAAAATTTGTTTAGCCGCTTAAGAGTTATAAGCGATTAATGTCGAGGTAATACACCATTTTAATTTTAGACAATACTTCTGAGGTGTTCTCATATACAGGGCTTTAGGTATCTCTGTTTCAACCTCTTGGGTGGTTAATCAGTCTATGAAACTAAACAACTTTCCCAAGGAATATAAATCAAAATACGAAAAAAAAGTTTTAATTTCCCATACAAACTTCATCAGCATATAGCGCATTTTGTGTGGGAGATCAAAATTCGATGTACCATCTATGTACGGGAGATCTATATACCTTGGGGAAGTCGTTCAATTTCATGGACTGATTAACCACCCGAGAGGTTGAAAGAGAGATACCTAAAGCCCTGTATATATTTTTTTTAAATCAACGAAAACATAAAATATTAGAGGACATTTTGGTTTGTAGTTATCTACTGATGGGCATCGTTGAAAGTGAAGTCGGTTGACTTTTAAGTTCTTAACGTAGACAATTATCTTCTGTAAGAAGCTATCGTTTCTAATTGAGGCTTATAATTAGCCAGTTTAACTACCCACATTAGTCGCACCTACGTCATTGTGACGTCAACTAATTCCGTTACGTCACGACTATTGCAAGGAACACCTATTGATTATCCGGACCGTCTAGCAGGCAATTGTCCATTGTAATTAATACACTAGCAGTGTCCAACTGATCAATATTGTCTGAATTGACAACAATTGTTCGAGCATCAAGATTACGATGTTGCAGTATAGTTCTGATGACCGCAGTTTACACGAATATGTCGCAGAATTTGTGTCATTTGACAGTTTGCCAATGTCGTGGACTTCCTCAGGTATAGTCAAGTGTGTGGTGAACTTGACTAACTCTGATGTCAGTGTTCCTAGCCTGTAAGGCATACTATAGCGTGAAGGAGTTCCTTGACGAGTGAATTGCAAATTTTTGTGCAATAATTACTTGTTTTTGACATTAATTTATATACAATTATTTTATATTATATATTTTATATTGACACATTTTCATAATTTGATGTTATATTTAATGTAATTAATTATGATAATTACATAATTATAATTTATTTTAATTACTTTTATTGTAATGTATACTTAATTGACAGTGTATGACTAATACTAAATAAATATGAATATGAATATAGTGTTTCAAAGCGCCAAATGAACTTTGACTTGGTTTAGCGACTGTATTCAATCGACAACAACCGAGACCGAAAGTTCACATACTCTATTAATAAATATGTTCTTTTTCTTCTTATCGTGTAGGTATAATCAAGTATGTGTCGAACTTGGCTAACCCTGGCGTCAGAGTTTTCAAACCGCACAATGGCCTCTGACTTGGTTTTCGACTGCAGTCAATCGACAACAGCCGGGACCGGCAGCAAAATGAATATGATGACTCCAAGTATTTATTTTGTTAAAAAAGTGCACACGGCAGCACACCAAGCTTTACATGTTCTCTTTCGTAATAGCGCTGACTTTCGTAGTGCAAATGGATAACCTTACGTGCTGTTGTTTGTACAATGAAGGATTGTACAATACAACAATACTTTGTAAGTTAATAAAACGCCTTTAAAATTGAACTTTCACAAAATTGTTTCTGTCGAAAATGTTTTGCGAGCCAGAAGCCTGCTTTGCTTTTTTTTAGTTTTTTTTTTATTATAAGATGGGTTAACACTTGACCTCAATCTTGGCCATAAGGTCAACGATGAGGTCGACGATGGAGCGAGTTTACCCAGAAAATGTCTATAAAGACACTGGTACTCCCACGCACCGACAGAACACAGCAAGCGGTTTGGCGTCGGACTTTGGTAGGAAGGTAGTCGCAAACCAGACGGCCCTTTACAGAGCCTACCACACCGCATGAGACCATAGGACGACACCTCAGATTCAGAAAAAAATGAACCGTCGTTGCCAGGGATGGATTACTAGGAGGCAGGTCTCATTTGTGTTTCCTTAGTCGCCTCTTACGATACCCACGGAAAGAGATGGGGTGGTGTTATTCTCAACCGATCACCACACGGTTTACAAACTGGGTACCAAATTCTTAATTTATTTGTGTCAGGCTGAAATATTGTAGATGTCCAGAATAGTTTCTACTTATAGTTAAAACAACATGCTCATTTATTTTATAAACTTAACTATTTTCGACTTCTTTTCATGTAGGTACAGTAAAGTGGTGATAAACTTAACCAACTGTGTCAAGAATTGCAATATTAAACAGAAAAGTAATGTGTTTTAACTAAGAGATACTATCTAGCATCGTTGGCTTGTTCCTTAGGGGCGATTTATCCAAGCAGTGACAAATTACAGACCTAGCCTAGCAGGCCCTCTCCTTCTTATTGGTTATATCCAGGGACTCCTATTAAATTTACCCATTTTTAGGGTTCTGTACCCAAACCTCATGAACCGTGATAGTTTGATAGACAGTTGAAATTTTCACAGATGATGTATTTCGGTTGCTGATATAACAACCAATACTAAAAAGGAGAATAAATTTAATATTTAGGGGGGCTCCCATATAACAAACGTAATTTTTTGCCGGTTTTATAAAGGTAGTGGGTTTTATAAAGTCCGACTCGCACTTGGCCGATTTTATAGGTAATGGTACGGAACCCTTCGTGCGCGAGTCCGACTCGCACTTGGCCGGTTTATTTAATCTACAATCATTCTCCTCCCATTTTAGCGGTAAATGGAAGGATTTCCGCTGATTGGCCGAATTTTATTTAAGGCTTTATAAGGAAAAGTGAATTCGGAATTCTTAGATTGGTAAACGGGAGATTTACTCGATTGATTAAAAAGAAATTGATCGAGATTGAATTGAATTAAAGGCCTTTAGAAACGATTACCAATATTGGAAGACATAAAATTAGTACGCAAAATTTTATTTATTTAATAAATGATGCTCGTGGCTTCGTTCCCATAGGAATTTCGTAAAATCCTTTCGTATTCCTTGCTTACGTTATAAAGAGTAAACTTTGTGCCGATTTTCAGCATAATAAGGATATCCAAGGTTATTAGCTAAGTTAATTATCAATTAGGACCTTTAATTTTACCCGACTTTAAAAAAGGAGGAGGTTCTGTTTTCGACTGTATGTTCACCGATTTTTCCGCCAATTATGGACCGATTTTCAAAATTATTTTTTGTTCGAAAGAGTATACTCCAAAGGTGGTTCCATATATATTTTATCAAAAATGATTCAGCGCTTTTAAAAAAATCAACAAAAACAAAAAATACTACAAACCAGAACATCATCTAAATAAATGAGTGACATTTTCGTTAGTGGTTATCTGATAATAGGCATTATAGTCTGCAAAAATACAAGTTATCTACTTTGTGCGAACTGTTGTTGGGATTGAAGTCGATGACTCATACGTTTTTAACGTGGAAAATAATTGTGGATGGCCCCTTATTTCCGATGCACATTAAATAAAAAAATAAACGCTATACACTAAGAGGTCCACACAAAGGTTGACCTTTAAAGACCACATCCCTTGTCATGTGGTCTTTAATGTCAGAGGTTATACAAAAATTTTAATTGTAGAGTCAATCTGGTGATTTTAATTTTCACAAAATCAGTCAATAAGTTTAACTCAGAAACAATCTTAACTTCATTAATCGATTTAATATCCATTTTCGATGTTTTGACAAGGTTACACCCCTCCTTCGCAGTACATTATACTCGCTCACTAGGAAGAAAAATGAACATTTGTTTAAGAAATAGCGATAGGAACAATATAATACTAGGACCAAGCATAAACTGGATGTACTAGACAGTCGTCTCCACAAGGTCACGAACTCTTTTATGGGTCAATGTATACGTTTCTACAATAAGATTCCCATGTGTATTTAAAAATTACCTTTGGATAAATTTAAGACAGTAATTAAACAAAAACTTTGCAAAAAGGGCTATTACAAAATTTCTGATTACATAACTGACAAGCAGCCATGGGAATGAACTGCTCAGCTCTAGAGTTATTTCAGACTTAGTTAAAATTAGGAAATAAGAAAATTAGTAATGCGATTAAAAAGAGCACCCTCCGAGTTTCTTGCCTGTTCTTCCCTGGGGAAGACTGCACCTTTGCGAATAGGCGTAGAGTTAGAAGGATCAATAGAACGAATGCGTATGTATGTATTTAAATCCTTTAATGTTTGTTTGTATGTATTTCATGTAATCTTGACTTGTTTTAAGTGGCATCCTAAATGTCCTATAAAATAAAAAAAATTTCTATTCTATTCTATTCATATTCGCAAAACATCATATTCTCGTGTTATGATATTATCGCGTCATCATATTCTTTCAGTATGATTGTCGAACAACATCATAATTACAGAAGATGATATTCGCAAATAATTATATTCGTTTATTAGTTGATTGAATGTACGTGTACCCAACTTATTGGGCATTTTTATAATTCGTAAACGACACGGCAAAATTGTATTACCATTGCCTCCTTTGTACTAGTGATACTAGAAGCTGGGAACATAGAAGGCAATGGTAATACAAATTATGTCATGCCGTGCCGTGCTGTTCGAATTATAAAAAGGCCCATTGAGTCTAAAAGTTAGTCTTCTACTTATCAAGTACTAAGTAATTTGGCTATTCCCTCTCACCGAACTGATTTCTTCTCTTACTCTTTCACTGTCCATGCGGCAAGGTTGTGGAACTCTCTCCCGCCCACTATTCGCGAAAGTCCATCTTTCGCCGTTTTTAAGAAGAGAGTAAAGGAGCACTACCTCTCCCTTAGTTATCCGTGTGTGTAGTTATGTATTTGTATAGATATGTATTTATATGTATGTATTTGTATGTATTATGGATATTTATTATTAGGTTACTTCATTGGTTTATGTTTATTTTGTATGTTTGTTTTGTTTTTAATTTAAATTGTATCGTAAGTTTAATTTCCTATTTTGTTTTCGTTTTCACGTTATTGTGCACGTCGTACTCGCCTCACTTCGTCCAATCTCTCTTGTTAGGTCTGCTGTAAGAAATTTCTTCCTAGAAATAAGCAGTGCCTGTTGTGTCGTATTTATTTTTGTATGTTTCTTTTTATTTATTATTATTATAAATAATAATAAATAAATAAGTACTAGTTTCCCGCGCTGATCTTCGTTACCGTGGGAATTTCGGGAATAAATTATAGACATAAGCCTTCCTCTTGAATCACTCCATCCATTAGTAAAAACCGTATGAAAATCTATTCAGAAGCTTTTGAGTTTCTCGCGATCAGACAGATAGACGCGGCGAGGGACTTTGTTTTATAATATAGTATGATGAAGAATAATTAAGTATGTGGCGAAGAGGTGACCATTAACAACAAAACGTGTCAGTTACAGTGACAGCATGATCAAAATATCTTCTTCTTCTTATCGTGTATGTATTAGTTAAGTGTATAGCGAACTTGACTAAGCCTGGTGTCAGAGTTTGAAATCGCACAATGGCATCTGATTTGGTTTTAACGACTGTAGCATATCGACAACATCCGACACCGACAGCTTAACGTGCTCTCCGAAGCACGAAAACGCTCGTGATATGTTGCCGTGGTCACCCATCAGGTTCTCTGCCTCTGTGTATGTTGCTTAACCTCACTAATCGGTTGAGATCAGCAAGCACCACTGGGCTTCGAGCGATTCAAAATATTAATGAAACCTCATCTTTCTCAGGAAATCGAGCACTGTTACTACCATGGCACGGTGAAGGACTACCCTGGTGCTTCAGCTGCCTTCCACACCTGCAATGGAGTCTCCGGAGTCATCCACATAGGCAACGAGACCTTCGTAATACATCCCTTCTACGGCGGCGATTTATCGGTCAGTGCACACTTTCATTAAATTTTTTTTTTAAATCATAAATATGCTAGTACCCAAACTAGGATTCCCTGTGTTGTGGGTTACCAGTCTCTTTCACAATATTACTAAAATTTACAAGAAAAAATGAGAACATGTGGTGTGTGTGTGCAAGTGTGAGTGTTTGTGTGTGATTATTATAATAATTACTTGTTTTATAATTTTCTAAAATGTATAATTTGTTTACTTATTAGGTATTTCCAGCGGTTTCTCCGTTTCACTATCATTTGTCACGAAAGTTTTCTCAAATTTTGTTTTGGATTTAAATTTAACCTCAAGTTTGACTTGGCTAATACCAGGAGGATTTTGATTATTGTTAATGCGAGTGTTTATCGAAAAAATGTTGACTTTTATCGTATAACACGACATTTCACTTTCATTATTGACCTC
Source organism: Aproaerema taeniolella (assembly GCA_949987775.1). Classification (NCBI taxonomy): domain Eukaryota; kingdom Metazoa; phylum Arthropoda; class Insecta; order Lepidoptera; family Gelechiidae; genus Aproaerema; species Aproaerema taeniolella. Next base: position 19,507,213 of record OX465252.1, on the reverse strand, counting down.
GCTTTAAGTTCTACTTAACTAAATTCTTCTTTGAAACGGTTTTATTTTATAGTTAATATAAATATTAAGACGCGATTTTTATACCGAATATACAAAATTTTAGGTCCTTTCCGTTATGTCATGTACTTTATAAGGTACTTTTAGAAAGTGTGAGCATTAACAAAGTTTAATTTCGTCGTAATTTCAATTTGTATACCCTGCTACAGATATTTCAATACTCACAAGGGGAGCCATGTTCAAATAGTTTTATGAAATATTTTGCAAATTAATATTTTCATTTCATTTTCAATTAAGTAAAAATTAATTTTAATTTCCATACCTAATTTCAAATTATCTTACCTAAAGCTCTAATTTAACGTACTTGCGTTCTAATTTAGTTCTAACGTATCCACGAGTGATTAAAACGTAATTTTTGTAGAAATTTATTCATAAAAGACTAACTGAAAATAGTTTCCAAATTATGAACAGAGTCAATATCATGTAATTAAAGGTAAAATTCTCAGTTAATTCAAATTCCAATAATAAACGTCAAAGAGCCAATTAGTTATGATTAAATATTGTCGTACTGCCATCAATTAATTACAAATAATAATGATTACTGATCGTCACATGTAATATCCATTATAATGAAAGACTTATCAGTTTTGTGACGATGGAATTAACGAAACTAATTACTCATTATATGTAAAAGATTCAAGTCATTCAATTAGTAATAAAATGCAGTATTCAACAAATTGTCTTGCATTTTTCTCTATTTAATATTATCTAACTAAAGGTGTATTAACGTAAAGAATATGTAAATAAAAACTTCAGACTCTTTTATTACCATTTTTTATGAATCAAGAAGAATGACATTTGATATTTACATCGCTCGTTTTCATTTACCAAAAAAATCTTATTTTCATACATAAATCTGGAACAAAATATAAGTTATACCTTTTCACATAGATAAAACTGTGCGAAAAGTTGGAATAAAAATTGATATTTAATGATAGTTTTATGATATTATATGAAGTACGAAAAAGATCAAATTATTTTTACTGCATCCAAAGTCTTGCTAGCTAGTAAGCTATAAGCATCGCTGTATATAAGATGTTTCATTGTTTCCCGTACCCTACCAACACCAGTATCGCTCCATCAAAATCATAAATTTGCTATTTCTCTCCCTCTCTCTCTCTCTCTCTCTCTCTCTCTCTCTCTCTCTCTTGTCCTTATGACCCGGTTAATAAATAAGCGAACGACAATTACTACAAATTAACCAACCCAGGTGAACCCGGATTCAGAACAATAGGGTAGAGATGGGATCTGTTCAGATGTAATATAATAAATAATATTTCATTTCATTTCGATACTATATCTTGGTAGCCTATTATTAAGTGAAGAAGCGAAATAAAGTAGGTACACAATATATTTTTTTTAAATTTGTTATTGTATGTATGTATGTAAATTCTTTATTGCTCAAAAACAGTGTTATACAAAAAATTTTATAGGTAATTTAATAGCAAAGGCGGACTTATCCCTGGAGGGATCTCTTCCAGTCTACCTTAGAGTAGTTGAGAGGAGACACAGGTGACGCGGGTTACGATGCAATTAAAAAGATTTAAAAAAGTAAAAATAGTAGTCAGAATTACTATTCTAAAGCGGAACAAAACAAGTAAATACCTAGTAATATTTTTTTTTATAAATTAAGATAAATACAATAGATCTAAAAATATATAAATAAGTATAAATATATATATTCAGACGTACATAACCAATCACAAGGAGAAATAATCAGTTATCAGAAGCAGGAATAAAACCCCAGAGTTTTTTCAGGGACTTTTTGAGGTTATTAGGTAGAGGCTTTCAATAACCCTAGTTGACAATGACATCCTCATTAAAATATTAATAACAATTAAATGAAAATGTTACTCACACAACAATCTCAAAATTAACCAATAAATGTTAGAAACTTTTTGTTAATTTCTTATCGTAGTATCACCAAGTTTGTGGTAAACTTGACTAATCCTGTTACTCTGAACTTGTATTTTTATGAACATGCCGATATAAATTACAGTGTAAACTCTATGTAACAAATCATAAGGGACCAAGCATTTCTTTTTTTTTTAAGAAGAAGGAAATATAACCAAATTTCACTAATTACTGTAATTTCTAATTTATAATGTCCCAACATCACTTTTCATATGTATATTTTTTCCAGGTAGATATAATACTATACTAGTAAAGTAAATCTTATATAGTTCTAATTACATTTAATCCACAACATTACGCAAGAAAACCAAAGTTACCGACATAGCCCGGCGAATTAGCAAGCTTAAGTGGCAGTGGGCTGGTCATATCTGTCGTAGAACCGATGGCCGTTGGGGCAGAAAAGTTCTAGAATGGAGACCACGAATCGGCAAACGTAGCGTAGGGCGCCCTGTTACTAGGTGGGGTGACGATATTCGTAAAGTAGCGGGCAGTGATTGGAGGAGGAGAGCTGAAGACCGAGCTCAGTGGCGTGCCATAGGAGAGGCCTATGTCCAGCAGTGGACTGATACAGGCTGATGATGATTACGCAATGACTTGCATCCTTTCTTATCTTCTAGTTACTGATTCGATTCAGCAAAAACTTTCTCATCTCACGTTTCTTAACGGTTATCACCCCACAAAACCGCTTCATCGCCCTCATACGCAGAAACTATTATTATACTAGCGACAAAAAACAGTATCACGTCTCTAATGTGCCCAAAATGTGCCCAATTGACGATTAATCTTGGCTCTTTTGTCCTCGTGGTCTTTGTAATAGACGAGTGGACGATGCGATAAGCGGGCTTTGTTTGGTCCTAGTACCTACTACCTAAATGTTAGAAGGCGACAAAATTTACTCAGCTCCAAAATTGACGGCTATATCAATTTAAGAGAAACGGGGTAATTTGTGCAGTTTTTGGTGTCTTTTCTGTTTTATCTTTTCAGTTTTGATTTGACTCTATTTAATTATAGTTTTATTTTCTACCTGTAAAGTATCTAACAGATTATTAATGTTAAGTTCGCAAAACAGTTGACAATACCCACATGATAAGAAGAAGAAAAGTTTTTCTTTTATCTATACACATTTTTTTTTAGTTTTAGAAGTTTGACCGCTATGTGTAGGGACTAGTGGGAACATACGACCATAACTCTTAAACGTAGAAATACATCTCATTAATAACTCTAATAAAAATAAAAATTTTGTATCACCCTGGACATAAATAGCTTATAAACTTTAAATAGCTGAAAACAATGTTACTTAAATATAGCTAAGAACCGCTAACGACGTCAGCTTTCCAACAAAAAAATACATCAAAATTAGTCCGTCCGGAGGTATGATACCACCGACAGACCCAAATACACACATCAAACTTATAACGTCGAGGGTTAAAAACAGCTCTTATTTTCCTAATTCCTTATCCAAGACCGAGTTTTCAGTAACCTTCACTCTGTACCTGTCACGGTGACATTTGTTGCCGCCTGAATAATCCTACCCGTATCCCGACGATATAAATTTCATCCCGAGCTGACACCATTTGAAGGGACCAGGTAAATATACCCTGAGGGCATAAGGTTGGGTATACCTTGTGTTTTTGAAGATAGAAAAGGTTTTCTGTAATCGTTATGGGGATGTTGGGGTATGTTGAAATGTTCCCTGTCGATTTTACACATACACACATACATAAGCTCACCCTTTGAACCATTGGGCTAGGCAAAGACCACAGATTGTCGATTATTATCAAGAATAAATTATGGTGGCCCTATAAACTACACTTTGTTCGCTTTTCTTTTTAACCTCCGAAAAAAATAAGGTTGTTATAAGTTTGAAATATGTATCTGTGTGTCTGTCTGTGGCATCATAGCTCCTAAAATGTATGGCGAGCTGGGTTTAACGACTGCAAATAGTCAATCGACAACAGCCGGAACCGACAGGTTAACATGCCTTCCGAAGCATGGAAACGCTAATGGTAAATTGCCACTTTGATCATGATCACCCATTAGGACCCCTGCCCCTGTGAATGTTGCTTAACTTCAATGATCGGTACTTACCTACAAGGTTCACGAGTACATAATCTAAGCCATAAATTTCAACACTTCGACAGCTAGGGTAAACACAACATTTATCTCATAAACTACAAAATAGAACCATAACTCTTCTAAAATACGGAAGCATGTTTATAGCTTAAGAGCCCATATTACCTACACCCTAATCGTCAAGCTCTTAATCTATGATTACGTGTTCAAACCACTTTAAAACTCATAAATTTTAGCTTGGATCACTTCAATTACTTTCTAACGTGAAATGAATATCATTTGCTGCTTATACAGGGTGTTAGGAATATTATTTATACTTAAATCATTTCACACCAGAACAGGGCATCTATTTCACTAATCGATGGCATCGCAATGGCGGTTGTAATTACATGTTCAGATGGCGAAATTGAGAACTGTCTAATTAATAAAAATAATAATAAATAATAATAAAATGGTAACTTACATCAATTGTCACGAATAGTGGATACAAGTTTACTGTACAAATGTAATAATTTTATTTTTATTGTACACAAAAGTTTATCGGTACAGACAGTGAGTTTCAAAGAACAAGATGGACAGTGGCGAGCTTAACTCAAAATAGATTATCTTCCAGCTAACATATGTGATGAAGAAATAGGATTGAACCGTGCAAATATCGGTGATAGCCCAGTTGGTAATGAGCCGGACTTGTAATACGAAGGTCGCGGGTGCAAATCCTGGTGCGGGCCTGTACCACTAAATTCGTCTTCTCGGATTTATGTACGGATTTCTAATTATCACTTGCTCAACGGTGAAGGAAAACATCGTGATGAAACCCACCGTCCAAGAAAATTCGTTTTCGAAGGACGAGCAGTCCATCAACCCGCATTGGGCCAGCGAGCGTGGTGGACTATGGTCTAAATCCCCTTCGTGTTTCGAAGGGAGATATATGGGCGGATAAGAGAGAGAAGAGTGCAAATATCAAGACTTAAACAATATCCTGCCAAACTCTGAAATTTAATTAAGCCTACCCCTAATGAGACACGGAACTAAAGAAATACAAGTAAATACAAGTAAGTATAGAATTTGAACATCATGTATATTGTTCAAGTTAAAAGATTTATGTTTGTTAGCAGTTTAACACGCCTTACTTGGTTTTACGCCCGTATAATGTTAATAATGCCACAAAACACTCGAGAATACTAAATTAAGGTTTTAGTATTTGTTCCGTACTTAACAAATACATGCCTGGTTACATTTGTGTAACACCTGTTTAGGTTTATTACACATTGAAGCCGCTGGGAAGCTTTTTTTTTAAATGAATCGTTTATTTGAGAAACCCCATAAGTCAGAATCGTCGGATGATTTTAAAAACATAAAAAATCTTTTTTTGAAAAAACTGAGCATATTTATTATTCAAAAATCCTATAAAATAGTAATCAGTATCGGTTAAAATGATTACATTTAGAAAAATTCAATTATTCAACTTGTACCATTAAAAAATCAACCTCGTTGAAAAAGTGACATAAGGGGTTTCTCAAATAAACGATTCAAATTTAAAATGCTATTCTTTGACTTCATTTTTTTTATACTTCTGGTGGTTTCTCTTTAAGTTTAAGATGAATTTTCCTACGGAGGCTGCGATTTTTCGTATTTAAGCGTAATCAAAATGAAACTCTGTGTTTTCGAAGGGAAGTCCGTGTCCTTTGGTGGGAACGTATATGGGGTGATAAAATAAATAAAAGTATTGCCTCTGACTTACTTAAAACAACATACAGCCGCGGGATCGACAGTGATAAGTTGCCATTATCAATACATACATACATAAGCTCACGCGTTTGTCCCACTGGGGTAGGCAGAGACCACAGATTGCCACCTGCTACGATCCAAACACACCTCTCTCGCTTCCTCTACATTCATAATTCACTTCATACATGCTTTATATGTGAAGAAAAATGAACATTTGTTTAAGAAAAATAGCGATAGGCACAATATAAATACTAGGACCAAGCATAAACTGGATGTACTAGACAGTCGTCTCCACAAGGTCACGAACTCTTTTATGGGTCAATGTATACGTTTCTACAATAAGATTCCCATGTGTATTCAAAATTTACCTTTGGATAAATTTAAGACAGTAATTAAACAAAAACTTTGCAAAAAGGGCAAAACAAAATTTCAAAAAAAAAAAATTCAAAATTTCTGATTACTGCTCAGCTCTAGAGTTATTTCAGACTTAGTTAAAATTAGAAAACAAGAAAATTTGTAATGCGATTAAAAGAGCACCCTCAGAGTTTCTTGCCTGTTCTTCTCTGGGGAAGACTGCACCTTTGCGAATAGGCGTAGAGTCAGTAGGGTCAATAGAACGAATGCGTATGTATGTATTTAAATCCTTTAATTTTTGTTTGTATGTATTTCATGTAATCTTGACTTGTTTCAAGTGGCATCCTGAATGTCCTATAAAATAAAGATTTTTTCTATTCTATTCTATTCTTCGGATTCAGATAGTCCTAACACGACTTTTTCCCTGTACATTACCAATTTGATCTAAGTACGTTCGCCTATTATATCAATGCACCGAACTATTAAAACTAAACTATTAACAAGACAGGTATCCGACTTTGAACACTGACCATTGAACATAAACTTAGGTCCATTAACAACCTCCCTCATTCTCCTCATACTTCGAAGTCGTTGTAAGGCTGCTTAGGGAACGCCGTGAAAGCCTTCAGCGGCATTGTGTAAGTTCCACGCAAGTATAAACGAGCCACAACTTAGTGCTCTTCAAGACTTAGTACTTTGAGGAAGCTAGGTACGAAAATAGCGATAGATCTTTTAGAGCATGCTTTTGGAAGAGGTTGGTGGTGGCAATTTAATTTGTGAAAGAACTATTATAATATAATTTTAAAATAAAATAAAATTTTATCACCCCCAACATTCGATTGCTTATAACTTCTAAACGGCTGAACCAATTTTGACCAAATAAAGCTAAGAAACATGTCAATTACGTCTGCTCGTTTAGGAGCTACGACTCCACAGACAGGCACACAGATACACATACACACGTGAAACTTAGTACACCCCTTTTTTGTCGGGGATTAAAAATGTAATGTAGGAATAATCTTTATTTAATAAAACGCAGTTGATTCATCAATGCTCATCCAATACCCTTGAACTTTGAATGCTGATTTTTCGAACGTAGTGAAGCCGCTCTGGAATCTGTGGACCACAGAGCCAGGAAGCTCATTGGTGACTAAAAGCTAGTCAAAAATAAACTCCAAAGCCTAGCTCATAGACACAAAGTAGCTTGCCTATGTGTTTTCTACAAGATGTACTTCGGGGAGTGTGCTGCACAGCACGAGTTCATTTCGCCTGCCCCTTTCTTCTACCGGACATCAAGACGAACTGCCGGGTACCACCCTTACCTTGTCGAAATTCCTCGAATCCGTACTGAGCGCTTCTGTTTATCTTTTATATTGCGCACCGCTATGGAATGGAATTCTCTGCCTGCGTCTGTATTTCCGGGCTCATATAACCCGAGTCTCTTTAAAGTTCGAATGAATAGGCATCTTCTGGGTGAGCTTGCTACATCCTCGACCACATCTTCGCCCCTGGGCTAGATTGTGGTCAAGAGCAAACCTATTTGTTATAAAAAAAGGGAATAAGGTATGCTAAATTCCAAAGGAATTAAGCACTGGACATCTTTTAGTGTGATAAAAATAGTTCAGGACAATTCCTATAGTGTAAAACTTCCCCGCTATTGCAAATTGGTAGTACTAACCTCCCATAACTCATGTTATAATTACCACCGAACTCTATTATTAAAGAGCGACAAACTTGGCCAATTTATCGCGTTGCCAAACCCGTAAATAGTGAACTAAAAAGTGTAAATTAGCGCTGACTCATCCCCTCTGATAGTGGACAAAAACAAGTGCTGAAACATTTGAAACAGCCAGTCATGAGTTGATTAATGTTGAAACATTCGCTGTAAGTGTTTTCGTACAAGCTATAGCACTTTTAGTGCAATAATGAACTATTTTTTCTTTCACTCACAGTCCTTTTTAACCCCCGGCAAGAAAAAAGAGGCTTTATAAGCTTGACGTGTGTCTCTGTCTATTGGTGTGTCTGTCTGTGGCATCGTAGCCCCGAAACGAATGGAGTGCTCGTTAGCCCAGAGGCTCTCGCTGATCTCAACTGATCAGTGAGATTAAGCAACGTACACAGAGGCAGGGAACCTGATGGGTGACCAAAGTGGCAATTTATCACGAGTATTTCCGTGCTTCGAAGGGCACGTCAAGCTGTCGGTCATGGCTGTTGTCGATTGACTACAGTCGTTAAAACCAAGTCAGAGGCCATTGTGCGGTTTGAAAACTCGACACCAGGGCTAGTCAAGTTCGCCACACACTTGACCATACCTACACAGTGATAAGAAGATAAGAAGAAGAAGAACGAATGGACAAATTTTGATGCGTTTTTTTTGTTTGAAAGCTGACGTAATCAAGATGGGTTTTAATTATATTTGATCAAAATTGGTTCAGTTGTTTAAAAGTTTAGCAAACGAATGTCGTGGGTAATACAAAAGTTATAGTTTTAGATCTATGAATCGTACGAGTACACAAAGATCAAAATCAGGACAAACGTATTCCATTCTTTCTCCATGGATCTGTTATGAGCCAAGATACAGTTAACACAATGATAGACCCGGTAGAAGATGCAAGTAAAACAACACTATCTTTCTTCACTATATTAAATAGCATGTATTTATGTATATTATATTATTATATATATATTTCTTATGTTGTATTTTTGTAATTTAGTAGTGACTGTTAATACTTATTTTTATAACTACTATAATTAATGCACACAGTCTTGTGCCCGTAATTTATAGCTTTTCTGACACCGGATGGGTTGGCTGGAAGAGATCTCTTATAGAGATAAGCTCGCCTTTGTAATATATTTTTAGTAATTAAGTATCAAACTATGTGTGTACAATCTATATATATAAAAATGAATCCCTATTTCCCTTGGTCACGGCATCACGCCTGAACGGCTGGACCGATTTCGCTAATTCTTTTTTTGTTCTGTTCGTTATTATCAGGAGAAGGATCTTATGAAAGAAAAAATTAAGAAAGTTGAAAAAAAAAGAAAACAGGACAACGTCTGTCGGGTCAGCTAGTAAAGAATAAAGATAAGATGGCGAAACAATGTACCTAAGATATAAACAATGTATCCTCGTTAAGATACATTATAGATACATCGTTCTACTTTATTTCACAAAATGCTGAACATAACCTGCAATGGCATACTATAAAAAACTTTTTACGCGTTGGGCGTTCACCACCTCTCATGGTTATGTGTAAAACGCCTAAAATCAGCGCTATAATGTTAACTGCCGTAATAAGTTACGCTCATCCATTCATTCGTAAAATGTATCACGAATATTCGCCAATTCTGGCTTGGGACTTTTTACGATGGTTGAAAATTATATCTGTGAATGTGAAGGCTTATGTAAGCCTTGGTGAGGAGAAACTTGGCTGGTTTTTAACCCTTGACAAAGGAGAGAGGAGTTATAAGTTTGATGTGTATATATGTGTATATATGTATAAGGTCCTAATTTATTAGTCACTAACCTTCTAAGGCGTTATTGTATAGGTTGATAGTATTCCAAAAAACAACATAAAAATTAATTATCTGAAAAATAAATTTTGTAAAAAAAAAATCCATTTAAAGATAAAGGAATGGTTTTCTTTCGATTATAGCCGTCCACTCCCCGCTCGCCCGCTCTACTACTGCCATTATTATTTACGTTTGAATGGATGGGTTTATTCAACATAGTAATGAAAAAATATCATAACAAAATTTTTCAAGACCTTTTAAATTTAATATTATGCTTTTGTTTTTTGACTCAAATGATATATTTTGACCTACACAATAACGTGTTAAAAGGAAAGTGACTAATAAATTAGGACCTTATATATCTGTAAGTCTGTGTGTCTGCCTGTGGCATGTGGTTTTTTTAAATTTGAAACTTACGTAATCTAGATGGTTCTAAGCTAAATTTGATCAAAGACAATTTAAAAATCCTGAATAATTATTTCTAAGATTCTATTGTATTTCTGTTCTTTACTCTAAAAGGGACATAAATCGTGACGTGGAATTAATTGAGTTCATAGATATCGACGATCTTAAGGAAGTAAAATGTTGTGAGCAAACAACATCCTTTTTTTTATTTTATTTTTATAGATAATAAGTTTGCTCTTGACCACAATCTAGCCCAGGGGCGGAGATAAATAAATAAATAAATAAACGCTATACACTCAAAGGCCCACACTAAGGTATTCCCTTGTGTCGTGGGTCCCTTGGAACACACAAAGACAAACACAAACACCCATGACCCGAGAACAAACATCTGCTTTTTACACAAATGTTTGCCCCGACTGGGGATCGAACCCAGGGCCCGCCGATCAAGAGGCAGCGTCACTACCACTCGACCAAACCGGCCGTCGAATGTAGCAAGCTCACCCAGAAGATGCCCATTCTTTAAAGAGAAGGTTGATCTTTACTAACAAAGACGACTGCTACTTAAGTATAGATCAGAGTCTGAGTCGCGTTCTGTAATATGGACCTTAGATTTAAGATTATTTACAAAAGGGGAATTAAATGTACGAAAATGTTAAAATCTTATAAAAAATGCAGACATTATATTCCACGTAATTCATATACATTCACGCCTGTAATCACTTGCAAGGAAGATAGAGCAACGTTTGGTTTTAGAAACATGTCTTCTTCTTATCGTGTAGGTATAGTCCAGTGTGTGACGAACTTGATTAACCCTGGTGTCAGAGTTTTCAAACCGCACAATTACCTCTCACTTGGTTTTAACGACTGTAGTCAATCGACAACAGCCGGGTCCGAAGCACGGAAACGCTCGTGCTAAATTGCCACATTGGTCACCCATCAGGTTCTCTGCCACTGTCTTCGTTGCTTAACCTCACTGATCGGTTGAGATTACCTAGCGCCACTGGGCTACGAAAGCTTCAACGTCACTGCTAGTAAAACTTATTAGATCTAAAACACAAAAAAAATTTACAGCGGTTTAATTTGTTAACTTGTCAGCCTGTATACTAAATCTAGATGCGAAATGTGATTAAAATGTAATTTTGTATGTTTTTGAATAAAGCTTTTTTTTTAACTTTTATCTATAGGTACTAATATTGAATAGGCTCCGAAACTACTGGACCGATTTGCAAAATTCTTTCACGGTTAGGATCCTACATTATCCGTGATGAACATAGGGTGCATTTCCCGAAATCCCACGGGAACGAAGTCCCGGGCGAAAAGCTAGTCTCTTTATAAAAGTTGGCGTATATGTCATCGGAGAATTTTAAAAACCGTAATTTTACAAGTTGCTTGGTAAAATTATAAATTTACGAATTTTTAAGGGCCTTCTGCATGAAATTAGAATAATTTATACATATATCAACACGGTCTAGGGATATTGCACGACTTTTCATACAAAAGAGGTCTGTTTGAGAAGCTATAAAAGCATACTTGAGATACATGGTGGGCTATAATTTTCAGACGAGCAAGTGCTAAACCTGAATTTTCAATTCTAGTCAATAAACATCTTACTTGAAATTTGTGAAAACGTGACGGAAACGAAAACGAAAATACACTTTTTGCCAGCATTTTGTTTGAAGATGGTCAAATTTACGCAACTTTTTTTTCGTCACTTTTTCACAAATTTCAAGTAAAACCAAATTTATTGACTAGAATTGAAAATTCAGGTTTGGCACTTACTCGTCTGAAAATTATAGCGCTCCAAGTATCTCGAGTGTGCTTTTGTAGCTTCTCAAACAGACTTCTTTTGTATGAAAAATCGTGCAATATCCCTAGACCATGTTGATGTGTATATATGTTAGATAAGTTAGGCTCTCTTAGATTCGGTTAGGTTGCATTAATATACACATCAACGCGGTCTAGGGATATTGCACGATTTTCCATACAAAAGAGGCCTGTTTGAGAAGCTATAAAAGCATACTCGAGATACACGGAGGGCTGTAATTTTCAGACGAGCAAGGGCTAAACTTGAATTCTCAATTCTAGTGAATACATTTTGTTTTACTTGAAATTTGTGAAAACGTGACGGAAACGAAAACAAAATTGCACTTTTTGCCTGCTTTTTGTATGAAAATGTCGACGATTCACGCAATTTTTTTTTTCATTTTCATCACATTTTTATAAATTTAAAGAAAAACAAAATTTATTGACTATAATTGAAAATTCAAGTTTAGCACTTGGTCGTCTGAAAATCGTAGCGCTCCATGTATCTCGAGTATGCTATTATAGCTTCACAAACAGACCACTTTTGTATGAAGAACCGTGCAATATCCCTAGACCGCGTTGATGCGTGTATCATAAAATAGTCCGTGAATGTGAAAAAATGGGGCAGTTCGCAAAGTTGTAAGAGTTTATAATCTTACTAAGTCAAATTACAGTGTAACAAGTTTGACAATGTAACGATAAAATATAGAAGATTTTTATAACAGTGAACCAGCACTCGAAGCGTTACTAACATATAGGTACTGCTCTGAACTATCAAAAAGTAAATTACATTTCTCTCCCTAAATTCTGGCCATATTCGCTAATAATTCCCAAAATATCCCCCTCACCCTCTCGCATGCTCTACTCTGATCCTCTTAAGGGCTAAGCCCTGGACAAAGCATTTTGTCTCACAACGCTCGTATAGAAATACTAATTGTTTGTCACGGCGGTGTTGTCACATACATCTGGGGTGGTCTGACGCCTTTGTTACTGAATTTAATTCCTTTACTTCAAATATTGTACAATGCTTTTAATTTCATACAAACATACATACGTTCAAGCCTATAATGCCTAACGGGGTAGGCAGAGCATCAGTGGTTCTAGCGAACTACTTGATGCCACGTTTGACACAAACTGTGAAGGTTATCAGATGGGACAAGTTGCATAATGGTGAGAGGTGGTCAGCTTTTCACCTATTATACAGCAAAACCCTCGCATCCCTCTTACAGAGTTTTACAGTATACCTGGGAAGAGTGGATAGCTGGTACATTTTAACTTTTTCTTTCACTCTCAGTCCAGCGTGGAAAAACGTTATATTATTAAAAATAAGTTCCCAGACTAGTCACAAATACTTGGTAATTGAACCTGCAAACTTTAGATTAGTAAGCAAGGTCATTATCGCCGGCAAAATTATTTGAAATTATATTTATTGAAATTTAATCATTGTGCAACATATAAAAATTAATCTTAACACGCCTTTCGAAGAAAATTAATACTTCTAAGAAATTGAAAACTTCGAAGAAAACTAAAATTTTCTATAGCGGGGAGACTCTTTTCTTAGAAGCTTACCTAGTTAGAACTTATTTCTGCTTGTAACAATTTCCTAGAAACTAATCAATCACTATTCACTATTCCACTATAAGTACCGTATTCCTAGTCGTATCTCAAGTATTGTTTTGACCTCTGATTATCCAAAACTAGTTTTGAGTTCAGACCATGACCGTGAGGGATTTTTCTTTTGATTTTTTTGTCCTCTTGTTATCAAATCAGCTACTTCAATTACTGTAAATGAATAAAAATAGTTTCAGATCACGAAACTGCCAATTTTTTTTTTAATTTATGAGTAGAACTCAAAAAGTTCACTTCTGAACAAAATAAGGCAAAATGTAAAATACTTAGGTCGTGCTATGTTTGATAAACGAAATTCTGGGTTTTCATTTTCAAACGAAATTTATTACAGAACTAGCTGACCCGGCCAACTTCGTAACGGCTTTTTTCCATATTTTTTCACCTTTTAAACCTTCCCTGGACTTCCACGAATATTTCAAGACTAAAATCAGCTCAATCGGCCCAGCCGTTCTCGAGTTTTAATCAGACTAACGAACAACAATTCATCTTTATTTATATAGATAGATTAGATTTTTTTTTAATTGTCTGCATTCACATAATACCACCATCTATTAGCACTTTTGTGAACTAAAATCCTGAGCTGTCAGAAAATTTCTCACTCCGTCGAGATAATCTGCCAGTGACAAGAACTGACTGAATTTAATATCTCAAACAGAATACAACTGCACAAACTGCTATGCTTTAAACATAGCCTTTTGGAGAATAAGCTTTTAGAGAAGTGACATTTGACAATCTGTTTACTGTTAGAGATGGCTTGGAGACTAGGGGTATTCTACTCATCCAAGATCTTTGTCCAACGTACATTTGATCGAAGAGATTAGTAGACTCCATCAAATATATAAACACCGCCGAGATGGGCCCTCTCTCAGATGTGTGTCAGATGAAGTTTGATCAAAATATTGAAAAAGATCTTGAATATGTAAGTGGAATACAATAAGTGGAAAATCTAAAATTAGAAATGTTGTATCACCTCCGATATTCAATCCTTATTAAAATTATAAATACGAAAGTAACTCTGTCTGTCTGTCTGTCTGTCTGTCCATCTTTCACGCCTAAACTACTGAACCGATTTTTATGAAATTTGGTACAGAGATAGTTTATAGCCTGGGAAAGGACATAGGCTACATTTCATCCCACAGTTGGGCGCAATATAACCTGTAGTCCACGCGGGCGGAGCCTCGGGTGGAAACTCATAACTTTTAAAAAGCTGAACCAATTTTGATCAATATAGCCATTTCAATTACGCTAGCTTTTAAAAAAATCGTATCGAAATCGGATAGACACACAGATAAACACATCCACATACGTCCAGATACAGATACACACGTCAAACTAATAACACCCCTCTTTGTTATCGGGGGTTAAAAATATCTAAAATAAAACTTCTTCAAAGCCAAAAGCGAGGGCCTAGTTTACGAAGCTCAATTAACCAGTCGTAAGTTAATTTTGTGAAAATAAACGTCACTTAACATGGCCCGGGAGCTTGAATAAACAACGCTTACGAGTGTTGACGCAAATTTCAGTAATTAATAAATAAATAAACATCTAAAGTGAACGGGTTGGCTCAGCTCCTCGAAATTGACATAACCCGGCCTACGCAAGGGGAATCAGGGATACATGCCAATTTAATTAATTGGTATAAGTATGCATTTGTACGGAACAGTGTCAAAAACTTTGGGTGACGGGCTTGTTGGCTTTTGAAGTTACACTTTCTGTATCTAGTTAGCGAAAACTGAGGATCACCTCATGAAACTGAACAACTTTCCCTAAGAAACATATGTCAAAATACGAAAAAAAAAAGTGAGGTCCCCATATTCAACTTAAGAAATTTATTTAAAATATTAAAATATTGCATTCTTTATGGCAGATCACGGAGCACTTATAATTTATTGTCAATTTGTCACCTGTAATACCTGTGAATCGCAATAACTAATTTTAAATTTGAATTTGCGTTCAGCTGCCTGCCTGAGTATGAGAAGTAGATTTTATTGAGAATTTCATATCGGTTCCCCGAGGAAACTTATGCCAAATTTCAGTATTCTAGGTACAAGGGTTTGGGCTGGGCGTTGATAATTTAGTGAGTTAGGGCCTTCAATTTTGTATATAATTGCAGGTCCCGACTACATAATTCATAATACACTCACAAACGGAGAAGGCAGTTTTTATTCCACTGCCTCTGAGACGCAATTGATTAGCAGAATAGCCATCCAGGCCCCTATTCTGTAACTTCAGTTGTGTGTCGATGGAATGGAGGCCATTTTATCTGTTCAGGTGGGGAAGTTGAGGACTATTTGATTTTCATATACTTGCTGGCAACCACCCTGACCAGCAGCGCCACCGCCGGCCAAACGTGAAGTTGCAAACTACCTAGCAACTGAAAATTCATTTGGCGGTGGCGCCACCGGTCAAAGCAAGATGTACCTATGAAATTTGGATAGTTCTCAATTTCGCCACCTGAACGGATAAAATGACGACCATTCCACCGTCACACAACTGAAGTTACAGTATAGCCACCCGGTTATTTCAACATGAGTATAATGTGGTGGGCGCAAATCTCACGCGTTGTCACGGCAGCCGGCCGCTCGTCACGTCCGGATAATCCGGCATTCCCCGGGTGCTCCCGTTTCATCCACAGCCGGTTGTTTTGACGTACGAATAGTTGGTTTTTGCTATACGATTGTTTTATTGGATTATGGACACGGCTTTAGAAAATGGAATGGAGGCTTTAGGTGTTCATAGAATTTGTATGTTTTAAATTTACTTTTTATTTTGACATTGGGTTTTTGGATTGATATTTTTTTGACATATTTGACACGTTGTTTATTTATTTCCTATTAATTATTATGTTTTTTCAAAGTTAATATTTGCACATCTTGCCGGTTAAATGAAGAGAACCCCTACTTAGTTTTAAGATCATTCCAACTGTATTCTTGCAAATAAATGGATTTATTTTTCCGAGTCACGGTAACGCTTGCGATGATTGCCACTTTAGTCACTCATGAGTTTCCTTGCCCATGTTTACGTTACTTAACCTCACTGATCTGATCAGATCAGCGAGTGCCACTGGGCTAAGCTTCATCATTATCAGTGTTGCCAGCTTGCTAATCAGTCTGGAAAAAATTGCTGTGCTCAGACCTTTTTCCTCACCGCAGCAGACATATGCAAGTACCTCTACAACTATTGGGCCTTTTATAATTTGAAAACGGCACAGCAAAATTGTATTACCATTGCCTCCTATGTAATAGTAATAGTAGAAGCTGAGAACATAAAGGGGAATGGTAATTCAAATTTTGAAGTGCCGTGCCGTGTCATTTGAATTATAAAAAGGCCCAATGTGATATTATTATAATCTTATTGTATCATACCGTACTCGTTATTGAATGTAGAACTTTTGTAACGTATGTGTGTGCTATCTTGAAGAAATAAACGTTTTATTATTATAACCTCAGAAACTCTCAAAGTCAAAAAAAGCTTTATTTCAAAAAAAATTCTGAATGTTACTTAAAATAAGTCAAAATAATAAATTACATTAGCAATTTTAACTTTTCGCCTATTCGCAAAAGTGCAGTCGTCTTCCTCAGAGAAGAATAGGCAAAAAACTCCGAGGGTCGTTTTTTTTAAATCAATCGTTTAAATTTCCTTATTTCTAATAATAGGTATTTACCTATGAAATTGCCGTTTTTCATACAATATTTTTGGAAAACTGAATTTTCCATACTAAAGTTTTTGGATTTTTCTCGGGAATGCGAAATCCAAATTTACCAAAATTTTGTGGGAAGGTTTGGACAACAAGTTAATTTTCATCATACTTACTTTATTGAAAATTGTAACTGTAACAAAGCCACAGCAAAAATAAGCAATGAAACGAGCAAAGGAGCTATATATGAGCTTCTTTTTCAGCAAATAAATCTAAAGTAAATATGTATTAATTCAAATCAATATCTCCGTTATATGGCCAAGGTTTTAAATAAAAAACAATTTTAGTAATAGCTGTTCAATCAAATAAATTATGAATAAAATAAAGCTTCAGAAAAAATCGCTAATTTCATAGGTAAAGACCTATTATTAATTTAAACTCATATATATAATATATATAATGTTTATTTTTCTCAAAATACAGCAAAGGTTAAACATACTTATATCTAAATTAATTTATTAAGTACAACTTAGAAGCACCTTTGTGTGAGACTGGAGTCTGTACTAGGTATAAACCTGTGTTACAGCTCTCCAGGCCCCCAACTCTTGGAGCGATCAAAAATAAGCTCAATCTCAATGAGTTTACAATACATCTTATCTGTTATAATTATAATTTACTAATTTAGATTATAATATTCAGAAAAAAATCGTAAAGTGCATGCTTAAGTGCCTGTGTGAGTGTGTTTGTGTGTACGAGTGAGTGTATGTTTGTGTGTGTGCATGTGTTTAAGTGAGCGTAAGGATGTCTATATGTGGGTCATTGCGAAAGTAAATGTGAGAAAGTGGAAGACAGTTCTGAGCAAAACCATTCTAGACAACGACTTTTAAGAAATCTTCTGTGCTGATATAATCTAGGGTTTTAAGAAAAGCTATGATTTTTTGTTTGCATTCGAATTTATTGCAATCGTGATATAATTGACTTATATCTTAACCTTATAGACCCAACAGTGAATACAACAAGCTCTCCATTAAACAGATAAAAAATGTAAACCTAAGCGGTGCCAACAGGGCCCCGATTCTATTTTATACGTTCAGGTGGCGAAATTGAGAACTATCTAATGACAGCTGCTTTGACTGGTGGCGCCACCGCGAGCTGAATTTTCAGTTGCTAGATAGTTTGCAACTTTATGTTCGGTAAGTGGTGGCACAGCTGGTCGGGGTGACTATCAGCAGGTACATATATGAATAATAAATAGTTCTAAATTTCGGCATCTGAACAGATAAAATGGCCTCCATTCCATCGATACACAACTTAAGTTACAGAATCGGGGCCCAGTGCAGCGAACTTTGCCGCATCTGTGCAACCCGTGCCTTGCATCTTAACTAACAGCTTAGTGTACTAAACTACTCGAACAAGGGTTGAACCCTCTAATGCACTTTACAATGACAACTTTAGATGTCCCTGTTCAGTGACTTCTGGGGTTGTAATGAGTTTGTAGTTGAAGACGTCTTCAACTTACAGCTGGCTAACCGGACTTGTAAGCACGAGGCCCAACGGCACTCGCTTATCTTAACCGATCAGTGAGGTTAAGCAACAAAGTCAGAAACGCTGCAAGTTCAGCAGAATGAATGAGTGAGCATGATTATACATGACGATGTGTGTGAAATAACGGTTTATAAATTTCTGTTTTTTTTGTATTAAGGTAACTACAGCACCTAAATTACGATTTTATGATGCGTAGATAAGCATGACGCACTGCATTAAATCGAAGAAAAAAATACTACGGTATTATTCAGTACATAAACTAGATAAATAGTTTGCTGCAAACATGATTCAACACTTTTGGTTCGATAAAAAAAGCTCACAAAGTCACCTCTAAATACCCAATATTGTGTATCTTTTAAAAACTGTAAAAACGATAGTAAAATGCACACAGGAACTTGAATTACGTGATTGAACACTCTCGAATGTTCGTGATTGAACACTCTCGATAAGTACTTAACGCATTTTTCGATTTAAGCTGTTACCTTTCCATAAATCTCATTTTTCTAACTTTCTAACATGTTTTTACGCACGCACGCTTTCATAGTCCGTAAACTTCGTGTATCGACACTGTTCGCACTGCCGGCCCAGGCCTGTTGAGAAAAGGAGATGGCACTATTCCTATGTGTGCTGCCTTTATCGGGTGCTGTAGTCGCCTTAAGTCAGGTTCCCCTGTTTAAAACAATTTAAATAAGTTAGTACACAAAAAAGGCCTTTCTGTTTGTTCCTATCTTTTACAATTAATACGTTAAATTCCAGCACCACATGACGTTGTGTCTACACCGAAAGGGATTAGGGAAAGGGGCAAAAGGGGAAAGGGGGGAAAGGATAGTGAGTGTATGGATGGATGGAAATATATTTGAATGCCATAATTTTAAAATGTATCATTTAATAATTTTCCACGTTAAAAACATATGAGTCACCGACTTCAATTCCAACAACAGTTCGCACAAAGTAGATATCTAGTTTTTTGCGGACTACAATGCCTATTAGCAAATAACTACAAACAGAAATGTCATTCATTTATTTAGATGATGTTCTAGTTTGTAGTATATTTTGTTTTTGTTGATTTTTTTTAAAAGCGCTGAATCATTTTCGATAAAATTTATATGGGACCTCTTCAGGAGTATACTCTTTCGAACAAATAAAGAATTTTGAAAATCGGACAACAGTTGCCGGAGTAATCGCGTAACAAATATACAAAAAAAAAAAAATACAGTCGAATTGAGAACCTCCTCCTTTTTTGAAGTCGGTTGAAAATAGTTATACAAATACTTAATACTAATAAATAAACAAAAGTAAAGTAACGAATGACCAAAACAACACATACTTGCCGAGTGGTGATCGGTTGAGAATAACACCACCCCATCTCTTTCCGTGGGTGTCGTAAGAGGCGACTAAGGAAACACAAATGCGACCTGCTTCCTAGTAATCCATCCCAGGCAACGAGTCTTCATTTTTTTCTGAATCTGAGGTGTCGTTCTATGGTCTCATGCGGTGTGGTAGGCTCTGTAAAGGGGCGTCTGGTTCGCGACCACCCTCCTACCGAAGTCCGACGCCGACGACACCGCGTTCCGTCGGTGCGTGGGAGTACCAGTGCCTGTATAGGCATTTTCTGGGTTAACTCGCTCCATAGTCGACCTCATCTTTGACCTTGATGGGCAAGATTGAGGTCAAGAGTTAACCCATCTTATAATAAAAAAATACATACATAAATTTACACCTTTGTTCCATTGGGGTAAGCAGAGACCACAGATTGCCACTTGCTACGACCCAAACACACCTCTTTCGCTTCCTTTACATTCATAATTCGCTTCATACATGCTCTTCGGACCAAAACAAAATAAACAAAAATTAAAATGACTCAACAATTTCGAACGACTCACACAAAATCATAATTAATAATCATTCCCATCAAACAAAGAAAACGTTCCCAAACATTCCCTAAGTAATCATTGAATAATAAATCACTGAAAACCTTTTAACACGTTTTACAGCAGGAATATGCTTTTCCGTTAATGTACGGTTCGTTTCAAGCATTCAGAGCTTTTTCATTTTTTTCAATGATTAATGTCACTTCCCTTCGTTTATTTGTTGAAGACAAAAAAGAATTTAAAGATGCTGGTTTGGCGACGAAATTCGGATTTGTGTATGATAAATTAATGATGATGCAATTTATTTGTTTAAAAATATTTAAAATGTGATAGAAAGCTAATTTTCTTTAAAATATTTTTTTTTAATTGTGATACGGATCCTTTCCTTTGAAAATAATATTTAAGTTATAATCAAAAATTGAATCCTTGTTATCTTTTTTTAATAAAAATCATTTACGTTTAAAAAACTAATTCGAAATAACAATCGTTTCCACGTTTGTAAGTTCCGTTTTATGATATTCTCTTTAAAAACTACTGTAACACATATTTTTACTTTAAAACACCTAAAAAAAACAAAGAAAATTAAGAATATCGTAGCATTCGTAGCACCGTAGCACTTTCGTAGCACTACATCGCCGTAGCAATTGCAGAATGGTTACAACATTATAAATGAGATCTGTCTATCTTTGAGGTTAAAGAAGGATAGTAAAAGGGGAATTAAATAAGTGGGAGAGAGAAAGAAATATACAGCGTAGAGCTTAATTCTATTTCAGTGAGACTGCGAGTCACCAAGGCCGTTAAAGTAATTAACACAGTCTGTACTTTTAGTTTAATTTTATAGAAAGTAATACTTTATTTTGTACAAAGGAAATTAACTTAGTTAGCAAGTGAATCAATTACTTCTTAAAGTTTGTAAACAGATTGACATTGGAAACTAATTAATTTTAGACTATTGCAAGAAATTTTGCGTATAAAAAAAAATCAAAATAAATGATTAAATAAACGCTACACACTCAAAAGTCACACTAAGGTTTTTCATGGAGTCGCAAATCCCATAGAACATACACAATGCCAAACAAAGAACCACCCATGACCCGAGGGCAAACATTTGGTATTTAAAGAAATATTTGCCACGACTGGAAATCAAACCCAGGACTCGCCCAATAACTCGACCATCAAGCTCTTCTCACTCATGTAGTTTATACTTTGTGTTGTTGCTGAAAGGCATGATTTTTACACTAGTTTCACTTGTTTATCTTATAATTTTATGCGATCAGTTTTGATTATATCATCTTCATAGTTTAAACCTTTAGGGTTTTTTTTTACGGTTCACAAACGGGATATCATTCAAATATATTGTACACATAAAAACTTAACTAAATTACATGCGAACAAGAATGAATCCTAAAGAAGTGAACACAGCATGCGTAAAAGATAAAGGTGCTATTCCGTATTTGAAATAAAATTATAACATAAAAAATAAAATAAAGAACAAACATATAAAAGTAATTAAAACTAGCTAGATAGATGTGAAGTAAGATTTAAATGCTTTCCTAGCGGTGACCACAGAACCAGAGAAAATATCAATGTCATTTCCGATAGCATTGTAAAGTGTGCACATACGATAAATAGGCGCGTGTAGACCGAGATGTACTGACACGTACTTACTTGTGTGGATGTTCTTACTCGTGTTAAATATAAAACTTTAAAATTAAATTAGGGAAACACTGAGGTGGGTCCGAAATTAAATTGGGTTTGGGGTTAAATATCGCTGCGTGAATTATCCAATTTTTTTTGCATCAATAAAATAGGGCAAGAAAATCCAAACAATCAAGACAGTCACCCTTACCCTTATCAATTTTAACTTACAGTCGCTTAACCTCACTTATCGACTCAAAAACATTTAACAACACTTAAAGCCATCCTTTTAAAACAACAACAAAAAAGAAAAAAACGAGAAGTGTTGCCTTGCTTTTAGCTGCAGCACGAACGCGTCACGGGGAAACATTTTAAAATTCATTACATTGAATAATGCAGGCCACAGCTGCATTTAATTTTATTTTCTAACAGCTATTCTAGAGGTAATGGAGGGAAGAATAGAGAGAGGTACAAGATCTAGAGAGCTTTTCCACTAATCAATGGCCTCCCTATTCAATCGGGAAGACGGATTTCAGTTGTCACCTGGACACCAGTAATTGAAAAAATAATATCAAGTGATTTTTTTTAAATGCTATATTTATTATTTTCACAAAACATTTTACTTAAATTTTATTTAATCTATATAATCTATAAATAAAAGACCTCCTCCAACGCGCCACATCGAGGCAACGTTCTCAAGATACTGGCAGCATTCCCGCGTTGCACGGCCAAACCTATTCGTTGTGCAAAATAACTGCCAGCTCTCTTGTTACCCGTTGCCTCGATGAGACGCTTAGAGAGGCTCTTCATAAACTGTTTTGCCTCAGCACCCCATGGGCCTAAGGTCTCACTGCGAATGGCACAAAGATGTAATTACTGCCTAACTCGCTGTATTTTGGGGATTTTAAAAGTTCTGCCCCGTTCGCCGCCGCACCCGCTCTGACGGAAGCCGCCGGTACATGTGAAGGTGCCAGTGTGTCAACACACGTAACGTCCCATACGAGACACTTTCCGAGTTTCCAGGGCACAAGCGTCAACCCGTCTGGATGCTTACCATCCGCACGCACTATTCCGCTAGGTTCAATCCAGTGTCGTGTCGTATCTTTGGATATATCCTCGGTGAAGGCATTCACTGTGAGTATGGTGTGCCGGAATGTAAACAAGTAAAACGTTATACTCAAATAGACAGTTTTTGTGGTTCGACCCGCAATGAATTTAATTACTCTGAGGGTGGATTCACCACTCCGATGACAGCTTGCTCGAACAACAACTGTCTACCCGTGACCACGGGGTACCCGTGACCACGAAATAGGTAAATCATCATATATACGCGAATTAAGTCCCATTGTAATATTTAATTATGTGTCTCAATTCAAGTTTCATTCGCGCCGGATATTTTTCTTCTCCTAAAAATTATTTGTGAATATCCCTCACGCGGGTAAGCGTTTTAAAAATACTAAATTTAAAATCGTTAATAAGTTTCGCTCCTGTCATAATCTACTTTGTAACAAGTGGTATGAGTCTGTAGTTCTCCGTACGAGACACAGACGGCGCTAACCTACACGCATGCCGTAATGTGCTTAGTAAGGGAATGAGAAATTTCGCCGCTTGACTTGAAGGCACGATAGCTCAGTTAGTTAGAGCACAAGGAGATCTAATCCTGGGGTCATGGGTTCAAGTCCCATCCGCACCGAGCATTTTTCTTTCCCTAAAATTTATTTCTTGGCGTTTTAACTATTGGTACGGAACCTCCTCCTTGGTAAGTTATCAAGAGATCAACCACACTCGTTTACCAATGGAGCTTCTACCACCTGACCCTTATGACCCTGCTAAGAGGAGTACCTGCCCCTGTTAATCTACCTGTGAATCTGTAACCATGATCTTACGCCAGGCAGTTCTCTGAACATGAACATCCAATCAATGGTATTTTAATGGCGATGGAATAACAATGGTAGCAATTTTATCCGTTCAGGTTACGAAATTGAGACCTATCTAAACATATATATGTTATAGGCAATGTGTATAATCCGGCATTGTATAGAATACCTAGGCATTATATACATTGCCTAAAACGTTCAGGCAATGTGTATAATACGATTCATTTCATACATTGCCTAGGTATTGTATAAAATGCCCGAAGCGCATCAGGCAATGTGTATAATAAACGACCACGGGAAGGAGACGGGTGCGCGGCGTGCGGGCGGGACTAAACACGTTCATTGTGTTAGTACGCAGCACTCCTTTGTTCTATGCAGACGTATTTTATTAGTTTACGCATTGGTTCTAACTGAATTATTGAGTGTGATCATTGATTGTGTGTGTGATTTGATTATTTAATGGAAAATGGCTCCGCTACAGATCAGCGGTACTTACTAATGAAAGAAAGGTTTTACTTAGAATTGCGTACTACGTTTTTGGTACGTTGTAAATGTAAATGTTTATCCGAAGGGAACTGCTATGTGAGAAACGCTCGCTACGCAAATACTCGTAGGTACTGAGGCATACCAACCAATAGAACACATGTCTTATCAGCGCAGTCTGCTGGTGGAAGTTGAAATTAGGATTAGCTCTCAAAAGATCAGTACCTATCTAACTAAATCATTTTTTTAATCACTATTGGTTAGCCCTTGGCATCATCTCACCTGATCGTAAGTGATGATGATGCCGAAGATGGAAGCGGACTAACCAAGACTTAACAACGCAATGGGGGGCTGGCTATCTTATCTTCACACAGAACACATCAATGCTGTCAACGTTGACGTTTGACGGCAAGACTTAGATAAGATGGTGGTCGCTAGCCAGGCGGGCTAAGAAAATACCCTACCGCCAACCAAACCGAGTCTAACAAAGTTAGACCCCGCCGGGATTCGGACCCGCGACCTCCTGGTGTAAAGTGAGTGGCTTAACCACTACGCCACGGCGCCTCCGTGGCCTCCGTAAAAAGAAGAAAAATCGATTACATACATTACCTATGCTTCAACCGGCATTCTGTACAATGACTTAGGTATTCTATACATTTCCTAGGTAAAGTGTAAAATAGTTCAAACATTGAACATCATTTCATACATTGCCTGAACGACCCCGGCATTCTATACATTTCCTAGGTATTGTATAGAATACCTGCATTATACACATTGCCTATAACATATACACATCAACACGGTCTAGGGATATTGCACGATTTTTCATACAAAAGAGGCCTGTTTGAGAAGCTATAAAAGCATACTCGAGATACATGGAGGTCTATAATTTTCAAACGAGCAAGTGCTAAACTTGAGTTTTCAATTCCAGTCAATACATTTTGTTTTACTTGAAATTTGTTAAAACGTGATGGAAACGAAAACGAAAATGTACTATTTGCCTGCTTTTTGTATGAAAATGGTAGAATTTACGCAATTTTTTTTTGCATTTTCGTCACGTTTTCACAAATTTCAAGTAAAACAAAATTTATCGACTAGAATTGAAAATCCAGAATTAGCACTTGCTCGTCTGAAAATTATAGCTCTCCATGTATATCGAGTATGTTATTGCGGCTTCTGAAACAGACCTCTTTTGTATGAAAAATTGTGCAATATTAGGGATATTGCCGCGTTGATGTGTGTATTTTAGATCGGCTGCTTCACATGGCGGCGTCACTACCAATTGAATCTTATGTTACTAAGTAATTTACAACATACGTTCGGTTGGTGGTGGCCCTGCTGGTTTTGTGGTTATCATCAAATGTATGCGGTTTCGATAATTCTCAATTTCGGATAAAATGGTCACCATTGTCATCCAAGCGTCATTAAGACGTCATTAATTAGTAGAATAGACGTCCAGTTAATTTAAATGGATTTACGCTTACTAAAAGCTCCAATCCTTGCACCCACTTACAACAGACATAAATGGTTTCTAGACCGCTTTACAACTCGATGTTCTATCAATTCATGTCAAACTTCAAGGATCCTCGGATCATTCATCTATTCTATTCAGTAGCTAAGTAATTGTTGTAGAGGTTCTTGGTTCAACCATTATAAAATGAGAGAAGCTTTTCTTGTCTCAAGATATTGAAGAATTGATATTTTATTGTAGTTTCATTGTTTAAGTCGTTTTTTACGTTTTATTTGATGTATACGGAAAGACTGTAAAAGTTACAAAAGATTCCGTGGCAACTCTTTATTTCTCCATAAAAAAATAAATCTGAAAAATAATAGTAAATTGTACTTCTCTTCAGTTCAGCAGCTCAATCGACTTTAGCGCGGGCCTATGCTGTTCGTAATTAAAGGGCTTTTTGTTTTTCTGTGTAGTAAGCCTATATTTCATTACAGAGCAATTTATATATATATATATTTTTTTTTTATTTTTTTTCAGACATACCATCCATGTATTGTTAGTAAAATAAAAATAGTCTTAAGCACTAAATGTTAGTAAATTACAAAATTTCAAATTTAATACATTATTATCATCAACATTATAATTCATTAAATACATATTTATAATATAAGCGGAGACTGACTGGCATGGAGCTGCATCCAGTTTTGTAACATGGTCGAGTCCCACCGCTCGGCCAATGTAGCTAGGAGACCGTTCGAGCTGGCTCGCCAGCGCGAGAGAAGCGAGGCACTCCGCTTCCTGATGATTGCGTAAAAGTCATCAGTGTGCGCCTCAGCAAACATTGAAGACGCGCTGCAAAACCGAGGCAGCCCCAACAGTATCCTAAACCCATTGTTGTACTGGACGCGCAAGGCGCCGTATGCCCGCTGCGTATAATTAACCCATAGGCTGCACGTGTAAAACGACTGACAGTAAGCTTTGAAAAGCGTTATTTTGACTGCTCTTGAACAACGTGCAAACCTACGAGCCAACATATTACAGCGGACAGACAGCGCCCTGCGCTCTCTCTCAATGTCCATGCTACATAGCATACTTAAATTATATATAAGCAGTAGGCAGAGATCCTAATTTTCTAGGAAACGCCCTTGCCTACACTTGTTAAGCAAACTTAGTTTTTAGGAAAGTGTGGGTTCCTATAAAATGTCAATAACCTTCCAAGCAGTGAAGAAGGTTTATTCTGTACTATTCAATGAAAAATATTCGTATGAAAATGGATATTCGTAACCACTTTTCTCGCAAACGGCTCTAACAATTTGAGGTGGAAAAATCAATCTAGCTAGGTCTTATTTCTGGGAAATTTCACCCGAGCAAAGCTAGGTCGCCCAGATACTAATACATCCTCGCTATCTTAAATCTATCCACCAAATATATTCCCAATTTATAAAAAAGTAAGAAAAATATTCGCTAAAAATGTGATTATGTCTGAATAAAACATCTATGAATATTTTATGAATGCTAAATTCGTCTGACCTTCAATGAATTATGCGGAATCACGGTGCGCTCTGTGTTTATTTGATGAATCATTTTAATAACCTTAAGAACGATATGAATATCGAGCCACAAGAGGGTCTGAAGATGGAAAAATGAAAAGAAAATTAATTTCACAGTATAACACTTTAAAATACTAAATCGGGTCAAATTCGCGCACATATCATGATTTTACCTTTGTTTCTGGTGGGTTTCTCTACCTGTGACCACTCAAACTCAAACTCAAAAGTGTTTACTTCATTGAACATATAAAATGATACTTGAACACGTCAATATGATGAATTACATTAGCACTTTTGACTTTGCGCCTATTCGCAAAGATGCAGTCTTCCTCAGGAGAAGAATAGGCAAGAAACTCCGAGGGTCACTCTTTTTAAGTCAATCATATAAATTTTCTTGCTTTTAATTTTAATTCACTTAATATCTGAATAACTTTGGAGCTGAGCAATTTATTTTTATGGTTGCTTGTCTAACAGATAATCCGAAAGTCTATAATAGCCCTTTTTACAAAGGTTTTGTTTAATTATTGTCTTAAATTTTTCTAAAGGTAGGTTTTGAATACATATGGGAATCTTATTGTAGAAGCGTATACATTGACCCATAAATGAGTTTGTTACTTTGTAGAGACGACTGTCTAGTATATCCAAGTTATGTTTGCTTTTAGTGCTTAAATTGTGCCTATCACAATTTTTCTTGAACAATTGTTCATTTTTCTAGGCAAATGTCAAAATATTTATTTCCCTAAATCTATTTCTAAGAGACACTCTAGGTCTCATTTGATAAATCGCGCGAACAGCCCTTTTTTGCAGGACAAATATCTCATTGATGTCGGCAGCATTACCCCACAGTAAAATGCCATATGACATTAGGCTGTGCGAATACAACCGCGTCGCAACATCGGGAAAAAAGGTAAAGTATATTAAATTAAATAATTTCACAGTATTCTTGCAGGCAAAGTTTCAAATATATCCTTTCGGTAAGCTCTTTAAAGGGCATCCTTCTACCTAAGTCTGACGCTAAACAGCTTGCTGTATTCCGTCGGTGCGTGGGAATATTTTGAGTTAACTCGTTCCATCGTCGACCTCATCAATGAGAGTTTATTAATATCACAATAAAATCGGAAGAAATTTTGTAGGTATTTATATGAAACTGTATTGTAATATATATATGTTTATATTTTGTTTAATATATATTGTTTAGGTTTATATATTGCGCCCGTTCTTGATTTCACTATGCGACTTTTCATACCCAAAGGTTACCTGGAAGAAATCGCTTGAAGCGATAAGGTCGCCTATATTGTACCTTTTGTAAAGTTCCTTATAATTATCTCATCATTGTATTTCTTTTGAAATTGTGCAATAAAGTACATTGTATTGTATTGTGATACATTAAATAATTCACAGACATGACCGCTGAGATACAACAAAAAATGAAAAGCATTGCAAACATGCTTCCGTTATCTATAAAAACAATTGCTTGGTTTATAAAAAGATTCTTGCTGCCGCGCTGGTATCTAGGACAATAAAAACAAAGAATCATTCAATAAAAAGTAGCCCGTGCCAGCAGAACGGACAGTAAGTAAGACAGTGAATAGATCGCTTAATGAACTTGCTCAGCCAGGCCCGGTTTCAGGGGTGTTGAGCGCCCCGAACTGCATAAATGTTCTTGGAAATTATCTAAATATATAAAAGGAGAAACTGACTGACTGATTGACTGACATATCAACGCACAGCCTAAACGGCTAAACGTAGGCACTTGAAATTTGGAAGGGACGTAGCTTAAGTACCGTAGAGGTGCGATAAGAACGGAATTCCCGAAATTCCTACGGAAACGGGAATTAGCGGGAAAATCCTTTTGTATGAAAAATCTAAACCGCTTAAGTTAGACGCTTGAAATTTGGCATGCAGGTACCTTAGTAAACCTAAAGCTTAGTTGCAACAGGATATTGCAAAATTCCCACGGGAACGGGAGTTAGCAGGAAAAAAATTTTGTATGTAAAAATCTAAATCTTAAACTAAATCAATATTTAATAAACCAAATGAAGGTCCATTAATGGACCGTCAATAAAGTGTAATCTGTTCAAAAGAAAAAATTAACACGCTAACGAAATTGTGGGCGTCAGCTAGTAAACATATATTTTGTAAATTAGGTAGGTACATCAGTTTTTAATGATATGCACTTAATGTTACATATAGAGAGTGTAAAAAAAATGTAAATGAAAAGGAATAGTTTTAGCCACCAACGAGAAAAACGCTGAGCTGGGAGTGAAAGAATAACTTAGGATGCTGTTGCAAACTCTTTCCAGGCATACTGTAAGGGTCAGTAAATTAGAAGTAAGGGTTTTACTGTAGTGTGAGCGAAAGGCTGACAACATATTACCACTTTACTCATCTTCTATCTAAACAACCCTCAGAAAGCAAGTCAAACGTGGCGTCATATGGTTTAATAACTACATGAGTCTATTTTAACAGGGATATACAGGGTGTTAAGTAATTCGATCTTATCCTCTCGGGTGATGAATCAATCCATGAAACTGAACAACTTTCCCTAAGAACAAATGCCGAAATACGAAAAAAAAATTTAACTTTCCATACAATAAATCATTTTGTATGGGAAGTTAACATTTTTTTTCGTATTTCGGCATTTGTTCTTAGGGAAAGTTAAATAACGCTACGCTACACACTCAAAGGCCCACACTAAGGTTTTCCCTTATGTCGTGGGTCCCTCGGAACACACATAAAGACAAACACAAACACCCATGACCCAAGAACAAACATCTGCTTTTCACACAAATGTTTGCCCAGACTGGGGATCGAACCCAGGACCCGCCGATCAAGAGGCAGCGTCACTACCACTCGACCAAACCGGCCGTCGAAGTCGTTCAGTTTCATGGGCTGATTCACCACCTGAGATGATAAGATCGAATTACTTAACACCCTGTATAGGCGTGAGTGTATGATGGTGTAAAAGACAGCTTAGCAAAGACTAAAACCCTGTACTCAGACCATCATACTGAACGATTTTCCAGTGGGATTTTTCTCCGGAAAACTTTCATTTTTTTTCATGTTTTTTAGTATTTTCTGCTTACATTTTTTATTATTTAATTGAATTCACTCCGTTTTGCAATAAAAAACAAACCAGCAATGTATTATCGCACTCCGATGGCAGCGCGGCGCGGGGGGATCGCGCGCGCAGGCCGCGGTTTAGTGATACGTTGCGTAGCGCCAAAGTAGATAATTAATGAAAACTCCTTAACGTGACGTTTCCGGGAAAAAAAAACTTATAGCTGATGATAGTTATGGGTAGATTCCACCATTTAAGTATTTGCTAAGCTGTCATTTACACCTTGTATAGCATCAAAAACTTACTATAGAACGCATCAACTCTAAAATCAAAATAAAAAAGAACTATAACCTGACGTAAATATTCACAAACTATTTTTTATCGATTTTACAGTCACTTGATAAAGATATTGTTGGATAAAATCATTCATTTAAGTTTCACTGTACATTTTTGCTAAGCCTGTTATTTTTGTAATTTTTGAAACTGTTCTATAAGGACAAATG
Source organism: Aproaerema taeniolella (assembly GCA_949987775.1). Classification (NCBI taxonomy): domain Eukaryota; kingdom Metazoa; phylum Arthropoda; class Insecta; order Lepidoptera; family Gelechiidae; genus Aproaerema; species Aproaerema taeniolella. The sequence continues at coordinate 19,476,119 of OX465252.1, read as the reverse complement.
GAATTCATTTTATAGCTTGGCACATGGTTCCTTATGGCCCCAATTTACGCCATTTTTTAATTTTTTTTATTATAAGAAGGGTTAACTCTTGACCTCAATCTTGACTATAAAGGTCAAAGATGAGGTTGACTATGGAGCGAGTTAACCCAGAAAATGCCTATAAAGGCACTAGTACTCCCACGCACCGACGGAACATAGCAAGCTGTTTGGCGTCGGACTTCCGTAGGACGGTGGTCGCGGACCAGACGGCCCTTTACAGAGCCTACCACACCGCATGAGACCATAGGACGACATCTTAGATTTAAAAAAAAATGAAGTGTCATTGCCTGGGGTGGATTACTAGGAGGCAGGTCTCATTTGTGTTTCCTTAGTCGGCGCTTACGACTAAGGAAACATTAAGGAAAATTTGTTATTCTCAACCGATTCCCACACGGCATAATGTCCATCCCTGTACAGAGCTCCAAACGGACTGGTCCTCTTTTGTAATGACTACCATCTTTGTGCAAATGGACCATTGTTCGCGTCTATTGTCTCTAAGACGTGATTTGTAGTATTTGATTATTCAGACTAAAATCTGATTACTTTATACTTAAATCCGAACATACCCAATTCATTTGGAGAACTGGATTTGAAATATGATCCGTTTCACGTGGAGAAAATTGGAATATGTACTTATTGGGCATGACTGAGATTAGTTAAGTTAATATGAAGTCAGTAGATACACTAATAAGTTTAATTAACTGGTTTTAGGAATGTTCAACTAATTATGATTATGATTATGTATCTAGGTAATTTAACTTATTTTCTACTAGCTTTCCGCCCGCGGCTCCCCCGCGTAGACTACAGGTTATATCGTACCCAACTGTGGGATAAAATGTAGCCTATGTCCTTTCCCAGGCTCTAATCTATCTTTGTACAAAATTTCATCAAAATCGGTAGTTTAGGCGTGAAAGACGGAGAGACAGACAGACAGACAGAGTTACTTTCGCATTTTCTACTAGCTTTCCGCCCGCGGCTCCCCCGCGTAGACTACAGGTTATATCGTACCCAACTGTGGGATAAAATGTAGCCTATGTCCTTTCTCAGGCTCTAAAATGTCTCTGTACCAAAATTCATCAAAATCGGTAGTTTAGGCGTGAACGACGGACAGACAGACAGAGTTACTTTCCCATTTTCTACTGGCTTTCCGCCCGCGGCTCCCCCGCGTAGACTAGAGGTTATATCGTACCCAACTGTGGGATAAATTGTAGCCTATGTCCTTTCTCAGGCTCTAAAATATCTCTGTACCAAAATTCATCAAAATCGGTAGTTTAGGCTTGAAAGACGGATAGTCAGACAGACAGAGTTACTTTCGCATTTTCTACTAGCTTTTCGCCCGCGGCTCCCCCGCGTAGACTAGGTGATCCTTCTTTTTTCCTCTTTTAAACCATTACTATATAAAATCTAAATACCGATAGGAAACTCACTCCAGTGACATTGCTCGTACTTTATACAGTAATAATTTATACGGTAATTTAATTTTGCATAAAATAATGCATTACGAAAAGGATAATTGGAAATATCCAGACGTTGTTAACGTAATTTTTAAAAGAATTGAATTAAAAATTAGACAATTAACGCTCTCTACAGAAAATTTAATTTTGTAGTTCAAACTATTCTACCTATCAAAAATGTTACCTAAATAACAATCCTTTGTTAAAAAATATATTTTCCATTATTAGCCGTGTGAGTCCCTCTTTCTTACCGAGGTCCAAGGCGACTAAGGTAAACCTGCAAGCAAGTTCATCTGCACACAGAGAAGGAAAACTCTGATATCAAAACCCTCGCCAACCCGTCTGCCAAGCGCTTTACCCCCTCATGTTATTGAGGGAGGCCCGTGCCCCAGCAGTGGGGACGTATATAGACTGATAAAGTGAAGAAGTGAAAATACTTTCCATCATACCCATAGACATAGAAAAAATAAGTTAAATAATCATACCCCACTTGCGGAAATCATAAATTCATCTGCTTCAAACGTCCTGTCAAAAGCCAATCACATCAAATTCGATACTAAAATAAAAAAAACACGACTTTTAATCCCAGCTAGCAAGCCGAGCTTGAAAAATAAAAAATAAACCGGCAAAGTGGATAGCGGATGCTGCGGGCGTAGGAAAAATTGCCTCGGGGCCTCGTGCAGTATTTATGTATATTCTCTGATAGTATGTTTTTTATTTCATTTATTAACAAAAATAAGTTAAATATTTTATTATGAATCATTTTAAAATGTTTGAAATCGATTATCAATATGGGGTGTCGCCCTGCTACTAGGTGGGGTGACGATATTCGTAAAGTAGCGGGCAGTGGTTGGAGGAGAAGAGCTGAAGACCGAGCTCAGTGGCGTGCCATAGGAGAGACCTATGTCCAGCAGTGGACTGATACAGGCTGATGATGGTGTCGGCCGGCACGGCACTTCGAAATTTGAATTACCATTGCCCCCTATGTTCTCAGCTTCTAGTATTACTATTACATAGGAGGCAATGGTAATACAATTTTGCCGTGCCGTTTTCGAAGTATAAAAATGCCCAATAAGTTAGCGAAAATTTAGAGGGCGACTTCTTTCATGAAACTAAACAACTTTTCGTAATGAACCTATATGATATTCTCATACAAAGGTAAGTCAGCTAATCGCACGAATTTTATAGAGAAGCGGTTTTTTTTTCATAATTCGATGTATGTTCCTTTGAGATAGTGGTTCAGTTTCATGAGCTAATTCACATCTTTAATTTCACAACGCTAAATATCACCGGTCACCGATGTCGGAGCCTTCAACGAAAGAAAGAAAGAAAGAAAGAAAGAAAAAGAAAATTATTCACCATACAATACAGACACCAAAATAGCATACAAATGAATGATGTGGTGAAACAGTACTGCCTCAGCCAGGTTGTTTTTCAGTCAGCACCTGAGTTAACTGCTAACAACATGCATTTAAGATGCAGCACAATAATTACTGAGAAGAATCTCTGGTTGCAAGACCACTTATAAACATTAAGAGAAAAGAAAAATGAACTTAAGCTGTGTATCACAAGCGACCGACGTGGCGCAGCGACGACGCGGCGTTCAAAGTAACACAATTTTCCGCGTTAAAATCATATGAGTCACCGACTTCAATCAATACAACAGTTCGCACAAAGTAGTTAACTAGTATTTTTTGCAGACTACAATGCCTATTAGCAGATAACCACAAACGAAAATGTCACTCATTTATTTAGATGATGTTCTAGTTTGTTTTTGTTGATTTTTTTAAAAGCGCTGAAACATTTTCGATAAAATTTATATGAGACCACCTATGGCTATGGAGTATACTCTTTCGAACAAAAAAAGAATTTTGAAAATCAATCCATAATTGGCGATGAAATCGATGAACAGTCGAACATAGAACCTCCTCCTTTTTTGAAGTTGGTAATGAATCGTAGCAGCTACGGAGCAAAGTCCGTCCGTCTCTTCACGCTTCTATTTTTAGCAGAAAAACCGCGTCGCCGCGCCTCGTCGCTCGTTTTTATACAGCACCAAAGGTATGCTATCCGATCAATTTATTTGACAAATATCATTTAATTGCAACCCTTATGCAAGGCCTCCATTTAAATTTGTATTCTGAATTTATGTAATCCTCTTATAAAACAGAATCCATATTCGATACTATCAATTTGTAATAAAACATATTTGCAAAATATTTGGATGAAATGAAATATTAAGTATTGAGTATATTTAAATTGCGTTTTTAACTATGTTTAATCATAAACGATCGTTTGTCTGAATCTTAAGATTTAAATCAAATACTTTCCTAAACTACCTTACCACAGAATACTTAATAATACTATATTTAAATATCTTCTAAGATCAAAAGGTACTAACGCAAGTCGAGCTTATTACTCATTATTTTGATTATTTTTAAACCACAGAGATGTCCAAATCTACACCTCGGAGAAAATTAATCAGGCTGACCGAATCGAGAGGGATTCATTACATAAAGTGCAAGCTTACGTGGCCTATTTTTATCTCCAAACCAATTTGTTTAATGCCTCCGACGAATAGACGGCATATTCGCTCAATATTAAAGTGAAATTAAACTCGATACGGCCCGTTTGGTTGAGTGGTAGTGGCGCTGCCTCTTGACAGACGCGTGCTAAGTTCGATTCCCAGTCGGGGCAATATTATGTAAAAAGTGTGTGTTCGTTCTCGGTTCATGGGTGTTTGTGTCTGTCTTTATGTATGTTTAGAGGGAGAAACGACACAAGGGAAAATCTTAGTGTGAGCCTTTGAGTGTGTAGCAATTATAATACATTTTTACTGTTGATTCGTAGAATTGTACGTCGTTTAGAATGCACAGAGGTAAGAATACCTGTGCTAATTTCCTGAGATTTCAGGTAAATTACTAGGGAAATTGCGAAATTTTTGCACTTTTTTTTGTAAAACATTGCGTGAAACGAATCATAAAGACAAACTAGATGTAATTTTTGAACAGAAGAGCCCGAGAAACTATAACCGAAGGGGCAAGGGAACAGTATGGTACACAATCTAAATTTGTGGGGAGCTAAAAAAAACTGCGTGCGTGTAAGAGCCGCTGTCAAGTAGCGCGCGCATCTTTATAACTCTGTACTCAGTTTATCTAAGCAAGAATATGACATTGTGTTTAAATCCAAGACGCTAAAAATTAATGACTCCTTGAAGTTTAGTGATTGGGCGACAGTGGGAATTCACAAAAGCAGGGAAAGGCTATATGATCTCTATGGTGAGAAAGCATATAACCATTCTGAAACTTTTGTTGAGTATGTTAGAGCTTATTCCAAAACATTTAAACGTGTATGTAAAGCGGCGAAGGCTATGTTTGTTAGAAACAAAATTAAAAATAGTAGTAATATCGTTAAGACTTCTTGGAAAATTATTAATAGTGAGACGGGAAGGGTTAAGGCTCGCAAGTTTGATTTTAAGCTCAATATTAATGACAAAATCCTAACTTCCGATGTAGCTATTGCTACAGAGTTTGAAAGGTTTTTCACTGACATTCCAGTCTCCACTACTCAATCACTTGGCTCATCTCCCGCTCTCGCTGAATCGCTACTCAAGCAAAATGTAGACGAAAGTAAGGTTCATTTCAGTTTTTCACACATAAGAATTGTTGACATTCTTAAAACTTTTAAAATGTTAAACATGAAAAAGACTGCGGACCTTGATGGTCTTTCAGTAAAAGTAATAAATTGTATAATAGATTGTATTGCTCCACATTTAGTGTTTATTTTCAATAGTTGTGTCGATGGTGGTGTGTTTCCTGATTTGATGAAACATAGTAAAGTAATTCCTCTGTTTAAAGCTGGTAGTACATCTGACCCCACCAACTTTAGACCTATTTCAATACTACCAGTACTTAGCAAAATTTTTGAAAAAATTATCCTTAGTCAAATAACTACTCACTTCTATGCTAATAAACTTATGAATATTAATCAATTTGGATTCACACGGGGTCGTTCAACAACCGATGCCGGTGTTGAACTTATTCGTCACATTTTTGAGGCCTGGGAGGATTCACATGATGCTCTTGGAGTCTTCTGTGATTTGTCCAAGGCTTTTGACTGTGTTCACTATGAGACTCTAATCAGAAAATTACATCACTATGGCATAAGAGGAAATGCACTTAGGCTTTTGGAATCTTATTTGTGTAATAGGATCCAGAAGGTTGAGGTTAACGGCACTAGATCACCTGGGTCCACAGTCTGTATGGGCGTCCCGCAGGGTTCAATTTTAGGACCATTCTTGTTTCTCCTGTACATTAATGATTTGCCTTTTCTTGTTAAAGAGGCCCATGAGATCGTATTATTTGCAGATGACACATCACTTTTATTTAAAGTGAAAAGATATGACACTAATTATGACGACGTGAATATTGCGATCTCAAAGGTAGTTGAATGGTTCACTGCAAATAACCTACTCTTGAACGAGAAAAAAACCAAATGTGTTAAATTTACCTTGCCTAACGTTAAACAGTTTAATACCAATGTACAGGTTAAAAATGAAAAACTGGAAGTTGTAGAATCTACTGTATTCTTAGGTATCACTATTGACGCAAAGCTTCAATGGGGTCCTCATATTGATAAGTTAGCGAACAGACTCAGTTCAGCAGCTTACGCGGTTAAAAAAATCCGTCAATTATCGGACGTAGAAACCGCGAGAACCGTATATTTCAGTTACTTCCACAGCCTTATGTCATATGGCATTTTGCTGTGGGGTAATGCTGCCGACATTAATAAGATATTTGTCCTGCAGAAAAGGGCTGTTCGCGCGATTTATCAAATGAGACCTAGAATGTCTCTTAGAAATAGATTTAAGGAAATAGATATTTTGACATTTGCGTCCCAGTATATATTTAATAATCTTTTGTATGTAAAGAAAAATGAACAATTGTTTAAGAAAAATAGTGATAGGCACAATGTAAACACTAGAAGCAAACATAACTTGGATATACTAGACAGCCGTCTCTACAAAGTAACAAACTCTTTTATGGGTCAATGTATACGCTTCTACAATAAGATTCCCATGTGTATTCAAAACCTACCTTTAGAAAAATTTAAGACGATAATTAAACAAAAACTTTGTAAAAAGGGCTATTATAGAATTTCGGATTATCTGTTAGACAAGCAACCATGGGAATAAATTGCTCAGCTCCAGAGTTATTCAGATATTAAGTCAATTAAAATTAAAAGTAAGAAAATTTATATGATTGACTTAAAAAGAGCGACCCTCGGAGTTTCTTGCCTATTCTTCTCCTGAGGAAGACTGCACCTTTGCGAATAGGCGCAAAGCCAAAAGTGCTAATGTAATTCATAATATTGACGTGTTCAAGTATCATTTTATATGTTCAATGAAATAAACACTTTTGACTTTTGACTTTTGACTTTTCTCACAAGATTCGGTCCGGTCCATGAGACCGAAAGGTTGGTAGGATCATGGGTGATTTAGGAAAATATTAACTCAGACAATACCGTTTTTTCCTCCCTCATCATGTAGATATAATCAAGTATGTGACGAAAAAAAAAACTTGTCTGTCAGAGTTTTCAAACCACCACATTCATCCACGTTTGACATACATTATTTAACTTAATATGAGTATGGTGGTGACAGGTTGTCAGCCTTACGCCCACAATACAACAATAACCTCATATACCAATTACTAACTCTTATAGGATGCTTTGGAAGAGTTGGCAGCTGGCAGATTCTAAGTTTTTCTTTCTCACCTGTCCAGCGTGGAAGAAAATTCATACCCACTCAAATTTAACTTTTTTACAACTTCATCTATTTCCAAAATAAAGTATATGTTAACACCAAGTCAAAACAACCATAAAATGAAGATCACTTCATTACGCAAGGTTTTTTGATTAAGCCATAAAACTAGGTACTAAACTTAACCCTTAAAATTTGCCCTTGGCACAGAAAAACAAGGGCTGACATTTGCTGTTTCTTTTTCGTATTTTGGTCGAGATTTCTGCCAAGTCTGGGTTTTATATTTTTATTACCACAGTAAGCAGAGATGTAAATATTTTTTTAGATACACAGCATTGTGTCTACTGTGTTCACTACACAAATGCAAAAATACTTCTCTAAGCTGTTACAATGTGGTAATCTCAAACATTTATGTATGTTAGTTTCATTTTTGTTAAACGTACACAAGATGCGTTGGGTTTTTAAGCGTGAATGCGTGAGTGAAAAGTTTATTGATACGCTTACAATGAGGGATTTTCTTTTTATTTTTTTTTTATTTTTTCCCCAGTCGCCGGATAGATGGCGCTAAACTATGTACGTTACTGTAAGGAACGGAACGTTAAATTATTTTTGATTAATTCACTTGAACGTAATTTTGAGATCATAAAACGAAACGTTATAGTCATATCACATCAATATCACGTCTACCATACGTAGTTAGGCGATTTTACGAAAACAACGAAAAAACAAAACTGAATTATAACAAAGCGCGAGAAAACTAGGATGATTGTAAAGCCAAAACAATCTCAGAATATTTGATGCAATGTTTTTCTCCAAGCCTTTTGGCTTTGGCACCTAGTAACGGAGTCAGTTCAGCGCCATCTAGAGAGCTCTGGGGAAATACTTTTTTTTTTTAATACCCAAAAAGAAAACCTCCCATTATAATTACACTTGGCACTTTTGTGTAACAGAATTACAGTAATTAGAATTAATCATAAATGTGCTAGCCAATTACAAGATTAAAATTACAATAACAAACAACAAATTCGAATTATGTAACGAAAATTAAATCACAGTAAATAAATATAACCATCAAACGACATCAATCCCAAGAATTCCTGTCAGCAGATAATCATAAACAAAAAAGTCATTTAAATAATGTGTATTTTTTATGTTGTTTTGAAAAGCGCTTAATCAACTTCGATAAAATTAAGTGAGACCATACTAAGAGGGTTCATCTTTTGACCAACAAAAGAATTTTAAAAATCGGGCGACGATTGGCGGAGCTATTGCGTGTCTTCCGAATGCAAAAAATAGCCATTCGCGCATTAGTGCAGGTACCAAGGGCGGATCCAGGACCCTCTTCTGGTCATGACCCCCCTCTGGGCTGGGTCCAGGACCGAGGCGAACCACTAATTAAAATTATTTTAAAAATTGTTTTTATATATTTTCACGTAAAACGCCATCGTCTCAAACGTTCAGTAAACAACGCCGATTCCGCGAATACCTCCTCGATTTTATCAATCACTTGTATTTTACCATATTCAGCGAACATGACAAATTAATTACCGAGCTGTCAAACAGATTTGGAGACTCCAACCGTTCTATGCGGCGATTTCAATAATGATCTAGACCACGATACTTGTATCTATTATTATATCATCAAAATTAAATTACAACTTATTGTGACTTGACCACGACTATGTGACCTCCCTCTGGCGCCAAAGCTGGATCCGTCGTTGGCAGGTACCGCAAGATGTCTCAGCGGAACCTTTTTTCATTGCACTGAAAATACTAACCTTGCCGTCAATCGTCTTATACCAGATAGCCCTGTATGTGCGTACGAACCTATCTGAGTATCAGCAAAGAGGCGATCACCAAACGAAGACTCTAAGGTACATGAGTAGGCGCCTACCAATTAGACACAGGCTAGCTAAGTCTGATAAACTGGCTCATATTAAAAGTCCCGGGGCCTACAACAGATTAACTCAGATAGTGAATAGATGCTCCGTCACTAGACTGTTTCAAAACTAGACTCAAGCACTGGCTTTCTATAATTTTAAGGAGTTTTATGATCAGAACAAAGTAGCATAGTACTATTTGACGGCCGGTTTGGTCGAGTGGTAGTGGCGCTGCCTCTTGATCGACGGGTCCTGGGTTCGATTCCCAGTCGGGGCAAACATTTGTGTAAAAAGCAGATGTTTGTTCTCGGGTCATGGGTGTTTGTGTTTGTCTTTATGCGTGTTCCAAGGGACCCACGACACAAGGGAAAACCTTAGTGTGGGCCTTTGAGTGTATAGCGTTTATTTATTTTATTTATTTATTTATTTATTATTTATTTTATTTTAAAATTTTCACGCTATTACGTTCAATAGCTTAATAGATAAATTTTATATTTTACCTATATTATACAAATTTTGACATGTAATATTATAATTACGAAATAAATGAATATGAATATAACTAAAATACCAAGAAAATGAAAATACAGTCGAATTTAGAACCTCCTCCTTTTTTTGAAGTCGGTTTAAAAGAAAGTCCCAGCAAAAATCCAATTACGAAGAACCATTTTAGTTGATGTTATTAAAGTTGCTTGAAATACTCAAACTCAAAAGTGTTTATTTCATTGAACATATAAAGTGTTTCTTGAACATGTCAATACAGAGATATTTACATCAGCAAAATAGTGAATTACATTAGCACTTTTGACTTTGCACCTATTCGCAAAGGTGCAGTCTTCCTCAGGAGAAGAATAGGCAAGAAACTATATAACATTGATCCCCAGAGCGACAATCTGATTACCTGTCTACGCCACATATTTGATTATTATTTGGTTATCAATCAAGTGTAATTAGATTTATCAAGCTCCACGCTAGAGTTGACGTACTCAATTTGCTATGCAAGCGGAGAGATTAGGTATTTTACATATATACATACACTCACGTCTATAATCCTTATCGGAGTAGGCAGAGCATAAAGTTGTTCTAGAACTTTTTAGGGTTCCGTACCCAAAGGGAAAAAGCGGGACCCTATTAATAAGGCTCCGCTGTCCGTCCGGGAGTCACCAGGCTGTTTCTTATTAACCGTTTATATGTATGTAAACTCTTTATTGCAAACTTTTACAGACTAATACAAAAGATATATAGATATGCAAAGGCGGACTTATCGCTGAAGAGATCTCTTCCAGTCTACCTTAGAAATGTCAAATGAGAAATAGATGTAAATTAAATATTTAGGGGGGCTTCCATACAACAAACGTGATTTTTTTGCCGTTTTTCTGAGGTAATGGTTTTTATAGAGTCCGACTCGCACTTGGCCAGTTTTATAGGGAATGGTACGGAACCCTTCGTGCGCGAGTCCGACTCGCACTTGCCCGTTTTATTTAAATTCTCTTTCTGACAATGCTGAGACAAACCCAAAGCTACAAGAACATGCTCCGAAGTATTAGTAGGTAGAGATGTTAATAATAATAAAACTTTATTTCAGATAGAAATTATATTTTGAAAAATGGCGGCTATAATCGTGGTTTTGCCAATATTTTATTCAAAATTAAAATAAAGAATGGCAAAGTCGTCAAAAGAAGCCCTTTACTTAACAAAATCTTAGTTAAAATTTAGAAATTGTACGTAAAAATGAAGGCATCGTTTAATTTTATAGCACACATATTAGACGTCTTTAATATAATAATAATAATATAATCGTTTATTTTGGGTAACTATGACCCATAAGTTCTAATTACAAATTCAAATACATCATTAAATTAAAAAATTGAAATTAAAAACTATACAAAACTATACAAAAATTACAGAAGATTACAAATATATAGCAACATCTTTTTTTTTCATACATCTTTATTTGAGTATATTTTTCCGCCGTGTGGTGATCGATTGAGAATAACACCAACCCATTTCTTTCCGTGGGTGTCGTGAGAGGCGACTAAGGAAACACAAATGAGACCTGCCTCCTATTAATCCACCCCAGGCAACGACACCTCAATTTGTTCTGAATCTGAGGTGGCGTCCTATGGTCTCATGCGGTGTGGTAGGTTCTGCGAAGTGCCGTCTGGTTCGCGTCCACCCTCCTACCGAAGTCCGACGCCAAACAGCTTGCTGTGTTCCGTCGATGCGTAGGAGTACCAGTGCCTTAATAGGCATTTTCTGGGTTAACTCGCTCCATCGTCGACCTCATCTATGACCTTGGTCCAGATTGAGGTCAAGAGTTAACCAATCTCATAATAAAAAATAAAAATAAAAATATTAACAGCAACACATAATTAATAAACTAATTTTAATTTTAAACCTGCTACTGTGTAGTACCAAATCCAATCATCAGTGACAAATATTTGCGTTGCGTCAACCGGATCCGGAGCTGCAGGGTAGATATTTAATTCGAGTGGAAATTGGATCAGATCCGTCGGATGTTTCACTTGAGTTGCTGTATGACAGCCTCCGACGAACATGAGATAAGGAAAGATGTAGGTCAAAAGTTAAGGCTTCGATTTTGATAGTGAATTTGAATAATTCTTACTAATATTAAAATTAATATTAAATGTGAATGTAAGTTTGTTTGTTTGTTACGCTTTTACGCCTTAACTACTCCACTGATTTTGATTAAATTTGTTAAAGAGATAGATTAGACCTTAAGGAATGCTAAGCTACGATATAACCTGTAGTCCACAAGCGGGTGGAAAGCTAGTTTAATATAATTATGTACTAACTTTTTGCCCGGAACCGTGTTCCCGAGGGAATTTTTGAAAATTATAGAGTCTATGAGTTATGCTGATGTATAAGCTATATTATTGTAAAGTTTCATTAAAATCTATTCATTAAATCTATTCATTAAAATCTATTCAGTACTTTTTGCATGAAACAGTAACAATACATACAAACTTTCACGTTAACAATATTAGTAAGGATATGAATTCCATCGATAGGAATATCAAAAATCGAAATTATATTTATTAAGTGTTTATTCAATGGTCGCCTACTCCTATGGGAAAAAAGCAAGAGCTTAGTGTTTATTTGTCCCTAAAATATTATTTTGATCATAAATCATTTAACACAATAAACTTTTATGGGCCCAATCTGGAAGTAGATACTTTTCAACAAAAAAATAATTTAAAAACGGGTCCATAAATGACGGAGTTTTGAGGTAACAAACATAAAAAATAAAATAAAAGTTTCACCCAAATTGAGAACATCCTCCTTCTGTTTGAAGTCGGTTAAAAAATGATAACACAGTCTGTGGCATTAGACTGACGACAGCCTTTAACAATTATTAATTTTTGCTTTTGCTGAGCCAAAATTCTATTCCTCTTCTCCATCTTGGCTCCTGTTATCAGCACTTCGTCGAGTTGTTTAAAATTCATCAAAGTTATCGGAAAATTTTCATTAAACGCATAAAATTATTGCCAGCCTCATAGCAGAAGAATAAATTAATTTACTCTGAACAGGAAATTATAAACAGCTCGACGATTTCATTTACAATTCGGTGGTTTTCATCGCGACCGTCATTGTGTTTAATTTGAGAAATATTAAATTGTCTTCGTAAAAAGTTATTTTCAGATTGTTACAAAATAATCAACTGCCAAATTACTTTGGTAATAACTCTAAAATTAAAAATGTAGTATCACCCCCGATATTTTCTTTGTTCCCAGTAGTATACTACCAAACTGTAACACCGGTGGTTCTAGTGGGAAAGATCGTTCTCTTTAGAACCACTATCATTATAGTAGTACAAGTGAGAGTGCTTGTTCTCAATAGTACTACTACCTATCCGATCACCAGAATCAATATGTTGCTTCGCTTGCTTTGGTTGTGAGCTCTTATTGAACTTGACTGCTTATAATTTTTAAATGGCTCAACCAATTTGGATTAAATACAGCTACGGACCATCTCGATTACGTTAGCTTTCAAACAAAAACCGCATCGTCTATTTGGAGCTACGTAGCCACAGACAGACGCATAGATAAACAGTCATACAGACACAAATACACACGTCAAAGTTATAATACCTTCCTTTTTTTGTTGGGGGTTAAAAAATATTATAAGTAATAATTTAACGCAGGCAAAACTCAAAATTGATTTATCGATAATTTTTAAAGTTATACGCATCAATATAAAAATATCATTAAAAAAACTTGGAACTATAACTCTCAAATAAAACATTTTGTGTCACCCCTGACATTGGCTGCTTATATTATCTATATCTAATCAAAACGCAATACGATGTAAATAAATAAAATACGAATTATGCATATATTCTGGCAACAACAAAAGAAATCGTAAAACGAATGTTCCTATCACTGGCCATAACACAATCCATCTTACCAGCCCATATACGTCCCCACCGAGGGGTACGGGCCTCCCTTCGAAACACGAAGGGGATTTAGGCCATAGTCCACCACGCTGGCCCAATGCGGGTTGGTGGACCGCTCGTCTTTCTTGGACGGGCGGGTTTCATCACGATGTTTTCCTTCACCGTTGAGCAAGTGATAATTAGAAATCCGTACATAAATCCGAAAAGACGAATTTAGTGGTACAGGCCCGCACCAGGATTTGAACCCGCGACCTTCGGATTACAAGTCAGGCTCACTACCAACTGGGCTATCACCGCTGTCATAACGCAATAATAGGGTAAATAAACCAATTGTGAATCAGGGCCCCGATTCTGTAACTTCAGTTGTGTGTCGATGGAATGGTCGCCATTTTATCTGTTCAAGCGGCGAAATTGAGAACTATCCAAATTTCATACATTTAATGACGGCTGCTTTGACTGGTGGCGCCACCGCCAACTGAATTTTCAGTTGCTAGGTAGTTTGCAACTTTACTTTCGGTTGGCGGTGGCGCTGCTGGTCGGGGTGGTTGTCAGAAAGTATATGAAAATTAAATAGTTCTCAATTTCGCCACCTGAACAGATAAAATGGCCTCCATTCCATCGACACACAATTGAAGTTACAGAATCGGGGCCCGGGTCGCACCTGCCGCCCAGTCACGTCGCTAAAGTTGCCACAAACTCCTGATTAGCACAGTTAGAGAAATCATTTTGTGGGTAAAGCTCCCTGAAGTTGCCGGACGTGAGGCGTTAACGAGTCAACCACACTTTTATTTTATACCTTCTGACCTGCGATTTAGAGTTCAAATTGACAAAATGATGAAATTATCGGAATTTGAAATTTGTTTTCGAGTTGGTTTAATTTTTGTTTGATGGCGCTTACCAGTTGAATTTAGTAATGAAGATCCTTGTATAGCACCGGAATAGCTAGGTTAGATGACTGCAGCTCGAGTACAATGGTGTACGCCGCGGTCCTATGTTAAAATGTTCACATTGACAAGTCCAGAGCGCGATCAAGCCTTTGCGCTGGGCCCTCGCGCAATCAAAGTGATGTTTCAGAGTCAGCCGAATGGCGAGGCACGCGAGTTTGTCACCATCGTGCTCGAGCTGCTGATATTGAAAACTATATAATTAGCAAGATAATATATGAATAAACATAATACATAAAAGAATTATAAATGGAATTTGAAATTGGTCGATAAATAAAAAACTTACAGCCAATCAAACATTTTAGTCTTTCTCTTTCTTACAAAACGAAATTTCGTATGAAGTTTACCACCGCCTACATGTCAGCTTTTAAAAAAAAATTAAACGTAACAAAATTGGTTCGTTCTTTTTATGGCTTCTTAGCACATTCTGGCCACACGCTCTCTTACATTTGGCATCTTACTACTTTTCTAACTTCAAGAAAAAAATCAGAAGTGATTACAAAATCAAACAGAAAGAGGTATCTGTGGATAAGTCTGCCTTTGTACAGACAGCTGCAGAGATACCTGACCACCCCTACCGGATAAAGATGAATTTGTCTATGACAAAACATAACATTTTAATTGTTTAGTTGAAAAAAACTTTATTAATATCAAAAATATCATTGAAATACCTAAAACATTTCGTGAAATAACTTCATCCTTATATCATAGGGGTGGTCAAATATCTCTGCAGCTGTCTGTACCATATACCTATTATTTTTTCATGGTTCAACTGTAATTATATATATACAACAAAAGATTTACAAATATGCAAACAAAATCAAAACCTTACCAAATGATAGCATCAATAATCGTTCCATGCAAATCCTTATTACCGCTGTTATGTTAGAAAATAAAAAACAAATTTTCCCAAAACATAACATATTTATTTCGTGCATGTGAGATAGGCCCCATGATACGGTTTTGTAATGGCCGAAGATAGGCCTGGGCCCATTGGTATAAGAGCATTAACGGCCACGGCGCCCATTTCAGGCCGGTTTACCCTACTCGAGCAATACGTTTGCGTAATTGCTTGATATCGGAAAGGTTTTTTTTTAAATTTATTTGCTCAAGATAGTGCAGGATGGAATTGTCGTTGAGTAAATAAATTGGCGAGATCGTATCGTGGAATCGTTAAGGCCTTTTGGAGTCTTACAATATATTTTTAACCTCCGACAAAGAAAGAGTCGTGTAATAAGTTTGACTTGGGTTTCTGTGCCTATCTAGCATCGTAGCTCCTAAACAAATTGGCCGATTTCTATGTTTTTAAGGTTCCGTATCTCGAAAGGAAAAAACCGAACCTTTATAGGATCACTTTGTTGTCCGTCCATCCGTCTGTCTGTCTGTCCCTTTTCTCAGGAACGCGTGAAGGTATCAAGCTGAAATTTATACTAAATACTCAGGTCTACTGTCCCTTGGAGTAGTGAAAAAATCAAGCTTCTAAGCCAACGCAATCAAAAGATACAGTCGTTTATGCCACAAATTTCCGCTTTTCGACACTCGCAAGGGAATTAGAACCTACAGGGTACTTCCCGTGTTCTCAGAATCTTTAAATTTGGTACGAAGCAACGTCTTATAGCACAGATAAAGGAAAAATTGCGAAAACCGTAAATTTTTAGAAACATCATATAATAAAAATATGTTTGATAATTTTATACTTACTACTCCTTTCCTCATGAACGCGTAGAGGTATTAAATTGAATTTTTACTTATATACCTACAGGTTTGTACGGAACCCTCGGTGTCCGACTCGTGCTTGGCCGGTTTTTTTGGTTTAAAAGCTGACATAACCAAGATGTTAATCAAAATTGGTTCAGCCATTTAGAAATTATAAGCAATGAAAGTCAGGGTGCAAATTAACGTAAATTTGGGAACAGCACCGTGTCAAACTGCCACGCAATATACAGTCTAAAACTACCCCTAATTCAGTAATTTCATGCACCAACGCTTTGATTCATTTCAGATCTAAATTTTCGAACAATGTGTTCCATGAAAATTTATGAGACGCATTTAAATTTGTGAAAACACGTGCACTCCAGAGCCTGCATAGAGTTGAGTACGACTAAACTAATTTGCATCAACTGTGTCCGTGGGACAATACCTAACTTAGCACCTACAACTAACAATGTAGAGTATAGAACTATGCTACAACATTTTGTCTGAAAACCGGACCCGGTATAAGAGATAGTTTAGCGAATACTTAAATTCAAATTCAAAATATCTTTTTTTTATAGAACATTCAGGATGTTACTTACAATAAGTTAAAGTTACATTAAATACATACAAAAATACATTAAAGGATTAAAATACATAAATACATATTCGTTCTTTTGACCCTACTGACAATGGTAAATGGTGGAATCTATCCATAACTATGTTCATCTTCAAGTTATTATTTTTTCCAAGAAATGTCATAAGAAGTTTTCGTGATAACTCAGTTGTCGATAAATTAATTAGAATAGAATAGAAAAAATCTTTATTTTATAGGACATTTAGGATGCCACTTAAAACAAGCCAAGATTACATGAAATACATACAAACAAACATTAAAGGATTTAAATATATACATACGCATTCGTTCTATTGACCCTACTGACTCTACGCCTATTCGCAAAGGTGCAGTCTTCCCCAGAGAAGAACAGCCAAGAAACTCTGAGGGTGCTCTTTTTAATCGCATAAAAAAATTTCTTATTTTCTAATTTTAACTGATTCTGAAATAACTCTAGAGCTGAGCAGTCATTCCCATGGCTCCCTGTCAGTTAGGTAATCAGAAATTTTGTAATAGTATAGTTGATAATCGAGTCGAGCACTACTACGGTGGAACGTAGTAGTGCTCGAACAGGAATAAGGTCTTCCTCGTGGCTACACTGGTGTAACTGCCAGCGTGGCCACGAGGTTAATTATAGTGGTTGTTAACGAGTGGTTAATTATAGGTATCTCGTACTAGTTAACCTGAGACCTGGGGCCAACGACGTAACCTTCAATTTACGGTATGCAAAATGATAAAATATCGATAAAGATATACAAAGATATAGCATCTCTGTTACGGATACGTGTCTCGACTCTCTTTTGATATTTTATCATTCCGCACGGGACACCGAAGATGATGTCGTCGGCCCAGGTCTCAAGTTAACTCGTACGGGTAATAATACTGATCTGAAGGTTGCGGGTTCCATTCCTGCCCTGCACGAAGTTTGAGGATCATATTTTTAATGAGTTTCAGGTATTTGTGAGAAGTCTAAGAGTTTGTCTATAAAATGTATGTATTTACAATAAACAATGTACTAAATATACAAATAAGTAGTACGAGTTATCTAGCACCACAGTTTATAAGCCTTGTTTAGTTGGAGCTACATAAGTGAGCTGAATATGGTTTTTTTTTTCAAAAATTAAAATTATTTTTTCACGGAAGTTCATTCCGAAAGTAGACATAGTACCTGCCTTTCTGTCTACCGTTAAAAATTGGAATACAAATCTCATGATCAAAGCAGGAGTTTTGTATCTACATAAATTTCTCCGAAATTATGTTTCGCGGGGTTCCGCATACATTATTACAATTTCTTTGAGATTTATTGGAGAAATTAGATCGAATTGATCGCGTACTGGTTATTCATGGATCACGTGTAAATGTAATTGGTTGAGGGCACGGTTGTGGAGTTACTTAAGTGCTTATGTACCGTCAACAGTAAATCAGGTTCCCCAAGGGATAGTAAACTCTAATACTTAGAGATAAAGTTGAAAATCGATTGAAGAAATTTGACAGTTTTAGATAGGATGATGTACTGTTGTCCCTGTACATGGGAGGTACGGCGGTTGTGCTACCCTATCTGTAGGGTCAAAAAGGCGTTCATTCTTTTTTTGGTTTTTCACGGCCACCATCTTGGATTTAAAAATCGATGTTATTTTAAGAATCAGTACCCCCGAAAACATAAAAAATGACACCCATGACGGATTTTTCCAAAAAAATGCATGTCCGCCATCTTGGATTTGAAAATAAATGTCATTTTCGGGATCAACATCCCCGAAAACCTATCAAACGACACCCGTGTCGGTATGATGGCGGTCGGCTGGTAATATGCTTGGTGACGCTTCGGGCTTCGCCCTACGCGGAGCTCGGCCTTCGGCCTTGCCCTATACTCAGCTCGCCTCGGTAGATAGAGGTTGTCCCCGATGTTCCCAGCTTCAAGTATCGTACTAGTGATAGGAGGCAATGGTAATACAATTTTTCCGTGCCGTTTTGGAATTATAAAAAGGCCCATTGTTTAGTATTCTCGCTATAAATTTTACTAGCTTCAAACATACTTATTATAACAGGACCTTACCACGATTTTACTTAAGGCGACTACAGCACCTAAATTACGATTTTATGATGTGTAGATAAGCATGACTCACTGCATTAAATCGAAGAAAAAAAATACTATGGTAATATTCAGGACATAAACTAGATAAGTAGTTTGCTGAAAACATGATTCAGCACTTTTGGTTCGATAGAAAAAGCTCACAAAGTCACCTCTAAATACCAATATTGTGTATCTTTTAAGCTGTAAAAACGATAGTAAAATGCACACAAGAACTTGAATTTGCTATCAAAATGTTCGTGATTGAACACTCTCGATAGGTAAGTAGTTAACGCATTTTTCGATTTAAGCTGTTACCTTACCATAAATCTCATTTTTCTAACTTTCGAACATGTTTTTACGCACGCACGCTTTCATAGTCCGTAAACTTCGTGTATCGACACTGTTCACACTGCCTGCCCAGGCCTGTTTAGAGACGGAGATGGCACTATTCCTATGTGGGCTGCCTTTATCGGGTGCGGTAGTCGCCTTAAGAGGCTAGACCGTTTTGTCTTCTCTTATCATCTGTGATCATGTTGTTCCTTATAACAGCTTCAAAATGTTTAAGCCCTTACTTTTGAGCGTCTACAATAGGGATGTTGACTTATTTTTTTAAATTGTTTATCTTAAAAAGGAACTGAATCCAAAACCCAAAACCAAAATAATTTTTAAAAACTATTGAGAAATAAGAAAGTTACAAGCTATTAAATTTCAATAGAGGGGGAAACTGTCAAACAATGAAAAAGAGATGTACTTACAGGCATGTGACGTCACCGCCATTTGTTTGCGTAGGTAAAAACGAGATAGCTAGCTCTCTCCACAAAACGAGATACCTTAGTCCTTACCATAATATAAATGCTAATAACTTGTTCATTTATAAACCAATTTTAATGCTGTTTTCGGATATTAATATATTTCTAGCATTATTTTTTGTTTCACATACAATAATTCACAAAATCAAACACTGTCAATATCCCTATTAAGGACGTTTCTATTTGACATGTGAATTGAATTTTGTAATATGGCGTGGTCGCAATTCCGCCAACTTCACGTAGTAAAGAAAATGCACGATGGGGAATCTATATGTCTCTATTAGTGTATCTGTGTGTCTGTGGCATTGTAACTCCAAAACGAATGAACCTATTCGATTTGGATTTTTTCGTTTAAAAGCTGAAGTAATCGACATTGAGCTATTACTACTACTAGTACATATTACTTCAATGGTAATCGAGATGGATTTTGGCTATTTTTGTAAGCAATCGAATGCCGGAGGTGGTACAACATTTTTAATTTTAAAGATTTTTGCATTGTGCTTGTTTGATATATAAGGTCCTAATTTATTAGTCACTTTCCTTTTAACACGTTATTGTGTAGGTCAAAATATATCATTTGAGCCAAAAAACAAAAGCATAATATTAAATTTAAAAGGTCTTGAAAAATTTTGTTATGATATTTTTTCATTACTATGTTGAATAAACCCATCCATTCAAACGTAAATAATGATGGCAGTAGTAGAGCGGGCGAGCGGGGAGTGGACGGCTATAATCGAAAGAGAACCATTCCTTTATCTTTAAATGAATTTTATTTTTTATTTTTTTTACAAAATTTAATTTTCAGATAATTATTTTTTATGTTGTTTTTTGGAATACTATCAACCTATACAATAACGCCTTAGAAAGTAAGTGACTAATAAATTAGGACCTTATATAATTAGGTTGAAACTATATCGCATGCAGTGCATTGGAACAGAAAAATACAGATAAATGGTTAAATTTATATTATATTTTGTTGACACGAAAAACTGTCACCACATATGTCAGGTATAAACAAACAACATGGCAATACATAGATTAAAGGATACAAGTAGAAAAAGTTCCCTTATGACAGAGGTCAAAAACTCTTTTCTAACATTGTTTCACAACTGTTTTGAAATTTATTTCAGTTAACTCTTCAGTATTTTGTTATCTACACTAATATTATAAAGAGAAAAGGTTTGATGGTTTGTTTGTTTGCATTGAATAGGCTCCGAAACTACTGGACCGATTTGAAAAATTCTTTCACCGTTAGAATCCTACATTATCCCTCTGATGAACATAGGCTACATAATTTTCCCGAATTTCCACGGGAACGAATTCCCGGGCGGAAAACTAGTTATACATATTTTTTTAAATGTTATAGAAGGTTTCATTATGGATCAGCTACTGCTACGAAAACCAAGCAACATAAGTTTGCAATTTTTCTACCCTTTTGCAATTTTCCGAGCATAAGCTTAACCATTTCCGAATATTTATAGAGTTCGCCGATATTTATGAGATACTCACAAATTGCCCCGCGATGGAGTAAGGCAGATAAAATTTTACCACCCAACTTTGAGTTTAAATCAAGCTGAGATTGCCAAGAACTTTTGGTTGTTTGTCTTACACTGACTTGAATGTTACGTGTGCACGCGAATCATTTTTTGCGCGTTTTTGAGAAGTTTTTCGACGTTTGAGTGGATGTTTTAGGGTTCCTTACCCAAAGGGTAAAACGGGACCCCTATTACTAAAACTCCGTTTGTCCGTCTGTCTGTATCTCATGAACCGTGATAGAAAGACAATTGAAATTTTCACAGATGATGTATTTCTGTTGCCGCTTTAACAATAAATACAAAAAAAACAGAATACATTAAATATTTAAGGGGGCTCCCATACAACAGACACAATTTTTTCCGTTTTTATAGAGAATGGTATGAAACCTTTGGTGCGCGAGTCCGACTCGTACTTGGCCGGTTTTTTTATATTCCATCGCTTTTAGTTTCTCTTCTCCCTTATCGTGTAGGTATTATCAAGTATGCGGGGAACTTTGTCTTAGTTTGACGACTGTAATATACAATGATCGGAATAGGTTGTGCAATTTTCGGTCAATGACCCCAAACATTATATTAACATGGATACGCCTAGTGGGGAGTGGATATTCTTGGTGGGAAAAATTTGTTACGATCAAATTTTTTTATATGAGAAAATATGAAAAAAACTTTAGTTAGTTGGTTAGAGCAAAAGGGGCAGCCATACAAAAAAAAACAGTGAAAATTTCGAAAATTTTCTAAGTCCCGTGGGCTGCCCCTTTTCCGACACGCCGATCTTCCGCCTTGGACTTCGTTCCCGTGAGAATAACGGGAATGAATTATACATATAAACCTTCCTCTTGAATCACTCCGTCCATCGGTGAAAACCGTATGAAAATCCGTTCAGGGGTTTTATCGCGTTCAGACAGACATACAGAAGAGGCGGGAGACGTTTTTTTATAATATAGTATGATGATTTGCAGCTCAAGCACAACTTAAAAACAACGCGAGCTCAAGCACAACTCAATAAAATATCGAAGCGACAACGTCGCAGGACGAGCAAGTCGTTGCGTGGTGCCCTCGCGCAAAATAAATTTGTGTAGTATTATATTTAACATCAGTCTAGAATAGTCTCCGTCTCTGTATCTGGCAGCAAATAAAAATAAAATTGTATCTTAGATCGTACAGTTATCCAATTGAGGCAATAATGAACAGATTTCTTGGGCGAGGCTCTGTTATTGGTTTTATTTTTTACAGGCAAAAGCACGTCACACTTAACTCTTTGGATTTGTAAGACCCCTATTCCACAGACTTAAGAAGGAATGTAGCACTTGAACTTTCAATAGTAATCCTTTCTTGAGAGACTGTACAAAATCGAGGTCAAACGAAAACAATTTTCTTTGAAAACAGGTCACCTTCTCAGATAGAAGTCTAGACGGTCTATAAAACTGTTAAAGTAATTGTATTTTCATTCCCCACAAACTAAACGAATGGTCTCTGAAACTCTTTTGTTTATTTTCTATTAAATCTTTTGAGTACACTAAATAATAATCTTGAAAAACTTGAATCGTTAGAAACTGAACAATTAAAACTTGTAAGAGCTTTTGAATAAAACCGATCGATCTAAATGTAATTTGTTTAAGTAAATAACTTTCACTCCTCAAGCTTTTAACTCGTAATTAATTTTAAATTTAAAAGGCTTAAATTCGGAGGTTTCTGACCCTCAAAGTTCGAATTTGGTAGCGTTAAAGTTTTCCACTTAAAATGTTGTTTACTAAAATTCGTCCATTTGTTTTGATCATTATTGTGTGTTTTATGAATTCAGTGTCTTTTTAATTTTTTTATCAAATTTCTTAACCAAAAACAAAAACCTTTTTACCTGACCAAAAAAGTAAATCAGATTCTAATATTTACAGCAGGCCGAGTACAATAGTACTCGCCGCGATAACACCGCGGTCCTATGTCAAAATGTCAACATTGTTAACGCCATAGGGCGAGCAAGCCTTTGCGCGGGATCCTCGCGCAATCAAAGTGAAGTTTCAGCGTAAGCCGAGTGCGAGTTTGTCGTTATCGTGCTAGAGCTGCTGTAACATAAGCTACTTTTACAACCCCTTAAAGTCTCGAGCAAAAGGCTACCATAAAATAAAAATCACAGCAATCATAAATACGAACTGGGGCTCCTTTCGTCAAAATCATTTTTTTTAAAGAGAATCAGTCCGCTCTTGACTACAGTTTATCTTAGGGGCGAATACGGGATGGTCGAGGCTCCCAGAAGATGCCTATTCACTGTGACTTTAAAAAGATTCGGGTTATATGAGCTCGGAAATACAGATGACAACAGAGAATTCGTTTCTTCAGCGGTGCACAATATAGAAGAAAAAGAGAAAGCGCCCACCAACCCACCAACTGTCCACCAACCCGCATTGGGCCAGCGTGTTACGAAGGGAGACCCGTGCTCCTTGGTGGGGACGTATATGGGCTGGTAAGAGGCTCAGTACGGATTCGAGAGATCTCGACAAGTATCCCACAGTGCATCTGAACATCCGATAAAACAAAAAGACAGGTGGAATAAGCTCATGAAGCTCTTGAACTAAATCAGGTTAGCAAAAATTTTAACCCTGAACTCAGACTATCATTCTGAATGTAGGTACATCACTTTCTGACAGCAGTGCGTCGCGGGGGGCGTGGTTAACACCTCTTCCGGGGGCAAATAATGAAACACGTAGCTCTTCTGCGAGGTGTATATTTACGAATAACAAACAGGCACTTCCTTACACTTTATCTTTAATTACTTACAATTCACATTATAATGTATAGGTACACCTGAAAAAGTGCTATTTGCACGCCTATGATCGCATACATGAAATTACTTTGCGAGCTCTCTACAATGAATGGTGAAAGACCAGATCTTCAATCACCATTTCAAACCTTTTAAAATGATATTCGAATAATATTCTTCGAAATGACCGATTGAGAAAGGAGTTGCGTTATGCCAGATCCTCCATGAAGGTCTGCATCGCAATAGTAGGAAAAAATTAAAACTCCATAACTAGACGTTTCCAGAAAAAGATAATAGTTATGCATAGATTCCACTGTTTAAGTTTCTAAGCTGTGCCTTTCACCCCGTATTAATAATTCACATAAACAATCAAATACAGATATTCAATCAAATGACTATAAGGTACAAATAGAGATAAAGTTAAATTAATTCCCGACATCGGCAGTCGCTTTGTAAACGACCACAAGTGTAACATTCTCTGCACAATTAGAATTCGAGATAAGCGTTGTACTCGGAGTAACAGTGTGGTGTAAGTGAAGGGAAGTGCCTTAAAAAATACTAGACAAGTGGGAGTTCAACTCGCATTGGCAGGGTTTCTTACGATAAACACGAAAGTTTCAATGGATGTGTGGGTGGATGGATATTTGTTACTCTTTCACGCTCAAACAGCCGGATCAATTTTGTTAAAATTTGGTATGGAGGTAGCTAATATCCTGGATTATAACACAAGCTACATAATTTTCCTGAATTTTCCCGGGAACAAAGTCCCGGGCAGAAAGCTAATATGTTTCTAAATAAATCAGTTTTTTTAACCAGATTCATATTTGTACATTTTTTTATATGTCTCTGCAATCCCTGCCTATCATATTAAGACCATGTTTTCTAACCGTCTTCAAAAAAGGAGAAGGTTTTAATTCAACCGCAATTTTTTATAGTTACGCGATAACTCCGCCAATTGCCGGCTCTTTTTGTTCGAAATAATTTTTTTTTATCAACGTTAACAAAAAATGTAGACGACGGTTTGGTTTGTGGTTAATTGCAGGTAACTGGCATTGTTGGAGTTGAATTCGCTTGATTTTCACATTTTTAACGTAGTCAGTTATTTATTAATACAAAAGTAATAAATTAAAATTAATGTACAGTAGAGCCGAATCCTAAAGTTACGTATGACAGCTCAACCACAGGTCGCTATAACGTTGTTATGTCGTCATCTTTTCAAATCAAAATTAAATAATACCATATCTAAAGATATAATTACAAACTAAAGATATAAATTATCATAACTCTAAACAAAAAAAATTGTTTCCTAATATTGATATCATTTGAAATGCTCGTCATACGTAACTTCAGGATTCGGCTCTACTGTAGTTTATACTTTGTGTTGTTGCTTCTGGATGGAACTCCATATTAGTACCAAAATCATTACTTTAGTTTCAACTACGCTTAAAGATGAAACCGAAACCGGTCGCATAAAATATTAAATAAATAATTATGTCTTTCAATTTTACAAAGCTAAAAATTCGCTCTCGCCCCCTCTTCATTCTATACCTTAAGACACAGTAAGACAACATCCCAGCTATCAGCCTCGAGGAATCTGAAATGCGAAATAATGTCAAGACATTTTGCCAATCGCGATACGGCAACATTGCCATGTACTAAATTACATCATGGTATTTTGTATTTGATCAATTTGGTCCTTGAATTTTGGTGAAAGTTTTAAACTAAGGTCTATATTATAAAAATTCTTTGATAGTTTTGCCAGTTTCCAGGCTCTTCCCAGGCATACTGTAAAATGTTGAGAGACTCGAGGGTGTTGCCATATTGTGGGTGAAAAAATCTATACTATCCAGGCCTATAATCTCTTTCGAAGTTGATAGCAAGTCATGTAAGTCTAGACCCACTTAAATCCATGTTGGACATTTATTTTGAGGGTTGTTAGATGAAACGAGAGCATAGTGTCACAAATGCTAACAAATGTCACTTGTTAGCATTTACATAGTGATGGATGACAATACAGCAAAACCCTCGTGTCCCATTTACTGGTTTTATGCCTAAGAAGTGTTGGCAGCTGGCACATTCAAAAATTCTTATTCACTCTAGCTGCGTACTCTCTAAGCGAGGAAAAAAATAAAATAAATTACTTGAATTATAAAACTACTAGCTTTTCCTTGCAGCTTCGCTCGCGCAAAGAACTCTTTTAGTCACCCGTTTCATTCTTGACCCTTTAGGGGATGATTTTTGAAAAATAGCGAAACACATGTCCGTTTATTTGCTTCGGGTATATCTTGACGAAGTTTTGAATCAAAATGTGCAAAAAAATTGTTTTCTCCATACAAACTTTGAACCCCCATTTCACCCCCTTAGGGGTAGAATTTAGAAAAATCCTTTCTTATTGCTGTAAAGTTCATCGTCATTTTGATGATTCTTAACTAAACAAATAAAAGTTAAAATCTTATTCACTTGACATTGATAGGTATTTAAGTATTTTTAAAACGCTTACCCGCGTGAGGGATATTCACAAATAATTTTTAGGGAAAGAAAAATATTCGGCGCGAATGGGACTTGAACCCACGACCCCAGGATCAGATCTCCTGGTGCTCTAACCACCAGCACCAGGAGATCTGATCCTGGGGTCATGGGTTCAAGTCCCATTCGCGCCGAATAATTTTCTTTCCCTAAAAATTATTTATTGATAGGTATTACATAAAAAGCTGCAGAAAGGTATACATAGAATACAATGGTGCTGTAAAAATACAACTTTTTGATTTGAATTACTTACTTACTAAAGACGTAAGCTAAATAGAATAATCATGTTTGTTACATAGATAAAAACACCTTTAAACAGACGAATATTTGCTAATCCAGAATAATCTGTATTTGGCTATGCTTACTACCTAAGATATTAAATGTAAATCTTTCAATTAAGTTATGAATAAATAAATGTTTGAAACCTAAAATAGCATATAGGTAGCCTTATTGAATTATTTATCTTATACGAAGAGAGTATTCTAATTGCTTGAAATGCTCTGAGCACATATGCAATGTGCATCTAAGGTCCCTATTATAGAACGCGACTCAGACTGATCTATACTTAAGCAGCAGTCGTCTTTGTCATTTTGATAGTAAAAGAAAGAGACAATCAATACTTAAGTATATATCAAGCTTGGTAATTTAGGTAATACGGACCTAAATTACCAGTACAGGGAATGTCTACCGAGACTGCAAAAGCAGTCTGCATTGCTGTATCATACAGCATACACAACTATAGATATTGATTGATTTTATTACATATTATTAAACTTTCTGAAGTTTTTTTTTTCATTTCTTGACATTGACCGCCCTACGGCCCCCCGTACGGCATCGCATAAGGTGCTGCCTAGCTAGCTAGCTGAGCAGGATGAGCGGCGACCACGAAACTTTTTCTAATAATTACATTTTTAAACTCGTGATATCTTTTGAATGGAATGTCCGAATTTCATAATTCAAAAAGTTGTTTAAAGATATTGAAGCAGTCTTGAATATGAAGTAATTTATTTTGATAAGGATTAATACCATGATACAAATAAAGAGCATTTCATAGCGGGCGGCATTTCAATTAATTTTTAAAATAAAAGAACACATATTGTGGCATAACTACAATAGTTAGACATATGCTGTCGCTGATGGGTTATGGGCAGAAAAAGAAACGATTTTAATTATAAACCTTGGATTTATTTTGCAACGTAGCACAATACAAGAGGGCACCGAGATCAAAAAAAAAAAATGACATTAGTGACAGATGACAGCTGCTGTCAAATGCGTTTCATTGTTCGTATTTGCTTATAATTACGTTTTGTTTACACCAACACTGGCCCTTAAACAAATAAGTATACAATACTAAAGATATAATTAAAACATACAACATAGTTATACAATACACAGAGCAACCAATTTACCAGTACAATATGAAACAATTAATGACTATTGATTTTAAAAACTATATACCTATATAAATTAAAAACTTATTGTAAACCTAAAGAAGTTACAAATTTATTGTGTTTTTCTTTATTAAGTGGTTTAGTTAAGATATCAGCAGTCATTTCAGAAGTACACAAATATTTCAAATTAATAATATTATCCTTAACAACTTCTCTTATGAAATGATGTCGAACATCTATGTGTTTTGTACGAGCGTGGTACATAGGATTTTTACATAACTTATGTGCTGATTGGTTATCGTTAAAAATAGTAACAGAACAATGTTTACCAAGCAATTCATACATCAGAGTTCTTATAAACAATGCTTCTTTACAAGAATCTGAGAGAGCCATATATTCTGCTTCTGTGCTAGAAAGGGCGACTGTTCGCTGTTTCCTACTTTCCCAAGATACAGGACAGTTCCCGATTTGAAAAACAAACCCAGTGTATGATCTACGATCAATTTCACACGAAGCCCAGTCAGCATCTATATACCCATTGATGTCTAGACCACTCCTACTGAATACAAGACGATAGTTTACTGTACCTTTTAAATATCGCAGAACGCGTTTTGCTGCTTTCCAATGCTGTTGATCGTAACATTCATTAAACTGGCTAAGCATGCTTACCGCGTGCGCGATGTCGGGCCTCGAGCAAACTGAAATATGCATTAATGATCCGATTAAATTTCTATATTCCTCTTGGTTTCTTGTGATACGCATACCAAGTATGTGATTGACTGGCCCTAAATCTTTCATATCGAATTCTTGCATGAGCCTTTTCTTTATTTCACATTTAATTTGTGAATTTCTAGTTGAAAATAATAATATATCGTCAACATATAAACTAATGATGATTAATTCTTCACCATTTGATTTAAAATACACACAGGGCTCTGAGGACAGTCTTCTAAAATTAAGTTTTGTAAGCAAGACATTATTTATCTTTTCATACCAAGACTTTGAGGCTTGTTTTAAGCCATAAATTGCCTTATGTAATTTATATACTTTGTGCTCACTACCTTCTATTTTAAAACCTTCTGGTTGTTCTAAGAAAACTGTTTCTTGCAAATCCCCATTTAGAAAAGCGGTTTTCACATCCATGTGGTCAATATCCATTTGTTTTTCAGCTGCTAAAGCTAGTAATATGCGAATGGTGGAATATCTAACTACAGGCGAAAAAGTTTCCTCATAATCAATACCATAGCGCTGTGTATAGCCTTTGGCTACTAATCTAGCTTTATACTGTTTTAGTTCCCCATTGAGACCTTTCTTTTTCTTAAAAACCCACTTGCATTTAATCGGTTTTTGATTTTTAGGTGGATCAGTCAATGTCCAACATTTATTTTGAATAAATGATTGATACTCATCTTTCATTGCATTCATCCAGTGAACAGCTTCAGCCCCTCCTAGAGCTTCTTCTACTGTTTCTGGTTCATCTCTGATGCAGGTCAGCATTGCAGTACATGCTGTCACGCTGGAGTCAGCGCTGTCATATTCTGATGCATCTGCGAGTGTAGATTCACCTGGAGAGTAAGTGACATCGGAAGAGTCATCAGAACTACTGTTGTCAGAGTTATTTTCAGAGTTATCTAGGTCAAAAATAGTCTGTCTTCTAGGATTTATTACTAATTCGTTTTCTCCCCCTTTTTCTGGTGATAGTGAATTTTCAGACTGTGCTACTTCAACATGAGGATCATCTGATTTTAAATCCTCAGTCTGGGAATCATTTATCATCATGAATAAATCACCATCATTTTCACTATTTTTTGTATAAAATTTCTTTTCAAAGAATGTAACATCCCTAGATTTTATACATTTGCTGGGATTCTCTGGATCAATCAGTCTATAACCCTTACTATTTTCACAATATCCTACAAAAATATAAGGTTTACATTTCGAATCTAATTTCTTACGATTCTGTGTCAAGGCATAAACCACACAACCAAATATACGTAAATGGCTAAGATTCACCTTTGTGTTAGTCCATTTTTCCTCTGGCGTGACGCCGAAGACTGCCTTTGTAGGGGACCGGTTCTTTAAATAGACAGCGGTATTGACCGCTTCAGCCCAGAACTGCCCATCTAAGTCTGCGTCTCGTAGCATGCTGCGAGCCTTCTCAACAATCGTCCTATTGGCCCGTTCCGCAACGCCGTTTTGTTGAGGAGAGTTCGGTATGGTAGTCTGGTGAATGATGCCGTTCTCTTTCAAATATTCCTGAAATATAGAATTGACATATTCCCCTCCATTATCCGTCCTCAATAATTTTATTTTCTTATTTGTTTGGTTTTCCACCAATGCCTTGAAATGTTTGAAGTTATCGAAAACTTCATTTTTATTTTTCAGAAAATAAATCCATGTTTTCCTACTACAATCATCGATAAAAGTGAGAAAGTACCGTGCTCCACTGAAGGATTTCACTGGCATTGGCCCACATAAATCACTGTGCACAACACCTAAAAGTTCATTAGACCTGCTTTGTGCCTTCCTAGGAAAAGGTAATTTGCTAAGCTTTCCCTCAACACAAGCTTCACATGGACTGAACTGTGATTTATTATAAGTAATGCCACTTGCCATACCTTTCATTAGCAAATGCATACTCCTTGCATTAAGATGTCCTAGTCTTCTGTGCCACGTTTCCTGCGTGACAGGTTTAGTAGCCGCCTGGAAACTCAACTCAGTTTCCACCCCACAGCTCTCAGGTGCTTCCTTCTGCACTGTATCTTGAGCTTCTGCGTATTCCTGGGTAGTCGTAGGCTCCACACTATTCCCTGAAATCATAGAACAGACACCCCATCCTACCACACACAGATCAGGCTCCCTAACAGATTCAGCAGTTTCTAATTGATAAACACCATTTTTATGACTTGCTGTAGCTACTAGTTTGTTACCATCTAATATTTTACAACATTTTTCATCAAAAATAACCTGAAATCCCTTTCTAGTTAACGCACTGACCGATAACAAGTTCGTAGCTAAGTTAGGTACAAGATAAACTTCACTGATAGTTTTGACGCCTAATTTTAAATGTACTTTGACATCACCACGACCAGCAGTGTAAAGTTTTTCTCCGTTAGCCACCTTCACTTCGGTCACGTAACCAGGAACAAAGTTATTTAAAATGTTCTTGTCATGACACATGTGACTGCTCGCACCAGAGTCTATCAGCCACACATCACTTTGCACACATACTGATAACGCTGTTAGCAGTGCCTTGTCCGATGAACTGTCCGTCTTTACTGGTTTCACTGATTTGCAGTCCCGCGAGTAGTGACCTAATTTCTTACACTTGAAACATTTAACTGGTTTCTTACGTGCTGCCAATGCTGTTGAACCGGTGTCACCTTTATCATCACGCCGTTGCTTCTCCTGCATAAGCTTCGCTTTGACCACCTCGCTCGATAACTTGATATTTGAATTTTCAAGTGCCATTATTAGCGGGTCAAAGTCTTGTGATAAGCCGCTCAGCAGTAACACAGCGACGAAATCATCTTCTAGTGGTGCACCTATATCGTTTAATTGTTGGCTAAGGTCGCAAACTTTCGTCACGTATGCTTCCATAGATTCGCATTCACATAACTTGGTAGCAAATAACAGTCGTAGTAAGCTTAGTCTTCTGGACAATCCCTTGTCTTCATATGCTTTTTGTAAGTTTAGCCATGCTTGCCGCGCCGTTGTCGCATTCCTCACGTGCATAAAAACACAGGGCTTCACAGCTAAGCATATCTTTGCGAGTGCTTTTTGTGATTTTTTTTAACCATGCCGCGTCTTGTTTTTCATCACCACCTTCCTCAACGACATCCCACAGATCCTCGTGTATGAGGTACATTTTCAGCTGGAATTTCCAATTACTGTAGTTTTCAATGCCACTCAACTTTTCCACCGGAATGATTGGAACCGTTGTTGAAGTTGTAGATGTAGACATTTTCGTTGTCGATCGTGCGCGTGCCTACGTTGGAGGTTATGAATTTCGAGTACAGACTTTTTCTGCCGAATCGCACAAATATACTAATTACAGGGTACAGGCGTGACCCTGGGCCCATAACCTGATGGGTTATGGGCAGAAAAAGAAACGATTTTAATTATAAACCTTGGATTTATTTTGCAACGTAGCACAATACAAGAGGGCACCGAGATCAAAAAAAAAAAATGACATTAGTGACAGATGACAGCTGCTGTCAAATGCGTTTCATTGTTCGTATTTGCTTATAATTACGTTTTGTTTACACCAACAGTCGCGACACTTTTTGTAAATATTTATGTCTTCTGCAAAGTCGTAGTACATTATTTTATTCTATCATCAATAGTTTACGCAGCGCACGCTATGTAAAGAATATTTTAGGTAATTTTTTTACACCTTGGGTTATATTATTTGAGTTTCAGTAAGGATCCCTAATTTTTTTGAAAATATAATATAGTCTATGTCCATCAGGGATAATGTAGCTTTCTAATGTTGAAAGAATTTTTCAAATCGGTCCAGTAGTTTCGGAGCCTATTCAATGCAAACAAACAAACAAACAAACAAACAATCAAATCTTTCCTCTTTATAATATTAGTATAGATTACCACATCACAAATACCAATTAGGCTCATACTCCATCTAATAACGGTTAGAAATTGTAAGACAAAATATCTAATAACCTGTTTAACACAATAAAATCATATCATAAACAGCATAGATAAACAAAATTATAAATAAGACGCAAAACAAAATGTTTTCTGGTTTGTTAAACCACTGACCACAAAATTAGGTGGAAACAATCCAGCTTAGGCCAACACGATCCGTGCGGTGCAAATTATTTTGTGGTTACCACACAAGCGTTTCAAAGAAAAGTTTTATTATTGAAATAAAGCCAGTAGGTTTTATTTACAAGAAAAAGTACTTAGTTCATGGCTTACTTATTGTTTTATCAATTTTTCAATTAATTTTCTACAGCCCATAAAGTCTTTCACATTAACTGCCACTGTCCTCCCTTCAGATCAAAATCCTCCGCCAAAAAGGAGAAAGAAACCTGCATGTGCAGCAGTAAAGTGTAGTACTTTCTTTGCCAAGAGACGGTATACCTCGGCTAGTAGTAGGATTTACAACAAAATTAACAACGTGTTACAATTAGATAAACTTAATAAATACAACCTCAAAAACCGGCTTAAGTCGTGGTTACAAGCAAAAACCTATGACGAAACAGAAGAAATTTTATCTTAAATATGATTATATTCTAGTAACTTAGATATTCTTCTGCTATAGCGGACGGGTTGGTAGGGTGGCAGGTTTTACACACACACACACACACACACACACGCACACGTGGTTCACAAATCAGTGTCAACCGACCCCAAGGCAAGGAACTATCCTGACCGTAGGGCGTTTAGACACCGCATAAGCGTATCTATAATCCACTGGATCAATTGTCAATTATGTAACTGCATTGTTTTGTTTTTTATTTATTTTTTAATTTTCTCTATCGCCTAAATTTATGTTAATTATCACGTGCATTCAGGCTTTATACACTGAGTAGAACCACTGACCCTCAAAACACAATATAATAGGTTATTACATTTTAGTTATTCTGATAAGCCAGCCACTGTATTAGTTTTAGTTATAGACCTAAGTACTGCATTTGTAAATAGGCTTACAGAATAAAAAATATAAAAAATAATTAAAAAAAAAGAAATATCTACACTAGTATTATAAAGAGGAAAGATTTGTATTTTTGTACGTAACGAATAAACTTAAAAACTACTGGACCGATTTCAAAAACTATTTTACCATTACGATGGTACATTATCCCTGAATAACATAGGCTACATAACTTTCCCCAATTCTCACGGGAACAAAGTCACGAGCGGAAAGCTAGTAAAATAAAATTTAAAAAATAAAAAGACTACCCTAAAATATTTGTTGGGTTCCGTCAAGGTTACCAACATTACAAACAAAATAAACAACAGGAGTTCTCGAGGGAGTAAAGCGGGTCATTTACTTGAAGTATGCCTCAATAAATAGTGGATGCTTCATCCAAGCTTCGCATTTTTCAAATACCATTCGAACCTCGACTACCGCGGGGTAAAAGGCTAAGTTACTTATTGCCAATGGATTTTCCAGTTTCAAATGTGGCTGTTTAGAGAATGAATGTGTTTAGAAATGAATTTGTCGTTTGAATAAAGTTTTTTCTCTTTCAGAATCGATCTTTTTTTGTTCTTTTTGACTCACCAACAGTTACTAATTCAAAATATGTAAAGCAAAATAAAAAATGGCAAAATGCCATTTTGGCATGTAATTTTGTGTTGTTTTGGCATTTTGTTTTTGTTTTTTGTGTGTTGTTGTTTTTGTGTGTTAGTAACTGTGTTTTAGTTACGTATCAAGATTAAGTTACGTAAAGATGTAACTTAATCTAAATACGTGACTAATTAAACGTATGCACTAATGCACTACTAAATTTTTTGTTTTCTCCGACGCAGAAAGAGGGTGTTATAAGTATTTTTTTTTAGTTTATGACAACCGTTGTTATAAGTTTCACTGCACTATGTGTATCTGTCTGTGTGTGGAGCCTTTCTGTGGCACCGTAGCTCATACACGGAAGAATCGATTTAGATGCGGTTTCTTTAATTTTAAAGCAGGTTTTCTAGCAATGGTTCTTAGCTAAGTTTCATCAAAATCGGTTCAGTTGTCTAAGAGATAATCGAGTTTGAACTGAAATGTCGGGAGATTTTCAACCCGTATGAGTCCCACTTCTGGGCGTGGAGCTCTCCTATGAATTTAAAACTTACATAGTAAAAAAATACGGACATAAAACAAAGACCAGAAACTTTCATTATAATAAACTAGCTGATGCCCGCAACTTCGTTTGCGTGTTAATTTTTTCTTTTGAACAGATTACACTTTATTGACGGTCCATTGATTTAGTATAAGATTTAGATTTTTACATACAAAAGTTTTTTCCCACTAACTCCCGTTCCCGTGGGAATTTTTCAATATCCTGTTGGAACTAAGCTTTAAGTTTACTAAGGTATCTGCATGCCAAATTTCAAGCGTCTAACTTAAGCGGTTTAGATTTTTCATACAAAGGGATTTTCCCGCTAATGCCCGTTCCCGTGGGAATTTTGGGAATTCCCACGGGAACGGGCATCTTTACGGCACCTAAGCTACGTCCCTTCCAAATTTCAAGTGCCTGCGTTTAGCCGTTTAGGCTGTGCGTTGATATGTCAGTCAGTCAGTCAGTCAGTTTCTCCTTTTATATATTTAGATAACGTGAGATAGATTCAGTTAAATTTCTCATCACCAAAAACATGATGCAACTTTTCAAATTTTCCCTATTTTAATAGCTCCACATGTCAGTAGGTTTAAGTCTTCAGCCGTTAGAGACCCGTGTCCAAATCCTTTGGCCCATAACTCTTCGGAACCCTTTCCTGATTGTCTACCATTTGTCTGACGTCAGTATACCCTATACCCGCGCTTAAAGGTAAAATGCACACGTATCTAACTGTTGGTGATTTAGAAAACACTTTAGGAATAGATTCTGTAGACCTACTTTTTGATCAGTTGTGCACCACCTATCGTATTTTAAACCCCCGACAAAAAAAGGTGTGTTCTAAGTTTGACGAGTGTATCTGTAAGTCTGTATATCCGTGTGTCTGTCTGCGGCATCGTAGCTGCTAAACAAATGAAAATGAAAAAATTTTTTTTGAGTTTTTTGTGTATTTATAATTTTTTAAAATTAACGACACATTCTCTAAAGCCTATAATAAGGTTTTCACATGTGTTCTGGATGTCTTGGGGATACACAAGACAGACACAAAACTTCCGACCCTAGAACAAATGTTTGTTTTCACAAGAACATTTTTGAACCTTCCACACTTGACTGAGAGTGAAAAAAAAATGTAGAATTAACCAGTTTAGCCGTGTGAGTCCCCGGCAGAGTAGAATAGGACCTCCCTCTTTCTTACCGAGGTGTCGTACAAGGCGACTAAGGTAAATATGCAAGCAAGTTCATCTGCACACAGAGAAGGAAAACTCTGAAATTATTTATTTATTTATTTATTTTAGAACACATACAGTCATAATATTTCAAAAATGAACATAAATTTAGATATTAACAGACCTGGACGTTCATAATTTAACATACATAACATAACCCAACAACCAACACACATAACCCCTACATAACTCACAACACAACACAACATACATAACCCCTACATAACTCACAACACAACATATCATAGATAAACCCTACATAACCCGGTTTTAATTATATCAAAACCCTCGCCAACCCGTCTGCCAAGCGTGGTGAGTATGGCAATTTACCCCTCATGTTATTGAGGGAAGCCCGTGCCCCAGCAGTGGGGACGTATATGGGCTGATGAAGAACCAGCTGCCAACTGTACCTAAGCATATTATAGAAGTTAATATGTCTCTACTATTTTCCTGTTGTACGCCTACGTATCATGAATCCTCTCGCTCTCTCGTAGGTTGACTGGAAGAGATCCCCTTGTGGGATGAGTCCGCCTTTGTACCTTAAATTTATTTAATACTAGCTGATGCCCGCAACTTCGTCTGCGTGTTGTATGTATTTTTATAGACCGAGTTTGTTCACTGACACAACTACAGATACATGAATTGCCGTTTTTTATTAAAGAAATTACTTATTTCGTTCATATTTTCGTTTATTGATAACTAAGGAACAGCAATTTCTAAAAATATTTTTCACTTGAAAACTTGGCTAACTATGTCATATTAGGTTGATACTTAATACATTACTTTGGATCTGAAAACAAAGCTCAAACATAGTTTCCACTATCGCTTATATTTTCTATATATACCATTGTTACACTTGCTGATTTTGATAGATTAAGGTCCGTATTACAGAACGCGACTCCGACTCTGATCTATACTTAAAAAATTATAGATCAGAGTCGGAGTCATCTATACGGAGTGATCTATACGTAAGTCAAAAAATTTAAGAAAATTGTATGTTGAAAGACCTATTACTTAGGTAAGTACAATAAATGACACACGAATTCAAGATCACACCTTATAGACCATATTCATAGTGGTTTTAATAAAATAAATGTCAATTGTCAGTTTCTATTGAGTTACCCGCCTTTAAAAATAAGAAATGCATTGAAAACACCGGCTGTACGGCCATAGATTACTTTGCTTAAAACTAAAAATAAGCCGTTTTATTGTTTTCAAAAAGTGACATCCTGAAGATAGAATAATGTCATTTAGGTTCTCCGACAGGGCTGAATTGTCTAAATTTTGCTATGTACGGACGGCCCCAACTCAGGTTACCACACGCGTGCACTCTGTGCTGTTGTGATAAGAGCGGTTTTACAATGAAAATGCAGTAACCAGATGCGCTGGCCTCTGTACCAAGAATGCAATGTATTTGGTTGGCAGCTGGTACATCCCAAATTTTTGTTCAGTGCCAGTTCAGCACAGTTTTTTTATATATTTGTGGGTCAGTTACTATAATTGTAATTTCTTCCGACTCACTTATTGTAATGCCACCTGAAGGGAAAGTACTCTTAATACTGTAGATAGAAAATTGTACTCGAAGAAAACATTCCTTTATTTTTGAAAAGAAAGAAAACTGCATTCAAGGATTTTCGAAAATTCGTTTACCACACCCGGGAATCGAACCGACTAAAATCTGTAAAAATTACACCCTGTACTTTTAATGCATCGATCGTTAGGGTCAATTATAAGAATGAAATTTCTCTTAAAAACTTAGTAAATTAAACGAAAGGAAAACTATGAAATCTTAAATTAAACCATTGAATTTAGAATGTTGGTATTGACTCATTGAATTTATAAGTCCGGATTTCACAGATTTATTGGTTTTTCTTTCATTTAATTTACCAAGTTTGTTAGAAAGATTTCATCCTCATAATTGACCCTAACGATCGACGCAATAAAAGTACAGGGTATTCTTACAGATTTTAGTCGGTTCGATTCCCGGTTGCGGCAAGCGAATTTTCAAAAATTCTTGAATGCACTTTTCTTTCTTTTCAAAAATAAAGGAATGTTTTCTTTGAGAACAATTTTCTATCTACAGTATTAAGAGTACTTTCCCTTCAGGTGGCATTACAAAATTCTACCCTGTGTACAGTCGAACATACCTCCTCTTTTTTGGAAGTCGGTTAAAAAGTAATTCAAGTGATACAGTGTATCCGCTCCGTTTGGTTTCGACAAAGATTCAGCGGCAGTGCTTCTCGCCGCCATAGTTCTTCGTAAACAAAACACTATCGGCTTACGGAGAAAGAGAGGAGTGAAGAAATTAATTGAAGACATAGCTAAGAAATACATATATTGAAGACCTGGCTGTATGGACACAGATTCCTTTCCCTTTCTCGAAAGAGATAAATTTAAAAAACAACATGTCCATGCTTTTAGCCCATGTATGTCAAAACTACGTTGATCTCTATGGTATGAGTAAAATGTACTGAAAAACACCTAGCTTAGAATTTTTTCAGGGGTTTTTGTTGTTGGTTTTATATTTACTGGCTAAATTTTGAGATTTTCTGTAGCCTAAATGTTGACCGGGGATATAAGGTACCACCATGCAAAATTTCAATTAGGGTAAAACCCGGATAGTCGCCATACTTTTCGAAAAACCTGTGTTAATTAAAATCCTAACAATTTATTCAGTTATACTTAACGTGTATTAAAAGAGTGGTCTTTTATCTTTAATTATATCATATTTTTTAAAACAAAAATAATTCAGTTTTATAGTAAATATCGTTTTACTAGACCTCTCAAAATTGGGATACTTGCCTACTGGTAAGGATAGTCGCTTTTCTGTAAAAATGCTTCGGGGGATACTTGCTTCAGTGTGGGATAGTCGACTCGCTTTAAAATTAGTATTGTTTTAAAAAAATATTACATACAGAACGTCAATTGGTCTGTATTAGGTAACTATTTATTAGTTACTACATAAAAGGCCACATTTTTTTAACTTTATTTTGTAAAAATGTTTTGGGGGTTAGTTGCCTTAGTAGGGGGATAGTAGATTCGCAGCGCTGTGAAATTAGTTTTTAATATAGGTAAATAAAACGAAATATTTTTTTTATGTGATCAGTCTTTATTAGGTAGTTATTATTTTAATAACTAAATATTATTAATCAGTCTTTCATAATTATTGAGATATTGTTCATTAAAACCTTACAAAATACTAAGGTGCAGCGGGGTAATCCCAACTACGGGAAATTCCTACTAACCGAAAAAATTTTCATGTTTTACACGATGTGTGATAACGCCATTTAGAAAACTGTACATAAATAACTTATCGTGTAAAACACGGAAATTATTTCGGTTAAGTTGGAATTTCTCGTAGTTGGAATTGCCCCGATGCACCTTATTTAATTAATTAGTGCGTTTCTTTTTTTAGTGGTCTTCCTTTTCCATTGTGTTGCATTGGTCGCATGGTGAATTATTAAAATAGAATTGTAAAATTACCTGCGCATTACCTGCCATCATAACAGAAAAGGAACTGTGCCGTAAAACGTACTCAAGTAGGTATTTCCTACATAAAAAGGTAAAAATAAAAACTTCAAAAGGTAAACGTTTTAAACGTTTCATATTCTAATTAACGTGTTTAAATAAAAATAACGAAAACAATACTTCTGAACTTCACAATAATTATCATCAACATTATTATCTATCTTCAAACGCCAACGCTAAATCTTCTTCCTTCCAGCTTCTCAGACGTGGTACCACGCCTGGCTTGCGCTTATATTTGCGCGGCATTTTGTCCACCTGAAATTTATAGAACCGAAGTCAGGAACAAGTCCTAACGTGTTATATTTTATCAGTATGTTAGTCATGAAGTTTCTAGTTAATTTTTTGTAACAAATTATTTAAATGTAACCTGATGTGTACAAAAAAGAATTATGTGCAGCGGGGCAATTCCAACTACGGGAAATTCTAACTAAACCGAAATAATTTCCATGTTTTACACAATAGGTGATAACGCCATTTATGTACAGATAGCGTAAAAGATGTTTCATAAGTTTTAAAGATGGCGTTATCACCTAAAACCGAAATAATTTTAATTTTTTACACGATTGGTGATAAACTGATAAAGCCATCTAGGTACAGATATCGTAAAAGATGTTTCATATGTTTTATAGATGACGTTATCACCTATTGTGTAAAACATGGAAATTATTTCGGTTAGTTGGAATTTCCCGTAGTTGGGATTGCCCCGCTGCATCTTATTTGTTTTTGTACCTACTTTAAAAATAACCTGTGTGTAATATTAGGTACGTTTTTGACACTTCGTGAATAAAGCTAGTAGACCATGTACTGTGCAATGTAGGTAGGCAATATTAACTGTCGTTTTGCATGTCGTACATAAAAATATAATAATTTGAAACGGTGACGGATAGTTGCCCTAGGGCAAGTATCCGTTAAATTTCGTTAGGCAACTATCCTTTTCAGTACGGATAGTTGCCTTTTAAAATATAAAATAAACTAAACACTTATTAACAATATAATTCACAAGGCCTTATAGTTGGAAACCAAATGCATAATGATCAATAAAAAAAATCCTCAAAATCCAAGCTTATCAAAAATTATTCAAAAGAAAAAACTCACGAAAACATATTCGACGCTCGCCGGGGTCTCGCCGCGGAAGATTTTCGCTCACACTGACGAAACACGCGAGTCCTGTACAACGACTGGCGTGGTACTGAGACCAGAGGGGGAAGTAGTGTCTATGAAAAAAGAGCACTTTTACCTAGATCATCTCAACATCGAGTTTTTAAAACTGCGGCACGTATCCCACTGCGGCAAGTATCCGGATTTTACCCTAAATCGGTCCAACAGTTTCGGAGATTAGCCCGTGCAAACAGACAAACAGACAAACAGACAAACAGATAAACAGACAAACAGAGAAACAAAAAATTTAGAAAAAATCGGGATATGTTTTATTTCTCTTCTTACATCCCCCTGACTCGGTTTTTAGCATTTTTTTTCAATGTACAGAAATTCGACCTCTACAGTTTTATTATATGTATAGATTTATCTCTTTTGTTTACAAAAGGATTTTACAATACAATACAATAAGTTAGTAAGTAGGATTCGGAGGTTTACGTGTATTGTGGGCGAAATGTTGAAGATCTATCGCTACAGTACTCAATTACTAACAGTCCATCTAATAACCCACATAATGTAATGTTAAACGTTGCGTCAAGTAGTTCTAGAACCACGTGATGCACTGTCTACCCCAATAGGGATTATAAACACAAAGGCTACCCATGTTTTTGTTTTTAAAAAAAAAATGTTTTTTTTTTATTACAAAACGTAATGAGAAATTAAATACTTATATTTTTAACCCCTGACGCAAAAAGAGAGGAGTGTTAAAAATTTAACGTGTCTGTCTGTGTATCTGTCCGTGGTATCGTAGCTCCCAAACGGATGAACCGATTTTCGTTTAGTTTTTTTACGTGTCATAAATAATTTTATCCCATGTGTTTTTGTTTCATGAAAATCTGTTCAGCCGTTTAAAATCTATAAGCAATCGAATGTCGGGGGTGATTCAAAATGTTTAATTTTAGTGTTATTATTATTATATCCATGAGTCCCGACTGGGAATCGAACCCAGAAACCACTGACCTACTAAACACAGAACCCAACATTTCGACAGAAGCTACCTTCCGAAAATCGCAGACAGAAATCAAGTACCAAATAAAACAAAAAACCTAAATCTACCCTTCTATACACCCCCCACTTTTACCCCCCCTGACACATACAAAGTACAGACAGACATTCGATGCATTACGTCGGGAATTGGACGGGAATGCACTTTACGGATGCAACGATTCAATTTTGTTTAGTTGAACGATTTATAGTGCAGTTTGCGTGAAATGCATCCTTTGCGCAGTTTTGGGATTGGGAAAAGCAAGAACGAAATGCAGATATTTTTAAACCGACTTCAATACATAAGAAGTGCTCAATTCGGTTAATTTTCGGTTAGTACCATGTAGATACACAGATAATAGCTTCATTTACTCCAATCTTCTTCTTTTTCTTATCGTGTAGGTATAGTCAAGTGTGTGGCGAATTTGTCTAACCCTGGAGTCAGTTTTCAAATCGCCAAATGGCCTCCTGACTTGGTTTTAACGACTGTAATCAATCGACAACAGCTGAGACTGGGGTGCCCTCCGAAGCACGG
Organism: Aproaerema taeniolella; assembly: GCA_949987775.1. NCBI lineage: Eukaryota > Metazoa > Arthropoda > Insecta > Lepidoptera > Gelechiidae > Aproaerema > Aproaerema taeniolella. The sequence goes on along the minus strand of OX465252.1, from coordinate 19,434,019 downwards.
CAACGCTCGTGATAAATTGCCACTTTGGTCACCCATCAGGTTCCCTGCCTCTGCGTACGTTGCTTAACCTCACTGATCGATTGAGATCAGTCCGAGCCACTGGGCTACGAGCGCTATCTAAGTAGAACTGAACGCTTACAGTTTTATATAGACACTTTTGAAGACAATAAAGTAACACTTCACTTTCTTCCATTATGTCGGTTTGAAAGCACAAAGCTTTCAACGTCTAATAAATTGACAATGGCGTCTTTTCTGCATTGAAATTTACTTACCCACTTTAAAAATTTATGGACTATCATAAAATTTAAAACTGCTTTGCCATACCAACACTATTTAGTCTTATATACTTACAGATATGTATTAAGATGGGGTCCTTACATGGGGTCCTTAGCCTCATCCTGCACAATACGCACCGCTAACAAATCTCTGCCAGCATTTGTATTTCCGAATTCATTGTATGTATGTATGTAAACTCTTTATTGCAAACTCTTAAAAACTAAAAAAAAACATACCTAGCGATTTGCAAAGGCGGACTTATCCCTAAAGGCATCTCTTCCAGTCTATCTTACAAAGAAAACGATGTTCCGTTCAAGTTGAAAATTGAAAAAAAATTGGTAACAACGTATATCACAGTCCCGCTAATATTTTAAAGGCGAAAGTTTTTGAGTGTGTCTGTTTGTATGTTTGTTACTTCTTCACGCTCAAACGGCTGGTTAAATTTTGACCAAGTTTGGTATGGAGGTAGCTGACACCCCGGATTAACACAGGATAAATAAATGCCCTTAATCGCCTTGGGAACGAAATCTCAGGCAAAAAGCTAGTATATTAAAAATTATGTGAGAACAATCACATAAAGGAAACGATACATAAAAAATGTAATAAAAATTTGGGAAAATTATCTAGCCTATGTGTTAGCACCTGGTGTCCAGCCGTTTGAGTATGAAAGAGGAACAAAGAACCGTGTTTATAATATTAGTAAGGATTATTATCCTCTGAGCTATTGCTCAGAGTCATCGCGTCGGCTCCCATTTTTCTAATAACACGCCCCTGCTAACAAACGAGGAAGACATTTCATTACAGTAGCTGTGTATCCTTACATGAAGCCTTGAGGCTTAGCTTGGACTTTATAAAGTTTTGACAAACAACTCGAGTCTGATCCGTCTTTATTGAGGTCGCTGGCGACCAACTTTTGGGGGTGTTGTACTAGTTTTACTAATTCTTAGTCCGGCACTGGAGTATGACTTGATTTGAAGTGTTTATAGTTTGTCTACATTTCCGAGAGCGATTATACATTATAATTCATTTCAAACCAACTTTCTCATATCTATTTACAAGCTGTTATCTTTTTATATCGAAGTTATGTAGTTACCTTATGGTAAGAATTTATGGGCAGAATATCAAGAATATCAAGAAGTGGTTATATCGTAAGAATTTATGGGTAGAATATCAGTGCTACAGCCTTGCCGCTGTAGCAAATGCTGAGCCAGCTACTTTTTGGGTGATACTATTATAACTTTTGAATTAAATTTTAAGTTAGATTTAAGACAAATTACTGCATCTCTACATAATTTGTTTAAATTAAGTAACTAATAAACTACTACTGAAGCTAGTGGCGCTCACTGATCTCAACCGATCAGTAAGGGTAAGCAAGGTACACAGGGGCAGGAAATCTGATGGGTAACCTAAATGGCAAATTCTCACGAGCATTTCCGTGTTTCAGAGGGCACGTGAGGGTACGTTGTCGATTGACTACAGTTTTTAAACTAAGTCATAAACCATTAAGCTTTTTGAAAACTCTAAAAACAGGATTAGTCAAGTTTGCCACACACTTGACTATACCTACAAGATAGAGAGAGGCTAAACTAGTTGGGTGACCTAAATTGAGACTTTCCATTTTTTTTATTTGACGGCCGGTTTGGTCGAGTCGAGTGGTAGTGGCGCTGCCTCTTGATCGACGGGTCCTGGGTTCGATTCCCAGTCGGGGCAATTCTATGTGTAAAAAGCTGATGTTTGTGCTCAGGTCATGGGTGTTTGTGTCTGTCTTTATGTATTTGCTACGGGACCCACGACACAAGGGAAAACCTAAGTGTGGGCCTTTGAGTGTGTCGCGTTTGTGTAGCGTTTGTATTGTCAAGGTTTTTACAGGTTTCCGACATCTCTAAAAGGATCGCCGTAACTGAATAAATTGAATTGAATTGTATAAAATGCATCACAAATAAACGGATAAATTGTACATTCCGCAAATCCTAAACATTTTCAGTCGGCACTAAAACTCAAATGGTAGTATTTCAACGATTTCAAATGGCACCATTTGAATTACGATGGCTAGCGTTTGATTAAAAACAGGTGCAATACTATCTCTACGATTTATTCCACCGCTAAATTAGAGTGCGATGTTTACGCCCATATTGATTGCGGTTTTCTGGTCACACGGCGATTCACGAATGATTTAAATTAATTTTTGCAACCTGGTCGTTGTTGTCAGTACCATTTTTCGCGGTGCACTATTTATTTTATTTTCTGGTTATCAAAAGTTTCATTTTTCAACAGAAACCAAACAAAAAAAGGAATAAGAAATATTTTTTCATCGAAAAGTGTCGCTTTGTTTCTCTATACTTAAGTGGGAGCAAAAGAGCTCACTCCTGTTCATTCTTGTGCGGACGTAAATAAGCTTTCACGCCCGCCAGAAATTCATTGGCGGGCGTAAAAGAGATTTGAATTTAGAACATGTGTCATTCATAGAAATCGAACGCAAATTGTATGAATACTGGCTGGTACGTGTTGGCTGCACGGCGGCGGACCCCGCGCTAATTGAAAAAAAAACGCGCGAATTACCTAAGTCTCTGTTCTTGTAATTTATTTTCTCATAGAAAGTGGATAAAAAGTAGAGTATATGACTCGAGAGCAAATTATTTTACCTCGGGGGATGTACTTTGAATCCCTCGCTGCGCTCAGGATTCTATGTTAGAATCCTTCGCTTCGCTCGTGGTTCAAAGTAGCGCCCTCGCCGTGAAAGTACTTCTTTGCTCTCTTGTTATATAATCTACTATTGTTTTTAGGTAAATTTAGCCTGAAAGTTTAGAGCAAAAGCCTGATCCTGAAGTTTGAGTAGTTTAGAGTTACAACCTACATACATTCACTCACGCCTATAGTCCTTATCGGGGTAGGCAGATAAAATCAGTGTTTTTAAAACCACTTGATGCCACGTTTGACATAAATTCAGAGGGTTATTAGATAAAATATGATATACCTAAATGGTGAAAAACGGCCAAGTTAGTGCTATCTTTTATTGGGTGACTTTAGTCAGTAAAAATTAAGGATGTAAATCAGCTCACTAAACTGAACAACTTTCCTCAAGAAACATAGTTCTAAATATGAAAAAAAAATCGTTTTCATATAACTTGAGCGATTAGGGAATTGCGCCTTAGTATGAGAAGTCAAAAATTTTAATGAGAATTTTATATGGATTCCTCTGGGAAAATTTCGCTAGTTTAAAGCCACCCAGTAGAATCACCCCCTAGTTTTCCTCTTTTCCTATTTTAAAGTCACCAAATATAGCCGCATTTAACCCTTCGCATGTTCGTCAATATTCCACGAGCGCATGGGTAATTTGAGCCCATTAACACGTGTCACACGACTCGCCGGTTAATCTCCAGATTTGCTGGTTAAAGCAGGATTTACCGATAAATTGGGCCCCAGATTGCATGGATTAACACTAAACGGTATTCATATTGTGTCATAGACAATTTAGGCTTAAGGGGCTAATACAATTAAGGTAAGGTAATTTTTAACAGTCCTTTTGGAGACTTTAAATTCGTTAGTGAAGGACTAATTCTTGAATTAGCCCACGTAACTGAAAAACTTTCTACAACGAACACTGATTGAGATATGAAAAAAAAACTTCGCCTCTCTATTACAACTTAAGCGGTCAGCTGTTTGCCTGGTTTATACCGTGTGGTGATCGGTTGAGAATAGCACCACCCCATCTCTTTCCGTGGGTGTCGTAAGAGGCGACTAAGGAAACACAAATGAGACCTGCCTCCTAGTAATCCATCCCAGGCAACGACACTTAATTTTTTTCTCAATCTGAGGTGTCGTCCTATGGTCTCATGCGGTGTGGTAGGCTCTGTAAAGGGCCGTCTGGTTCCCTCCTACCGAAGTCCGACGCCAAACAGCTTACTGTGTTCTGTCGGTGCGTGGCAGTACCAGTGCCTTTATAGGCATTTTCTGGGTTAACTCGTTCCATCGTCGACCTCATCTTTGACCTTTATGGTCAAGATTGAGGTCAAGAGTAACCCATCTTATAATAATAAAAAAAAGGTTTGAGAAGTTGCCTTTTTTTTTGAGATGATAATAATAATAAAATAAAAATTCGTTTATTTGCTCTTAACAGATAAAAACCTAAATAAATAGCTTACATTAATTATAACGTAGGTACTTTATCTGAAAGAGTCCGGAGCCTAAACTAAGCCAAGGCCTGTCCTATAGCACTCCGGGTCTCCCACCCCAGGTAGCTATGTGACGGTTTTAAAAACATTTTAAAAAGGTGTGCTTACATTTCTAAGATTATTTCTAATATACAGTACATATCTTGATGTGTGTGCATGCCGTACAAGCGTGCGTGCAAGTATGTGTTATGTGTTGTGTAGTGTGTTTATGTGTTTTTGTATGGTATGGGCTGTCACGTCGAATAAAGGGATAGACGATTTCACTTGATGCCTTGATAAAGGTTGTTGAATAAATAACGGTGTAGTGGTTACAGGTTGTCGGCAACCCCAACATTTTTTCTTTTGTTTTTTTACTGCCACATTCTCTCTTCCTGAACAACCGCAAAAGCAGCAAATTTGTAAAGTTTTCTTATTAATAAAATAAAGTTTTCAACTTCGTTCTGCATTTCTTTTCGCTGTGCCAAACACATCAAATAGTTCATCAGCTCACCTTACTACATGTGGTCCTTCGAGCGTTGTCAATTTTTCCCCTAGAGATAAAGATTCCAAACCAAAACTCCGGAAATTCCGAAAAGGTGAAATTTAGAATAAGAAATCCATAAATTTTAAGCCTAAACTCGGGCAAAATTTCTATAGCATCATAAAACTATATTTCGTTATTGCAAGACCACTTGAAATATCTAAAAACATAATTTTGACATAAACAACAGATATCTTTATAATAAATACACCTACGTCTCTGAGATTTATCTCGGCATTTCGGGTAGTAAGTTACGGGCCCAGCAAATATTTGGACCCCAGGCCTGCCGTATGACGCGGGTGATATATTATGCCTTAACGTTTTCCTTTTGCCGTGAATGTGTCTTAATATGTCTTTTGTGACGCAAGGGTTGACCCTTGAAGCGGCCCTGATTTGGTTTCGGGTTTGTGACATCTGATTTTACGTCAGAGAAATATGAAATACTTAGGTCTGTATTCTTCTTCTTATCGTGTAGGTATAGTCAAGTGTGTGGCGAATTTGGCTAACCCTGGTGTCAGAGTTCGACAACAGCCGGGACCGACAGCTTAACGTGCCCTCTGAAGCACGGAAACGCTCGTGATAAATTGTCACATTGGTCACCTATTGTGCCTTTTTATAATTCGAAAACGGCACGGCAAAATTGTATTACCTTTGCCTCCTACGTAATAGTAAAACTAGAAGCTGAGAACATAGGGGGAATGGTAATTCAAATTTCCGTTCGAATTATAAAAAGGCCCATTAGGTTCCCTGCCTCTGTGTACGTTGCTTAACCTCACTGATCGGTTGACATCAGCGAGAGCCACTGGGGTACGAGCGGTTGTATTACAGAACGCGACTCAGACTGACATACTTTTCTCGTAAATCACTGCATTTATCGACATTCTCACAGCCACGCAAGGGGCAAAAATTGCGATCCTACATATTTATTTATCTTTTTTTTTAATGAAGATTAGGTTTTGCAACTTTTTTATACTATATAGACTAAGAATAAAGAATAAGACTCTAAGACAAACCATAATATGTGGTTTAATAATGTCTTCTCGAAGCCATTATGTTGTTAAATGTATTTATCTAAATAAATAAAAATAAATTAAATAATCTAGAGAAAGGTCCAGTCAATACTTAAGGCGACTACAGCACCTAAATTACGATTTTATGATGCGTAGATAAGCATGACGCACTGCATTAAATCGACTACGGTAATATTCAGAACATAAACTAGATAAGTAGTTTGCTGAAAACATGATTCAGCACTTTTGGTTCGATAGAAAAAGCTCACAAAGTCACCTCTAAATATCCAATATTGTGTATCTTTTAAGCTGTAAAAAAGATAGTAAAATGCACACAGGAACTTGAATTTGCTATCAAAATGTTCGTGATTGAACACTCTCGATAAGTAGTTAACGCATTTTTCGATTTAAGCTGTTACCTTTCCATAAATCTCATTTTTCTAACTTTCGAACATGTTTTTACGCACGCACGCTTTCATAGTCCGTAAACTTCGTGTATCGACACTGTTCGCACTGCCGGCCCAGGCCTGTTAAGAGACGGAGATGGCACTATTCCTATGTGTGCTGCCTTTATCGGGTGCTGTAGTCGCCTTAAGTATAGATCAAGACTTGTTTACTGAGATTTAGATAGATAAAAACATTTATTCACATAACCACAGCACACGAACAATCAACATAAGCATTACAACTCACAAAAATAAATTGAACGTGGAACACAACACAAATAAGCACAAAATTAGGTAATCAGACAGGTTAGAGAGAAAGAGTCGTGTACTGTGCCGGTGAATGGGCTTTGGCTCAGCTTAATGTTACAGCAGAGCTGCAACGCTGATAATTCTGCCAATACCCAGAGCATTCGAAACGCACCTACTGCAATAAATGAATAGATACGATGAATATACATATGTTTTACTATAGATAAATTATGTAATGTAAAATATAAATATTAACAGAGAGAAAAAAAACATATTTGAACATATTTAATCGATACAGCTAGTAATAAAAAATAATAGACAAAAAATCAATCCATCAATATCGGTTAGTTATTTTCTAAAAAGAGCAGTGCTTTTTCACCTTTATTTATTTCACAATTGGCCCTACGACCCCGCAAAATGGCGCACAAAGCACATTTTATTCATAATACTACAGTTACCCTTAACACTTTCCTGCCTCGATCGTGCCATAATACATCTTTTGTGGACTGAAGGGTTAATTTAGACGCTGGACAGTGAATAGATTTCATCGACCCTTAGAACCTATAGAATAGCTTGGCTTTTGTATACTATATCGAAGCTAATTTCATGCTGATAGACGTGTCTAAATCGGCAATTGAAGCGATTTGGGAACCGATCACCGATCGATTAAACAAATAAACAAATTCAATAATAATTATGTCGGGAATAGGTAAATAAATATATATATGTAAAGAGATTACTAGTTGGCTGTATGGACACGTACTCTCTTTAGTCTGTATCTGTAGTGATTTTGAAGGAGAAATAAAATTAGTCATGGAAAACATTAATTTGTTAAGAAAATTAATAAATTAGAAGAAATACAGAAAGAGTTTAAGAATAAGCTTAAATTATCGTTTCTCTTATTTTCAGGTAATATTTTAGTTATATAGAGTTATTTGTTTAGGGATGTAAGGGGGTACGCTCACTATCTCAGTGCCCCAAGTCAACCTCTCCTGCTCGTGGTACATCCTGCTGATCAACGAACGAGGCTCTGACGACCGAAACAATGGCGGTATATCCATTCAAATAGCGTGGCTAAATGCAACAGACCAGTGATGGGCAGCAGTATCACTGGTGCGAGAAGCTACGCTCTGCGATCGCCAACCCGCATTGCCCAGCGTGGCGATTATGGGCATAACCTCTTATGGCAAGCACACATTTACCAAGGCCCCCAGTTCCCGGCCGCCCCGCTATTCCTGACCAAGGCGGCGGTCATGGTTACGGCGGGGTAGGGGGTGCTAAGAATCCCCGGGTTACGGTAGGCCGCCACCTCCACGAACAATTGACCCTGGCTACGTACAACGGACGCACGCTGCGACTCGACGAGCACCTTCTACAGTTGGAAGAGGAACTGAAATGCATAAGATGGGGCGTTCTGGGACTAAGTGAAGTCCGAAGAGAGGGAGAGGACACCGTATCCTTAGAATCGGGCCATCTTATGTATTTCAGAGAAGGGGATCAACTTTCCCAGGGCGGGGTCGGGTTTCTGGTCCATAGAACTCTCGTTGACAACGTTGTCGAAGTATCCAGTGTGTCGACAAGGGTTGCGTACATAATTATTAAGCTGACCGAAAGGTACACCCTCAAAGTCGTGCAGGCCTACGCACCGACTTCGACACACTCGGATGAGGATGTGGAGATTCTCTACGAAGACATATCGAAGGCCCTGCATAACACCTCCAGGGCCCACTACAACGTTGTCATGGGAGATTTTAACGCCAAAGTGGGAACAAAGTCCGGCAGCGAACGCTCAGTTGGACCGCATGGTTATGGGAGCAGAAATGACCGGGGGCAAATGCTTGTTAACTTCCTCGAAAAAGAGGGGCTCTTTATGATGAACTCGTTCTTCAAGAAACAGCCCCAAAGGAAGTGGACGTGGCAGAGCCCCGATGGTCAAACCAAAAATGAGATTGACTTCATCATGACGGATAAAAGGCGCATATTCAGAGATGTCTCAGTGATTGCTAGGTTTAAAACCGGAAGCGATCACCGACTTGTCCGGGGCACTCTGAATATCGATTTCAAACGCGAAAGAACCCGCTTGATGAAGTCTAGGCTCCGACCAAATACGCTCCAAACCGTGATGGGCTCCGAACTGTTCCGGATAAAACTGGAAAACCGATTCGCTGCCTTTGAAGCCACAGGTGATGTTGACCAGAAGCTCGATCAAGTACTGAGCACTCTTCGAGAGGAAGGCACAAAGCTCTGCCAAACGAGGCGTACAGGCAAGAAGTCAAAACTTTCGAGAGGGACTTTAGAGCTAATGAGTAAAAGACGAGAAAATCCCCCGTCAACTTTGTCAGAACACCGGGCGCTCAACAAACAAATCACGAAACTGGTACGACGTGACCTCCGAGCTTTCAATACGCTCTTGGTTGAAAAAGCAATTGAGCAAAACCGGGGGTCGAAAGTGTTCGTCCAGTCACTCGGGAGAAGCCACCTGACGAAGTTGACCACAGCCACGGGGATGAAGGTCACCTCAAAGCCGGAGATCCTCTCGGAAGTTAAAAACTTCTACAGTCAGCTCTACGCCTCCTACGCACCTCGACCTGAATCTCAAAATAGCGACCATCGAGCTACCCTCACACGCCACTTCACAGAAGACCTGCCCGAAATCAGCCTGAACGAGATCGAGCTGGCCCTTAAACAGCTTAAAAATGGAAAAGCCCCAGGTGAGGACGGTATAACAACTGAGCTTCTTAAGGCAGGGGGAATTCCCGTACTGAGGGAGCTCCAGGAGCTATTTAACACCGTTCTCTTTACCGGGAGAACTCCGCGTGCGTGGAACAAGAGCGTAGTCATCTTGTTTTTCAAGAAAGGTGACAAAACCTTATTGAAAAATTACAGGCCGATATCGCTCTTGAGCCACGTATATAAGCTGTTTTCAAGGGTCATCACGAATCGTCTTGCGAGAAGACTCGACGAGTTTCAACCTCCCGAACAGGCCGGATTTCGTAGTGGATACGGAACCATAGACCACATCCACACAGTGCGCCAGGTTGTACAGAAAGCTGAAGAGTACAATCGGCCCCTGTGTCTAGCTTTTGTGGACTATGAGAAGGCTTTTGACACAATCGAAACCTGGTCTGTTCTGGAATCCCTGCAGCGATGCCAAGTAGACTGGCGATACATCGAGGTGCTGAGATGTCTTTATGAAGCCGCAACGATGACCGTCCAAATACAGAATCAGCAGACCGAACATATCCACCTGCGTCGAGGAGTGCGACAGGGTGATGTCATATCACCGAAACTGTTCACTAACGCTCTGGAGGATATGTTCAAGATGCTGGACTGGAAAGAGTACGGCATCAATATAAACGGTGAACACATCTCGCACCTACGATTTGCAGACGACATCGTCATTATGGCTGAAACGCTGCAGGATCTTCAACGGATGCTGGACAGTCTAGCTAATGCGTCTCAGCGTATAGGGCTCCGGATGAACTTGGATAAAACTAAAGTCATGTTCAACGAACATGTTGACCCGGGGCCGGTCGCGGTAAACGGAGTCCCCCTCGAGGTTGTTTCTGAATATGTGTACCTGGGACAGATGCTCCGAGTAGGTAAAAACAACTTCGACGGGGAAGCTAAGAGACGGATACAGCTGGGCTGGGCAGCGTTTGGGAAACTCCGCCGAGTCTTCACGTCACCCATACCTCAAAGCCTGAAAACGAAAGTTTTCAATCAGTGCGTCCTACCCGTGATGACATACGGAGCCGAGACGTGGCCACTCACAGTGAGACTAGTCCACCAATTTAAAGTCGCTCAGCGAGCTATGGAAAGGGCTATGCTCGGTATTTCTTTGAGGGATCGGATTCGAAACGAAATAATCCGTCAGAAAACCAAAGTTACCGACATAGCCCGGCGAATTAGCAAGCTTAAGTGGCAGTGGGCTGGTCATATTTGTCGTAGAACCGATGGCCGTTGGGGCAGAAAAGTTTTAGAATGGAGACCACGAATCGGCAAACGTAGCGTAGGGCGCCCTGTTACTAGGTGGGGTGACGATATTCGTAAAGTAGCGGGCAGTGGTTGGAGGAGGAGAGCTGAAGACCGAGCTCAGTGGCGTGCCATAGGAGAGGCCTATGTCCAGCAGTGGACTGATACAGGCTGATGATGATTTGTTTAGTTATGTTTGTAAACTTATTTGTAAAAAAACCTACTCTTTAAAATTAAATTCTCTTATTTTCAGAGCAACAAATACGTTTTATTCTTAACAAAAATCATCTTATATATACGCAAATTTAGACCCGTTTTAGAATTTAATTATGTGTTCAAATTGCGAAAGTTTAAAGTGTTAAATTCAATAATGTTTTGATTTTTTTATAATTGTTCTACGACTTTAAAACGGTCTTACTCACATTTTAAAAACCTATTTCTTTTCGAATAACTTACTTACAATTTTTACGAGTTTTGGACCGTATTTGAAGTCTCTTTGTCAGCCTCAAAGAGACTTCAAAAAAGAAGGTAGATAGATAGATAGAATTTTTATTTCCAATACAGTACACACTTACAAAAAGACAGCACAGAAAGAGACAATCACGAAAGCAACAATAGAGTTGAACAATACAACAAACAATGAAATAAGGAACAAATAAACAAATAGCAAAGAAAGTAACAGATAAGATAAGAACAGAGACAGAACATAACAATATAGAGAAATATAATATACATAATAATCATGGCAAAGTAAGTGTGTGCCGCAGGAAACCAGGTTGCAGCTCAGTATAAAGTGTTGGATATAAACTTGGTTTCCAAGACTTTGTTTGTTCCCATTTGCCCCCCCTAGCATCATCACTCAGGGTGACAGCTGGGAATTTTGGTCCCAGATCCCACCCCGTGTGTCAAATCTTCACACTGTCCTCCTTGAAGGCATGCCAGAAGAGACTTGGAAACAATCCCCTAATACATAATTCCTTGGCTTTCTTAGTGCATATGCAATTTCTATGGGTACTTACTGCTTAACTCCTAACTACAAGTAGTTTAATTTAGTTTACTAGCCAACAGCCGAAAATCCCTTTCAACATTTAACGTGAAAGTTGGCCGCATTCAATTGTTAAACAATAAAGGCTGGCAAGAAGTTAGGTATTCAGAAAGTGTTCGAGTTTAGCGTAAATTAGTTCCTAACCAACCAATGAGGGCTGCATAGAGTACAAAAGTTCTAAAAAAAGAGACTGGTCAATTCAATACATACTTTCTTGTCTATAATACCGAGTCACTAAAACGTATTCAAACCATTGGACTCTAAAGTTTGCAAATGTTCTTAGATTGTTGAGATGATAAACCGTAGGCTAACAGTAGTTGAAATAAATATTACACGGTAACTAGATCCTTCCATAAAGACCATTTTCCAAAACGCCCACATAACTTGCTAGTAAAAACCTTAGATGTAATTACATTAGATTTTGTTTTTGTATCTGTAAAGTGTCTTGAGTATTTCTTAATAATGCCTATTTTGTGCGGAAATAAGGTATATTCTGCTATATTTTATATATTTTCTGCCTAAGTTTGATGTGGCTATCTTCAAAGTGAAACCGTATCGGCTTCCCAGCGTTCTAGTTTCGTGCTTTGCGGGAAATGCGGCCAGTGCAGGCACCCGGCTATAGTACAGGCACCCGGTTAGAACAAGCAACCGAATAGCACGGCGGGGTAGACGGTAGACAGGGGTGGACCACAGCTTAATGAACGCCAGATCAAACTGCGCTCAAATAAGATGCCATAGACTATGTGAGAGTAAAACCTTCAAGGCTTTTTAGAAACCTGTGCTGGAAACTGTCAAGATATATTAAGAGACATTTTGTTTCATCGTTTGTCATCGAGCACGTAACGAGGTGCATTGAACATAAATTAATCAGAAATAATTTTTTCCCGATAGCTAAGCAAAATGTCAGTGAAAAATCATTGAAGTGCTATCGTTAGTACTATTATTTATTCTGTGGTGCTGTGAGAAAAGATCGCTTCAGATTGCGCATCTACTAGTTAAGTGCTTTGTGTTGTTTGAGCAGCACTATGTAACTATTAAGAAAATGCACTATGTATTTTTTATAAATAGTTATTTTAACTATTTATATACTACTGTATGTCACTACAGAATCTAACAAAACAATTGGCTCAAAATTAAAAAAGTCACTCAAAGGTCTACACTAAGTGGATACCTATTGTAAGCCCCTTATCACATACATAATCTAGGTTACATAAAAAACACTGGTTTTAAACATACCATAACGGGTTCTTACCCCAATTTTTGTTCCAAATGAGTATCAGACCTTTTGGCGCTTTTGGAAGCATCGTAATCACGGAAAAAACTATTGAAAATAAACGCGAGAATCATAAAAACAATTTTTTCACAACAATGTTTGCCTCGACCGTAAATTGAACTGAGATATCTCGATCTAGATACATTGTCACCACCTTTCAACCAAAGATGACAACATGTTTTGAAATTATTTACCTTTCAACGAGATAAACATTAGAGTACCATCTATATATGACTGAAAAGAACAAAACTATTCAAAAGAGCAAAACAAAACACAAGACTAAATTAACAACTCTTTTTAAGAGCTCTACCCAAAGCTAGAGCACACAAAACCGTACAAAAACTACAAAAACCGGAGCTAATCGCAGTGTCACGTCTGTGACTATTTACTTACCTAACTAGTCTGTGCCCGCTGGACGGTGCTAATCTGAAATGCATACAAGAACTATTTGTGCTATTTAGTAGATACCTACACAGTTCTGGCATAGTTCTGGCGTTGTTTTTGTTCACTAGCCCGAGTGGCAAGTCTGCTTAGTTTGCTGGAATGTTACTCTATGGTTGCGTTGCAGTCTTGTAAAGAATGCGGTCCTCTGCTTTGACTTTATGATTATTTGTACATACATACGCTCACACCTATAATCCCAAACGGTGTAGGCAGAGCATCAATGGTCTAGCATTAATGTTTATTTATGTGGTTTAAAATGTGACATGGTAATAAACAATTTAATATTTTTATCGAGTAATTTATGGCTTTGTAGGGACTGAAGTGGGCGCAAGCTACAGCCACTACGTTTCTGATTTTGGGGGCTGTTAGCTATTAGTTTTCACAATAGCTTTTCAAAGAAACAACCGTACATTTTAACACATTTAGATTGGTTTTTACAGTAGATAAAGCTTGTTTGCTAACCTAAACGCTGATAACACGCATTAATTGAGAACGCCGCGCTTATTGGGAAATATCCATACGAATGGCCAAAGCCAATACCTCAAATCGCTGCCTTTCAGTCAATTGTTCCACGATTCCATAATTTGAACTTGAACACCGAATTCGATGGCATTATTATTTTTATCTTTGTGATGGCAGCAACTTGCATAGAGCCGAATGACCAGTGACTATTATGGTGGAGTCTCACCACGGAAGAGAATGCTATCACAGTAAATTTGCAGGTCCTAAATAAGAACTAACAAAAAACCTAAAGAATATGGATCCTTCGGTCGAAAAATGAGCAGTTAGAGCTATGTAGGTACTTGGTATTAAGGCGACTACAGCACCTAAATTACAATTCTATGATGCGTAGATAAGCAAGATGCACTGCATTAAATCGAAGGAAAAAATACTACGGTAATATTCAGGACATAAACTAGATAAGTAGTTTGCTGAAAACATGATGCAGCACTTTTGGCTCGATAGAAAAAGCTCACAAAGTCACCTCTAAATACCAATATTGTGTATCTTTTAAGCTGTAAAAATGATAGTAAAATGCACACAGGAACTTGAATTTGCTATCAAAATGTTCGTGATTGAACACTCTCGATAAGTAGTTAACGCATTTTTCGATTTAAGCCGTTACCTTTCCATAAATCTCATTTTTCTAACTTTCAAACATGTTTTTACGCACGCACGCTTTCATAGTCCGTAAACTTCGTGTATCGACACTGTTCGCACTGCCGGCCCAGGCCTGTTGAAAGACGGAGATGGAAATATTCCTATGTGTGCTGCCTTTATCGGGTGCTGTAGTCGCCTTAAATCAAAGTTGCCCAAACAGCTATGATCCTAGCAAAGTAAACAGTCCCGAAATAAACAAACTATAAATCCTTTAAACCGGGCGTATGTCTCAATTCTATTACTTTATAGGAAAAAAAAATTCAACCAGTCTCGAATCTCGAAGCCGGCAATGTAATTTATAAGACGGCAGATTTAAGAGGTGCACTTGTACACCTGATGCTTATTTATAACCTGGGCTTTGTTACTTGACTGAGTAATGTTTGCATCAATATTTGGAGCTTGCTAACTGAACTAGCCTCCATGCTGGTCTGGAAGTGAAAGAAAAATTTAAAATGTGCCAGCTACCTACTCTTTCCAGGTATACTGTAAAAGTCTGTAAGTGGGATGCGAGGGTTTTGCTGTGTAATGGGCGAAAGGCTAACCACCTCTCACCATTACACAAGTTGTTCCATCTGGTAAACCTCACAATTTGTGTCAAACATCTACCCCGTTAGGGATTATAAGCGTGAGCATAATGTATGTATGCTAATGGAACCAGTTGGAAGGATTTTTGAGAAATCCTTCAGTTATTAGCTACCTTAGCGTCTTAACGCTGTAATGAGAGTGAAAGAAAAATTAAGAATGCACCAACTCTTCCCAGACAAACTGTAGAAGCCAGTACACGAGGGTAGTAGGCACTAGGATTTTACTGTATTGTGGTTGAAAGGCTAGCCACCTATTGTCTATGGAATAACCCTCAGTTTAGAAAACTTACCAAAAAAAGGCGGAAAGCTAGATAATAATAATTCATGAATAAACTTAGCTACAATTACATTTAAGATCATGTGAAGAAAACAAAAAAAATGGATAAAATTTTCTTATTTTTATTTTTATTATAAGATGGGTTAACTATTGACCTCAATCTTGACCATAAATATCAAAGATGAGGTCGACGATGGAGCGAGTTAACCCAGAAAATGCCTATACAGGCACTGGTACTCCCACGCACCGACGGAACACAGCAAGCTGTTTGGCGTCGGACTTCGGTAGGAGGGTGATCGCGAACCAGACGGCCCTTTACAGAGCCTACCACACCGCATGAGACCATAGGACGACACCTCAGATTCAGAAAAAAAATGAAGTGTCGTTGCCAGGGATGGATTACTAGGAGGCAGGTCTCATTTGTGTTTCCTTAGTCGCCTCTTACGACACCCACGGAAAGAGATGGGGTGGTGTTATTCTTTACCGATCTTTCTTTGAAAACAAAAAACTTCAGTTGTTGAAAACAAAATGAATTATAAGATGACTTTCAACTAAAAACAGCAAAACTTAAGAAGCCGTAAAATTAAAACTTAAACCGCCACTACATATCCACTGGACAATTACGATCGAACTCCAAGACAGAGTTCGAAAGTTCGACTAGCAAGTTCGACTGAAAAGTCGTCGAAAACGTCATTTGCTAAAGTGTCCAACAGTCTGACTACACTCCTGATTTATATACTTCATGGAGTTAGCTGGCACGGGTTACCGCACTTCCTGAATTTCCCACCTTTCGGGCAGTGTTGCCAACTTCTGACTGAAAATATAGCTAAACTCCGGAAATCGACTGGTAAATACAGTGCGTTTGAAATATGTTTCGTTGGAAATAGATTTTTAAACGGTTGTATCTTATTTGAGCATACCGGTTATGCTATTTCAATCTATGAACTTATTTAAACCAATTGTCAATTATACGTGAATTTTTATTTTCAATTGGACCAGTTATAAGGTGGCTTGATTTTAATGTTTATAGTGCTTTTATTTGCGTGTGTCTAAAATCACAATTCATCATCGTACGCCCATCCTTACATGGCGGGAGATTTTGTCGTTCCCGCATAGGGATTTTAATTCACTAAAGAAGATGTCACGTGATTAAATAGTCTGTTTAAGACTACCACGGTCAATGATGGTGATGATAACGATGATGATTGTCGTTTAATGCCTGATTATTTTACAAAATCAATGTCATGATGATCCAGCAACTTCTATGTACTAAACGGCGATGCACCAATCCTTAAAAAATTCAACATCAAATTCCATGTAAAAGAAAAACTTAAAATGTGCCAGCTACCTAGGTACTATTTTTACGGTATACAGTAAAAGTCTGTAAGTGGGATACGAGGATTTTTGCTGTATAATGGACGAAAGGCTGACCACCTCTCACCATTATGCAACTTGTTCCATCTGATAACCCTCACAATTTGTGTCAAACGTAACTTTAAGTAGTTTGCTAGAATCATTGATGCTCTGCTTACCCCGTTAGGGTTTATAGACCAAAATTCTTCTAAAAACATAAACTGACCGCTAACTGGCAACACCAAATGGGGTGATTCCCCCTGTGACGCCGCTTTAACATGATCTATGGCGCCCAGTGCGACGTACCTAATTTAAGAGCGGGCACTCTGGACCACATATTGAGGAACTTGGAGATATATCATCTTGAGGCTGAGGTGTTGCTAGGCTTTACTGAGATTGGAAACGGTTATCGGTATTGCCATAAACTAAAGCTTTGATGCTTTGTCTTGTACATGTATGGACAAGTACTATAGATATCTATAGACAAATGCACCTGTAGACAAGATAGATTTCTAAACAGTATTGTCAGTATCATGTTTTGTAAAATGAAGAAAGATAAGTGTGGATTCGTTCGAAAAATAATAGAGATTTTCTAAAAACAAGCCCTTTAAAATCAAGGGGAAGTTCGTACCCCACGGTGGGTACGTTACGTATATGTGCTAATGACTAGAGCACCAAAAAAACTATTGCATTAGCCTTACTTCAGGTAAAGTTTAACTGATTATCATAGCTAAAAAAATTTTGTTTTCGCCTCAGTGGTTACTTGAGTGATTAATATTTTGTGAAGATGAAAGATTATTTATCCATGGTGGACTGGGAGCGAAAGAATAACTTAGAATGTGCTAACTTCCCATCTCATCCTGCGCATGCTCTAAAAGCCAGTAGTTCTACGCAAGGCTGACAACCTATTACCGCTACACTCATGTTCCATCTAAGTAATAACACTCAGAATAAATGTCAAGTGTGACGTCAATAAGATTCTGCCTACTACGAAAAACATTCTAGGCGGGTGTGTATCTTCTTACCAGCTCATATACGTCCCCACCGAGGGACACGGGCCTCCCTTCGAAACACGAAGAGGATTTAGGCCATAGTCCACCACGCTGGCCCAATGCGTTTTGGTGGAGCGCTCGTCTTTCTAAAATGAATTTTCTTGGACGTTTCATCACGATGTTTTCCTTCACCGTTGGGCAAGTGATAATTAGAAATCCGTACATAAATCCAAAAAGACGAATTCAGTGGTACAGGCCCGCACCAGGATTTGAACCCGCGACCTTCGGATTACAAGTCTGGCTCATTACCAACTGGGCTATCACTGCTCATAAATAAGTATGTATAACTCGTATAGATATAGGCGTGTATGTATAGAAAAATATAACTCAAGTTTAAATTGAAAGTTTCTCTATGCAACTCAACATTGAATTACTTTTCCTCAAACACATCTAGCTGCCATAATCTTTAAAGAAGGTATTTGCATAAAACCGCTGTCTGGCAAATAAGAGGTTTCATCCGACGATCGGATTCAGGATCGCGTTTCATTAACGGGCATCTCAGACCCCTCGTCTGCTTCTCGTCGAGTTTATTCAACTGATCCTCGAGTTTCAGCTTAAGATAGATTTTAAAAAAATCGATCAGTTAGTTATATGTATTTGTTTATTATCTTTCCGCCCGGGGACTTCATTCCTGTAGGAATTTGGGACAATTACGTAGCCTATGTGTTAATTTAGGATGTCAGCTACCTCCAAACCAAATTTCATCAAAATTTCTCAAGCCGTTTGAGTGTGATCGAAGACGATCAGTAAGGTTAAGCAATAAAGCAGCCGTAATGACCATAGTGGCAAGTTATCACGAACGTTTCCGTGCTTTAACGATCACGTAATTTAACCATGTTATTGATTATAGTCGTTAGACCAAGAAAATCATTTGGTGGTTTGAAAACTTGTTAGAAAGTTTGCTATATTCTTGATTATCCCTACACTTTTAAAAGTAAATGACGTTATAATACACGATTTAAGTATTTCTATTTTAATCTAGAACCAGTAATACAAAACTTTTATATTTCGCTGCAAAATAATATCAGAACTAGTACAGCGAAAACGATAAATACGTGGAATATTTCAAACTATTCAAAATCACTTCCCACCTCGGCTAAATGGGTGATATATCTTAAAAGGGGATTACGGCAGCTCTATGGCAGGCTATGATTACGTTCATAAGAGGTAGCGTGGAAATGAAAAGGAACTGCCCTCTTTTAACACCATAAATAAGGACAGCGTGATTTGATTTTAATAAAGATAACACAAATTATTATGTTTTTTTTACCTTTTTTGTTTTGAAGTCTTCTAATAAGGTTGCCATAGTCGTCTAGGGCGGCTGAAACCGACGAAGTCCCGGGCGTAAAGCTAGTTAATTTATAAATGCGAAAGTAACTCTGTCTGTCTGTCCGTCTTTCACGCCTAAACTACTGAACCGATTTTGATGAAATTTGGTGCAGAGATAGATTAGAGCCTTGGAAAGGACATAGGCTACATTGTATTCCATAGTTGGGCGCGATATAACCTGTAGTCCACGCGGGGGGAACGCGGGCGGAAAGCTAGTTCATAATAACTGCTACAATTTTACAGATACATTAAAAAAATATTGATGTTTTGCGCTCCGTTCATGACCTTATTACTGAACCCTACCTGCCTTAAAACGAAGCGAGCCGTTTTGGTCGAACTGTCCTCTATGAATGAGGCTAATTCGTCATAGTGACGTAGACGAAATGTGGGTTCCCTCGCTATACGATAATATCTACATTCTATTGAGTTCTGCATGAATTACGAACGAATAGAATTATGCCATGAATTTGTAGGTTCGTGGCATGGACTTGTGCGAAATTTGGTAATTTATGAAGGTTTGATCAGTTTTTGAACATATGGATTGTACTAGCAATTCTATTGAGAGCGCTTTAGATTTTTAACAAAATTTTCTCTCGCGACTTTGTGCTTTATTTTTTTAAGGCGACTACAGAACCTAAATTACGATTTTATGATGCGTAAATAAACATGACGCACTGCATTAAATCGAAGAAAAAAAATACTACGGTAATATTCAGGACATAAACTAGATAAGTAGTTTGCTGAAAACATGATTCAGCACTTTTGGTTCGATAGAAAAAGCTCACAAAGTCACCTCTAAATACCAATAGCTGTAAAAACGATAGTAAAATGCACACAGGAACTTGAATTTGCTATCAAAATGTTCGTGATTGAATACTCTCGATAAGTAGTTAACGCATTTTTCGATTTAAGCTGTTACCTTTCCATAAATCTTATTTTTCTAACTTTCGAACATGTTTTTACGCACGCACGCTTTCATAGTCCGTAAACTTCGTGTATCGACACTGTTCGCACTTGCGGCCCAGGCCTGTTGAGAGACGGAGATGGCACTATTCCTATGTGCGCTGCCTTTGTCGGGTGCTGTAGTCGCCTTAATATTAGTTTTATTTCAAAAGTAACAAATATTAATTCATCTTAAGCCTCATTGTAATAGGAACTATTATGTCGATGTTTAATGACCTATTATTTTGATTGATAGCCTTTTGTAATTTTTTTTTAATCTTTTAAAACCCCACCTTAAAGGTGTTGATTAAAGTTATAAGTAATCTAGAAAATTCGGGAGTGGTACAAAATTTTTAATTTTAGAATTTCATCGTGTGGTAATCAGTGATCGGTTGAGAATAACACCACCCCATCTCTTTTCGTGGGTGTCGTAAGAGGCGACCAAGGAAACACAAATGAGACCTGCCTCCTAGTAATCTATCCCAGGCAACGACACTTCACTTTTTTCTGAATCTGAGGTGTCATCCTATGGTCTCATGCGGTGTGGTAGGCTCTGTAAAGGGCCGTCTGGTTCGCGACCACCCTCCTACCGAAGTCCGACGCCAAACAGCTTGCTGTGTTCCGTTGTTGCGTGGGAGTACCAGTGCCTTTATAGGCATTTTCTGGGTTAACTCGCTCCATCGTCGACCTTCATGGTCAAGAGTTAACCCATCTTATAATATAATTTAAAAAAATGTTTTATTCACCATTTCTCGTCTCTGAAAACGTCTAGAAATAAAAATCGTAAAGTCATATCCTAACAATTCAATAGCCGATACAATGGCAAGTTTCCCATTTATTTTCAGTTCTCCAGAGATGGGAACCGCTAAGTGGATAATCCGTCAAACTTCGATTCGATCTATCCCGCGCTGACTCTGCGAATTTTGGCCTGCCTCAAATATTTTCTAAGATATTTGAAAACTCTGACACCGGGGTTGGACAAGTCCGCTTAACGTTGATTGGACCTACAGAAAAAAAAGTGAAGCAATTTATTTAAAAAAATAGTTTCTCTGGAAAAAAAAATCAGGAACAGCAATATCAAGTAAAAGTCAAAAATAGCTTTTATTTCATACTAACTTTCCGCCCGCGGCTCCGCCCGCGTGGACTACAAGTGATATCGTGCCCAACTCTGAGGTAAAATGTAGCCTATGTCCTTTCCCATTTATCTCTGTACCAAATTTCATCAAAATCGGCTCAATAGTTTAGGCGTGAAAGACGGACACACAGACAGAGAGAGAGACAGACAGAGTTACTTTCGCATTTATAATATAAGTAAGGTCTAGCATTCCACTCGGGGCTTCGTTCCCGTGGGAATTCGGGAAAATGATGTATCTTTGAAAATGATGTAGCTTTTGTGGTGAAAGAATTTTTGAAATAGGTCCCGTAGTTTTTAAGTTTATTCGTTACATACAAAAATACAAATCTTTCCTCTTTATAATATTACTGTAGAAAACATTCAGGATGGTACTTAAAATTAATCAAAGTCATGAATTACGTACATATTAGCATTTCAACTTTGCGCCTATTTGCAAAGGTGCAGTCTTCCTAAATACTGACCTTAAATTTGCGAATCTTTAGGGGGTGATTTCCCCCATGAAACTGAACAACTTTCCCCAAGGAACCTGTATGAAATTGTAAAAAAAAAGTTCTTCTATAAAGCAATCAGCTGCTGAGCGCACATATTGTATGGAGAATTTCAACTGTTGTTCCTTGAGGAATTAATCATTTTATTAGGCTGATGCACATACCTAAGCAACGTTGTGTATCACGAGCGTTTCCGTGCTTCGGAAGGCACGTTAAACTGTCGGTCCTGGCTGTTGTCGATTGACTACAGTCGTTAAAACCAAGTCAGAGGCCATTGTGCGGTTTGAAAACTCTGACACCAGGGTTAGCCAAGTGTGTGGCGCACTTGACTATACCTACACGATAAGAAGAAGACATACCTAATTTATTTTCACTAACTTTAAAGTCACTCATATAGACCTAAAAATACCTACAGAATATACCACCAAGGGACTTGACGACCTTAGCGTAATATGCAGTCGAAGCCTCCCTGCGGTATTGTAAATTACGTAGCTAGTAAGTGGGTAATCAACATGCTGTATATGAATAGTTATGTTATAAACTAGTACAGGATTATATACAGGTGTGCGGAGAAAATAGTGGACTATTCTATTAATCCGAGATTTTCTTGTCTGTTTTTCCAAGGGAAAACCGCTGCACATCTTAGGTAGAGTTAAAAGAATGTGGATATCTATACTTATAATGACAGTTGAAAATTTAAATGAAAAGAAATATAGTTTATTAACACTATTATAACTAAGTTATTGCTGACGCACTGCATTAAATCGAAGAAAAAAATACTACGGTAATATTCAGGACATAAACTAGATAAGTAGTTTGCTGAAAACATAATTCAGCACTTTTGGTTCGATAGAAAAAGCTCACAAAGTCACCTCTAAATACCAATATTGTGTATCTTTTAAGCTGTAAAAACGATAGTAAAATGCACACAGGAACTTGGATTTGCTATCAAAATGTTCGTGATTGAACACTCTCGATAAGTAGTTAACGCATTTTTCGATTTAAGCTGTTACCTTTCCATAAATCTCATTTTTCTAACTTTCGAACATGTTTTTACGCACGCACGCTTTCATAGTCCGTAAACTTCGTGTATCGACACTGTTTGCACTGCCGGCCCAGGCCTGTTGAGAGACGGAGATGGCACTATTCCTATGTGCGCTGCCTTTATCGGGTGCTGTAGTCGCCTTAACCTAAATTAATAATTTTCCACGTTAAAAACATATGAGTCACCATCTTCAATCCCAACAACAGTTCGCACAAAGTAGATAAGTAGTATTTTTTGCAGACTACAATGCCTATTAGCAGATAACCACAAAAGAAAATGTCACTTATTTATTTAGATGATGTTCTGGTTTGTAGATTTTTTGTTTTTTGTTGATTTCTTTAAAGCTCTGAATCATTTTCGATAAAAATATATATAAGACCACCTCTGGAGTATATTCTTTCGAACAAAAAAAGAATTTTGAAAATCGGTCCATAATTGGCGGCGAAATCGGTGGTCATACATAAAATTAAAAAAACAGAACTAGAACTTCCTCCTATTTTGTAGTCGGTTAAGAAGCTTGCTTTTTCTCTTAGCAGCAGAAAGCGGTAGTTAAATTAAAGGTAAACAATATCAAAATTTTAAAATTGATTTATTGTGTAACTTTACCAAATGGGTGTTCTGTTCAGATGGGGCCTAGAACATAAATATTGTGGAAATATGGCACCCTTTAAACTGTTGATAAAACCGTAGTAAATTCAGGGCAGACAGCCATAACGGGCAAATTATAAATTATTTATCTACCTACTGAACCAGTGACGTCATTGTTACCAGAAAATTACTTTATAATAGGTGTCGTGGACCACTCGCACAGATGCTCAAATCTGTGCGCTATATGATTAACAGGGTTAAGTAATTCTCTTCGTATACCATCCATCCTTATATGCCTGTAATCCCTGCCAGGCTAGGCAGAGCATATAACGTGGTTCTAGTACGTTCGTACTATTAAATATTTTGTGGTTCTGGAACCACTTGACTCTACCTTTGACATTCGTTCTTGAGGGTTAGTACATGAAATATAAGTATATCAGTGATGGGTTGTCAAATCCTGGCTTCTACAGTATCACTGGGAAGAGTTGGCAGCTGGCAGAATCTTGGTTCCAGCATGGAAGTAAGCCGTGAGATATATTTGACCTTCAATAATAAAACTCTGACTTTACCTATTTTATTTTTTATTTTATTATAAGATGGGTTAACTCTTGACCTCAATCTTGACCATAAAGGTCAAAGATGAGGTCGACGATGGCGCGAATTAACCCAGTAAATGCCTATAAAGGCACAGCAAACTGTTTGGCGTCGGACTTCGGTAGGAGGGTGGTCGCGAACCAGACGGCCTTTTACAGAGCCTACTACACCGCATGAGACCATAGGACGACACCTCAGATTCAGGAAAAAATAAAGTGTCGTTGCCTGGGATGGATTACTAGGAGGCAGGTCTCATTTGTGTTTCCTTAGTCGCCTCTTACGACACCCACGGAAAGAGATGGGGTGGTGTTATTCTCAACCGATCACCACACGGCAAAAACTCACTTTACCTACGTAAAAATTTGTACAATAATTTAAAAAAAACCTAGAGTCGAATTGAAAACCTTTTCATTTTGAAGTCTGTTAAAAACTAAGTAGTTACACAGCCATAAATATAAAACATGGCAGCTGGTATGAAGTTTTGAGATTCACAAAGCTTGCAATAACTTCAGCAGTTTGTGCACTTACCTGCATCTTACACTTGCACAGACAATGATATTATACGAAACAGGAACGTAGATAATAATAATAATAAAACGTTTATTTTACTGTGCAGCACACAGATACAAACATTTAGACGATCACAAATGACATAAAAACACACATTTAAAATAAACAAAAATACATGACATACAATATAAACAGATTAATTTGCGTATGGATGCTGCAGTGAGTAAAAAGGCCTGGGCTCAGTGATTGTTTTTGTGAATTGTACATAGCTTCTAATTTCTTGTTCTGTCTCAGAAATTACCGATTTTCCGAATGCACACGAAATGTCTATGAATTATTAGATCTATCGCCTGAAACACTTTGAATTCGTACGTATTTTACTATTGTTACGATCATCACGTATATAGCTAATAAGATTTATCATCTACTAGCTTTTCGCCCGCGGCTCCGCCCGCGTGGACTACAGGTTATATCGTGCCCAACTGTGGAATAAAATGTAGCCTATGGCCTTTCCCAGGCTCTAATCTATCTCTGTACCAAATTTCATCAAAATCGGTTTAGTAGTTTAGGCGTGAAAGACGTACAGACAGACAGACAGCCAGACAGAGTTACTTTCGCATTTATAATATTAGTACGGAAGTACGGATAATAATTTAAGAATTACACACTTTACTGTTGTTTTGTTCGTTTGTTTAGTCATAATCTTGCTACATCCTAGACCACATATTTGCCCTTGAGCTAGATTGTAGTCAATAGCGAAAAAGGAGTTTGCAGAAAGACATTAAGAAAATAGGAGCAGAACACTATTATGTACATACTTACAGTGCTTTTATTTTCTTATTGTAGTTCGGCAAATTTCGTATTTCGAATAAGTAAATTGATTTTCAAAAGACAAGAACGAGAAAGATACCGTTTGCCAAGGGACATTTAAAAAAATAGAAGCACTGTATGTGTCATTGATCATAAATGTATTTTTACCGACTTCAAAAAAGGAGGAGGTTCAATGTTCGACTGTGTGTATTTTTTTTTAATGTATGTTCACCGATTTCTCCGCCAATTCTGGACTAATGTTCAAAATTCTTTTTTTGTTCGAAAGAGTATACTCCAGAGGTGGTTCCATATAAATTTTATCTTAAATGATTTAGCGCTTTTAAAAACATCAACAAAAACAAAAAAATACTACAAACCAGAACATAATCTAAATAAATAAGTAACATTTTCGTTTGTGGTTATCTGCTAATGGGCATTGTAGTCTGCAAAAAATACTAGTTATGTACTTTGTGCGTACTGTTGTTGGGATTGAAGTCGGTGACTCATACGTTTTTAACGAGGAAAATTATTAACCCTCGGCATACCAGGTGAAAATTTGTAACATGCCACACAAGGTGGGGTGTGACATACCCTAACAAAATGGTCGCTGTAGTCAGATAGGAATAGGGGTACTGAATTATTATTGCATATTTTTGAAATTGAACATAACCTGAGTAGCACTATATAAAAAAAATGAAATAGATTAAATGGTTTGTTGAAAAAGGGTAGCTAAAATGCCATCTTCTGACTACTAATTTAGACCTGAAATTACCCCTAAGAATTGATAATTACCAATGTTTGTAATTAAACTGACTAAATTAAAAAAAAAATTGAACAACGATGATACATCTTTAAATTTTTTCTTCAACCTCGAGGTAGGAGTTCTTTAGTTCGCCATAATTGCATTTTGTATATGCTCAAATAACAACAACTCTAAACAAAAACGCATCTAGAGCCCTAAAAAACGCACGCACCACTAAACTAATGGTACTTGCCAGTGTAAGAACGTCGCAACTCCAGCTACTGAGAGCTTCAGATTCCGCGCACGAAAATTTTTGAAAATATATTGATTTTTCACCGCCTGGGGTTTATTACACCCCACCTGGTATGCGGAGGGTTAATCTATCTACTTCCTGTTGCATACATCATCACTAGTAAGTAGATATCTAAGTTGTAAGTTGTAAAGCGTCGTTTCGAGCCAAAACTTGTAAGAAGTTGTTAGCAGCGATGTGCTTGAGTAGAGTGCCAGCACAGATTTCAGTCTTCACTGACTTGACTTGAAAGGTGTTAAAATTTGACTTGTTAAGGTTTTTTTCAAATGGTTAAACTTTGAATTTAAAGTAATTTTTTTCATGTACTGTATCTTTTTTTCAACCTCTCTGGTGGTTAATCAGTCCATGAAACTAAACAACTTCCCCAAGGAACATAGGTCGAAATACAAAGTAAAAAATTTTTTATCTTCCATACAAAATGCGCTATATGCTGATGAAGTTTATATGCTGATAGGTCAACCTATGTTCCTTGGAAAAGTTGTTCAGTTTCATTGACTTATTAACCAACCAAGAGGTTGAAAGAGAGATACCTAAAGCCCTGTATAAAGGGCCGTCTGGTTCGCTGTGATACCTCGAACTCTCATTTGCAGAAACAGTTAAAGTTTCTTTAAATTTAAAGCCGTCTTTGTTTAAATTTTGTTTTCTAGGTGAAACGAACAACCCTCGGAGCTTCTTGCCTATTTTTCTCTGGGGAAGATTGCACCTTTGCGAATAGGCGCAAAGTCAAAAACTACTTTGATTTATGTTAAGTAAAACATCCTGAATATTCTGTGAAATAAAGATTTTGACTTGACTACAAGACAAAAAGTAACAGTATTATATTTAAAGCAGCGTTAACTTTAATGGTAGTTCCTGCAACAGGGTGTAAGTAAATGAATGACACCGTGTGGTGATCGGTTGGGAATAACATCACCCCATCTCTTTCCGTGGGTGTCGTAAGGAAACACAAATGAGACCTGCCTCCTAGTAATCCATCCCAGGCAAAGAAACATGCGGTGTGGTAGGCTCTGTCAAGGGCCGTCTGGTTCGCGACCACCCTCCTACCGAAGTCCGACGAGAAACAGCTTGCTGTGTTCCGTCGGTGCGTGGGAGTACCAGTGCCTTTATAGGCATTTTCTGGGTTAACTCGCTCCATCGTCGACCTCATCTATGACCTTGGTCAAGATTGGGGTCAAAAGGTAACCCATCTCATAATAAAAAATAAAAAAATAACGAGAAAACACAGAAGTATTGCAAGAAAACAGAACTGTAGGAAAAGTAATAAATAAAATATGATTGGATCGTAACTTCGCTCGTTACGAGTTCGATGCTTGGTGGAGTCGTTAATTGCGGTCCTGTATTACAGTATACATACAAACTCGCAGTAATGATTCTTTGAGATACAAGATGATAGCTGATATGATACAAACTTGGTCAAATCTCATAATCTAAGATCCGTATTAAAAGCGATCTTCACCCATCTGTTTATCGGATGAAAAGTAATTTATATCAAATTTAGTATGTTATGAAATGTATTATCAGTGGGTTGTTTCGATAAAAAAATGGGTAAAGTTTTCACTAAAAAAGTCAGTTATAAATTTTTAATTAATTATAGTCTGTTCAAGTCTTTTTTTAGGCAACCCACTGCCAATACATTTTGTAACATAGGTACTAAATTTGATATAAATTACTTTTCATTCGATAAACAGATGGGTGAAGATGTCTGAGTGGTGTTTTGATGTTTTGGGGTACAGCTGTTATTACTTATAACTCTTAAATGGCCGAACCGTACCATGCACCGTGTGGTGATCGGTTGAGAATAACACCACCCCATCTCTTTCCGTGAGTGTCATAAGAGGCGACTAAGGAAACACAAATGAGACCTTCTTCTTAGTAATCCATCCCAGGCAACGACACTTAATTTTTTTCTGAATCTGAGGTATCGTCCTATGGTCTCATGCGGTGTGGTAGGCTCTGTAAAGGGCCGTCTGGTTCGCGACCACCCTCCTACCGAAGTCCGACGCCAGACAGGTTCCTGTGTTCCGTCGGTGCGTGGGAGTACCAGTGCCTTTGTAGGCATTTTCTGGGTTAACTCGCTCCATCGTCGACCTCATCTTTGACTTTATGGTCAAGATTGAGGTCAAGAGTTAACCCATCTTATAATAAAAATAAAAATAAACAACTTTTCAGTTTTCAGTTTGGCTGAACCAATTTTTCAGTTTGATTTAGCCTTTTAAGATTTATAAGTAATAACTACTTTTTTCCACTGAAATATTTTTCAGGACGATGGTCTGAATTCAGGGTTTTAGTATTTGCTAAGCTGTCCCTTATACCCTGTATATGTCCTATGTTTATGGATAAAATCCCAAATACGACACTAAAATCCAGCATTTCAAATGTTACATACATTCGTGAAGTCAGGTGCGCTGGGAATTGTTCTGTTGTCCGCAAATCCTGAGTTAAGAAAAGTCTAATTTCCCTCTGGGATGTAAAGGTCGGTACTATCTATCGTACTGCTGAAAGCATTTGTTGGAATAAGAAAATCACGAATTGCCACACAAAAGAATGCATAAAGATTGAAACAAAATAACGATCTGATGACGAAATACGTATTTATAACCAACTAGCTTTCCGACCGCGTAAACTACAGGTTATATCGTGCCCAACTGTGAGACACAATGTAGTGTAGCCAGCCTATGTCCTTTCCCAGGCTCTAATCTATCTCTGTACCAAATTTCATCAAAATCTATTCAGTAGTTTAGGCGTGAAAGATGGACAGACAAACAGAGTTACTTTCGCATTTATAATATTAGTAAGGATTTTTAAAAAGGAGCAGGTTGTTTTTTTATGTATTTTCATCTATTTTCATCGATTTCTCCGCCAACCGATTTTCAAATTTCTTTATTTGTTCGAAAGAGTCTACTCCAGATATGGAGTCACAGGAATACCGAGGGCAGCCCTTGAATTTAATAGGCTCTGACAATGTTTCTCATGTACTTTCTATTATTTACACAAAAAAAATTTAAAATTAATAAACTTTTTAGAAAAAAAATTAAACTGACTTCAAATAGATCAGTAGGTACTACGTAGCACGTTAAATGATTTTGTTTTTATTTTTATCTTTTTTGAAGTCGTTTTTTTTTTCTAAAAAGTATTAGTTACTCGTACGTACAGAACCTAAAAAGAGCTTTGTTTGTCAACTATCCCCTTCTGGATCTCATGCTGAACCTAGTAAGAGCCAGAACGGGCCCCACCGAAGTTTTTCTACTGCTTGCTAAACACATGTACGATGTACAGTCGCACACGAGCAACTTTTTAGGAAGATAATCTCATGATCCAGAAAGATAGATGAGTATTGTAATGATTATTACTTTATCGCTAAGAATGGAACACTATAGGTTTTTTAACGTATCACTTTTCTTTTAAAACTTTTCTTTTATCACTTTTTTTGTAGGTAACACGACTTCTACAAATTAATCTTTTATTTCACGTGATAAAATGAAACAATTGGTTATTATTTATACTTGATTAACAAAAAAATATTAACATGAAACAATACTTGCTCGCTCAGTATCTAGACAATGTTACATTCTTTTTAAACCCCGACTAAAAGAGGGGTGTATGTATATCTGTGGCTCAGATTAATGAAATCCATTCTGTCCGATAGATGAAATCTAGATGAAATACCAAATAAGAAAGGCACTTTAAAAATTCTACGATGGCAATATTGCCAACTTTTCAATTTGGTCGCGTTATCACTTGCGTCGGTATACACAAGTTATACAATACAGTTAGGATGGTAATGAGATTTGCTGTTTAAAAACAGATTTCGTAAAGTTTGTGGTGTGTTGGTGTACCAGAACAGGGACTGAGGACGAGGAAAATGTCCTGCATCGTGCGCGGTTGCAGATCGCATTCTGATGGAAACAAAGAAAACTCCCGTGAAAATATTAGTTTTGACGAGCATTTGACACTTTTTTGACAGTTAGGGCTGTACGCGGCATGAAATCGACGCAGTGATAAAAATATTGTCTTCTTGTTTCTTCGTCCGTAAATTTTCGTTTGAGTAACCAGGATAGCATTACAGTCGTAGGTTCCTGTAAGAATAGACTTCATCTATCGGACAGAATGGATTTCATTAATCTGAGATCTGTGGCATCCTAGCTCCTAAACGGGTACATTCGGGATTTTGATGCGGGTTTTTTGTTTAAAATCTGACATCTTATTTTTTCTATGTCTATGTATTGACATTATATTGTATACTCTGACATTAATTTTGACATTGTATTCTCTGACATTTAATTTATCTTTGTATCTTTAGTATAAATTTGTGATTTGTGGTGTACCTATCTGCAATGTTATAGTGCCTTTGGCTCTTGCTGTTAGCTATAATTATTTTGAATAAATGAAATGAAATGAAATAATAGAGATGGTTCTCAGCTATATTTTATAAAAATTGGCTTATCCTTTTAAGTTGTAAGCGATAAATATGGGGGGTGATAGAACATTTTGAATTTTAGGGAGAAAATTGAACGTTTTATAATGTTTGAAATATACAGACGCAATAAATACAGTCCCGTGGTTAGTCCGTGGCAATCCCGTACATTTCAGAACTAAAGATCTTAGTCATTGCTAACAGAATGTAACTTTGCCTGTCCAAAAAAAGTAGCCACTGATTTTCTACAATCGGTATCGTATAGTAATAAACAGTTTGTTTCGTACTAATACCACCCAGCATCTTTCTCAACTATTTGCAATGTAAAAGTGACCACAAAAACTTGCCCAGTCCAGCAAAAAACATACGAAACAGCCTGCAAGGGGCTCGGCTGTGAGAAATATCCAATTTAGCCGCGTTTCTCCGTTAAATTGGCGCCATTTTTCATTTCGGACGCCATTGCTGCACAGGGGCGCCACCATTGCGGTTTTTACGCGATAAAAATGGCGCGAAAACAAATGTCAGAGGGTGTCCTTGATTGTTTAGGAAAAAAATGAGTCGTATGATTTCTTATTTGGGGCTGTGATACATTTGGAAAGGGACTATGTCTCACTGTTGTGCACGCTTCTGTGCACAGGCATGTGGCACACTTTAGCTGCGTGGGTTCGTTCATTTATTCATGGGGTCTAAGTTTTTTTTTTTATTATAAGATGGGTTAACTCTTGACCTCAATCTTGCCCGTAAAGGTCAAAGATGAGGTCGACGATGGAGCGAGTTAACCCAGAAAATACCTATAAAGGCACTGGTACTCCCACGCACCGATGGAACACAGCAAGCTGTTTGGCGTCGGACTTCGGTAGGAGGGTGGTCGCGAACCAGACGGCCCTTTACAGAGCCTACCACACCGCATAAGACCATAGGACGACACCTCAGATTCAGAAAAAAAATGAAGTGTCGTTGCCTGGGATGGATTACTAGGAGGCAGGTCTCATTTCAGTTTCCTTAGTCGCCTCTTACGACACCCAAGGAAAGAGATGGGATGGTGTTATTCTCAACCGATCACCACATGGTGTAAACTGCAGCACACAATATACACGAGTAATAACCCACAACATTACAATAAAATACATTTTTGTAAGGCGTGCAATCCACCATTTTGCCAGCGGCAGCGTGGTTGACAATGGTATAAATCCCCTTGGCGGTGGGGACGTATACGGGCTGATATTTTTTTAATCTAGATTTTGGTCAAAAACAAACCCATTTCTAAAAAAAAAAAAAAATATCACTTGTCGTCGGATCATTTTTGTTCCCGCGTAGGTATAATATGCTAAAGAAAGGGTACAAAGTTTATCTTTACGTATTTACTTACAGTTTAAGTTTAGAAAACCTTTAAAACCTCTTTTATCGAGATACTAAGTTTCATTTCAAGTTACATAAGGTTACAAAGAACTGTAAAAATG
Source organism: Aproaerema taeniolella (assembly GCA_949987775.1). NCBI lineage: Eukaryota > Metazoa > Arthropoda > Insecta > Lepidoptera > Gelechiidae > Aproaerema > Aproaerema taeniolella. Next base: position 19,401,815 of record OX465252.1, on the reverse strand, counting down.
AAAACCATTTAAAAACTATTACAGGGTAATATAAAATTCAAGAGGCGACTTTATTTATTGCCAGCACACTCGTAAATCTAAAACGACTTCAAAGTGCAACTCGTAAAGTAAAATCTTGTGCTTTTATCAAAGTCCGTGTAAAATAGTGACGTGAAAAAGAGAGGATTTCAGTTTTATGACCAGATTTTTTTATTATTTTCCCTCTCGGCGCTTTTTCCAGTTTTTCATTCGAATTAACCATGACCCAGGATGTGGCAGGTCAAGTTGTTACAGTGGAGAAATGGCAGCACTGGGGTTGGAACTCGGTACGTCTCGCTTACGAGTTCGACCCACTAGCCGGTAGACCACGGTCGCTCCAAAGCACGGGAACGTTTGCGATAGGTTACTTTGATTGAACCCTGCACCTCTCGCTTACGAGCCACGCCCGCGAGCATCTACACCACCCGATCAAATCTACCTAAATTTAAAGCAATAAATTACATGTGCTTTCAATCTGACATAAAGCTATTAGAATGAGCAATTACTTTCGCAACATTTTCTCCCAAAACGTGTCCCAAGGAGAATGAAAGGCTCCATTCAGTGTTGCCAGATGAAATAAATAAATCGAATTAAATACCCAATCACGTGCGGCCCCAGAAAGGCTCCAAAGTTACGAGTGTGAAAGACTTCTAAAGGTTTTGTTAGAGTCGGCTTTTAGTCGTACAGATAAATGATCAATACTTATATGTATGTGTACAGTATAAGTAGGTAAATATTACGCGATAGAGAAACGGGACTAAGCGTTAGAAAGAGAAGGACACGTTAAGCTGTCGGTCCCGGCTGTTGCTGATTGACTACAGTCGTTGAAGCAAGTCAGAGACCACTTGGTGGTTAAAAAATTCTGATACCAAGGTAAGTCAAGTTTGCCACACCGTGTGGTGATCGGTTGAGAATAACATCACCCCATCTCTTTCCGTGGGTGTCATAAGAGGCGACTAAGGAAACACAAATGAGACCTGCCTCCTAGTAATCCATTAGTAATCCAATCTGAGGTGTCGTCCTATGGTCTCATGCGGTGTGGTAGGCTCTGTAAAGGGCCGTCTGGTTCTGTTCCGTCGGTGCGTGAGAGTACCAGTGCCTTTTTAGGCATTTTCTGGGTTAACTTGCTCCATCGTCGACCTCATCTTTAACCTTATGGTCAAAATTGAGGTCAAGAGTTAACCCATTTTATAATAATAATAAAAAAGATTATACCTAGACGATAAGAAAGGAATTGTTTTCAGTTTTCGATACAGCGCCGAGTATCAACAGTATGTCTGATAAGGTAGTGCCTTCGTCTCCAGCTTAATGATCTAATAAAATACTGCTGGTCCAAGAGACGTGCCTTGGAAGCCAAGAGGGTAGGCGGCTTGTGACATTGAACTAGAGATAATAGATAGGGAACAGTTTGTTAAAGAAACAATCTTGTAACGAACCAGGTTGCAGGTTAAAATCCTAGTGCGGGCCTGGAGGTTTACCATGATGGCTTGGCGCGATCCAATTTAGGACCTAAACAAGTCTGCAACGCTTATTCGTACCATGATGGCTTATAAGCGATTCAATTTTGGCGCTGTTGCGATTCAAAGGCAGACCAGCGACATTTTTTTTCATCAACCGAGCAGTTCAAAAGCAGCGCCATCGTGGTACCATTTAAAAAAATATTCCAATTGCGAAGCAGTTCAAAGTTGTATCCTAAACAGAAATGCTTTTCAAACGATCGTGGTAGGTACTCTGTACCATTATATTCGTCTTTTCGGATTTATGTACGGATTTCTCATTAAACTATCACTTGCTCAGCGGTGAAGGAAAACAACGTGATGAAACCCGCACGTCTGAGAAAAATTAAGTTTTCCAAAGGGACGCGGTCTACCAACCCGCATTGGGCCAGTGTGATGGACTATGGCCTAATTATGACTTCACTGTTTCGAAGGGAGGCCCTTGTCCCTCAATGGTGGGACAGGAGACTTATATTGCCTTACATCGGACAGCGGATACCTTTAAGAAGCGTTGTGGCTATAAATAAATGGTTTCCTTTTCTAATTTTCTCTTTTACTTTTTAATTACTTTTCCTCTCTTGTTTTCCGTATTCCTTTACCTACTTAGTTGTTTTTTTTTTCTTTTTACCTGTTTCCATCTCCACTTTAACTATGTGTGTGTGTGTCTTATGTATCGAATAATTACATATTCTCTTTAGTATTATAAAACTGTATTTATATTATATATATAAGGTCCTAATTTATTAGTCACTTTCCTTTTAACACGTTATTGTGTAGGTCAAAATATATCATTTGAGTCAAAAAACAAAAGCATAATATTAAATTTAAAAGGTCTTGAAAAATTTTGTTATGATATTTTTTCATTACTATGTTGAATAAACCCATCCATTCAAATTTAAATAATAATGGCAGTAGTAGAGCGGGCGAGCGGGGAGTGGACGGCTATAATCGAAAGAGAACCATTCCTTTATCTTTAAATTGAATTTTTTTTTTTTTTACAAAATTTAATTTTCAGATAATTAATTTTTATGTTGTTTTTTGGAATACTATCAACCTATACAATAACGCCTTAGAAGGTAAGTGACTAATAAATTAGGACCTTATATATATATATATATATATTATATGTTTATATTTTGTTTAATATATATTGTTTAGGTTTTTACATTGCGCCCGCTCTTGATTTCACTATGCGACTTTTCATACCCAAAGGTTACCTGGAAGAAATCGCTTGAAGCGATAAGGTCGCCTATATTGTACCTTTTGTAAAATTACTTGTGATTGTCTCATCATTGTATTTCTTTTCAAATTGTGCAATAAAGTATATTGTATTGTATTGTACATCAAGTCTGAGGCTGATTGGCGGTTTTACAACCCTGACACCATATGGTCAAGTTCACCATATACTTGTCATAACTACAAAATTTGATAGGAGGGAAAGATGGGAACGAAGACTTGTAAATGAAAATTACAGCTTTGAAACGGCTAAACCAATTTTTATCACATATAGCTAAGGACGCATCGAACAGACACACAGATACACAGGCATACATATAAACAGATACACACGTCAAACTTATAACAAACAAAACACCGTATAAAAAACTGAGAAGTGAGAACATTATGACTTTTTTTAAAATTTATCCTTTCTTTCTTGACACTTCCAGAACCTGTATAATTATGATCCAACACACCAGTTGCGACGGCTCGGAATTGATGAAGCCGGCACCGGTACAGAAAGGCGGGATACGGTATCAATAATCCGGGATAGGCAATAACGTTATTTATAGTCCCGACTGCGTATGGGACTCCGACTTTGTCACTTAAAATTTTATTGGCTGCGATAAAATAACTTATCGACTGATTTTGACGAGTGATATTATATTTAGGTCAGATTTTAGAACATAGTTGCCAAGTTAGCTGGCAATAGGAAAATGTTTTTATTTTTATATCAGCCATGTCTCGCTTGTTACCAACTGGGTTATTAGTATTCTTGTTTACCTTAAAATGCTATTGTTTAACTAAATATTTGGTATATAGGTCGTAAGAGACAGCTTTTCCTTAAGAAAATTGACAATTTTTTCATGTTTTTAATGTTTTCTGCTTTAAAATTACACTATTATTCTAATCAAAGACTTTATAATTTGAAACCTTAGTAAGTTCTGTTCATTAAACTTAAGCACTTTAAGATGTCTAGAGAACGTCTAAGGCTTCAGATTTCAAAGCAAAGGAAGATTATAATAATCATACTCTCTGGCACTTCACAATTCATTTATCAAAACCTTTCTGAAGCAATAAATAATAGACCAAGATCCCAGGGCCGCCAGACCTTACTTATTTTCTCATTAACCAAAAGTGTGGGAAAGAGTAGTGCTAATATGTACTATTAACATATGAATACCTGCTAGTTTGGACCGACGCGACGGCCAATTTTTAGCTACCCGGGTTCTGAAGGTACTTCCAAAAATTACTCACTTGTCTTGAAGTCTGGGTGCTATCAAAAGTGTTGTTCTAGTTCCCTGAACATCATATAAAAAAATCACGGCTCAGATTGGTACAATCGCAGAAATGTAAAGCGTCTAGCAGATATTACAGCCGACGGAGTGTCTGGCGGTGTTGATCATTAATTTTTTATATATAATTAATTATATTCTATATGACATCAGCACCCAGACTTAAAGACAAGTGAGTAATTTTTGGAAGTACTTTCAGAACCTGGTAGCTGAAAATTGGCCGTCGGCCCAGGCTAGCAAGTATTCATATGTTAATAGTACATATTAGCACTACTCTTTCCCACACTTTTGGCTACTGAGAAAATAAGTAAGGTCTGGCGGCCCTAGGATCTCAGTTTATAAGTTACCAAATTCAATAGATCTCATTCGCGATACAATTTCCTTTGATTTTGAAGTTATTTACTTCGTTTGGTTTATCAAGGCTGTCTCTAACATTCGCAAATTGCGTCTGGAGTGAAAACAAATGAAAATCGATACGAGAGAAGATTAAAACTGGCTGCGTAAGTATTAATTGACATCTTTTAATAAATAATCGTCACAGATAAATGTAAAAGTAACTATGTCTGTCAGTCCAGCCCGAACATGTTTATAGATTTATATCTATTTAGCTAAATATTTTTAAGACTGAATGATTCGCCAGTCGTAAAATAATTCTATCCGCGTGGCGGTTTCAAATAAAATTTAATAAAACCTACACTTTAATCTACTCTACACGAATACAAAAGATTTTTCCACAATCAGTTTATTTTATTTGAAACCGTAGAAAATATGCTCGACAACTGCGAAAAAACTAGGAGAAGGAATACAATAAATTATTTTCAAAAGAAACGCTTTTTAAGTAATTCTAGCGAATTTTCATCAAAATCCTTTCGCAGAAGTACTCTAGAAAGAGAATAATCAAGTACGAATCGGCCGAGTTTCATTTTAATTTGTTTTCGCATGAATTAATAATAGCTTTATGAAAAAATATCGTCAAAGACCGGTCTTTGGCAATCCCGGCATTTCGTAAAATAGGGTATTTTGTACAGTATAAAAAACTTATAGTCGAACCACTCCTCAGATGATTCATATTTAATTGTCAACATTATTTCCTTAGTTTAAGCTACATACTCGGGAAATAGGTAAAATCATGATATACATGCAAATTTAGATCCGTTTTAGTATTTAATTAAGCTATAGACTGTGTGAAATGTGGCTGTGTTAAAAAAAGTCTCTAAAAAGAAATAAAATCTGTACACGGTACAATAACATACAACTTTCCCGAGCAATAGAATTTAAAAACAATTGAAAACTTTTTTAAATTTTACCAATGTTATATTATTGCTCTGAAAGAACACTAATGAATTAAACTGATGTTTCGTTATGGCAAATTGGAATTCATATTCATATCCGACAAGACTTAAAAAAAATATTATCAACTTAGCTTCGTAAAAAATTCAAATATACGTAACTATAATGTTCGTCTATTCCTTCTGCGCATGATAACAAAACTAAAAGAATTAAGCTGAATAAGAAATAAGCTTTGCCTTTTTGTGTTCGTTTCTTTATTTGTCTGTACTTGTTTTTGTAATTTGTCCTGCGTATGTACAATAAACTGTTAAATAAATAAATAGAAATCGATTTTTTTTTATTTTTTTTTGCAGCGGTGATAGCGCAGTTGGTAATGAGCCAGGCTTGTAATCGGAAGATCGCGGCTTCAAATCCTGATGCGGGCCTTTACCACTAAATTCGTCTTTTCGGATTTATGAAATTTCGAATTATCACTTGCTTAACGGTGAAGGAAAACATCCTGATGAAACCCATCCAAGAAAATTCATTTTCGAAAGACGAGCGGCCAACCAACCCGGATTGGACCAGCGTGGTGGACTATGGCCTACATCCCCTTCGTATTTCGAAGGGAGGCCCGTGCCCCTCGGTGGGGACGTATATGGGCTGGTAAAAAAAAAAAAACGTTATTTTTGGAATTTGAACAACTGCTTTCACCCACACTGTGGCTCTTGATAAATTCAGCTGGACTCCAATAAAATGCGTTGATGACTCTTTTCACTTTGTTTGTTTGGTCGCAGCTCCTATTGTGAAAACTTTATTGAATTTTTAATACCTCCGATTTTATTTGTTGTCACGATTTCTCTGGAAGCATTCCATTATTTAAATTACGGGTTTTTTATAAAGATTGAGGAAAAATAACGTGCGGTTGCGGAATCTGCTCAAAGATATACTTTTTTTTATAGATAATGGGGATGCTCTTTGCTCTCTGTTTTCTCATATACAGGGTGTAAAAGACAGCTTAGCAAAAACTGAAACCCTGGACTCAGACAATCATTCTGAATGGTTTCCCGTTGAATTTTTCTCCGGAAAATTTTCATTTTTTTTATTTTTTTTTAATATTTTCTGCTTACATTTTTTATTATTTAATCGAATACACTCCATTTTGCAATAAAAATCAGTCATAACAACGTAAAACACGAAAACCAGCAATGTACGTCGCACTCCGATAGCAGCGCGGCGCGGGGGGATCGCGCGCGGGGCGCGGTTTCACGATACGTTGCGTAGCGCCAAAGTAGGTAAATAATGAAAACTCCTTAACATGACGTTTCCGGGAAAAAATAATTACTTATAGCTGATGATAGCTATGGGTAGATTCCAACATTTAAGTATTTGCTAAACTGTTCTTTATACCCTGTATGTTATACCAATGACTCTGCCTTTTTAACCCCCGGCAAAAAAGAAGGGTGTTATACGTTTGACGTGTGTATCTATGTGTCTGTCTATGACATCGTATCTCCTAAACGAAAGGACCAATTTTGGACCCTTTTTTTGTTTAAAAGCTGATGTAATCAAGTTTGTTCTTATCTTTATTTAATTAAAATTGGCTCAGCTGTCTATGAGTTATAAACTATCGAATGTTGGAGTTTATATTTTTTTTTTAATTTTAGAGTTATTGTATGTTTGTAACGAATAAACTTAAAACCTACTGGTGCGATTTCAAATATTTTTTCACCATTAGAATGCTACATCTCTTTCTGTGGGTGTCGTAAGAGGCGACTAAGGAAACACAAATGAGACCTGCCTCCTAGTAATCCATCCCAGGCAACGACACTTCATTTTTTTCTGAATCTGAGGTGTCGTCCTATGGTATCATGCGGTGTGGTAGGCTCTGTAAAGGGCCGTCTGGTTCGCGACCACCCTCCTACCGAAGTCCGACGCCAAACAGCTTGCTGTGTTCTGTTGGTGCGTGGGAGTACCAGTGCCTGTATAGGCATTTTCTGGGTTAACTCGCTCCATCGTCGACCTCATCTTTGATATTTATGGTCAAGATTGAGGTCAATAGTTAACCCATCTTATAATAAAATAAATAATACATTATTTTTTCCGAATTCCCATGGAAACGAAAGCTAGTCGACAATAACCTGGAGCGCTGGTTTAACGTTCCTTCAGAACGTAATAAATTACCAGCGCTCGTAGCACAGTGGCTCTCGCTGATCTGAACCGATCAGTGAGGTTAAGCAACGTGCACAGAGGCAAGTAACCTGATGGGTGACCAAAGTGGCAATTTATAACGAGCGTTTCCGTGCTTTGGAGGGCTCGTTAAGCAGTAAGTCCCGGCTGCTGTCGATTGACTAAAGCCGTTAAAATCAAGTCAGAAGCCATCTTGCGGTTTGAAAACTCTGATACCAGGGCTAGCCAAGTTCGCTACACACTTGACTATACCTACACGATAAAAAGAAGAAGGTCATCTATGTTTGTGTCTGTCTTTATGTATGTTCCAAGGGACCCTTGGTGTGGGCCTTTGAGTGTGTAGCGTTTAAAAAAAAAGCTATCAAGTTTTGTATAATTAATGTATTCCCGATTTGTTTCAGCAGAAGCACCCACATGTGATCTTCGAGGCACGAACCAAGGCGAACAAGGGCTGTGCCAACAAACTAGAATACAGGCCGAAGACCAGAAGAACCAAGCACGTCTCCTTCGTTGAGGAGCCAATGGGAGATGACCCTGGGACCAGGTGAGAGTTTGATTTGTTTGAAGTAGAGAATGGGGCGTGAGAGGGAAAACGTTTTTTTTTATATTATCTTTTGTGTCTCAAATATCGAAAGGTCGAAACTAATATTTATGTCACCGGAAATTTAAAAAACGTAAATATTTTTTTTATATTATAAAATGGGTAAACTCTTGACCACTCGCTCCATCGTCGACCTCATCTTTGACCTTATGGTCATAATGCCTATAAAGGCACTGGTATACTCCCACGCACCGACGGAGCAAGCTGTTCGGCGTCGGACTTCGGTAGGAGGGTGGTCGCGAACCAGACGGCCCTTTACAGAGCCTACCACACCGCATGAGACCATAGGACGACACCTCAGATTCAGAAAAAAATGAAGAGTCGTTGCCTGGGATGGATTACTAGGAGGCAGGTCTCATTTGTGTTTCCTTAGTCGCCTCTTACGACACCCACGGAAAGAGATGGGGTGGTGTTATTCTCAACCGATCACCACACGGTTAACTCCATTAGCGAATTTATAATCTCCCGCGATATTACAATTTGCCTAGTAAAGTTATAAGTTTACGAAATTTTAAAGGCCGCATGCATGAAATGAGGTAAAGTTAGGTTATGTTAGGCTTTTTTAGGTTAAGTTGCATTAATATTATAAAAAAGTCCATCAATGTGAAAAAAATGGGGCAGTTAAGTTTTTTAACCATGCATGTTTTCTTAATTTTTTTTTCTAAATGACTACACTGTTGGCCGCTGATGGCGACAGTTTCACCAAGCAAGTGGCGAGCGCAGATGGCTCTCAGCCCAAAAATGTTAAGTAACAGGCCTAAGGGCGCCCCCTGTGGGGCTCGAACCTCGGCTTAGGGCGTTACTGGGAAAGCGGAGTCGGACATACGTTTGTGGAGAAAAGCGGCCGGGTACGTACCGGTACCGCGAATCGGGGCGGAAATGTTTTCTTCCATACAATATCGTATCCTCCAAAATGTTAATATGAAATTGAAACTGTTAGAACAATACTGAGCTCAGAACGTTTGCTAATAGTCTAGTCTAGACAAAACAATACATCAAAACGTAAGAAAGTTAAGACAAAAACTAGAAACTTCCTGACTTCAGAGTTATTAATCTCACAACTTGTCCGAACAACTACTGAGCTGTATGGAAAACAAAAACTGTAGGTCGCATTCTTGAATTTTATAAATAACTAGTTTTCCGCCCGGGACTTCGTTCCCGTGGGAATTCGGGAAAATGATGTAACCTATTTTCATCGGGGATAATGTAGGATTCTAATGGTGAAAGAATTTTTCAAATCGGTCCTGTAGTTTCGGAGCCTATTCAATGCTAACAAACAAAGAATCAAATCTTTCCTCTTTAATATGAATAATGAATATAGATAATTTGTTAAGTTTTTTTACAATGCAGTGCTCGGAAATAGCTACGTAATTATGACTGTAAAGTGTTATGTTACGTAGCCCAAAATCACGTGTGATGAAAGTTATTTTAAGAAAAAGAACAAAATTAAAGTAATTTATTAAAAAGCCGGTCTCCCAAAAAACAAAGTTCTGCTGTTATCAATATTTTCTCAAAGCTGTTTTTTTTTCATTTTAAAATGAATCTTAAAAAGTAAGAAAAAGTTTAATTATGGTATGATGCAATCATAAACAGTGGCTGATTTGACTAGCTAGTCAGAAATATGGTGTGATGGTGTGTCATCTAACGTAAATAAATGCAAATTAATCTTATTTTAGTTATTTCCTCGGCTACCTGCTGCATTATAAAACGTCGAACGATATTCTTGCGTAAGTAATTTGTAACTGGACCCCCTTAAAACAGCGCCTTCGTTACAATCGGTCTCTTTCTGCCCTTGTTCAACAATGTACTATTATTTTTCAGCCCTTTGTTTGGCACAATTGCATACAGATCCTTTACTCTGTGGCAACGTAAAATAAAAATAAAGTAAACTGACACTTTTCTTTCATATTCAGTAGCCTACATCACTCAACAGTCCCCAGTGCTTCTATTTATGTCTGAAAAAAAATGAAAAAATATTTATTACCAGTAACATTTGTATCAAAAAAGTATTACCCCGGTCCCCACACTAGGCAAGCCTGTATCGTGGGGTCCCGTACAAAGCATTACATAGGTAAATGATTTTGTTTGAACTTACTAAATGAATAAACAATCTTAAGCAATCTTCAATTTAAAAATGCTAATGCAATTCACTATTTTGACATATTTTAAGTAACATTCTGTATGTTCTATGAATAAAGCTAAATAAAGCTATTTTTGTCTAAAAAAATAATCTGCTAAAAAAAATGGGTGATAATAATAAGGACAAAGTAAGATTAAGAATAGGGGTTTACATAACGAATGCTTCAAGAATACACACAAGAAAACGCAGTAATGCCAACTGCAGAAAGAAAAGTTTTAAACTTTTTTAGTTTATTCATGAAAACACTAAAGTCTAGCTAGAGTCTAGGTACAGGGGGATTTCTAATGAATTCCTTTTGACGCTTTTCAAATTCGCCGCCCTGAATAGATTTAAATTCTGTGTAGAGAAAATGCAATTGGAATTCTTTCTACTGAGGATCTTAAATTTAACCTTAAGTCGACTAACAAGAGGTCTCTACACATAATCAAATTTTCCTCTTAATGCTGTTTTTTTTATATGCACTAATGTCATAGTTATTCAGCTCGTATGCCGAGTAAGTTGTGGGCTAAGAAAGACTCTGACTGGGTGCCAGGCGTAAAAAAAAACGAGGTTGCCTACGAAAAAGATGGTGCAACGAACTTGTCTCTTTCACGTTTTTGGCGGGAACTCGTCGTGAGCAGTTGCTTTGTCAATTGAATTTTCGTTTTCTTCGTGAAAAAGTTTTTCAGAGTGATTGTCTAAGTTCAGGGTTTCTGTTTTTGCTAAGCTGTCTTTTACACCCTGTATTATAAATGTGAAAGTATCTTTCCATTACGCTTTCGCGCCTAAATTACTGAACTGATTTGGTGAAATTTTGTACAGAGATAGATTAGACCTTGGGAAAGGACATAGGCTACATCATAGTCATCATAGGCAGGTATATTGTATATATATATATATATATATATACATATTTAAATATATATTTACGTCGTATGTATTTATATTGCGTTATTGTATGTAATATAGATAGTTGAATGAGTTAGTGTAGTTATTTTTTGGTTATTTAAAGTTGTTTTATCAAATATGCACTTTTGTCCCGCGTTTTTAAAACAATATCTCTTACTGCACCAGGCTGGCTGGAAGAAATCACTATAAGTGATAAGTCCGCCTTTGTAAACTTTTTTTCTTTTATTTTGTATCCCATGATATCTAAGTGCAATAAAGAATATATATAATATATACATTTTATCCCACAGCTGGGCACGATATAACCTGTTGTCTATACATATTATAAAGAGGAAAGATTTGATTGTTTGTTTGTTTGTTTGCAACGAATAGGCTCCGAAACTACTGGATCGATTAGAAAAATTCTTTCACCATTAGAATCCTACATTATCCGGGATGGACATAGGGTACATAATTTTACCGAATTCCCACGGGAACGAAGTCCCGCGCAGGAAGCTAGTTTTAAAATATAGCCTTCACTACCCCTCGTAGAGTATTATCGACTTGTTAAACCGAACTTTGTAAACAAAGTTCATTTGTCTCGTTTCTCTAGATATTCCATTAAACAATCTAAAGTTATTAGATAGGTATCAAAGTTTATTAGGTTGTGCAGAAAACTACGTTGTACAGACTGGAGTACTTTAAGCTTTACGATTCAGCTTGTTTTGAATAAATTTATCGAGATTTAACATGCTTTTTAAGAAAAATAGAGGGTTTTATAAATCTGACGTGTGGTAGTGACGCTGCCTCTTGATCGGCGCGTTCTGGGTTCGATTCCCAGTCGGGGCGAATATTTGTGTAAAAAGCAAATGTTTGTTCTCGGGTCGTGGGTGTTCGTGTCTGTCTTTATGTATGTTCCAATGGACCCACGATACAAGGGAAAACCTTAGTGTGTAGCGTTAATCTTTTTTTTTTTTTTTTTAAAAAACGCTTTACACTCAAAGGCCCACATTAAGGTTTTCCCTTGTGTCGTGGGTCCCTTGGAACATACAAAAACAGACACAAACACCCATGACCCGAGAACAAAAATCTGCTTTTTACATAAATATTTGCCCCGACTGGGAATCGAACCCAGGACCCGCCGATCGAGAGGCAGCGTCACTACCACTCAACCAAACCGGCCGTCGATCTGTCTGTCTGTTTGTGGCATCATCGTAGCTTCTTAGGTTTAATACTGTCAGAATGTCACTAGGTACTACAGAAATTTTATGCCATTTTTTTTATTATAAGATGGGTCACCAAGTTGACCAAGGTCATAGACAAGGTCGAAGATGGAGCGAGTTAACCCAGAAAAGGCCTATAAGGCCTCTACGGTACAATCCTGTTATGTAAGCCTTTTGCTTCTAATTCCATAATTGAACTATAAGCAAGAGGCTTACCTTATAAAAGACGCTTTGTTTTACCGCGCTTTTGTGTTTCTGACACACTTCTTCCGTGGCTTCGACCGCGCAAGTTAGAATTTCTCTCGAATCCTACTAATATTATAAATGCGAAAGTTTGTCAGGATGTATGGATGTTTGTTACTCTTTCAAGCTCAAACGGCTGGACCTTTTATTATTATTACAAGCCCTCAGGATCCCACTGCTGGGCAATCATCATCATATTCAGCCCACATCAACCCACTGCTGGGTATATGCCTCTTCTCTATAGCGCCAATCGTCACGGTCCTGTGCTAACCTCATCCATAGAGGTCCCGTCAATTTGACGACATCGTCTGACCATCGGGCTGGTGGTCTGCCCACTTGCCTTATCGCTCCCCTTGGCCACCATTCTGCGACTGCTAGGCAAGGGCCTCCTTTTTCTTTTTCCACATCCCACGGTCCGCCATTCGCCACCAATCTGTTTAGAAGGAGTCTAATTCGTCACGCCATCTCTTTCGTGGGTGACCGCGTGTCCTTCTCACATTTTAAGGGGCCCATTTTGTGCTTTTTTTAGCCATTTTGTGTCAGGCATTCTAGCCAGGTGCCCTGCTCAGTCCCACTTTAGGTTTGCAGATTTAAGAGCCACGTCTGTGACCTTAGTTTGTGAACGCAGTGTGGTGTTTCGGATACGGTCGGCCAGTTTCACACCTAATATGCTGCGTTCCATATTCCTTTGACAGACCTTAGGTGTGGTTTTTTGGATGTTAGTCAAAGACCAAGTTGACCTATTTTGATAAAATTTGATACGGAGGTAGCTGATAACCTGGATTAACATATAGGCTTCATAATTTTCCCAAATTCCCACGGGGACGAGGTAAATGCCTATTTCAAAGTGAATGTGCTATCCTGGACGCCATTTGCTAGATCGCTGGTTGCTCTCTCTGGGCTACATCACAGTAAGTATAGGTGTAAAGTCACACATGCAGTCAGCAGTACATGCAATAACCGCAGCAAATTAACGAACCGACAAAGCCTTGGATATGACTTAATTACATCAGCGTACGGGTTCCATTGATTGGTAATAATTAGTCACTCTAACTATACTGCAATGGCAGTGCTGTGTAAGGTTAATATTTAGCTAGTTATATCTATAAGGGTAACTTTAAATTATTTAGCGAAATTATAGGGGGCAATCCTTTCCCAAATAAAATGGAAATTCTATTAAGGCAATCAGCTGATCTGATCACACATGCTTCTTGGGGAAAGTTGTTCAAATTAGTTGAGAATTATTTTGAGGGAAATTAGATGGAATACGAGTAAAGTCAACCTTTAGCCCACAAACAGCAAACCCACGCGTCCCACTTACTGCCTTGTACGGACGGCAGCAAATCAGGTTACCACACGCGTTGTGATAAGAGCAGTTTTGCAATCAAAATTAAGTAACCTGATGCGCAGACCGTGTGGTGATCGGTTGAGAATGACACCACCCCATCTCTTCCCGTGGGTGTCGTAAGAGACGACTAAGGAAACACAAATGAGACCTGCCTCCTAGTAATCCATCTCAGACAACGATACTTCATTTTCTTCTGAATCTGAGGTGTCGTCCTATGTGTGGTAGGCTCTGTAAAGGGCCGTCTGGTTCGCGACCACCCTCCTACCTAAGTCCGACGCCAAACAGCTTGCTGTGTTCCGTCGGTACGTGGGAGTACCAGTGCCTTTATAGGCATTTTCTGGGTTAACTCGCTCCATCGTCGACCTCATCTTTGACCTTATGGTCTAGATTGAGGTCAAGAGTTAACCCATCTTATAATAATAAAAAAAAATATGTACAATATGCGTGGGAAGAATTGACAGCTGGCACAATCTGAGTTTTTCTTTCACTCCCAACAATATAGTATCTTAATATATCTTTCCTGTCTTTCCCCCAATTTTCAAGTTCTCTTTGACCATAGCCATCAACGCCCTATCTGTCGGGAACAGTCTGATATTTGCGATACAAGAGGCCGAGCCATTATATTAAGAATTGGGGCATTGTGCCTGATACGCCCTGAGGGTGTGTTCACATTAGAACACATTAAATGATAAATGATAATGATAAAGTTGCATTTTTTTTCTCACTATTAGATGTGCTTCTCGCTGATTTTTATCTCGATCTCGGTTACACTAAAGAATTAATAATTTGTTCTTGGTTCTTGATAGGTTTTTTATTTCATTTCTTGTTTCAAGTTTTGTCTAGTTGTCTTTATTTTCACTAAAACATACCTATATGTATGCTCAAATGTCACTAATTTGTGGACAGATTGTCATTGGCTTAGCGACATAACTAGTTGCTGATCATTAGGTACATATTTTATTCAAATGAAGTTGAATGTTATTACTTAAGTTTTTTAAACTGTTTATATAATATAAGCTGTTGATTACCTGAATAAAAAAAAATGATTTATTAAACTGTCCGAATAATACAACATAGGCGAGGCCTGTGTCGTGAAAGGATTAAAGGATTAAACAGAGACATTTCTTGTAGATTTTCTAGTTGTTCAAAAAGTATTTGTTTGTGTTTGTGTATGTGTCTGTGTGGTGTGTGCGTGGTGTGTGAATGTGTGTGCGTAATTGGTAATGTTTGTATAGTACAGTGGGAGCGATAAGTGGAAGTAATTGTTTTAAAACAATTAGTTGCACACCAATATTATAGAACAAGGTTCAAGGACTTAACATAAAGACAGTAATAAAGTTAGGGTACAAAAGGCGACCTCATTGCTAGGAAAAATATCTTATCGGCAACCTTTGGGTGTGGAGAAGACGCTATTAGACCATATAAGTGTATATTATTTTAATATTTGCCTTACTTAGCGCATATTTGGAATATAATGTTCATATATTGAATGCTTCTATTTTCTTTTTGCCCTGGGCAATATATTTCCAAAATTATAACTAACACAACTAGCTTTCCGCCCGCGACTCCGCCCACGTGAATTACAAGTTAAATCGTTCGTGTATAAAATGTAGCATGTGTCATTTCCCGAGGTTTAATCTATAATTTAGGCGTGAAAGCGTAACAGACGTCAGACATACAGACAGACAGAGTTACTTTCGCATTTATAATATTAGTAGGAATAACAAAACAACAATAAAGTGACTGCCATTCTGAACTGGGAGTGAAAGAAAAACGTAGAATGCGCTAGCTGCCACCTCTTCCCAGACATACTGTGAGAGTCAGTAATAGGGACGTGAGGGTTACTGTTGTATGTATGGTAAAAGGTTGTGTAGTGGTAAAAGGTTGTCAGCCTTTTTGGTTGTCAGCCTTTTACCACTACACTCATGTTCTATCTAACAAAAATAAAATAAAAAATAAAATAAAAATAAAAATAAACGCTACACACTCAAAGGCCCACACTAAGGTTTTCCCTTGTGTCGTGGGTCCCTTGGAACACACATAAAGACAAACACAAACACCCATGACCCGAGAACAAACATCTGCTTTTTACACAAATGTTTGCCCTGACTGGGGATCGAACCCAGGACCCGCTCGACCAAACCGGCCGTCAAACAACAACTTACAGATTTTATGTCAAACATGGCATCAAGTGCCTACCCTGAAAGGGATTGTACGCGTGAATGTATGAGTGGAATACAATTGCTCAAGAATGCGTACTTTTAGACGATGTAACATGGCTTGAAAATTGGATTTTCCGCTCTAGGGCCTTATCTTAGATTACATACACATTTGTCCCGCTGGGGTAGGCAGAGATCACAGATTGCTACCTACTACGGTCCAAACACACTTCTTTCGCTTCCTCTACATTCATAATTCGCTTCATAAACGCACGTCGGATTCGGGTACTCATATAATACGGCCTTTCTTTGATTTTTTTTTAATTAGATAGATAGATAATACGTTTATTCAATGACCAGCAACTTACATAAAACAAACAACTTCACACAATACACAAATATAAACAAAGAAAAAACATCAAGGGGAATCGTGATGTGAAATGCTGGTTAAGGAAGAGGTCCTGACTCAGCATAGTGTTGTGGTTGGAGCCACAACGCTGATATTCTGTCAGTGCCTTTAAAACAATGAACAATGAAGTTTTTGTCACAAAAACAATGAAAACGGTTATTTAGCAAGGAAAAGCGATTTAATACTCAAAAGCTTAAATATGCCAGCTACCTACTCTTCCCAGGTATACAGTAAGAGTATGTAAGTGTGATGCGAGGGTTTTGCTGTATAATGGGCGAAAGGCTGACCACCTCTCACCATTATACAACTTGTACGATCTGATAACCCTCACAATTTCTTTTAAATGTGGCATCAAGTAGTTCGCTGGTAATGAGCCAGACTTGTAATCCGAAGGTCGTGGGTTCAAATCCTGGTGCGGACCTGTACCACTAAATTCGTCTTTTCGGATTTATGTACGGATTTCTAATTATCACTTTCTCAACGTTGAAGGAAAACATCGTGATGAAACCCGCCCGTCCAAGAAAATTTTCGAAAGACGAGTGGTCCACCAACCCGCATTGGGCCAGCGTGGTGGACTATAGCCTAAATCCCCTTCGTGTTTCGAAGGGAGGCCCGTGCCCCTCGGTGGGGACGTATATGGGCTGGTAAGAACTGATGCTCTGCCTACCCCGTTTGGGATTATAGGCATGAGCGTATGTAATATGAAAAAAGTTGTAAAAAAACTAACTTTAGCATTGAATTTTTAAAAATTATGGCTTGTGTGATACCGAAAGAAAGATCGAAGTATGAACACAGCCTAAGCTCTACCTACCCCCGTTCCATTTATGCCTTATAAATCATTCAGACGGGCCCAATTTGTTCGTATTGATGAAAGGCCCTTCGATATCCTGATCTCTGGAGATTCAGGTTTACCTATTTCCATTCCCAGATATTGAAAATACAAGATTCTGCGAAAATATTATTTTATCCTAATAAAAGAATGAAATGCCTTAAATGTATTGATGAATTTTCTTATCTTCTCGTTCATTTTAGCGTTCAAGTATTAGTTTAGATCTATTTTTTACTTGCTTAGTTCCCGTGGGAATTTTGAAAATAAATTATACACGTAAACGTTACTCTTAAATCACTACGTCCGTTGGTAAAAACCTTATGAAAATCTGCCAGATTTTTTTGAGTTTATCAGGTTCGGACAGACAGGGAGAACTCTATTTTTAAGTGTAACATGATTGGTATTTTTATTTTTTATTTACTCCCGCGCTATTTTTAAATTACTGTTTTAGACTATATTGAAATACCTTTTGTTGCTATCAACTTGTGATCTTTGAGCACCAAAACATTATTTTGTCGCTTATAAATTAATTTTGTCGCCAAGACATAAATCTCGCTGCCAGTTTGAAATAAAACGTTACCCAAAACTATTTTTTGTAGGTGTCGGTTTTTGATTATACGTTTGTATGCTTTAATTACCGATTCATCATCATCTTCATCAGCCCATATACTCGTACGTCCCCACTGCTGGGGCACGGGCCTCCCTCGATAACATGAGGTAAATGCCATACTCACCACGCTTGGCAGACGGGTTGGCGAGGGTTTTGATATAATTGCAGAGTTTTCCTTCTCTGTGTGCAGATGAACTTGCTTGCATATTTACCTTAGTCGCCTTGTACGACACCTCGGTAAGAAAGAGGGTGGTCCTATTCTACTCTGCCGGGGACTCACACGGCTATTAATTTACCGATTAATAGTGATTAATAGTGAAAGCTAATTTGAGGATCCACATTTCACATATTTGTCGCTCGAATAAATCCCTAATCGAAATCAATCGAGTGCCATTATTAAAATAGAACGTACGATTTAGAAACATTTTCCATCAGAAAGGACATTAAAATTCTGAAATTTCAGGTCATTCCCCGAACCAATCGCGGTTCAAAGATAAGACGCCATTCCATCTACCTCACTTTGATATTCGTTCAGCACAGGGCCGGACTATGAGATAAGAATAATATTATAATAATAAATCATTTATTCATAGTTCTTGTTTGCAAGTAAAACTTAAGGCTAATGATTTTATTAATTTTGGGATAAAATAACATAGGTGCCTAAACCAGGTTAACTTAGAATAGAATAGAGTAGAAAATTATTTATTACAAAGGACATCACAACACAGAGACATTAAAGGAAAGTGTAATGGCAAAAAAAAAACTAAAAAAAACAAAAAAATACAAAAAAAAAAAAAAAAATAACTTAATATCTACACAAAAAAGAACAAATATTTATAACTAGTTAATAAAATTAAGAGTGAGTCGTCTGCGTTGTGACGTGCCGTGCAAAAGGGTAGCACTCAGCTAAAGCCATGACTTGAGACTACCACAAGTCATGGCGCTGGTTTTATGTGCACCCTATTCCGACATGACGGCAACAATGTACACATACACATCAACAACGTCTATTTAAAGAATACAATAAAATATAAATAATGTATAACTGCAATGTTATAATTATTATAAAAACACGAATGAATACTGTACTTAATTCTATTTCTATACAACAATTTCTATTTATGTACTAAGTAATATTGGCACCACACAGAACAGAACACTCACACCAATCATTATACTACTACAAACACACACGCAACTCGTCGGTCCCAACAGAATATCAGCGCTCCTACCTGTGGGGAAGAGCAATATGCTGAGTTGGGACCCTTTTTTGTCACTGCAGCACACATTTATAAGTATTAGTCTTTAAAATAATTTTTAGTGTATTGTTAATGTCTTACTGAATTTGTGTGTGCTGAAGATGCAAAAATAAACGTTGTCTATGTCTATGTCTATGTCTATGTCTATGTATCTCATGATCTCAAACTAGACCAAAGTCATATGCCTCGGACTTCGGTAGGAGGGTGGTCGCGAACGAGTCGGCCCTTTACAGAGCCTTTATACCTCAAAGACGTTGCTTAGGATGGATTAAGAGGAGGCAGGTTTCCTTAGTCGCCTCTTAATATCTCTAGGCACAGCTGAAAAACAGTTTGTTATCTATCGTGGATAGCAAGTATGCTGAGTTCTGTGTCCTATTTGCTTCTAAATCAAATATTTGGTTATTTTTTTTTAAATTGTATAATAACATTGTATAATGTTACATATAGCTAAGAAACATTGAAGTTTATCTATCTATCTATCTTACGATACCCACGGAAAGAGATGGGGTAGTGTTATTCTTAACCGATCACCACACGGCATAAGTCCATCTAATTTTAGCATCTTTAGTACCTAAATGCGGCCCTGGTTAAATCGTTATAATGATACCTTTGACATTTCCAACCGGCGTTCTCGGAACCATTTGACCTTAAATGGAATAAACGGAATAAAAGGAGTAACCGGACTGTGCAACTGACTGCTTGATTGGTAGCTTAAACAACCTTAATTGGAGGGCTGTCGTTGTTACCGATTCTGTGAAACAATAAACAAATTTATAATAAGCAATTCCAATTAAAAGCAATTAGAAGCAGGGAAGGAGGGTCCACAGGGGTGGAGGGGTTAAAAAAGTTAAAATTTTGTGTGACGTAAACAACGGCTACTTACCTAACTTTTTTTTTATTTTTTTATTCTGATATGGGTTAACTCTTGACCTCAATCTTGACCATAAAGGTCAAAGATGAGGTCGACGATGGAGCGAGTTAACCCAGAAAATGCCTATAAAGGCACTGGTACTCCTACGCACCGACGGAACACAGCAAGCTGTTTGGCGTCGGACTTCGGTAGGATGGTGGTCGCGAACCAGACGGCCCTTTACAGAGCCTAGGTACCACACTGCATAAGACTATAGAACGACACCTCAGATTCAGACAAAAATGAAGTGTCATTGCCTGGGATGGATTACTAGGAGGCAGGTCTCATTTGTGTTTCCTTATCGCCTCTTACGACACCCACGGAAAGAGATGGGGTGGTGTTATTCTCTACCGATCACCATACGGCATAAACTTTTTTACAAAAAGAATCAAAAACATCTTACTTAATACCACCCCAGACATAATATCGGTGCCTTTTTTTGAGCTGGGTTCATGTTATTAGATTATAATAAAATTAATAATTAAAAACCTAGCCTGACTTAACCTAAGCATTTCATAAGAGAAAAGTCAGTTTTCCTATGAAAAGTTGGCAGCCCACACATTCAAAGTTTTTCTTTCAGGTTTCTTTTGAAACAAAAATTTACCGCTTCATTCATACATGTTATCTAAAGTTAAATGAACATTAAGAGCCTAGTTTAAATATGTCTTACTTATTACTCAACTATCAATTAACTTAAAATTACGTTTATGATAATTCTAAAATTGAAAAAAACCCCCCGACATTTAAGATTCAAGATTCAAGATTCAAAACGTTTATTTGACATACACACTACAACACAACAACAACGTTACATAATAACAACACAGAATAAAAAATAAAACGTAAAATAAAAAAATAAAATATATTATATAAATTAAAATGGATGGCGTTGTGATGTAGTGCGATGACAAACAGGACTCACCTCAGCATGTGTTGCAGCAAAGGCCACAACGCTGGTTTTCAGTTGAGCCCCTTAGATCAGTGTATGTGTACTTATTGCGTATGTGTATGTTATTTATTGCGTATATAACATTTTAAACGGCTGAATCGACTTTGATAAAATAAAGCTAAGAACCATTTGGATCACGCCAGCTTTCAAACAAAAACCTGTATCGAAATCGGTCTATTCGTTTAGGACAGTGGTTCTTAACCGGTAGTTCGAGGACCACTGGTGGACCCTTGAGGCACCTGAAATGATCCGCGAAGCCATCCTTAAAATAGGAAACGTGACGAGTCGCCACGAGTACTGGAATCGGCTGGATGAGCCAGAGCCGCCAATTATTTGGTTTTGGCTTTTTTTATTATGATGGGTTGACTCTTGACCTCAATCTTGACCATAAGGTCAAAGACGAGGTCGATGATGGAGCGAGTTAACCCAGAAAATGCCTATAAAGGCACTCCCACGCACCGACGGAACTGTAGAGGTTCTATTACCTCTACGTTTACCATCTCCTTGTAAGGCCTTTAGCCGATGGTTCCAACTTCAAATTATTCGGGTCATTTCGCGCCTTTTATAAATAACTGACGTAGCCTCTTCCGTGGCTTCGGCCATGCAAGTTAGGATTCTGACAATTAAACCTCATATAAAGAGATTATCCGAGTTTTCCTGCTATTTTCCACCTCGACCCGGTCACCAGCTCCCTCAGAGCTACGCAACAGAACACAGCAAGCTGTTTGGCATCGGACTTCGGTAGAAGGGTGGTCGCGAACCAGACGGCCCTTTACAGAGCCTACCACACCGCATGAGACAGATTCAGAAAAAAGCCTCAGATTCAGAAAAAAATTAAGTGTCGTTGCCTGGGATGGATTACTAGGAGGCAGGTCTCATTTGTGTTTCCTTAGTCGCCTCTTACGACACCTACGGAAAGAGATGGGGTAAATCAGTGGTTTTTAACTAAAAGGTTAAGAACCACTGATTTATTAGCTGCGATGCCACAGACAGATACACAGAAGTACAGATACACACGTCAAACTTATCACACCCCTCTTTTTTGCCGGAAGTTAAAAAGGTTAAAGAAGAACTGATTCAGCCTCGAGTCATTACAACAAACAGCTGACGTAAGAACAAGATCGCTAAGCCTCGAGGGGCGCCATTTTCGCGAACGAAGACGTCAAATTTCCAAAATAATTATTTACGCTCACAAACAATTTTCCAAAGGAGATCCGCGCAAACACGCCGTGTTTGTCGAGACACGTTTCAGCGGGCAGGACATTACGGCTCCTCTGGTTTAGTGATGCCCACCCATAACTGGTATTTCTGGTACCAAGTACCGTCTTTTCGGATTTATGCACGGACTAGCTTTTTGCCCAGGACTTTGTTTCCGTGTAGGAAGCAGGTCTCATGGAAGGAATTTTGGAAAAATTATGTAGTCCATGTGCTAAATCAAATCACTGTAATCACTGCGTTTAGTCGCAACCGATGCTGACGCACACTACGATAAACCTAGCGAACGTCAATCAAAGTTCCGTGATATATAGTCTCCGTCCCATCAGTTTGTATGACGGTAGGAATCAAATCTTTTTGTTGGGAGCAAAATTGGTAAGCTAGTTTTTAGATTTAATTTTAATGTAGAAGGAGGGCCTTTTTATAATTCGAAAACGGCACGGCAAAATTTTATTACCAATACCGCCTATGTAATAGTAATACTAGAAGCTGAGAACATAGGAGGCAATGGTAATTCAAATTTTGAATTGCCGTGCCGTGCCGTTCGAATTATAAAAAGGCCCGAAGAATACTTATAAGATCATGAGGAAGGCACTAGTGTCTAAGACATAGGCAAGGTTAGTTTAGACACTAGTATTCAACCATTAATGGCATAGTGTTTATTTTTTAAATAAAGTTTTAATAAAGGGTGTCAGCTACCTCAATACCTAATTTTATTAAAATTGGTCCAGCCGTTTGAGCGTGAAAGAGTACCTAACAAACATCCATACAAACTTTTGCATTTATAATAATAGTAAGGAAGTAAAGAGTTTTCATGAATTATCATGAAAACTGCTCAGCGGTGAAGGAAAACATCGTGTTGAAATCCGCACGTCTAAGGAAATTTTTAATTTATTATCACTTACTCAAACATCGTGATCTTGTTGTTATAGTATAGGTATAATCAAGTGTGTGGAGAACTTGGTTAACCCTGGTGTCAGAGTTTTCAAACCGCACATTGGCCTCTGACTTGGTGTTAACGACTGCAGTCAATCGACAGCAGCCGGGACCGACAGCTTAGCTTGCCCTCCGAAGCACGGAAACGCTTGTGATAAGTTTTCACTTTGGTCACCAATCAGGTTCTCTGCCTCATTGTACGTTGCTTAACCTCACTGATCGGTTGAGGTCAGCGAACGCCATTGGGCTACGCATGCTTCAGCTTCAGGCGGCGCGTGGTCCACCAACCTGCATTAGGCCAGCGTGGTGGACTATGGCCTAAATCCCCTTCGTGTTTCAAAGGCAGGCCCGTGCCCCTCGGTGGGGATGTATTTGGGCTAATAAAAAAAATCCTAGTACCGACAATAGTTTTAGTTTAGTTTAATTGTTTTCTTTCTTCTCGTGTAGGTGAAAGCAGAACACTTAGGTATAATTGTATGACGAACTTGACCAACATTTGTATCAGGGCCTTCAAACTACCGAATGGCCTTTTAAAAGACCGAACCAATTTTTAACAAATATAGCTACGAACATACACACATACATACGCGCACGCCTATAATCCATATCAGGGTAGGCAGAGCATCGGTGGTTTTAAAACCAATTGATGCCACGATTGACATAAACCTATCTTACAACCGTCTCGATACGTCAGTTTAAAAAAAACTGCATTCGATTAGGAGCTGATGCCACAGATAGCCACACAGATACGTACATAGACACACAGACACACAAACATCCCGGGGTCTAAAAAGTAACCTCGGTTCTGTGGTCATCACACTAGAGACACAGAGTATATACTTAATAGTACTAACGTAGTAGAGATATAAAAGTAGACAAACATAATAAGCACAAATAATTTTTAGGGAACGTTTTCGGCACGAATGGGACTCGAGCCCACGATCCTAGGATCTCCTGGTGCGAAATTTCTCATTCCCTTACTAAGTACATTACGTTTTGCTTACGACGGACCCGGAAGTGAGTCTGCGGGCTGAAGCTCCGAGCACGCCTGTGTACTTGTCGCGACTGCACTACAGCACTGAGGTGCAAGACGTCGTCGAGTACATACGGCAGACGACAAAAGTTCCCTTAGGTCTCCAGAGAGTGAAACCGTTGGAATCGCATCACCATGCTATTTTCAAAGCATTTGTGGTGCGGTTCCCGACGTTCATGCTGGAGACAGTCATGAAGGAGAGCTTTTGGCCGGAGGGCGTGGTGTTCCGCCGTTTTCGAGGGAGATTCCCGATTATAGACACCCCTGGAAAAAAACCCGGGAAATAGTGTTAATTAAGTTTTAATTTTGTTATATAATATTTTATATGTATGTTAGTCTGTAAGGTATTTATCTATGGGCCTAGTTGCCTGAAAATAAATGATTTTATATTATATATTTGTATTATTAGGGAAAAGAAAAAAATCAGAAATTGAAACGCTTCTTGACTTGAAGGCATATCCTTAACTTTTTTTAAGCGTATTTTTAAGTGTTTTAAAAATACTAAATTAATAATAAACACTGAATATTTTGCACTAAATATCATATTTTGCCTGGATTGTTGGAAATTCTCATAAAAAGCTGGTACCACAATAATCACCACCCCATCCCATCCCTAACCCTCTACTTGACAAATCTCCTTAGTCACGCACTCCTCCCCCCGCAATCTCACCGGAAAATAATCCCCGAAGGAATTAATTCCTCCCTTAAATTATCCCATTTTTCTACCTTCTAAACAAATGTTGCGTGACATTGGAGTGCCCACCAGGGATGCCGAAGCCAGATTTACCTGGGCTGATAAGATTAAGCTTTTTTTCTTGCTAAATGACAAAGGTTGAATATTTTGCAAAATGGACATAAGTAATCTTTTTTTTCTGTATTATGAGATGGGTTAACTCTTAACCCTCCGCATACCAGGTGGGGTGTAATAAACCCCAGGCGGTGAAAAATCGATATATTTTTAAAAAAAATTCGTGCGCGGAAACTGAAGCTCTCAGTAGCTGGAGTTGCGACGTTCTTACACTGGCAAGTACCATTAGTTTAGTGGTGCGTGCGTTTTTTAGGGCTCTAGATGCGTTTTTGTTTAGAGTTATTGTTATTTGAGCATATACAAAATGCAATTATGGCGAACTAAAGAACGAGATTGAAGTAAAAATTTAAAGATGTATCATCGTTGTTAATTTTTTTTTAAATTTAGTCAGTTTAATTACAAACATTGGTAATTATCAATTCTTAGAGTAATTTCAAGTCTAAATTAGTAGTCAGAAGATGGCATTTTCGCTACCCTTTTTCAACAAACCATTTAATCTATTTCATTTTTTTTATATAGGTTATGTTCAATTTTAAAAATATGCAATAATAATTCAGTACCCCTATTCCTATCTGATTACAGCGACCATTTTATTAGGGTATGTCACACCCCACCTTGTATGGCATGTTACAAATTTTCACTTGGTATGCCGAGGGTTAATGGATGGAGCGAGTTAACCCAGAAAATATAAATTAAGGCACTGGTACTTCCACGCACCGACAGAACACAGCAAGCTGTTTGGCGTCGGACTTCGGAAGGAGGGTGGTTCCGACGGCCTTTCACTAAGTGGTACACCGCATGAGACCATAGGACGCCACCTCAGATTCAAAACAAACTGAGGTGTCGTTGCCTAAGATGGATTACTAGGAGGCAGGTCTCATTTGAGTTTCCTTAGTCGCCTCTTACGACACCCTCGGAAAGAGATGGGGTGGTGTTATTCCTAACTGATCACCATACGGCTGACAAAAATGCATTTAATCACTTTAAATGCATTTTTGTCAGCGATAATCTGATGTGATGCTGCATATTTGTTTAGGCTTTTGATTTTGATTCATAATTCGTTATCCCTCTCACTACTACCTTTCAGAATGTCACCAATTTTTAACCCTCGATAAGAAGAGGGGTGTTTTAAGTTTATAAGTTAAGTTTGTCTGTGTATCTGTGTGTATATTTGTGTCATCGTAGCTCGTAAATTAATGGATCGATTTCGAAGCTTTTTTTTTAAAGCTGACGTGATCGAGATGGTTCTTAGCTATGTTTAAACAAAATTGGTTCAGCCATTTAAAAGTTATAAGAGACTAGCATTCCGCCCGGGACTTCATTCCCGTGGGAATTCGGAAAAAATATATAGCCTAATGGTGAAAGATTTTTTCAAATCGGTCCAGTAGTTTCGGAGCCTATTCAATGCAAATAAACCAACAATCAAATCTTTCCTCTTTATAATATGTATTAGTATAGATTAATGTCGAGAATAATAGAATTTTTTACATTTTTGAGTTATAATAAAATAAGTTTACATATACCCCTTTTTCGACCTTTCAAAGATATTTGTGCCATTTCGAAAAACATAATCAATACATCAACCTATTTTACAGTCTTCTACCGTATAATTCGTGTTTCTATCCTCATCACTATATCTTCCTTTGAGCTCTCATATCAAGAAGTTTTAGTGAACTATCCGTCAATTTCACGCCACACATGCTTAGCGGATTCTCATCCTAATTTATCTGACGTTAATAAGAAAACAAACACAGATATTGCTTCAAACGACCTTAAAAGATATCGGGTGTTCAAAGATACTTAGAGAATTGAAAAAACGTCTCCGAGGCGATTAAGGTGACCTTTTATCGTAATGTCCATTAATTCCGGTCCTAATCAGCGTTATCAAGACGAAACCTCATTATCAAATAGCAGGGGACTGTCGATAATCAGGTTAAATTGATTGCCAAGTTTCGCGGAGTTTTAAATTGGGACTGGAGTTCAGTTCTGTTCTTTGTTTTTTATGTAAAAAAGGCTGTCTGGTTTATCAGTGCTTGTAAACAATATTCTTTGGTAATTTTGCCGCATTCAGACAGATATATGAAGTTGTGAACAAAATTAGTACGCTATACACTCAAAGGCCCGCACCAAGGTTTTCTCTTGCGTCGTAGGACCCTCGGAACATACATAAAGACAGACACAAACACCCATGACCCTAGAAAGAACATCTGCTTTTTAAGACAAATATTTGTCCCGACTGGAAATAGACTGGGAACCCCAGAACCCGTCGATCGAGTAGAGTGGTAGGGTTCACATTTTACATGACAGAGATAGGCTTACTGCATACTCAAAATCGATTATGAGTTTATGGGAATTTACGTTTTTTTTTTGTAAAATCAGATTTGAAATCAAGTTAAACTGTAAAATAATAGGTTCGGTAATCTACTCAAGCGTACAGTTGAACCAAGCTCAGGCAGAAGAAACCTGTTAACTAGAAAACTAAAGAGTTACATAATAATGCCATAATTCTTGTTCCAGCGACAAAAAACCAAAAGAAGACCGCGCGTGGAGATGGTGGCACGACTCTGGTCTTCGGGCGCTAAACCGGAGGAGGCGTGACGTCAGAGAGACCACAAAGTACATCGAGACGGCCCTTGTCATAGACAAGGCCATGTTTGACAGGAGGAATGGGAGCACCAGATCCGAAGTCGTCCATGATGCTATTCAGGTTGCCAATATTGCTGATTTGGTAAGTATTTTGTATTTCTTCTTAAATTTAAGAGCCGCACTCTTGTCGGTGTTGTAAACGTCACTCACCTCTATACAGGGTGTAAAAGACAGCTTAGCAAAAACTGTAGGTAACTCTGGACTCAGACAATCATTCTGAATTATTTTCCAGTGGAATTTTTCTCCGGAAATTTACCAATTTTTTTTCATGTTTTTTTTTTATATTTTCTGCTTACATTTGTTGTTATTTAATCGAATGCACTTCATTTTGCAATGAAAAACAATCATAACAACGTAAAACACGAAAACCAGCAATGTACATCGCACTCCGTTAGCAGCGCGGCGCGGGGGGATCGCGCGCGGGGCGCGGTTTCACGATACGTTGCGTAGCGCCAAAGTAGGTAAATAATGAAAACTCCTTAACATGTCGTTTCCGGAAATAAATAATGACTTATAGTTGACGATAGTTATGAATAGATTCCACCATTTAAGTATTTGCTAGGCTGTCCTTTACACCCTGTATAGTGATTTGACCTCTTGCTACGAAACGACCTAACCTTCTCTTTTATTTGCTCGAAATAGCTCCGCAAGGTCTACCCCTAACTAGAGAGGTAAAGAGTATAACATTTTAAACTTTCGCCATTTGAACACATAATTACGGCACATGAAACCGCGTCGAAACATCGGGAAATAGGTAAATCATCATATCGAATTTAGACCCATTTTAGTATTTAATTATGAGGTAAAGAGTTCCTTCAAGTTGAACGAAGAAGAAAACAAATGAGAAAGTGTTGAGTTTAGTGAAGGAAAAGTGAAGTTTGTTGAGAACCACAAATAACAAAAGAGGGAAGATGATGAGGATTTTGATGCGTATTTGTTAGCAAGTAAAAAACTTAATCGAAAGGTACCAAGTTTGACTCTCACCTCTAAAGTTTCGCTTAAGTCAAAGTCAAAAACAGCTTTATTTTATAAAACAATCATTCAAAGTAGTGAACTGCATTAGCATTTTTAACTTTGCGTCTATTCGCAAAGGTGCAGTCTTCCCCAGAGAAGAATAGACTAAAAACTCCTTCATCCCATATAAGGTACCAATACCCAAAAATAGGCTAAATTAATAACTCTAACGATACAGGAAAAAAACAGTCAATACACCAATCTTAATAAAAGAAAAGGACGCAAATAACTCTCACAAAAGCCTGTCGCTCACATCTATTCTACTAATAATCATAATAATCGTACAAACTCATAGATTACGTACACAACTCCCCAAGCTATAGTAATATGTGTCCCCTATTAGGAACGGCTGACCACGATGGTTATAACACTTACAACAGACGATTGTGCGGGGGAAACCTCCCTTAGTTTTTGTGGTAGATACGTATGACCTAATAAAATGCTGTCTCAATGATTTCAAGAGGTAGGTTAGTCTGATTATTATTGTAACTTCAAAGAAAGTTGGGCAACTGTGAACTTAATATTTCTTTAACAATTTTGCTGTTTACTGTCGCCAAACTATTTAAAAATAAACCAGTAAACAATCGCCCAGTTGCAGAAACGTAAATTACGCCTATAATTCCTATCGGGGTAGGCAGAACGTAACAAATCATAACAGATAATAAATAACAGATACTGGCCTACGTTATGCCTAGGTAGATTTGGCAGATGGCACATTTTTACTGTCAATCCAACGTGGAAGTATCCCAAATTATTCAAATCAAAATCATGCAAAGTTTTACACATCTGGCACAGAATTTCTCCACCGAATTAATCTGCTAAATGAGGAGTTAAACCCCTTGGTTTATGCTTAATTTCGAGATTCCAGTCTAAAATGTACACACGGATTGTGCACTACCTATATAATAGAGTTAATTAATATCAATCCAAATCTGCAACACCACTGATTCCGTATTAAAGTTATTCTGGTATGAGATATAATATATGTTTCAATTTGTTTTTATACTGTTATGCATTAGTAACATAAAGGTTTGATTAGAAAATTATTACTTTTCCTAGGAAAGTTACAGATTTTACAAGCTGTTTAAATATATAAGTCCGTAAAGAATACTTAACTATTTATGAATAGTTTTCCATACAACGTTTATTCATAACATGTTTTGCTACCATCATTTGACTTATGGAATACGGAACGCCCTAAAACGCCCCTTGTCTCGTCCCATAATGTTAGTACCATGTAAAACTAGTTTCAAAACATGTTTACTTACTCGCGCTTGAAAAAGATAAAAGAATCTTGAATTATTAAAAGTACTAACATCCTTACTATCCCTACTAATATTATAAATGCGAAAGTAACTCTGTCTGTCTGTCTGTCTGTTACCTTTTCACGCCTAAACCGCTGAACCGATTTTGATGAATTTTGGTACAGAGATAGATTAGAGCCTGGGAAAGGACATAGGCTACATTTTATCCCACAGTTGGGCACGATATAACCTGTAGTCCACGCGGGCGGAGCCGCGGGCGGAAAGCTAGTAATATTATAAATGTGAAAGCGTGGATGTTTGTTACGCTTTCACGCAAAAACTGCTCAACCGATCATCATGAATCTTTGTACACATTTTCTCGGAGGCTCTAGAAGTAACATAGGATACTTTTTATTTTAAAAAATGTGAAAGTCCACGCGGGCGGAGCCGCAGGCGGAAAGCTAGTTATATATATTTCAAACCATTTTATTTGCAATTGTACAGTCCTCTTAGTTTAATCATAAATAATACTTAAAATATTTAATGAATATTATTGATTCGTGATTAACTGATTACAAGACTAGACCTTTTTTATTATTTTTTTTTTATTTTGACTATTTTATTTTACAATATACTAATATTATTTAATGTTGCACTTGTACAAAGGCATAAACTGACATGTAAAAATTGTTATAAATAAATATTTCATTTCATTTCCTTTAAGTTCTTTAAGTTACCATTTTATTGAACTATCAGAAAACTTTATTAACTTTATTGAAAACAAACATACGTTGTCACAATGATTAAATACTACTGTCTAAACTAGGCCTTGCCTGCGTCTTAGACACTAGTGCCTTCCTCGTGATTTAATATAAGTAATACTATCCAGAATCCAGAAATATCTTATTTGTAATAATTGATCAAAATATTTACCCGTCTTCAAATATTTCAAGAAAAATCTTGTTAGATATAACGGTAAGATACAAGCTCTCAAGAGTCAAATTTATCTAAAATCCCCCTCTTACCCATCTCACAGTGAAAAGGCTAAAATTATCCTTGCAATTTACCAGAATTTCCGCGTAAAATTACCGACAAAACCTCTATCACGTCGAAACTTGAAGCCCAACCGGAAAACTTACCTAGAGATAGATAAGAGTCTGGTACTTTCTATTATAATGGCAGATAATGTCCAAAGTTCCCACATGTGCGGTACCTGAGATGAACTGTTTAAGTTTGAACCCGTATAATACGTTTAACTTGTTTACAGATATCATTTTCTTTATAGAATACTTACTTGCCGCACGGGACTTCGTGAAAATTGTGTAGTTTTTTATTTTTTTTTATTATAAGATGGGTTAACTCTTGACCTCAATCTTGACCATAAGGTCAAAGATGAGGTCGACGATGGAGCGAGTTAACCCAGAAAATGCCTATAAAGGCACTGGTACTCCCACGCACCGACGGAACACAGCAAGCTGTTTGGCGTCGGACTTCGGTAGGAGGGTGGTCGTGAACCAGACGGCCCTTTACAGAGCCTACCACACCGCATGAGACCATAGGACGACACCTCAGATTCAGAAAAAAATAAAGTGTCGTTGCCTGGGATGGATTACTAGAAGGCAGGTCTCATTTGTGTTTCCTTAGTCGCCTCTTACGACACCCACGGAAAGAGAGATGGGGTGGTGTTATTCTCAACCGATCACCACACGGTAGTCTGTCTAATATGGTGACGTCTAGGCTATGTTACTCTTTAAAATCCGTCCCGTGTTTATGCGTGAAGGACACATCCACCCATTTATCCTCACAAACTTTCATATTTATAATATTAAAATGTATGATTTTTTTATGTTATTCTGAATCATTTAAATAAAATCTGTAGAAAGTAGGATACTACGAAGATTTTAACAAAGAACTAGAGGAATTGAAGCTCTCGTAGCCCAGTGGCTCTCGCTAATCTCAACCGATCAGTGAGGTTAAGCAACGTACACAGAGGCAGAGAACCTGATGGGTGACCAAAGTGGCAATTTATCACGAGCGTTTCCGTGCTTCGGAGGGCACGTTAAGCTGTCGGTCCCGGTTGTTGTCGATTGACTACAGTCGTTAAAACCAAGTCAGAGGCCATTGTGCGGTTTGAAAACTCTGACACCAGTTGACTATACCTACACGATAAGAAGATGAAGAGGAATTCCAAGAATTTAAAATCTACTTACTAAGAACACAATCAACTACTAACAATCTACTTACTTTTTAAATCAAGGTACTTACTAATTAAAACATTAGTGAAAATTAGTGTCATGTAGAAAAAGAATGATGGGCATTTCGATATCGGTATTAGTATGGAACTTGGTACCCGCACCAATTGAAATAAATTATATATCGTTAAAAAGGTAATTTTCTGTAGAATAAGAATTACTGAAGTGCATGTCCTGATTCATTGTCCAATTAGAGTAATCCTGACTTGAATGTTGAGTATTTATTTTTCATCATTTATTCATTTTATGCGACATTATTCTACATTTTGGCATAGTATTTTTATTTATTATTCGCTTCGGTTATTCTTATTCTACAGAAAATTACCCTTTTAACGATGTATTAAATACCCTTATTTCAATTGGTGCCGGTACCAAGATAAGATAAGATAACTTTATTTGCTTAAAACATGGTATAACAGGTGTTACAATAAGGTACAGAACTCATGTTTTGCCATATATGAACAGCATGCAAAATGTTGAATTAAATTAATATTTTTGAATTAGTCAACAGTAGGCAAGTCAGAATTATATTAGTAACTAATTATGATTTAACAATTCTGTAATGAATGAATGATCTTTATTGCAGTAAATGAGGTTTTACAGATGTTTTACAAGTCCCATACTAATGTGCCCATCGTCCTTTATATCATGATTCAAATAAAATTTTCTAAAAATACAAGTTGGACACTTTGGGTTCCAAAATGTATATATTTTTCATAATCAGCCCCCGCGTAAACAAGAGACAACAAAACTCATACCATATGACATTCACTTTATCCCTCAAAAATTCTTTGTCCACAGTACTTTCGCACGCTAAACACGAGGGTATCCCTGGTGTACATCGAATCCTGGCAGGGCGCTGACCGAGCTGATATCGACAGGAAACAGGACATCACTAGAGCTATCCTCAAGTTCAGCGACTATACAGCCAGGAAACTATTCACTGTGGAGAAAGACACCACGCAGCTGCTCACGTGAGTACCCTTTCCTATTTATGTGCGCCTAAGTATACTTTGGCGTAGACTAATACACCTCAAGAGGAGTAACGATGGCCATAAAAGAAATCGTTGCTCCCAAATTTTAGACTAAAACTAGATGGCGTTGAATTTTGAGCTATTTACTTACTTACAGCGCCTTCACAGGATAGTTTTAAACCTAAAAGCAAAATCATTTAGCCCGGAGCGTCATCAATCCCCCACTTAAAATCCAAGATGGCGGATATGAACTTTTCGGATGGCTGACGGTGGATATGATGCTTGGTGACGCTCTGGGCTTTGCCTTCAGCCTTTATCCTCTTAACACTATCATCTTCTCCCATTATATGTATTTAGCCTTTCGCCCACAAAGTTTTTGTCAAGGTTGAGCTGGTAAAATTTTCTTTTTTTTTTCTTTTCCAGTCTAGCATGTTTAACATTTCGTATTTGATAAAACTTGCGAGTCTCTTAACTGCTGTTGAAATTAATATTTTTCTTTTGAGTTCCCAAGCATAGTGTAAATAAACATTTAATCCGGTAAACTACTGCTTACCGCGCAAACCCGTTAAACGTTTGCTCTGTAAATAATTTACTGCCCAGAATCCCTTTTAAACTTTAATTAACACGACACCCCGCCTTTACAGGTTTTTGCAAAAAAAATGTGAGATAAACTACTTTCAACGTAGA
Organism: Aproaerema taeniolella; assembly: GCA_949987775.1. NCBI lineage: Eukaryota > Metazoa > Arthropoda > Insecta > Lepidoptera > Gelechiidae > Aproaerema > Aproaerema taeniolella. The sequence goes on along the minus strand of OX465252.1, from coordinate 19,367,973 downwards.
AAAGCATCACTAATTAAATAGAAAACTGAATAAATGAGTTATAGAAGAAATATCTGAAAAGCGATAGTATAAAATAACCTACACGCGCGACGTGATGTGCGTAGTAAATTTCACCGCTTGACTTGAAGGCACGATAGCTCAGTTGGTAAGAGCACCAGGGTATCTAATCTTGGGGTTGTTGGTTCAAGTCCTATTCGTGCCTAAAATTTTTCTTTCCCTAAAACGATTTGAGTATAAATGAAATATTATGATTTTCTAAAAATCAATGGCACCCTCGCTTTTTCATATTAAGTCCCGAGCGATCTTTATTCTCTAGTTAATGCCTTTATCTCTATTTCTTTTTTTTCTTTACCAGCCCGTATACGTCCCCACCGAGGGGCCTCGGCCTCCCTTCGAAACACGAAGGGGATTTAGGCCATAGTCCACCACGCTGGCCCAATGCGGGTTTGTGGACCGCTCGTCTTTCGAAAATGAATTTTCTTGGACGGGCGGGTTTCATCACGATGTTTTCCTTCACCGTTGAGCAAGTGATAATTAGAAATCTGTATATAAATCCGAAAAGACGAATTTAGCGGTACAGGCCCGCACCAGGATTTGAACCAACTACCTTCGGATTACAAGTCTGGCTCATTACCAACTGGGCTATCACATTATCTCTATTTATAAAGTGTTAACTATCTTAAATATTTTGATGGTTCTTTTCAAAAGCCCCATTCTTCATAACAAGCTTCGTCCTCTTTACCAGCCCATAAAGGTCCCAACCGAGGGCACGGGCCTCCCTTCTAAACTCAAAGGGGATTTAGGCCATAGTCCCGGGATTTAGGCCATCGTTCTGGTGGACTTGTTTTGAAAAAAACATATTTCACTTTATTTATTAGGCTTGTTAGCGTGGTCGCTAACAAGCCTAATAAATAAAGTGAAATATGTTTTTTTCAATAACGACTAAATAACTAGATTAAAATCTACATGTTATGATAACGGTTTTTCAGAAATGTTTGACAAAGCCAGCAAAACGAGAAGATTGAAATCTTTTCATGTCTTCGATTAGGTGATTGGAAACTTTGAAAGGTTTAGAACCCTAACAGACGTCTGTAACTCATTTATTTCTAGATCTCGAAGCATCGCTGTACAAATCTGCTTATACCCTTTTCACTTTGACGCAAATTGCGAGCACGGATGAACCAGGTTCGCTAAACAGCTCGAAAATTAAGCCCGAAACTGAACAGTTCGAGAATTAAACCTAAAGCGAGCGATTCGAGCGATAAACGAATGGAATCTGCTTACGCGGCGCTGAGGGATTTAGTTCGCTTTTAAGAGAGATAGAATTTTTTCCATCGAAAATTTGGAAGGAATACGGTTAAGAATGTATCATTCTGTAATTTACTTAGAATGTTTACTAGGTATATGTGGAAAGATTCAAACAACTTCCGAATCGCTTTTACAATAACTATTTTTGTAGTCTCATCTTTTAGAACACAAAACAAGATCAGTCAAAACCAATGAGTACGTAGCAACTGGTTCAGTTTAAAATGTTCCTCAAAAAATGTTATGCCGTGTGGTGATCGGTTGAGAATAACACCACCCCATTTCTTTCCGTGGGGTGTCGTAAGAGACGACTGAGGAAGCACAAATGAGACCTGCCTCCTATTAATCCACCCCAGGCAACGACGATAGGTGGCGTCCTATGGTCTCATGCGGTGTGGTAGGCTCTGTGAAGGGCCGTCTGGTTCGCGACCACCCTGCTACCGAATTCCGACGCCAAACAGCTTGCTGTGTTCCGTCGGTGCGTATTAGGAGTACCAGTGCCTTAATAGGCATTTTCTGGGTTAACTCTTTCCATCGTCGACCTCATCTATGACCTTAGTCCAGATTGAGGTCAAGAGTTAACCCATCTTATAATAATTTAAAAAAAAAAAACTCTCAACACTTAAATTGACTTTGAAAAATGATCTTGAATTGCTAAAAAGACGTATGTCGAAATTCAAACGCAAAAGAAATGAACACTTCTCTAAATACTATTAGGGTCCATTTTACTTGTGTTGATTGGGAAGTCTGTTACTCTAATGAGTGAAAAGTCTCGGTACGTATCTTAGGGCTGCTGCGGTTGCTTTTTCAAGAAGTTTATAGGTGTTTTTAAACTATCCTGTGCACTTGAACACTTCATCGTGTTTTTGAATCCTATCACTGCACTGTTGCGCAAAATCTATTTATACATTTATAAAATTGGAGGTCCTGGTTTATTGACCCATCAACGCCCAGCCCAAACTCTTAAACTTAGAAAGCTGAAATTTAGCAAAAAGGTGTCTTTTATGACATATGCAAGCACAAAGAAATGAGTTTTTGAAATTCAACCCCTAAGTGGGTGAAATTGGGGTTCAAAGTTTGTATGGAGAACACAATTTTTGTTAACATTTTGACTTGAAACTTCGTCAAGATATACCTTGCAGCAAAAAAACGGACATATGTTACGCGATTTTTCAAAAGTCGAATATTTTGAAAATGAAATGGGTGACTAAAAAAGTTCTTTGCGCGAGCGAAGCCACGGGAAAAAGCTGGGAGTATAATAGGTATGTGAGTGTGCAATTGTGCATTATATAGACGCTATAGTGCATTATATCTATAGATCTTCTGACAAATACGATTCACTACACAAGGACATATCCCGGCTTATATTGTCCTGTTAATCCCTCTGTTAACATGGGTGTTATTTGCTTAATTGATAACTTGGTCAACAGTCAAGGATTAATATAGATATATAGGTTATATAGTTATACTATTCGGTCTATTGCAGTTCCTGTGTATGAGGTAATTATAAACTACATAGTTACCGAAACTCGGGGGAGCGAGTCTCCTCAAAAAATATGAAATTCACAACAAAAAATGTTGTCTTCTCATATTTAGGCAGTCAGTTTTGCACCTTTGCGAATAGGCGTAGAGTCAGTAGGGTCAAAAGAACGAATGCGTATGTATGTATTTAAATCGTTTAATGTATTTTTGTATGTATTTCATTGTAATCTTGACTTGTTTTAAGTGGCATCCTGAATGTCCTATGAAATAAAGATTTTTCTATTCTATTCTATTCTAGCTGATCACTCAATTTGTATGCTTTTTCATAAGTTTCGAGCTGTTTTTTGAGGAAGATGTAACATGAAAATCATTCAAACTAATCGCCTCCGGAAGTATAGCGTTGTTGATGCATTCGTCTACTCAAGTGTTTTCGTGCCATATTTGGGTCAAATGTTGCCAATTTAGGGCAAGCCTGAATCAATCTATCGCACCCTTCAAAAGGGTCCATCACACATACCTATCACTAATCTCTCCGGATCTTACACGTGTTTAATTTGCTTGTAATTGTACATGGATTACTAAATAATGCCGTGTGGGGATCGGTTGAGAATAAAACCACCCCATTTCTTTCGTGGGAGGCGACTAAGGAAGCACAAATGAGACCTGCCTCCTATTAATCCACCCAAGACAACGATACCTCAATTTGTTCTGAGTCTGAGGTGGCGTCCTATGGTCTCATGCGGTGTGGTAGGCTCTGTGAACGCCTACCCAATCGAAGACATGAAAAGATTTCATACGGATAATGTTTGAGAACACTTTACCCCCTCTATCTAATTAGCATTCTCGTCACTTGATTTTTATTAAATTTCCTTAGTTAAGATCACTAAATTGCTTTTCCCTGTTTCATTTTACAAAAAATATATACCTTATTCGAAGAAATAGTCCCACAAACTTCACGAAGCGTCAATAATTTGCTGAATCTGGTCACAAACTCGAACGAAACTAGGTTGGAATTCGTCTGAAACTCGGTTTGAGTTCGTGTTAAACTCGACGGAGATACGGTGAATTTCGTCGTGGAAGTTAGTCCAAGTCTGAGGTGTCTTTTGTCATAATTTGCCGGCTCCATGGTTGTGTACTTATTACAAACTTTGTGTTCGACTTCTGTGTAATACTGATCAGGAGTCTTATTTTTGATTCGCTCGTCTTGACGTCATGTACAACCACAACTATTCGGCACCAAAGAAGATTTTAATCGCTCACTTACACTATCTACTGTAGAGGTTATTATACCTCTACGGCATAAACCTCCTACGAAAGCCTTTTATTCTAATTTCTTAATCGAACTGATGTGGCGTGTATTTGTGTTTCTGACACACACTTGAAGCTACCTTGGTTCACTTACGGGTTTGTATAGGATCTCTGTTCAGAAATGTTTAAATCCATAGGATAGACCTGGAATTTACGTCCATTCATTTCATTTGATCGATTAAAATATTCATAATCTTAAGTAAGACATAGAAATCAGTAGGTAGAGTTTGTCGCTCGAATCCAAGTGATTCAAAAATAGCTCTCCTTGAATTTTATGACACCTTGGTATATAAACAGACGCTCACGTCTCTTGTTAAAGATAAAAAGTAGTTAGAAGAAAAGACCTAGAAGTACTTAGTATGCTTTTAATCGACTTCAAAAAACAACTATAAATCCATAACAACCACAAAGGAAGAGGTTCTCAATTCGTATGTTTATCTGTTTAATAATATGATTAATCTAATATATAAAATTCTCGTGTCACAGTTTTCGTTGCCATACTCCTCCGAAACGGCTTGACCGATTTTGATGAAATTTTTTGTGCTTATCCGGTATCTATGAGAATCGGCCAACATCTATTTTTCATCCCCCTAAATGTTAGGGGTAGTCCACCCCTAAATTAATTTTTTATTTTTTAGGCAAAATTTTTAATTTCTATTTTTTTATGATACAACATACAAAAATACATACAATCCTCAATTTTCACCCTTCTAAGCTATTTTTTGTCTACACTAGAAATTACTAGGAAATTATTTATATGGCAAAACAACGTTTGCCGGGTCAGCTAGTGTAATAATATAATTTTAAGGCAGAAGGACGTTAAAAATAATGAAAAAAAATCAAAACATTTCCTGGAGAAAATTCCATTGCAGAATAATTCAGAAAGATCCTTTGAATTCACGGTTTCAGTTTTAGCTAAGCTGGTACCTTAGACCCTATATAGTTATTGTATGGCACATTGTATGATAGATTCACAAGACTCTGAAATTTCCCAGAGCCTCTATTGTTTCGGAATGCTATCAGTCATGTACTCACTCATAGCCCAGTGGCGCTTGCTGATCTCAACCGATCAGTGAGGTTAAGCAACGTAAAAGAGGCAGGGCACCTGATGGTGACCAAAGTTGCAATTTATCACAAGCATTTCCGTGCTTCGGAGAGCACGTTAAGCTGTCGGTCCTGGCTGTTGTCGATTGACTATAGTCATTAAAACCAAGTTAGAGGCTATTGTGCGGTTTCAAAACTCTGACACCAGGGTTAGAGAAGTTCGCCACACACTTGACTATACCTACACGATAAGGAGAAGAAGATGGTTTCAGTGACAGCTAAGCTTTTTTTTATTATAAGATTGGTTAACTCTTGACCTCATTCTTGACCAAGGTCATAGATGAGGTCGACGATGGAGCGAGTTAACCCAGAAAAAGCCTATTAAAGTCACGGGTACTCATACGCACCGACGAAACACAGCAAGCTGTTTGGCGTCGGACTTCGGTGGGAGGGTGGTCGCGAACGAGACGGCCCTTTGCAGAGCCTAACACACCGCATGAGACCATAGGACGCCACCTCAGATTCAGAACAAATTGAGGTGTCGTTGCCTGAGGTGGATTAATAGAAGGCAGGTCTCATTTCTGTTTCCTTAGTCGCCTCTTACGTCACTTATGAAAATGGGGTGGTGTTATTCTCAACCGATCACCACACGGCACAAAAAAGCTGTAGTTTACACCCTGTAAAGTTACTATCTGGCAGACTGTACGATAGTTTCACAAGACTCTGAAATTTCAGGGAGCCTCGGGCTATTATTTCGGGATGCTATCAGTTATGTTAGCCCCCAATCATGTACCGAATTGATTTTCGAAGTTTCTGGAATCTCCCGGCTATCTATTATCAAAAACTAACAAACCTTTCCTGTATAAACGTGACTTTCATTTGTTTTATTTGATTACGTTTTCAAGTGTTTATTTTTAAACTATAGGTGACGCTCGCAACTTCTTTTGCATGTTTCATTTTGTAATATTAAAATAATTCATTAACACACACATTCCTAACCGCTTATTAAGTAGGTACAAAATTGTTAATTGTCCGTGGACGTTTCAACAAAAGCGACAGACGACTTCATTTGCGCTAAAAAATAAAATTACATATTAGGAACTAGCATTCGGGACTTCGTTCCCGTGGGAATTCGGGAAAATTATGTAGCCTATGTCCATTGGGAATAAACTAGCTTTCTAATGGTGAAAGAATTTTTCAAATCGGTCCAGTAGTTTCAGAGAATATTCAATTCAAACAAACAAACAATCTTTCCTCAAACAACAATCAATCAAACAAACAATCTTTTCTCTTAATAATATTAGTATAGATGACATGATTAAATCTGACATTAAAAAAAATATTTTCAGTATACTGCTACATAACAGGTCTACAAAGATGTTTTGGCCCGCGGTTTCCATGGTGACGCCTTTATTTCCAATACAAGTTCTACTAGCTACAATTGTCACCCTTCGGCCACAAGATCTTTGTAGACCTTTAAGGATACTTCTGCAAAGCAATAGATGGCATAACTCTAAAATTAAAAAAAATGTATCACCCTCGCGTTCGATTCCTCATAAGGGGGTATCCATTAATTACGTGAGGCGTTTTGGGGGGGACGGGGTCGGGCCGGATCTCACTAAATCTCACGTGGGAGAGAGGGGGGTCTCTACAAATATCACGTAATATTTTCCCCCAAAAGAAATAGTGTTAAATTGCGGGAAAGCTAAGTTAAACCAACTAAACTATGATGTTAAGCAACTAAACCACTCTTAAGACTACTTATGAGTTCCCGTGGACTGAATTAGAACAATCTTTTTTTTTTCAAATTTAAGTTAGTAAATCATAGTTGTTTTTTATTGTACGATTATTAAAAGTTTAAAAATAATTAGGCAAATTATGTAAGTTTTCTAAACAAATTACCAATTAACGTATTTACACTAAAACTAAGCAAAAAGGGGGGAGGGGGGGTGTCGAGCCTAATCTCACGACATCTCACCAGAGATCTACATCACGAAAAATCGCCAAAAATAGCTCACGTAATTAATGGACGCCCCCTAACTTTTTAACAGCTGAACCAATTTTATCAAATATAGCAAATATATCGAAATCGGTTCATTTTTCAGGAGCTACGATGCCACACAGATATACATAGATATGTTATGGACCAAGTGATAAATTGGGCATTATTCATAATGACCGGGCATTATGAAAAATGCCCAATATGAGAGGGCAATTTGATAATAATTATTCAAATAATCAAATTGACGGGGCATTATACATAATGCCCATCACCTTTTGGGCAGAGTAATACAAACATATTTAATTGCAATTTTTTTTTTATTATAGTCATTTATCTTCAAATAAACTAAATGTTAAACAATTTAAATAATCAGACTTATTATTTGGATTAAGTAGCAAGGTAAAAGGCGAGGCTGAAGGCCGAGCTCCGCATAGGGCGAAGCCTGGAGCCTCTCCCTCCCCCAATCCAAGATGGCTGCCATGCGAGTTAAGATTTTAATGGTGAGGCGAGGTCGCAGACTGAGCCCAACTCCACGTAGGGCGAAGCCCGGAGCGTCCACCCCCTTAATTCAAGATGGTAGCCATACAAGTTTAAATACTGTAGGTGAGGCGAGGCCGTAGGCCGAGGCGAGCTGCGTTTAGGGTGAGGCCGAAGTCCAAACTCCGCGTAGGGCGACGACCAGAGCGTCGTCCCCCCCCCCCCCCAATTCAAGATGGCCGCCATACAAGTTTAGATACTAAAAGTGGGGTGAGGCCGTATGCCGAGGAAAGCTGCGTATAGGGCGAGGCCGAAGGCCGAGCTCTGCGTAGGGCGAAGCCCGAAGCGTCACCAAGCGTCTTACCCGCCGACTGCCTTCCGAAAATTTCATATCCGCCAACTTTGAGTTTATTTGGGGGAATCGTGACGAGAAGGGCAAACCCCGGAGCGTCGCGATTCCCCGCACAAAAAATCCAAGAAGACGGATATTAAATTTTCGGGCATGCCGACATGGGTATCGTTTGATAGATTGTCGGGGATGCTGATTCCGAAAATGTCGTTCATTTTGATATCCAAGATGGCGGACGTTTACATTTTTGATAAAACTGATATGTGAGTCGTTTAATAGGTTTTCGGGGGTGCTAATTCCGTAAACGACATCCATTTTGAAATACAAGATGGCGGACATGCATTTTTTGTAAAAATCCGTCATGGATGTCGTTTTAGATTTTGAAATCTAAGATGGCGGTCGTGAAAAAATAACGAAAACTTTTATAAATTGCAACGAGGGCACTTCCCTCCCCGCACCACTTCCCTCCCCGCACTTCCCTCCCCGCACTTAGCTTTATTATCAAATTGCCCAATTGTCACGTAGCAATATAATAATGACCGGGCAATATGATAAATAATGAAGTTCAGATAGTAATTAATCACTTTGCCCGATAGAGCTAGACATTATGAATAATGCCCGGGCATTATTCATAATGCCCGCATTAATCACTTGGTCCATAACAGATACACTGTTTAGCGAGTCAAACCTTATAACACTCCTCTTTTTTATCGGGGGTTTAAAAACGCATAACACCAGAGGTACAGCTGCACATCAAGTTACCCTAGGGTTACCAACTTTTTTCTATCAAATATAGTATTTTTGAAGTTCTATCAAATATACTATTTTGCGTTAAATAGCTCCTGGAGCTCCCTCAGTACTGGAATTCCCCCTGCCTTAAGAAGCTCAGTTGTTATACCGTCCTCACCTGGGGCTTTTCCATTTTTAAGCTGTTTAAGGGCCAGCTCGATCTCGTTCAGGCTGATTTCGGGCAGGTCTTCTGTGAAGTGGCGTGTGAGGGTAGCTCGGTGGTCGCTATTTCGAGATTCAGGTCGAGGTGCGTAGGAGGCGTAGAGCTGGCTGTAGAAGTTTTTAACTTCCGAGAGGATCTCCGGCTTTGAGGTGACCTTCATCCCCGTGGCTGTGGTCAACTTCGTCAGGTGGCTTTTCCCGAGTGACTGGACGAACACTTTCGACCCCCGGTTTTGCTCAATTGCTTTTTCAACCAAGAGCGTATTGAAAGCTCGGAGGTCACGTCGTACCAGTTTCGTGATTTGTTTGTTGAGCGCCCGGTGTTCTGACAAAGTTGACGGGGGATTTTCTCGTCTTTTACTCATTAGCTCTAAAGTCCCTCTCGAAAGTTTTGACTTCTTGCCTGTACGCCTCATTTGGCAGAGCTTTGTGCCTTCCTATCGAAGAGTGCTCAGTACTTGATCGAGCTTCTGGTCAACATCACCTGTGGTTTCAAAGGCAGCGAATCGGTTTTCCAGTTTTATCCGGAACAGTTCGGAGCCCATCACGGTTTGGAGCGTATTTGGTCGGAGCCTAGACTTCATCAAGCGGGTTCTTTCGCGTTTGAAATCGATATTTAGAGTGCCCCGGACAAGTCGGTGATCGCTTCCGGTTTTAAACCTAGCAATCACTGAGACATCTCTGAATATGCGCCTTTTATCCGTCATGATGAAGTCAATCTCATTTTTAGTTTGACCATCGGGGCTCTGCCACGTCCACTTCCTTTGGGGCTGTTTCTTGAAGAACGAGTTCATCATAAAGAGCCCCTCTTTTTCGAGGAAGTTAACAAGCATTTGCCCCCGGTCATTTCTGCTCCCATAACCATGCGGTCCAACTGAGCGTTCGCTGCCGGACTTTGTTCCCACTTTGGCGTTAAAAAATATAGTAGATGGCAAAAAAAGAATAAAAATATAGTATGTGGTTCTTACTGAATATTTCTTACTGCTTTGCGCCTTAATAATTACATTTTAATTTTTTTTTTAAGTGTTCATATGCTTCATTACAATTTTAGGTTGAAAAACACCATTAATTCACATTTTATTAAATTTAAAAAGGACCTGTTACGCTCGCCTCGCCATTTAGTTTTCATCACAGAAAATATAGTAGTTTCGCCTACTATATATTTTTTATAGAAATATAGTATTTGATGCTTTAATATAGAAGGATACTTACTATATTATATAGTAGGGTTGGCAACCCTAAGTTACCCATGCGTGCACTCTGTGCTGTTGCGATAAGAACGATTTTTCATTGAATTGGGGTAACCTGATATTTTTTTTTATTATTATAAGATGGGTTAACTCTTGACCTCAATCTTGACCAAGTTCATAGATGAGGTCGACGATGGAGCGAGTTAACCCAGAAAATGCCTATTAGGCACTGGTACTCCTACGCACCGACGGAACACAGCAAGCTGTTTGGCGTCGGACTTCGGTAGGAGGGTGGTCGCGAACCAGACGGCCCTTTACAGAGCCTACCACACCGCATGAGACCATGGACGACACCTCAGATTCAGAACAAATTGAGATGTCGTTGCCTGGGGTGGATTAATAGAAGGCAGGTCTCATTTGTGTTTCCTTAGTCGCCTCTTACGACACCACGGAAAGAAATGGGGTGGTGTTATTCTAAACCGATCACCACACGATATAAAACTTGATGATATGCTGACCTCAGTACAAAATAACGTACAGCTTTTGGTAAAAACATTCGCGTATGTTTTATTCCACAGACAGCACTCTTGACAGTTTCAATAGATGCCACCATTTGTTCAGAAATTTCATCGTTTAAAACTCTTGACCGTTTTCCTGAATGGGAAACATTAAAGATTATAATACCCTTCTAATCTGACCCTCGTCGGTACACAGATCGCTAGGTGTGGTCGCCTCATAACACAAATATAATCGTCCTTTAGTGCCCGCTGCCAATTCTTCCGTAAAGGCCAAGATTTCGGTGTGTCGTGGGTCAAAGGCTGTATTACCACGAACTCATTTTTAATTTCGGGAAGAATAATATACACAGAAACCTTTTGAATCACTCCGTCAATTAGTGAAAACTGTTCGAAAATCCGTTCAGTAGGTTTTAAGTTTAAAGCGTTCAGACAGACAAGCAGACAGACAGACGCGGTGGGGAACTTTGTTTTATAATATTATAGTATTCGTTTTATATTTAAAGTGTCATTTTTTTATATTATGAGATGGGTTAACTTTTGACCTCAATTTTGACCATAAAAGTCAAAGATGAGGTCGACGATGGAGCGAGTTAACCCAGAAAAAGCCTATAAAGGCACTGGTACTCCCACGCACCGACGGAACACAGCAGGCTGTTTGGCGTCGGACTTTGGTAGGAGGGTGGTCGAGAACCAGACGGCCCTTTACGGAGCCTACCACACCGCATGAGACCATAGGACGACACCTCAGATTTAAAAAAAAATGAAGTGACGTTGCCTGGGATGGATTACTAAGAGGCAGGTCTCATTTGTGTTTCCTTAGTCGCCTCTTACGATACCCACGGAAAGAAATGGGATGGTGTTATTCTCAACCGATCACCACACGGCAAAAACGATTAAGTTCAGCTTGGGTAAAAAAAGTTTTAAAAAGATTTTAAAAAAAATCATTTTTTTTAAAAACAAGTCTTACTTCCATGCTGGACTGGGAGTCAAAGAAAAACTAAGAATGTGCCAGCTACCTACTCTTTCTAGGTATACAGTGATAATCTGTAAGTGGCACACGAAGGTTTGGCTGTATAATGGGGGAAAGGCTAACCATCTTTTACAATTATACAACTTGTTCCATCTGATAACTCTTACAATTTGTGTCCAACGTGGCATCAAGTAGTTTGCTAGACCCACTGATGCTCTGCCTACCCCGTTAGGGATTTTAAGTTCAATTACTTAACATACTTTGCTGACCTTAGCCCTTAAGTTCAGTGGTTTTTATGCTAGACTTAAAGGGCCCAAAGTTAACTTTGGGCCCAAAGTTAACAAGTTGAATCGTCTGCTATGTGAGCGTATGTATGTAAGTAATCTAATGCCAGATGTCCAAGTCTCAGGTTATCTATGTCCTTCTCGAGCCGTGACACTCCCATATGTACTTAATCTGTTTTACTCCAGGGTAATAGCCTTACACCCTCCGGACCAGAAACTTCCTTCGTAATTTCGAGCCGTTGTTTTTAAATGCTCAATTAACATATTTTGCTGACCTTAGCCCTCAAGTTCGGTCGTTTTTATGCTAGAATTAAAATTATCTGCTACTTCCAGGTATTGGGCGGTTAAATATGTTATTTAAACTTGCTTTGCAGTTACATATTTAAATTTAAATAATTTTTTTAATATTTATAATCAACACTAATAATAATCACATTGAAAATACAATGTTAATCTTAAATCTAACAAGTTACCTATTTGACTCGAGAATTTAATGTCAAAAGTTGTAATTTAAAGCACCAATGAGTACCTAAACTTAGGACTAAGAAATTGTACGATTACTTTTTTTAGAGGTGCAATAAAACATTATGTTTTTCGCTTTATCGTCGTCGATAGGTGTCAATGAAACTACACCCAATCTACACCCCGCGTTCCACTCACAGGCGAGGGCTGAAAATCAGTGTTGCCAGTCTGAAATACAGACTGACAAAAATCGCTGAGCCCAGGTCTTTTTACTCACTGCAGCATCCATACGCAAATTAATCTATTTATATTGTTTGTATTTTTGTTTATTTTAAATGTTTGTTTTTTATGTCATTTGTGATCGTCTAAATGTTTGTATCTGTGTGCTGCATAGTAAAATAAACGTTTTATCATTATTATTATTAAACGTAAGATACGATTTTCCACTTTATATGGTAAAACATAAGTCTGTGTCGATATATCAATCTTTATTCGGTTTTACTGTACAATTAATTGATTACTATAATGCTTTATTCAGGGGTTCCCAACCTTTTTTTGTCTACTGCCCACTTTAAGAATAAATTATTTTTTAACGCCCCCCTTTTTAAACATACTTAAAAACCGCTAAGTACTTATAACTGATTATTGAAACGCAACTTTATAGTATTCGGACAGAGTATCTTTTATTGAAAATAAAACAAACATAATCAATTCTTATATAAAAACTAATGTGAAGGTTGAATCTGATGCTGTTCAATAAGTTTGTTGATATCAGGTTCCAATTTACTCAAAAACAGCCGCAAGTCGCCACGTTCGGTAACACGCAAACGATTTCTCTTTTTAGTAAGCAGCGTTGCCACAGCACTAAAACCACGTTCACACAAATATGACGATGGGAATGCTATCAAGAATCGTTGAACAATTGACCACAATCCAGGGTACAATTGCAGGATCGGTTTTTGAAGCCAAAATTCTTGATATCCATTTTTGAACTTGATTTTTATTTCTTCGTTTGTTGTCAATTCTATAAGTTCTTCTTCCAGCTGAGGTGACATTGCTATGTTGACATTTGAAAACGGATCTAACACCCAGTCTGGTATTTCCAAGTTTAAAATGTCCTGGTATCGTTCGGTGAAGTCAATGTGGAGGTTTTCCAAATGTTGGCAGTAGGCAAACAAGTCGTCGTTACTGCAGGATACTGATAAATTCGGAAAATTGTGAAACTCACGTCTGCCCATATTCTTTTTGTGCAGAAGCAGTTTGGCTGCGAAAGCAGCAACGACATTTTTTGTTTTAATTAAATTTAGTTCATCGCCTTGCAGTTGGAGGTTCATGTCGTTGAACAATTTATACAGGTCTGTCATGTAAGCTATATCATTCTTTGATGTTATGAGCTTGTTGCGCAGTTTTGTATCTTTAGTTTCCAAGAACTCTATCACAGAGTCAAACAGGTTGTAAAATCGAATCAGACAATTGCCTCTTGACAGCCAACGAACTTCAGTATGAAGCAATAAACGGTTGAAATCTTCGTCATTAGTAACACAAAGCTGATGAAATAATCTATCATTCAAAGAGCTGCTACGGATTTTATTGACTGCTTTGATGACATATTGCAGTGATTGAAATAGTCGTTCACTTAAGTTTCTAGCAACCAAATGTTGTCTATGAATAACGCAATGTATAGCAAGGACATCTGGAATTTTATTTTTTAAGTACGCTATGAAGCCTTTATGGCGCCTGTCATAGCCGGAGCGCCATCCGTAGCAACTGATATAATATTTTTCAAAGGAATCTCTTTCTCTTCACAAAACTTTTCCAATGTATTGAATATGGTTTCGCCTTTTGTATCTGTCTCCAAATTTCTGGCAAACAATAGTTCTTCACGTATTTTCTCATCTTTAATAAACCTCACGTAAGATAGCAACAACGCTTCATTAGTTGGTAAAGTGGACTCATCGAGCTGAATTGAGAATTGACTAGTCCTCAGATGATTGCACAATGATTCTTCAATGTTTTCAGCCATTTCATCAATTCGTCTTTGCACAGAATTATTACTCAAAGGAATTTTTCGGATAATATCTGCGGCCGGTTTATGAAGCACAGTAGTTATTACTTCCTTTATTGCTGGCAAAATTAACTCTTCTCCGATGTTGTGTGGTTTGCCTTTTTGAGCAATTAACAAAGAGATATTGTACGAAGCTCGAAGTCCGTCGTCATCTTGCTTAGCAGCCGCCGAAAATAGTTTTGATACACTTGGCTGAGTATTATGCTTCTTCTCTAGGTCTTGAAAATATGCTACATTCTTGTCTTTCTTATCTGGATGCATTTTATTCAAATGATCTTGCAGTCTTGAAGGCTTCATTGCTTCGTTCGAAAATGTTTTTAGACATAGAAGACACAAAGGCGACGACGGGTTTGTGGGATTTTCAATAAATCCGAATTTAATATATTCCGCAGAGTATTGCCGTCTCTTTTTTTTTACTTCCGACATTGTTTTGTTTTGAGAAATACGTAAGTGTTATAATGAAGTACTGCTTATCTATTATGCGCGAAACCGCAAATGAAAATAAAATAAATTTACGTCGTTTATATAGGATTGCATAAGCAGCACGCACCAACAGGAATAAGACAAACGTGCATAAACTCGTTTATCTCATTCGACGCCCAATCGTACTCGACAAGCAAGAACAAGTATTATAGAACCAGCCGATTGATACAGGAATGTACAAATCGGATTATTTAACAAAAACTTGTTAAAACATGATTGCCCGCGGTCTATTATATCGAACCGAGTTTGAGCTATATCTTAATTAATATTAGTTGATGTTCACAAGATGTAGTCGAGAGTCGAGAGCTCAGTCGGTGTCTAAGAGTCTTCCTAGCTAGGTAGATGAAATTATAAATCGACCCCAAAGCCCTACACAACGCCCCCTTTTTTTTCTGGGTCTCTTACCGCCCCCCTTTAGGCCTGCAGCGCCCACAAGGGGGCGTTATCGCCCACGTTGGGAAAGACTGCTTTATATCAACATATTATATGTAGTGATATACAAAATTACAATTATAACCACTATTTTTAGAGGAAAATTTATGCCATCATTTTAATTCATCTAATATCCCCACGCCTACATCAACCATATTTTATCAATCAGATATCGACATTTACCTAATAATAGGTAATTGATACAACATTCTTTCACAGATCAAAAACATCTGGTTCAGATAAATAAGTGCCAAAAGATCTAACCCTGAGGGACAAACTTGAAGAATTCGCTTATCTGTTATACGTTTAGGAAAGCCGATGGTTACAGTTATCTTTTTCCTTAAAGATCCCGTTATTTTCCGCAGAGGACTCACTTTCCCAGGAGGAGAGTCAGGTATCTCGGTACCAGACACGATGTGCACCCCCAAATCTGTGGGCATCTCCGTCGACACCAACACCTACGAGCCCCATCTCCTCGCTGGCACCATGGCGCATATGATTGGTCATAACATTGGTAAGAACTAAGAAAATAATCACAACTCTGCTTTAATTTTATTTGGAGAGAAATTACATACCTATTGTCAACAATTAGACTGTGCGAACAAAATAATGTAAAGTTGACAACTGAATTAACCACATTTCAGCGAATAAAGATATTTGATTAGATAAACTACAAGAAAATAGCGTAAATATATTTTGAGTGCCTAGATAAAACAGTAGTTTATTTCTTTTATGTCTAAAGTGCTATAGTCAGTCACATGGGCCCTTAATATTTATCCGACATACCTAAACGTGTTAGAGGAAAAAGTAATCTCAACTAAAATTAGAGACACGTTTTTCATTCAACGAACATATATGTCTGTACAGAGAGTCACACATCAGGTTACCATATGCGTGCACTCTACGCTGTTGCGAGAAGAACGGTTTTGTAATGAAAATGGGGTAACCTTATGCGCTGGTCTCTGTAATTTTCATCAAATTTTTATCATGTAATTCTTCCAATTCAATTATTTACAAGTGTAACAATATAAACAAGAAATAGTACCTTTCTGAACCACTAGATGGCGCTGGCTGTTTTCTACAACGCGGTGTTAAAGTTATCCGCCGTTTTACTTGGACCAATGCTTTCAAGATACGATTAGTTCTATTTTGAACCGCTAGATGGCGCTGGCTATTTTCTACAACGCGGTATTGAAGTTGTCTGCGATTTTGCTTAGGTTCATTCGATGTAAATTCATATTCACTGGAAATCCTGGGGAACCGGGAATATTGGGATCACCAGCGGGTATTCGGCCGAAAGCTTTATTTCCAACTGTGCAAAGTAGACACAGTTGGCAATTTAGCTTTCGGCCGAATACCCGCGATCGGATCGTGTACCCTTGGGACTCAATAACGCCTAGTGCGCTTCGTGCCACGCGCGAACACCTAGTCGATATTCGCTAAATATTTTTGTTAGATTGCTCGATATTCGCTAAATAGAGAGCAGAAATGTATTGTACCAGCTCTCTACAATAACTTCTCTTTTCACAGGAATGAGTCACGATGATGGTCGCGAGCAATGCTTCTGCAGAGACTGGCATGGCTGCATCATGGCTCAGTCAATCGTAGGACTGGAGAATGTCCAGCCTTATAAGTTCTCCGACTGCTCCAAGAATGACTACATCAATGAACTAAGAGTCGGACAGGGATTGTGCCTACTAAACAAGCCAAATGAGGTGAGTCCCACAAGGGAAAAATCTTGGTTTTAAGTTTTTCCTCATGTTTATTACTTATTTTTGACTGTTAACACGTCCAATCTAAGCATAAAGCGAGTAAAATAATAAATCTACGCAAACGGTGCAGTGTATTAATTGTATTTAACTAAAAATATAAGTTAAAGTAGTAACACTTCAGCATCAACATAATTGTTATTGCTTGTTTTGCTTTCTTCTTTATTTATTTTTTTATTAAGTGTTATTAATAAAAAAAAAGCATCCACAGACTTTATGTCCGTGCCTTTGTCTAGATTAAGTTTTCTTGTTAATACTTGATTTTAAACTATAATACAATACTTTCCATAGAGGTTTACAATTTATAAATAAGTATAATAAATATATGAATACATAATGTATAATATATATATATATATATATATATATATATATATATTTAAGCGAGTGACGGTTCTTCGCTGTTGCATTCAGACCTCAAGGCATCTATGACGGCTGTGTCTCGACTTTTGATCGCCATTTTGAGGTTGTAATTGACCACTTTTTCCCTGCCTGCCGACTCTGCTTCTTTGATGAATCTGCCTATCGCATCGTTACCATCATCCGCATAATATTTGCAACTGGCGGTATGACGCGATATGGCAACTACAGCATGTGGGATACTGTCGTGTAGCTCCTGCCTGGTCGTTGTAGTACGCACGATCACCACCTTTTCGTACGTCAACCCTTGAGCCTCGTGTATGGTGAGGATGCGTGACCCGGTGCCCGATCCGTATCCTTGGTTTTGTAGAGTAGTCTTTTCTACCTGTGTATGAACAAGGTACAGGGTTTCGGACTGGGTTCGATCGATCTGTGCATCTGTATACCTTTCGAGTTTTAAGGAAGCCGTACGAAGTTTCGACGAGTAAATACCACTGTAGACTTCTCTAAGGGCAAATGCTACGTCAAGAGGGTTCCTATGGGTACACAGAAGCTCCTGCGTTATGGTACTCATTATTTCAGGGCGGCTGTATTTTAAAGGAAAAAGATTGTGTCGGTCAATATAGGGTAGTTGGTTTCTATCACCGATAAGCAGCAACTCACTTGCCTTGACAATTTGGGCAGCCATCATAATATCTCCAAAGTGGTTCATGAGTGCTTCGTCCACAACGAGTCTCTTGCACCTGTCCTTATTCGGTTCTCTAAGGCCATTAACTAGAACAGATGCAAGAGTACGCACCTTGGATCTGGCGACGCCTCCAATACGGCTTGCAAGTAAGTTTGTCTCTAAGGTCTTTTGCCGCTTCGGTTGTAGTTGTGACTACCAGGTCTTGTTCAACCTCAAAACGGTTTACAACCCAGGTTGTTTTGCCACATCCAGGAACTCCATTTATCCATGATATGTTTGGCGCCTTCCAGGACTCGAAAGCTATGTCATCGGAAGAACCTCTCGAAACCTTATCAGACACTTCAAGGATCCTGTCGTCTAGCATTACCTTCGTGCATCGGGCTGTAACGACTATAGGATCTTCTGAAGGGGTTTCAAACGTTATTACTCCCGATATTCTAGTTTTTTCTTCGTCCAGAGTCACAAAGCCACCAGTCTTGCTATATGCAACCATATGCCGACTTATTTATTTGCCTTTAAGGACTTGGCAGGTGTCGCTGTTATATATTGTTGCATCTGCTTCCTCGAGTCTTACCTTAAGCAGTCTTTCACAGCCATTGTAATCCGAGACTGCTCCTTTGGCATGTCCAACCACCATTGCGTCTACACTAATCTTGCGGGAGGTTATCGTGGTGTCACTCTCTCCTAACTTTGCGAGCACGGAGCATGCTTGAGCGAATTTGGTCTCTTCTGTGCTTCCTTCAAATACCACTACCGTTTTGTTGCGACATCGTACAAGTCGACAACGGTAGCTTGCTAGTTTGATTTCCGATAACGCATTAAATGTCTTGCGTTTCATGCTCGTTCTGAAAGTGCTGCCATTCAATAGAGCTGCGAGGCCTGGTGATAGTGTTATATTTCCTCGGTTTGTGACGCTACAGAAGCCTATTCCTAGCCTCTCTGTGTTACTGTCCATGAATAAAGCTACTCCACGAATTCTTAGTCCGGGTTCGCCTTGCTCTCCGTACATTAATAATTGGTGGTCATTTCCCCTGTTGGTTTAAGATTCTTTTGTGTGACTTGGACGTTGGTGCAGGGCGTTTCGGATGTTTGATATGAGGGGTACCGTGGTACTGCTGTTATTAAGGTGCTGTTACGTTTGGTGGCGATGCGAAATATAGCCTCCGTGTACGCGAGGAAATAGTGCCTTTTTGGCGATCGGTTATGATATTTTGTAACACCGATTTGTTTAGTTTGGTGTCCATAAGAATTTCCACGTCCATCCTTGCAGCCGCGAAGCGGGGACAGTCAAGTATTATGTGCCACACAGACTCACTGACGTTTGGATCACAGTCACAACCGGGACTGTCTTTTAACTTGAACCGGTGTAGGTACTCCGCTATTCCTCCGTGACCTGTCATAGCCTGCACTTGTATGGGTGTCAGTTTCATAGACCTCACCAAACTGTACGCCTCGGAGACATACGGGAGGAAAGTTTTCGTAACTGAACCTGTGCTGGAGGTTTCATATCTGTCCTGCCATTTGCGGACCGATTCCTCCCGGATCTTTTTTTAGTATGACAGGGGGACTTTGTCGTAGTCTGGGGCAGTAACTGATTTCAGTGCACCCGTTTTTTCAAGTTCGTCTGCTCGTTCGTTTCCAGCTGTGCCGATGTGAGCCCTCAACCAGAAAAGCCTGACCTCTCTCCCCTCGGCTCTAATCTCTTTTATATTGTCCTTAATGGATTTTGCAAGGGGATGGCTCAGCTTCAGATTTTTGAGCAGATCAAGTGAAGATCTCGAGTCGCTCAGTATGTTGACAGTCGAATCTCTGTTGCTTTTAGCCATCTCCATTTTAGCCTTGCTTTCTTCTTTGCCTTGCCTTGTATTAAATGAGTAACTTAAGCTATCCTAAATAGCTCAGTCTGTAGGTAGTTTTGCATTGCAAAAGGTGGCGTAGAAAATGTTTTGACACAATATTGTTTAGGTATGGCAGGTTAATAAAAATCCAAGTTCTCGACCTTGGAGGACCCAGGCGTTTATTTTATTTATTTTATTTTTATTTATTTAATAGATCACCAACAAGTTACACACCAACACTTAATTAAAATGGCACAAATTTATAAAAAAAGGCTAAATGGTAACCCAATTATAGGTGACAACCGCATTCAAAAAAAAAAAAATTTAAGTAACATTATACCAAGAACATAGTACCTAATATTATACCTTAAATCAAAAATCAAAATAAAACAGTCGCAGGGAAACAATTTGCAACATGAAAAGTTACATTTAAATTATACATATAAAACATAGTATTGAAAATTAAACATGGGTGAGCTACTTTAAACAATTTAGACCAAGGATTTGTTTTTTGATCGAAGCTTTGAAGGAATAGCTTTTATCACCAAAAATATCACAGCTGGAAGAATTGGCGTTAGCCGCCATCTTGAATTAAAGGTGCCAAAATTAGGTATATTTTAAATAACTTCTCAATTGTTTACTAAATCACAAAAGTGTCTATGAAGGGTTCTTAGAAGACAAAATTGCCTACATTTTTTGTATACGTGATTGTTCTGTAAGTCTTATAGGTAAAAAGTTACGAGCGAAATTCGGAGTCTCTAGACCCAGCGGTTTGGGCTGCGCATTGATATGTCAGTCAGTTAACCCCCTTAATCCCCTTAGGGGTAGAATTTCCAAAATCGCTGATACACGTGTTCATTATTTTTTAATCATCAGCCTACATACGAAGTTCTAAGATCATAACTTCAAAATTCACGGACTTTCATACAAACTTCCATCCCCTATTTAACCCCCTTAGGGGTAGAATTTCCAAAAATCGCTCCTTAGTGGATGCCTGCACTACATAAGGTATCTATGTGCAAAATTTCAAGTCCGTAAGTCCAGCGGTTTGGGCTGTGCGTTGTGTATCCCCCAGTCAGTTTATCATTTTATATATTACATTTTTGTAAATATTACCATTTCCGTCGCTTGTAACTTTTTACCTTTAAGACTTACAGAATAATCATGTATGCAAAAAATGTAGGCAATTTTGTCTTCTTTGAACCCTTCATAGACACTTTTGTGATTTAGTAAACAATTGAGAAGTTATTTAAAATATACCTAATTTTGGCACCTTTAATTCAAGATGGCGGCTAACGCCTGGGTCCTCCAAGGTCGAGAACTTGGATTTTTATTAACCTGCCATACCTAAACAATATTGTGTCAAAAAATTTTCTACGCCACCTTTTGCAATGCAAAGGCCTTTGCATTTCCCCACAGACTGGGCTAAAATGACAGACTCTTATTTCAAAGTATTAAAAATTTATTTGTTACTCATACTCATTCTATTAAATTTTTTAACGAAACGTTAGTGATTCTCCATATGAAACTGAACAACTTCACCCTAAAAATCCCTGAAATTGTCAAAAAATATTTCTATTGCTCAATACAAGTTGTATGGATGGAGAAGTGATTTTTTTCTTCCAGATTTGGACCCATGTTCCTTGAGGAAAGTTGTTCAGTTTCGTGGGCTGATTAACATCCTTTATTTTCGCTAGCTAATTTAAAATTACCCAATAAAATTCCAAATAAACTCTAAAACTTTCATCAGTGAAGTAGTTTCGACCAAACAAAGGATTATGTGTACCAATTTAATGCGAGATCAAAATGTCGTGACCCATCTCTTTTTGGCTCAACTTGACAAAAGACTGTAATACTGTCTTACGAGGATCTATTCATATTCATTGTGGCTTTTCTATTATACCATAAAATACTATCCACAGGTCATAGATCTAGTATAATGACCTAAGCTTACGATCTATCAACTTTTATGACTGCCATCGAACATTTGTTATTGACGGACACAATCTCTTATTACAATTCAAGGCACAATATCTTTAGCTGGCCAAATATTAACAATGCATAAATCAAAGTATTAGCCGACAGATGAAATTATCTGCTGAAACTTACATTGATTCTAAGGTCCTTTAAAACTGACCTAATGTGTTCAACAGCAATATAAGACGCACAATGAATGATAAAAGTAAGGGAAATATTATTTAAATAATGGTTTGTCGATTGGGGCCTTCCTGTGGCCAAAAAAATGGCTTACAGTACCCGCTCGAACGCGTACTTACGTACTTTTTTGTTTACACTTTACAGATTTCAATAACATAAAAGAAGTAACTTCAGCGTCTAACTGACAACGACTTCTTTAAAACAAATCTTGAAACATACGAGTACGAAGCCTATAATCAAAACTAAACAATCAGAAACGGTACGAATCAAAAAGCAAGATCATTTACCGTCAGAATGTCTCAAAACACAATAAATCGTAATAAAGATCCCTGAGAAACAACAAATCTTCGAAAACCTCTCCCCATCCAGCGAAACTCCGTCATGTCATCGGCACTGCCATTATAATGCAAAACAGATTTCCACGTCGAAAATTAATCAGCGCATTGTTTGTCAGTCTTCTAGCCCACTCCTTTAATAAAAGTTATGTTAATACTGGCCGCTTTCAGAATTATCTCTTCGTTTGCGAATATATTATAACGAACCAGCGCTCCCAAAGGTTTATTGGAATAAATTTACATATCGCCAAATGATAATGCAGTTCTGCTCTCCCGTTTCGATTTGCCGCGTTTACATATTTATCGAGAGATGATTGTGAGGTACGGGCCTTTATTCCTTCCCTTCGATTGCTACAACCTGTCTCTTTCCTTCGTGTTTCTAAAAAATGTATGCAGTAGAGGTTTGTACACGTAACATGTAAATAGAAGTCGTGCTGGTTGTCCTAGTTATAGTATACTGAGAGAGACAAAGCTAAAATATTCTATTTAACCCTACTCTTTTATGACAATTGATATCGTCTCGAATTTTTTATTCTGGATGTGTCTATTTTTGTAGTATCCATATCCATCATTCTGTCTAATGCACTCGAGTATGATCTCCAATATTTTTGTTTTCCATTACGTATCCTAAGACGTTTCGAGACATTGCGGGGGATTAGCTTTCAAGTTACCTTGGCTTAGTTTCAATAAATTAGTTTCAATAAATAAATCTTCAAATAAATCTCCTGACGTCTATTCACCTGTTCATTCGATATCTTCGTCTGTTACACTCTTCCCGTAATGTAAATCCGTTGTAGGCGTGTAAAAGTTTCCTTTGAACGTGTTTTCGTATGCTTATTTTGGGACATTTCAATGTCTATCTTCATGAAAGGTTTTATTACCTTTGTAAAAATTGTAAGAAACAAAGTAAGCCGCACTTTGAAGTGGAATGATTGCTTTCGCTTTTACAAAACGTTTGTTTTTGACATTGCTACTCTATTTTCCGTCGATTTCCTCTCAGGATTCTATTTGCTAAAACCATTTTGAAGGCGTTTTATTTGTACGCTTTTAGGTAACGTTACTTGTTTTGTACCTTTTATTGTAAGTTGAATTGAATATTCAATAGTGTATTTGTTACGTACTCATAACAACTGATATTTAAATCCCCATTAATTATAATTAGATAACTGTTATAAATATAAATTAGGTATACGCAAAAACAATACTAATCTCAATAAATTCTTAATTTGGACAAACTGTTGAATGTTTTGTGATCTTTTATTCTAAAATGACAAGACTACTCTCTTGTTCTCTTTATTTTGTCATTTGTATGTAGGGCAAGAGAGAGATGCATTGACCCTTTTCGATATTTAATTGACTATGAAACCAGAAAAGTAAAGATCTCTTAAACATACACCATGGACTTAGAGACTAGTAATATTAGGTCCATAGCTTACCCTACTTTTTTTCTTAATCAATCTTCAACTTTTTCAACTTTGCTCATCTGCCATAGCTGGTCATCCACCGTCAATGCGGCAACGGGCGGCTGGATGAAGGCGAAGAGTGTGACTGCGGCACCATTGCTGAATGCCAGAACTCCAACCCATGTTGCGACCCCTACACCTGCAGGCTTACCAAAGAAGCACAGTGCGCTTCTGGAGAGTGCTGCGAGAGATGCCAGGTAAGGATCTTATACCTGTTTTATACAAAACATAAAAAAAGGAAAAATAGGTACATCCTTTTCTTATTGTTCAGAGATATTTTCAAGTTAGAGCATGACCTAGATCACTAGTTCATTAGATCATGTTTTTTCAAGTTACATAATCTAATGGCATCTCAAATCTGCCTCGCCAAAGGCTATCAAATGGTGTTGAGTTAACGACTGAAAGAAGCCACCAACACCTTGTGTCTTGAACTGTATGATGTAATAGAGCTAACTCGAAGTGAAGAATACCCATTACAAATGGTTAAACTTAGGTTACCACCATGCTAAAGTAAAACAGAAGCATGTTTTGTATTTTAGTTTTTTGGTCAAGAGAAAGACACCGTCGAATAAGACGGAGAAAGTTTTGCCCTTTTTAAAAATACTAGCTGATGCCCGCAACTTCGTTTGCGTGTTAATTTAGATTTTTACATACAAAAGTTTTTCCCGCTAACTCCCGTTCCCGTGGGAATTTTGTAATATCCTGTTGCAACTAAGCTTTAAGTTTACTAAGGTACCTGCACGCTAAATTTCAAGCGTCTAACTTAAGCGGTTTAGATTTTTCATACAAAAGGATTTCCCAACTAACATTTTGGTGATAAGAATAAGTGCTACATGAGCTGTTTAAGAGAATTTTAAAAACCTAAGTTGATATAAAGGCGCTAAAAATAGGTGGTATAGCGTGCTGTAACTCTCTTTTAACCCTGATTTGGGCCCATGATTTTAACACCTAAAGTGATATAATAGTTCTATAGTAGTGATGTTTGCAGCGATAATACAGAGTTACGAGAGTGCTATTGGAGCAGTTATTAGCACTTTATGAGTTATGTTAGCTATTGACCGGTTACAACCGCAAGCAAAAGTAGTACATAAGTTGTAAAAACCACTATGATAACTTTTTTAGTAATACTTTAGTGGCTTCTAGATATAATATATATGTTAAGAATATATCGGCAAAGAAAAGTAGCAGTGCACATTACCTAAAGCGCCAACTGTTTTATATATTCATTACATTTGTGTTTTTGTTACTGCCAAGAGCGTCAAAATAACATCTAGTAACTATATAAATGTCCGACGCAGCGCATGCTGTGAATTGTTGTGAATTAAGACAAATAAAATAGGTAAGTCAGTGTATTTTCGATTACTGGCTTAATAATTATTGAATCTTACTGCGGTGTTAAGTTTTATGTAAGAATATATACTAGTTTTCATCTCAGTTTTGATACGCCTCTGAAATAAACTACTTTAGATGATATTCTGTAGAAAAAATACCGTCCCAGTTTTAGTTTTTTGTCCCAATTATGAAAAATAACATTTTCTGCTATGGTCTACATGTTTTTAAAATAAAAGTAACAATAAATTGTTTTAATATGAAAAGCAATTATTGCCTACAACAAGTTCATTTCCTGTAATTGTTTATAGGTTATCTTTATTTTAATGGCGTCCATTTGCAAGCACTGAAGGTTCCTGTTAACTCTAATATTGCTGACATAGTGTTTAAAGAATGATAGTTAGCACTTCTATGCCACTTGTAGTTCTGCAATATAGTTTTAAAACAGATAAAACGTCAAGTTTATAAGTTTAGCTTGCATAAAGGTGCTATGTGAAGCTATAAGCTGAAAATATTTAGGGTTCTGTAAGTTCTGTTTTTGTTTGTAAAATCCCTTTTTCTAATAAAAATAAAGAAGGAAAGAAATATCCCGCCAAAAACAAAAAATCAAAGCAAAATAGCATTATATACCTACTACTACTACCTACTTACAGGTACTCACCTACCTTTTAATACTATTTTTACTCATAATTGCCATAGGTACTCTTTCCTAATATTTTTTCTATTATCCTGAAAAGTAGCTTGCATGTTTTAAAAATAAACGCGAGTGCTAAAAAGTTATAGGTATGTAATGCTAATGATATTATTACATTTTTTTCTATTATTTTAGTGACTATTCTCATACCTTGGTACATACCTAGGTACTACTCAACACCGAGCCATACCGCCCGCGCGTGCACGAGTCCCCACCCACCCGCGCCCCATCATCCGCGCCCCATCACCCACGCCCCGAGCCGCGTCCAAATGTTATGAAATTATCCTCAAACTTTGATTATACGACTGATTATTTTATTATTTCAATGTTAAGTGTAATACTATTAGGCATTCTTAATAAAAGCACATTTTTTAAAGAGTAACAAGTTTTATTTTCACACAGTATGTAAAAGAGCAACTTCGTCGTCGGTAATATCACTTTCTTGTTGTACGGAACCTCAATGTTGGTTTAATGTTTGCGCTTGATGTACGTTTTCGAGGTCCGAGATATTTATGATCGTAACTTCTATTAATATCCTTCTGGAGCTTCATCAAAACTGTTGCCTGCAATCACATTAGAACTGTTTCCAGGAGTAACACAATTATAATTGCACTTAACAAGCGATTCTTTTCTTGTCACTGTGTTGTAATTTTTGCCCTTAATTAATGACTCGTCGCAGTGGTTTTGTGACGATTTAACTAGATCCTTATATACTCTTAAAGCTTTTCGCTTGACTCCGCCGGTCCTTTTTTCACTTTCCATGGTGGCATGATCAGCACAAATAATATTTTGGTAAAACCTCAGCTCCTTAGCATCACACGTAAATATTAAAATTCAAGTTAGGTTATATTAGATGTATAAGGTGATTTTAATTCTGTAACTCAACTTAAAGTGATTGTTAAAAGTTATAAGGTTTGCAAGTAATGCTTGCCGCAGTATAAAAGTAATTCAAAACACCACTGTATTACCTGAAGTCGACTGATTAACTCCAGTATATAACCTGCAATGATTTAAAGGTTGATTCTGACTCTTGCAGCATCTGGCTGTAAGCAGTTTATAATTAACTCTTTAAATACACTAATGGCGTTCTGGTTACCTCTTAGAGATCTATATAACTTATTAAGTGGTACAAAGTATTTAACTAACTCTGATTTAGAACATAAAGTGTTAGTAAATAACAGACAAAACCTTTTGGTGTTTTACTCTTCCTAAAGCTATAAAAGTAACCCTTAAGGTATTAAAAGGCATTTAACTAACTCTATTATGGCAAATCAAGTGATAGTAAGCACCTGAAAAACACATTGGGTGATTTACTCTTCCTTAAGCTATTAAGAAAGACCCTTAAAGTGATACAACGCATTTAAATAACTCTGTACAATGACATTAGTCGTAAATAAGTGTTAGCACACACCTTACGACCTCTTTAAGCGTTTTATACTTCTTAAAGCTATATGAGTTAGTTATTATTGGTTTCGACTAACTCCATTCTATCGTCTTAAGCGATTAAAATGTTCTTTATTACTGTTACTCCTCTTGAAGGTTTAATTATTTATCCGTAACACCACAGTAGAGTTCAATGCTATTATCGGAGCTCTAATATAACATTTATAAAACTATAAGTGTTAAAAAAAGGTTGACCTTAGCGCCAAAATGTTTGTTGGGTTTCCTGCTAATTCCCGTTCCCGTCGGAATTTCGGGAATTCCTTTCTTAGTACACCTCTACGGTACCTAAGCTACGTCCCTTCCAAATTTCAAGTGCCTACGTTTAGCCGTTTAGGCTGTGCGTTGATATGTCAGTCAGTCAGTCAGTCAGTCAGTTTCTCCTTTTATATATTTAGATAAAGAGAAATTTTCTATACCTAGATTCCTTACATTTTCAGAAATGTTCCCTTTAGTTCTTGTATTCTAAACCAAACCCTCTTTACAGCTGAAACCCCGCGGAGTAACCTGCCGAGATGCCATCAATGAATGTGATCTTGAAGAAACCTGCACTGGTACTTCAGGAGCTTGTCCACCAGATGCATACGTAAAGAACGGGCAACCTTGTGAAGAAGGCAAGGGGTACTGCTTCGCTGGACAGTGTCCTACTCTCAGCCACCAGTGTGAGACCATCTGGGGCACTGGAAGTATTGGTGCAGACATGGAATGCTTTGAGCAGTTTAATTCTAAAGGCGTTGTGACGGGACACTGTGGGAAAGACAGCAGCGGGAATTACATCAAATGTGAAATGGAGTGAGTATTCCTTTGTATTCCAGTTTCCCTAGAATATTCAATGAGACTCCTCTCTCGTGATAGTATAGACTTCCGAATCAACACAAGGAAAATTAACCCTATTAAATACTACCAAGTATTAATAGGGTTAACATATTTTTTGGGATAAACAACGTCGAATGCATAAAGCAACAGGATCTGTGTACTTTATTACTTAGTAAGCACCGCAGTTTTATGGCGTTCCCAAAACAATACTAACATACTGTTCGAATTTCCCAAAGGAACATCAAATGCGGCTCCCTGCAGTGTCAGCAAGGGAACCGCTACCCAGTCATACCTGGCATGGACGAGTACTACACGAGATCAGTCATCACCATCAAAGGAACTGAGCATGAGTGCAAGTAAGTTTTTTTTTTACCAGCCCATATACTTCCCCACCGAGAGGCACGAGCCTCCCTTCGAAACACGAAGGGGATTTTAGGCCATAGTCCACCACGCTGGCTCAATGCGGGTTGGTAGACCACTTGTCTTTCGAAAATGAATTTTCTTGGACGGGCGGGTTTCATCACGAAGTAAGTTGAGTTAAGCAAAGGTTTTGATGCGGTATCTATGAAGAGTACTGCTAAGGTTAGGTAAAACTGCATGTTTTTACCGACTTCAAAAAAAGAGTAGGTTCTCAATTCAACTGTTTTTTTTTAGATATTTGTTACGCGATTACTCCAGCAATTATGATTATAATAGGTATCAGAGATAGTCCCATATACATTGTATAGAAATTGAACTCATAGAAATGATATACTGGGTGAAAACAAACCTCCTAGCTATATTCAAAATCCTGAACCAGTATCACTCAAAGAACACATATAAGAAAAAAAATATATATTTTATATTTTTTCAATGGGAAAAGGTAGTTCATTTTTGCCTAAACGTAGACATTACTCCTACACCAGGCACGCGAGGGGTGCGGGCAGCGCTCGGGGGGTGCGCCCGAGTGGTGTCTACGTTTAGGAAAAAAAAATCCCCCCCCCCGCAAAAATTAAAATAAAAAAAAAGTGTCCAGTAAGTGATACTAGTTCAGGATTTTCAATAAAGCTAGGAGGTTCTTTTTCAACCTGTATAGATGACATTTTGGTTTGTGGCTATCTGCTAATAGGCATTGTTGGAATAGTTGGCTGTTACATTTTTATCGTGAACAACTGGTTGTAAAATATCGACCAAAACCACCGTAAGTGTTATAATATAGTGAGTTTTAACTATTGGCATTCATTTTAGATCGGCTGCTAATATCTTCGACTTAGCCTACTACTCTTCTGAAAAGCAAGTAAATTAAAAAGTAATATAAAGCACATTGCTCACACAATTGTTATTAATACACTGGGCGTCAAAAATAAGTAGTACAGTTTTAAAATTGCGATTTCTCCCAAACTATAAAACTTAGACCTTTGAAACAAAAAAGGTTAAAAAGAAAATTTAATCTTATTCAATAAAAACTTCATGCATTATAAGAACTTATAATGCTTGACTTTAAAAAAAACGAATAAATAAAAACACTTTTTTTAAACTGTTGAAAGGTGTTGTCTTACTTAGGATTTTTGTGTTTGACACATTCGCTGCTGATAAAGCAATTGTAATTGAAAAGCATAGGTATCTTCAGAGAGTAAATTTGACTAATCATGCCTCTTTCACCAGAAGAATGTGCAAGAATCTTAGCTTTTCTCGAAGTGGGCATCAGTATGCGTCGTACTGCAAGGAGGGTGGGTGTAACTTTAAGAACGGTTCAGCGAGTAAAGCAAAGGTACGAAGAGACTGGAAACCATCTAAGGAGACGAGGTAATGGCAGACCCAGGTGCACAAGTACCCGAGAAGATCGCTTTATTGTTTCCACTGTGTTAAGAAATCGACACCTTAATGCAGTTGAGGTTCAGCAACAGCTTCTTCGGACCCGAACAGACTACATCAGTGAGAGTACAGTGAGAAGAAGACTTGCTGAAGCTAACCTGAAGCCTCTAAGACCAGCAAATGGCCCCAAACTTGAGACAGAGCATCGCGTAGCAAGACTACGCTACGCCCGTCAACACGTACAATGGGGCGAAGAAGAATGGGCTAGAGTTTTATTCACAGATGAGTCTCGATTCTCTTTATACACTTCAGATGGACGGCGGAGAGTCTACAGACGACCCGGTGAGCGATACATTCAAGCTTGTATCTCGGAAAGAGTCCAATATGGCGGGGGCTCTGTACACGTATGGGCTGGTATCTCTTCAGAGAGTCGCACAGAGCTTGTGGTAATAGAAAATGGGACTTTGACTGGTGAAAGATATGCCTCGGAGATCCTCAACGAGTATGCAGGGCCATATTTAATAAATATGGGTGATGGAGCCATCCTAATGCATGATAACGCCCGGCCACACACTGCTCACCACGTACAAGAGTACATTCAGGAGGTTGGCATCAACTTGATGGCTTGGCCATCGAGAAGCCCAGATCTCAACCCGATTGAACACGCCTGGGATGAGCTTGGGAGGCTAGTCAGAAGGCGCAGTCCACCTCCTGCCACACTCAGGGCTCTAAAACATGCGCTGATAGAAGAATGGGAAAATATTCCCCAACACCGCCTCCGAAACTTAGTGTTCAGCATGCCAAACCGGATCCAAGCTGTAATTAGAGCCCGAGGCGGCAACACAAGTTATTAAATTGTGAAAAAGTTCCAAAACGTGAAAATTAAGTGGTTGACATATCGTTAAAAATTGATACTTTTTAGTATTTATCTTAATTTTAAGTTTGAAACTTTATTCATGCCAAATAAAATATAACTTTAATAAACTTCGTTAAGTTTACTATAAACTGCTTTTTATTTCATAAGTGTAACTACTATAGTTTAGGAGTAATTGCAATTTGAAAAGTGTACTACTTATTTTTGACGCCCAGTGTATGTACAGCACATGTTATTATCCTGTGTTTGTTTTTAGTAACATTTTTAATAATGTATGTTGCTTCTCACGTTCAATTGGCTTTTCTGTAAAATGTCACACGCCACAACGTGCAACACATTTTCAAAAAAATCTTGTATTTGTTACTTAATTATTATAAGGCATACTTCTCACCAGCTCATATACGTCCCCACCGAGGGGCACGGGCTTCCCTTCGAAATACGAAGGGGATTTAGGCCATAGTCCACCACGCTAGCCCAATGCGGGTTGGTGGACCGCTCGTCTTTCAAAAATTAATTTTCTTGGACGGGCGGGTTTCATCACGATGTTTTCCTTCACCGTTGAGCAAGTGATAATTATAAATCCGTACATAAATCAGAAAAGACGAATTTAGTGGTACAGGCCCGCACCAGGATTTGAACCCGCGACCTTCGGATTACAAGTCTGGCTCATTACCAATTGGGCATACTACAGGTCTAAATGCTTTATTTGGATGTCCAGAATTTAATACTGTCTGAGTATCTTCGTGGTATTCTATCACATAGACCATATTTACCAGTTTATTTTGTGTTTCGACTTATTAATCCTTAAGTTTTATTTTTATAGTCTTAATTGCGTGTATTATATATGATATAAGAGTAAATCACTCAATCATTCAATTGAAACATAATTTTGATTTAAGTAAGTACCTAAAGAAATATGGACACATATTAAATATATATTTGAATCTTAAATTTATTTATTTACAAAACTAACAACTTTGTTATATGAATAATTTTGTAATTCCTTTATCGTATTTTGTAAAGCCAATTACAGGTTTTATAGTTTTCACAGAATTCTGTGCTATTTACAAACTTTTAACCCATGTGGTGATCGGTTGAGAATAACACCACCCCATCTCTTTCCGTGGGTGTCGTAAGAGGCGACTAAGGAAACACAAATGAGACCTGCCTCCTAGTAATCCATCCAAGGCAACGACACTTAATTTTTTTTCTAAATCTGAGGTGTCGTCCTGTGGTCTCATGCGGTGTGGTAGGCTATGTAAAGGGCCGTCTGGTTCGCGACCACCCTCCTACCGAAGTCCGACGCCAAACAGCTAGCTGTGTTCCTTCATAGGCATTTTCTGGGTTAACTCGCTCCATCGTCGACCTCATCTTTGAGGTCAAGAGTTAACCCACTTATTATAAATAAAAAAAGACAGTTACCTAAAGCTAAATTTTGGTAAAATCTATTTATTGTAACAATTCTGCATACAAAGGCGTATTGTATAAAAAGCTGACTTAAATATTCCTGAATCACACAAGAACTTCTCATATAAGGGAAAGTTGTTCATATTATTTAGTACCTTACACCTACATATTTAGGATTCTTAGAGAAAAAAAATAATTTCAATGTGTTTGTTCTGAAAGTGCATTGTCTATTGCTTTAACTCGCTCGTGGAAAACAAATAGCCACGAAAAGTGTTTTAAATATAGGTCTAACATGTCACAAGTACTAACCAAGTCAGAGGCCATTAAAACTCTGACACCCAGGGTTGGCCAAGTTCTTCAAACACTTAACTAAACCTACACGATAAGAAGAAGGTACTAACCTCGAAAAATTCTTCCAGAGCTACGACCGGCGAGGCATCCCGTCCCGAAATAGGACTTCTAGGACTGGTCCGAGATGGGACCCCCTGCGGGGACAACTTGGTTTGCGTCAACCAAACCTGCAGTTCCATCTTCCCATACATCGACCACACCAAATGCCCTAGCGACCATAACAACAAGGAATGCTCCGCAAAAGGGGTAAGTTGAAACTTTTTTACGTGTCTTCTGTGAAAAATTAATTTAACCCGTAAGAGACGTCATTTTGTTGTGCACTATTGATACAGCACGCGTTTGAAAGGTTAATTAAGGTTTATTTTTAAATAAAAAACTTTGTCAGTTGTTACCGTTTTAAGACCCAATTTCACCATACTCCGTTAATCCACGATTAAGAAATTAATCAGAAAAAACGTCAAAAAATTGTACGAAAATGACATTGTCAAATCTCGGGTTAGCTGCTAATCGTCTGTTATATGTATAACTAACAGAGTATGGTGAAATTGAGTCTAGATCTTCTATCGGATGACGTAATATCGAACCAAATTGAATTGGTAGAAGTATTACAATTGACATTTCAAATCTGTCGGCGCACGCAACTTGGCTGTGACCGCTCAGTGAAAGACTCCACCTAAAAATCTCAAGGAGTACCCAAAAAGTCTTAAAAATTGTGGCCACCACATGTTGCCTATTGCTCTAAAATGAAATAAACATGGATATATGAGTTTTTTTTTCTGGAAAAAAAATTGCATTATCAACCATCAATATCTTTCAAAGATTGGAGTCATTTTGTAGAAAGAAAATTACCTACATCTTGCTTTTTTCCCATCATGGATTGCCATGTAATTTTTCCCATCGTTCAAAAAACTTCACAAAGAAAGTGAAATACAACAAGATAACTCCTTCACCTTCACAACATTCTCGAATAAACTTCCAAACTATTTAGATTTCCAAAGCATATCAGAATTTGAGAGACAAGAAGAGGAAGTTTAACATTTTCCAGAACTTGAATACAAACTTCAGTTACACGTGTTCCCGTCTCTCGCATATTTATTCTGTAGCAAACTTACATCCAGGGCCCCGATTCCGTAACTTCAGTTGTGTGTCGATGGAATGATCGCCATTTTATCCGTTCAGATGGCGAAATTGAGAACTATCCAACTTTCATACATCTAATGACGGCTGCTTTGATTGGTGGCGCCACCACCAACTGAATTTTCAGTTGCTAGGTAGTTTACAACTTTACGTTCGGTTGGCGGTGGCGCTACTGGTCGGGGTGGTTGTCAGTAAGTATATGAAAATTAAATAGTTCACAATTTCGTCACCTGACCAGATAAAATGGCCTCCATTCCATCGATACATAACTGAAGTTACAGAATCGGGGCCCTGATGTAACGTGTGTAGAAAGAGCTAGAACTTACTGGAAGCGAAATTGTCTAACTTATCTGAAGCTTCTAGCACTTTAATTAAATACTAAAACGGGTCTAAATGCGCGTATATATCATGATTTTACCTACGCTCCCGACGTTTTAGCACTTTGTACGCACTTGCATATATTATTTGAGATTTTTATCAGGGAATAAAGAAATATACTACTACTATATATTACTTAAAATTAAATTATACTAATTTAAAATATATATATTTCGGTCAAAGTGTAGAAGCGTCTGACAGAAAATAAGTTGGCAGCATTTTTTGATATCCTTTTAATTAATTGTAACCTCTTTGGCTTTCTCTTTGTCAATCTAGCTCATGAGCTATATAGTGGCTATATATTAGGTAGACTATATATGAGGTAGACGATATAGCAAGCTCATATAGAAGAAGCCTCTCCTATATCTCTCTTTGATCTTCTGTTAATGACGTACAGTCTGTTTTCTCATTAAAGTATGTTCCTTGCTGGTGATAAGGTTCAATTTAGAATGAACATGGCCCTTTAACTAATTGAAAACTTTCACATAATCTAAATATATAAAAGAAGAAACTGACTGATGACGACTGACTGACATATCAACGCACAGCCAAAACCGTTGGGTCTAGAGATTCCAAAGATAGAGATTGGCACGTAGGTTTCTTATGAGGTCTAGGGGATTTTACGAAACTCACCCCCTCTAAGGGGGTGAAACGGGGGTTCGAATTTTGTATGGAGAAAACAATTTTTTTTTACTCAAAACTTCGTGTAGATATACCTTGAAGCAAATAAACGAACACGTGTTTCGCGATTTTTCGAAAATCAAAGATTTAAATAATGAAATGGGTGACAAAAAAAGTTCTTTGCGCGAGCGAAGCCGCGGGAAAAAGCTAGTAAAATAAATAAAAAATGGTTTATTGTCACAAAATACAAATAATCGTATTATTATTCTAAATAATACTGTGACAAAGGGAACAAGCTCAGCTTGAGCTGCAGTGGAACCAGGTTCCGTGTAGCGCTGTTTTTCATCTTGCCTCTTTTCCTATGTTGGTATGCAGGAATACAGATATATTGGGAAGATTATGTGAGCTCATTAAAATTGCGAAAAATGACTAAACTAAACCACAGGTATTCCCCCAATCTCTTCTTCTAAATTCTAGCAAGATTTTTTTCAATACAACACGCAAAATCTGAAATATCTCTCAACCAACTTACTTTCAAGCTGAAACGTATAGGAGATTTCACATCAAGCAGAGGTATTCAACCATTCAGAAGGGTGTAACTGCATTGGAGCGGGCAGCATCGCAATCGGATTTGCGACCGAGAGTTGGCCGCCCCTGCAATCCGGTTAGGGACTATGTTAGTAGAATGTTTGTAGAATATGCACAGGTATATCTGGAGTTCAGGTTAACTAAATCTTTAAACAAGGATGAAGTCCTAACATTTTGTGAGAAATTATGATGATCTGTGGAGTTTTAATTAGTGTATGGTAACGTTGACAAATACTGAAAAATTACTGCACAAGATGCAGGAAAGCAGTGTTGTAAAAGTGATATAGAGATATAGGTCCGTAGTAGAACGCGACTCAGACTCTGATCTACACTTAAGTAGCAGTCATCTTTGTCATTTTAATAGTGAGCGAAAGAGACAATCAATACTTAAATATAGATCAAGAATTGAGTCTCCTTCTGGGCCTTAGGCACCATGAATCTGAAACAGTCGCTTCTTCTGAGTTTTAACTCCCACACATTACTTCAAACCAAGCGAAAGGCTGTGAGGAAACCGCTATGAGTCCACAATCACCCGGTAAACGCGAACGAGCCCCAAATGGGCTGGTCATAATGGTAACGACCCCTCTTTTACCCCATCGCTTAGGGCAGAGTAAAAGATAACTTTATCCCATAAAAACAAATCGTGTTAATCTTGACTATGGATGTGTTAGTATTTACGAGTATGTACAGTACATAGACGTCACTGAAGGAGGGAGTTCAAGTGAAACGATTAAGTTCAGTTCACGAAAGTCCGTATATTATTACTTAAAACATACAAGATTGTTACAATTTTGGTTGTCGGAAAATATATACTTATAATCCGCGAGCCGAGCCGCTTGCGCACGTTCCTGACTATACTTATACGTACATATGTGCTAGATAGGTCGCTACAGATGGTAACATCTATAAAAAATTTTAATTATCTATAATCTTCAAATTCATAGGGATTTTATGTAGAGGTGTATGCTACACGCAGAAACCTACGACAAATTCAATGGAAAAATGAGTTCAAATTGAGCATATTGTTTATATTTAAACTTCAAAGCTCATTAGCTAATCCTGGGTAATCTACCCATGTGGTTAGGCTGCTTTGTCTATCAAAACGGCTTTCAAACTTTGCAAAACGGCTATCAAAACGGCTTTTGTGTAGGTAGCTGACAGCCTGGATTAACCCATATGCTACATAATTTTCCCAAATTCCCACGAGAACGAAGTCCTGGGCGCAAAGCTAGTTCCAAAATAAAACCGCTACCTGTCCCCATTTTACAAGGTTCCTATTGATCTAAGTTGACAGGGACAGCTAAAACCTTGCGTCCAACTTTGTGGGTAACCAGTTTAGTGATGTCGTCCGGGAAAAATCGAATAACCGAGCACTCTAACTATTAAAACTGGCAACTCTACTGCAATAACCTAATGTGTTCTAGTCTAGGAACTACAGAAGGTACAGAAAGTGGGTTGTTTACCGTTTGCTTATGCATTTTTGAAGACCTGCCGCGCGATGTGTCTCAGGAACGAATATTTTTGGGTCTCACATGAACGCTTTATATCGCAACATACGTATTATAGAGTAGCTTTTTATTATACAGAGTAGATTCAAATGAATCTGCTTGTAAAACTGAAAAAAAAATTGACTTTTTACAACGACAGTCGACTAAGTTTCGTTGTCTTTAACCCGTTTATCACATAGCAGGATACAATTGAGTATGATGGAAAATTTAGCTGGTCAAGTTTTAGTTATTCGTATAA
The DNA here is from genome assembly GCA_949987775.1 of Aproaerema taeniolella. Lineage (NCBI taxonomy): Eukaryota > Metazoa > Arthropoda > Insecta > Lepidoptera > Gelechiidae > Aproaerema > Aproaerema taeniolella. The sequence goes on along the minus strand of OX465252.1, from coordinate 19,330,866 downwards.
GTTGAATAGACGAATTTTTCCGATTTTATTGCGAGGATGTGATAAGTACATATTTTGTCATTTCATATCAAAAAAGCCTCGGAGTGTACATTGAATGTAACGTCAAGATGTTTAAAAGACATCATACGACGCTGTGCCTATACCCTGGCAGAAATGACATCAGTGTATGAACGAATAAACGAATGTTATACGTTAAGTATTGGGCAAAATTGTTAAACACACATTAATTTTGGCCAACTAATTGAAAATATACATCATCGAAATACACCACCACCAACACGTCAGTTAGTTAGTTTAAGAGTTTTAATTCAATACCTCGTAATTGGCCAACTCTGACTCGCTTCGGACGTCGTTAATTATAACTTGACCAGTCCCCCAGTAGATGGCCCAAAGTGAATTTAAAAGCGATTTAACAAATTGGATGTCATCCACGTAAGCTTTCTCCTGATACAAATTATTTTAAACACTTGATTGTGATTTAACATTTTCAAAACGGACTTTAAACAAATGCACGCCGCCAATGGTAACTACCTCTAAAAACAAAAAAAAATAACTTTCTATATTCCTTCTTTCCTTACTTTCGTGTAGGTATAATCAAGTATGTGGCAAACTTGAGTAAGCCTGTTGTCAGAGGTTTCAAATCGCCCAATGTCCTCTGACTTGGTTAAAACGACTTTGCAACTGTCTTTCAATCATTAAGCAATCATTATGAAAAAATGTCGCCTGAATGTTCGATTTTCCGATTGCCACAGTATGAAAACCGATTTCCTTCCGAAAATTCATTACGGTGATTCAGTTTCAGAGATAAATTCATAATTCATGTCCTAAAATTTATCTTGATAAAAGTCACTTCATAAAAAAATCGTTTCAAAAAATCGAAGGTCTTCAGGAAAATTTGAATTTGTATCTTGAATTAAAATCATTTTTAAAAACTAAAGTCGGAGAAATAGAAATTGAGATAAATACACGAAGAACAAATCTCGTAAAAGCAACGAAAAATCTGGTGCTATATGATACAGGCATAAAAAAATTTTACTACTTACCTAGTTACATTATTTTTAGTAATGGTTACTATATTTACGTAGCCATTACTAAAATTTTAGAAGGTGCTAAGAAAATTATGGTTTAGGCAACACTTTCTTTGATAAATCCCCGACGCAAAAAGAGAGGGGTGTTTAATAAGTTTAACGTGTCTGTCTGAGTATCTGTGTATCTGTTTGTGGTATCGTAGCTCCCAAACGGATGAACCGATTTTCGTTTAATTTTTTTCTGTCATAGATAATTTTATCCCAAGTGTTCTGAGCCATGTTTCATGAAAATCTGTTAAGCCGTTTAAAAGTTATAAGCAATCGAATGTTGGGGGTGATTCAAAATTTTTAATTTTAGTATTATTATTTTCTCAGTGTAAATGGTTTTTTTTCTCTTTTTTCCTCCCGCTAATACCTTACGTCTTAAAGCACTTGAAGTAAAACAGGGAGTACACACGACACGTGTGTAATTAGCATCTCGCCCTGAATTCACTAATGACCGCCAACTTTTGGGTTCTATGGAAAACACTGTTCGAAGTTAACGCGTCGACAGCGGATCGCATGTTGGATTGTTTGGGTTTTGGATTTGACTGGATCTTGGATTTTGGTCCAATTTTCTTCCATACACTCACGCCTGTAATCCCTTTTGGGGTGCCTACCCCACGTCATGTAGTCATGTAGAACGTCACGTCATGTAGAACGTCATGTAGTTCGAGAACCACTTGACGTCACATTCGACAATAATTCTGAGGGTTATTAGATGGAACATGAGTATAATGGTAAAGTTTGTCAGCCATTCGCCATGATACAGCAAAACCCTCGCCTTTTTTTTATTATTATAAGATGGGTTAACTCTTGACCTCAATCATTACCATAAAGGTCAAAGATGAGGTCGACGATGGAGCGAGTTAACCCAGAAAATGCCTATAAAGGCACTGGTACTCCCACGCACCGACGGAACACAGCAAGCTGTTTGGCGTCGGACTTCGGTAGGAGGGTGGACGCGAACCAGACGGCCCTTTACAGAGCCTACCACACCGCATGAGACCATAGGACGACACCTCAGATTCAGAAAAAAAATGAAGTGTCGTTGCCTGGGATGGATTACTAGGAGGCAGGTCTCATTTGTGTTTCCATAGTCGCCTCTTACGACACCCACGGAAAGAGATGGGGTGGTGTAATTCGTAACCGATCACCACACGGCCAAAAACCCTCTCACTTACTGCCTTCTTATGCCTATAAAGAGTTGGCAGCTGATAAATTATCTCCCAGTCCAGCATGGAAGTAACTTTATTGTGGCCTGGCCTCAATAAAGCGTATAACATTAATTAATGCTCCTCGCGTTGGTCAAATCCTTGTGACTGGACAAGGTCTTACATGAATAGCACTATGTCTAACCTCCCTTAAGAGTTTGGTCTAACTTGCTCTCCTTTGTAGTGAAAATGGTCTAAAATGAATGGTCCACATTGGATTAGCAAAGCAGAAACAACATAAAATGTGCCAATTGCTTTTCTGCTTCGGGTTACTATAGAATAATTAGATTTTGTGAAGTTATTTACCTACTTAAGTACATGATATTGACAAGAACCGACTATATAGGTACCTAAGTAAAATATGTTTTGTTTTGAGTTGTTGTTTTTACATCGATTTATCTTTGCTTTGAAGTTTTAAGCCGTAAACAAGCGCGCGGCGCGCGTTTTTCATAAAAAGAACTTTAAAAAAATACGTGGTACTTAATCATAAAATAATAATATTTATTATAATAAGTACAGTAAAAACCCTCTGTTCCGTTTGCGATGCCCTATATAGGGCTCATAGTTTTAAGATATTTGCAAAATGACTCGTGGAATAAAGAAATTGAATTGAAATTGGCCAAGACGTTTTGTAGTCTCGCTCCTTTCCCAAAAGTGAACCTTAAAACAGTCCCCAAAGTACTAATAGTCAGTCAATTTCGCCCTAATTTTGTTAGTAAGCAGCAAATTCAGCGCGAGCATACTAAACCGCCATTTATAATCCTATCAGTTTGATCCTATCGCAGTGGTTCCCAAACTGTGCGCCGCGGCGCCTTGGTGCGCCGTCCGTAGATATTATAGAGGGAGGCGCCCGTGAGGCGTCCTCTGTACCATATTCCGATCCGAAATCTTAACTTAAGGATTGGCGGCTACAACATGAACACTCCAACGCTTTGAAAAAACGTGTGGAGACCACAAAACCCAACCTATCTCATTGACTAGGTAGCTGTTTTTATTTTAATTGAGTATTCTAATGAATAAATAAAAAACTCAACTTCATATTGTGATTACGTACGTACGTAACAAACATCATTGTAGCAACCTATTACTTTCAACTGTATCTATCTATTTCGAACTGTCTAGCTACGTTAGGGTGCCAAGACCTAATTCTGTAGTTATAAGTTTTTTTTTTTTTATAAGATGGGTTAACTCTTGACCTCAATCTTGACCATAAAGGTCAAAGATGAGGTCGACGATGGAGCGAGTTAACCCAGAAAACGCCTATAAAGGCACTGGTACTCCCACGCACCGACGGAACACAGCAAGCTGTTTGGCGTCGGACTTCGGTAGGAGGGTGGTCGCGAACCAGATGGCCCTTTACAAAGTCTACCACACCGCATGAGACCATAGGACGACACCTCAAATTCAGACAAAAATGAAGTGTCGTTGCCTGGGATGGATCACTAGGAGGCAGGTCTCATTTGTGTTTCCTTAGTCGCAACTTACGACACCCACGGAAAGAGATGGGGTGGTGTTATTCTTAACCGATCACCACACGGCACAAAAGTGCGCCACGGACTGAAAAAGATTGAGAATCCGTGTCCTATCGGGTAACTAGCACAACTTAATCAATTCAAACTCATCGCGACCATTCAGCGGAACCCCGAACTCAAATTAATTTTGACCGGAACTCCGGTTAAGGCTAATGCTGGAGGAAGCTACAGGCACATGTATAGCATGCTATGGCTGAAAGGTTATTGCTGGGTTCGAATCCCAGTCAGGGCAAATATTTGTGTAAAAAGCTCGTTCTCGGGTTGTGGGTGTTTGTGTCTGACTTTATGTGTGTTCCGAGGGACCCACGACACAAGTTAACACCTTAATGTGGGCCTTTGAGTGTATGGTGTTTTTTTAGCTTTCCGCCCGCGGCTCCGCCCGCATGGACTACAGGTTATATCGTGCCCAACTGTTGGATAAAATGTAGCCTATGTCCTTTCCCAGCCTCTAATCTATCTCTGTACCAAATTTCATCAAAATCGGTTCTGTAGTTTAGGCGTGAAAGACGGACAGAAAGACAGTCAGAGTTACTTTCGCATTTATAATATTAGTAAGGATTTATTATATTCATGGGATAACTGGAGTGGTGATGGTGTCATGGATTATGGGCAAATATACGTACCTCAGATATGAAACCAAAAAAGCGAAGGGCGAATATTTTTACGTTTTGAAAGTTTGGTTTTTTTGGTTTTTTTATTTTCACATCTACCAAAATGACCTTATAATTTTTATGTTGATTATTTTTTATGGTACCTACTAGTCATTCATTTTGTCTTTCTTTCTTTCTTCCTTTATTCTTTATTGTACACACAAATACATATTCAAATTACACAAAGAAAGGACATGTACAACGGCGAGCTTAACTCAAGCAATGAGTTTTCTTCCATTCTTCATAAGTTTCTTGATATTTGTGTGCAAAAGATACAAAATAAACGCTGTCTGTCTTAGACTTTAGTTTTCAGTGAAAGAGTGTAATCTTTATTTGAAATAAAAAAATAAAAAAAGATGCTTAATACATTAAGATTATGTCTTCAACGCTCATAACTACTGGTATCACAATGGGTAACAATTAACCAATGCAAGTGGTTACCTCAATAACGATTAAACAATTCAAAGCATTATCGGTTTGAAAGTACTGTAGAGAAGTGAGCAGTGTCTTCGCTCAGTTTATCACCCTTTTTATCAGCCCATATACATCACCACCGAGGGGCACGGACCTTCCTTTAAAATACATATGGAATTTAGGCCATACTTCACCACGCTGGCCCAATGCGAGTTGGTCAAATAACCGCGCGGCCTTTTGACAATGAATTTTCTTAGACGTGCGGTTTTCATTACGATGTTTTTCTTCACTGAGCTACTGACACTTAATGAAAAATCCATTCATAAATCCGAAAAGACGAATTTAGTGGTACAGACCCCACCAGGTTCTGTACCCGTAGCTTCCAGTTACAAGTCTGGTTAATTACCAACTGGGCTATGACCCCGATTTCCACCCTTAAAAGAAACTAAATAACCCATGAAAGTGCGTGATACTCTCAGTTACAAATTAGTCTGGGGGGCAGCTCCGGTCGTTCGCTAAATGGATGGCTTACAACTTCCAGGGCAACAGATAAAGAATGACAGGAGATTAATTTATTCCGTGTTTGTTACCAATTTTATGCCTCCGATACCGGGGTCCACATTTTTTTAGCGGACGGGAAAAATACGACGCATTCATCTTAATTTCTTGAGGGAGAATCTAAGTTAAGGAATTTTCTTGCTGTAAAAATCATTATGAATAATACAATAAAGTGGTCTTTCGTATCACGACATTTATTTTTCTTTTCTCAACTCTCTAAAATGATTTTTCTTAGCTCAAACTGGATTATTCGAACGGCACCGCACGGTATGACAGCAGTGGCGTGCATAGACATTTTAGGCAGGGTAGGCAGTGAACTTGTCTAGTTTTAATTGACCGCTCAAACTCGTTTCTATGCGACTTTTGACAAACGAAAAAACTTTCAACGTACCTAGCTTTGAGATGTTTTTCAGAAAGCTCATGCTTTTTAATCGCTGTATTAAGGTTATTCAAATCAAAATAACCCTGCGCCGTTCCATACGTTTTTATAACAGTTTGAAAACAAAATGCACAGAAAACAAAATACTTAAGCGGTTAGTATGCATACAACCCGTGAACCAATAATGAATATAGTATATTTTAGTAATGTCTTACTGCGGTACCTTTTTTTGCGTCAAATCCACGTATCGGCCTTTTGCGATAAGTAATGTTTACTTTTTCTTGAAAAGGTAAACTTGAAAAATTACGCAGTTTAGGCAAACAAACATCATCACCACACTTTTCACAACTTATTGCACTCATTTTGTTCTAAACAAATATCTAACAATCACTATAAACTGATAAAACAATAATTTGCAAAAGTTTTCGTACCTACGTAGTTGCAAAACAAAAACAAACCAATATGGCTGAATGCATCCAATAAGACAAAAAGGCCGCAAAATTAAAAATCTATAACAGCCATTTCAAACTTACCGAATATTGACACTTCTCAATTTGGTAGAATCGCTTTATAGGCAGAGCTTTTTTCTCCATACAATCAGTTTGTTAATACACTGGGCGTCAAAAATAAGTAGTACAGTTTTAAAATTGCGATTTCTCCCAAACTATAAAACTTAGACCTTTGAAACAAAAAAGGTTAAAAAGAAAATTTAATCTTATTCAATAAAAACTTCATGCATTATAAGAACTTATAATGCTTGACTTTAAAAAAAACGAATAAATAAAAACACTTTTTTTAAACTGTTGAAAGGTGTTGTCTTACTTAGGATTTTTGTGTTTGACACATTCGCTGCTGATAAAGCAATTGTAATTGAAAAGCATAGGTATCTTCAGAGAGTAAATTTGACTAATCATGCCTCTTTCACCAGAAGAATGTGCAAGAATCTTAGCTTTTCTCGAAGTGGGCATCAGTATGCGTCGTACTGCAAGGAGGGTGGGTGTAACTTTAAGAACGGTTCAGCGAGTAAAGCAAAGGTACGAAGAGACTGGAAACCATCTAAGGAGACGAGGTAATGGCAGACCCAGGTGCACAAGTACCCGAGAAGATCGCTTTATTGTTTCCACTGTGTTAAGAAATCGACACCTTAATGCAGTTGAGGTTCAGCAACAGCTTCTTCGGACCCGAACAGACTACATCAGTGAGAGTACAGTGAGAAGAAGACTTGCTGAAGCTAACCGGAAGCCTCTAAGACCAGCAAATGGCCCCAAACTTGAGACAGAGCATCGCGTAGCAAGACTACGCTACGCCCGTCAACACGTACAATGGGGCGAAGAAGAATGGGCTAGAGTTTTATTCACAGATGAGTCTCGATTCTCTTTATACACTTCAGATGGACGGCGGAGAGTCTACAGACGACCCGGTGAGCGATACATTCAAGCTTGTATCTCGGAAAGAGTCCAATATGGCGGGGGCTCTGTACACGTATGGGCTGGTATCTCTTCAGAGAGTCGCACAGAGCTTGTGGTAATAGAAAATGGGACTTTGACTGGTGAAAGATATGCCTCGGAGATCCTCAACGAGTATGCAGGGCCATATTTAATAAATATGGGTGATGGAGCCATCCTAATGCATGATAACGCCCGGCCACACACTGCTCACCACGTACAAGAGTACATTCAGGAGGTTGGCATCAACTTGATGGCTTGGCCATCGAGAAGCCCAGATCTCAACCCGATTGAACACGCCTGGGATGAGCTTGGGAGGCTAGTCAGAAGGCGCAGTCCACCTCCTGCCACACTCAGGGCTCTAAAACATGCGCTGATAGAAGAATGGGAAAATATTCCCCAACACCGCCTCCGAAACTTAGTGTTCAGCATGCCAAACCGGATCCAAGCTGTAATTAGAGCCCGAGGCGGCAACACAAGTTATTAAATTGTGAAAAAGTTCCAAAACGTGAAAATTAAGTGGTTGACATATCGTTAAAAATTGATACTTTTTAGTATTTATCTTAATTTTAAGTTTGAAACTTTATTCATGCCAAATAAAATATAACTTTAATAAACTTCGTTAAGTTTACTATAAACTGCTTTTTATTTCATAAGTGTAACTACTATAGTTTAGGAGTAATTGCAATTTGAAAAGTGTACTACTTATTTTTGACGCCCAGTGTATTTGGCGGGGGAGGCAAAACAGCCAATCAGAAGCCCCCATTTCAACACAAAACCTCAACAAAAAAGGCATTTCAAACGAGTGCTTTTAACGAATAATTAGAAAGGCAAATCCGCGCTCTTACGAGGGCTCTTACTAGTAGTATTAGAAGTTTAGATGGCGCTGTTTTGAAAAGTTAAAGGTTAGAGAAATGAAGATGGCGTCATTTCGGAAAACGTTTATTCGTTTCAGAAAGATCTATGATCGTTGGTGTACATTATAATATTTAATATTTGTATTTTTTTGCCATGAAAAGCCTAGGGTAGGCACTGCTTTTCTGCCTGTATGGAATGCACGCCACTGTATGACAGAATTTGTATTACCATTGCCTTCTATGTTCTCAGCTTCTAGTGTCACTAGTGCGTAGGAGGCAATGGTAATTCAATTTGCCGTGCCGTTTTCGTATTATAAAAAGGCCCATTACAATGAGTTTCAATAATTTCCAATAAAAATAAAATCGAAAATTAAATTCAAAAGTGAAATGGTCGCAACTCTAGTATGCAGTTGCGCTGTTAGTCATCCTTCAGAGTCATAAGATTCATTTTACATACTTGAAATAGAGCTGCGCTTATTATTATTATTATTATTTATTTATTTTTTAATTAAAATGCATTATATTTCGTTTTATTGGAAATTAACATGGTACCCATGGGCCTTTTTATAATTCGAACGGCACGGCACTTCAAAATTTGAATTACCGTTGCCCATTATGTTCTCAGATTCTAGAATAACTATTTCATAGGAGGCAATGGTAATACAATTTCTCCGTGCCGTTTGTGAATTATAAAAAGGCCCAACCAAATATACCCTTGTTTTAGGCCATTTTTTTCTCATTAGGTATTTTTAAAACACCTTGTAAGATACAAAGATACACGTCTTTTGACATTTCATTTAAACGGAATTTGTCAAATAACTCACTTCCTGATTACATTTTCTTTTCCTCAAATATTATCTCGCGATGGAGTACCGAGATTTTATGAAATACGTAATGTGTTGCTTTGAATAGCACTCTACTTTTATAAAACCCCAGTAAACCTCAAACATTTGAAATAAACGTACAGAAACAAAATAACGTTGACATTCTCTCCAAGACGTCTGTAATTTGTTTCTTTACTCAAAGCAAACACAACTTCAAACAGGACCTCTTTCTTCATGAAAATTATTACGAGAGTTCCTCCCTTAACTGAAAATATATTAAAATTTCATTATGATGAGTTTCCAACTTGTTCTCATAGCTGTTTGTCTTCCACGTTCTTATTGTACAAACATTTGCTACAGAGTTGTGTGAACATAAATGCGAGTACATACAATATTATGTAGATATATTCTGACTTAGAAACAGAATCTCACCTCTCTCAGTCTTAGCTAAACAGATGAATTTTTTAAATTGATTTTAAACATTTTTAGTTTTAAAAAAACAGTTTTCGATTTGTTAAGACAGGCATGACATTCCAAATTACAACTTCACCTGTTTTAGCATTTTAGTAATTTCTTTGTATTATGATATCAGCTTATGCAACCTGTCGTACGCTTGTTTACGGCGCATGCGATACAAATCTTGTACACCATGTGTGCAAAAAGCGCGCAATGGCTTAAAGCTTCGATAATTTAGACCCTAACAAATACTGTCTTGATCAGAAAATTTTTGATACTAATAATATTGTTTGTACTTTGTCTGGTCTTCTCTGTCTTAAGAAGAAGACTCTACTATGTCTGGTGATGCTTATCAATCCTGGAGGCCTCCTCCAAGAATCTCCACATCTTCGATTGGTCTTGCGCCACCCGCATCCAACGGCTTCCCGCAATTTTTACCACATCGTCGTCCACCTTGTGGGAGGCGTTTTTACGCTACGCCTTGCGGCATCCATGTTTAGAAAAAAAAGTTAGCTTCATCGAACAGGTTAGAACCTTCGTCTCGAATCATTTTAAGAAGTACTAAAATTGTAATATTCTTCCACAGACCTGCTCGAACGAGAACAAATGCGTGTGCGAACGAGGGTGGACGGGACCAGACTGCACGCAAGTGGACATTTTACCACCCTCACCCACCACTTTGCTTCCTGAAAACGCCACCAAAGCTGCCTACAATATGACCAAAAAGGAAACACCGTATGGTGAGTCGGGAACAGTTGTGGATCTTGATAAAAGACTAATAGATTTAACAGCAAATATTGACAACCCTTGAGAAATTCTGAGGCCTTTGTCCTTTGAAAAGGATAAGATTACTTTATTTACAATCAAAGAAAAAATCTGTTGCAAAAAGGATGTTATTCATTTTTTAATTACACTTCAACAGTTCAATTCAATTCGAAAAGTTTTATTTCAACAAAATTATTACATGTTTTGTCTTACTATTGCAATTATTTTTTTAGTTTAACCACTTTATTGTCTCCAAAACATTGATGACCTAATGACGTTATAACATTCAATATAGAATGTTTTGTTTTTGTTAACGTAATCTTTATGATTTCAGGTGTCTTAATACCGTGTAACAATATTACCTCTCTATGGCCTTATGAATCCGAGCAATGCTTATCACATAATTTTATTCAAAATTGTTTACCTTGATCAGTAATCACCCTCAAAATTTTAAGCCTTTGCCAAATATTTGGACTAATTTAAAAGAGTCATTAATAAAATGAAACTAGGAAATGCATTGCTCGGTTCAGCGCTGCAGTGCGCGTCCGGCGCCGGCGCACTAACGCGCGGGACCCCTCTCTTGCAGGTGAACACGTGGGCAATAAGATGAGCACCATAAACATGGTGATATTATTACTCGCGGTCGTGCTGTCCGTGTTCGTGGGGTTCGCGTGGGCGGCTTACTTCTTCAGGTAACAGCCGTGGTAACTCGGTGTTGTTGCACTCTGTCTGTTGCTCGTGCCTGCCTGTCGTGTCCGTATTGGTTGTTGTCCCTCTGTTGGTGCGCCGGCCCCGCACGGCGCGCCCCGGGCGTGACGTCACGCGCCGCCTCACGCCCGCTAAGACTCGTGGTTACGTGAGGGGACGCGTGCGCCCCCCGCGGCGCGCCACTCACTGTTTTCTCTTTGGGCGCAGAGAACTACCACGGCTCGAACACGGTGTTCCTCGTGGCGGTGCTCATGTCTGTGGTAGGGGGGGTATTCATAATATTTGCCCTGAGCGCTCTCTGCTACAGGTCAGTCGTAGTACACAAAAACTTCTCCCTGTGCCTAAGGTTAGTGAGCAGAAAACAGACCAAAGGTAGTCTTTTAAGAAGAAATTTAAATCGTCACCTTCGTATACTTGTATGTTTATTTAGACGTTAGCGTTGGTGTTTCTGTTCGTATTTACGTCGACGATTGGTTTTGTTTTGTTTGAAGATTTTATGTCGTTTATTGTGGTTGTAGAGCTAGTTGGCGGGTGGCGCGTCGGCGCTGTCGGCGCGCCACAACTGCATTTGATCTGTGGTTCTGTGTCCGCGCCGGCGGCCGGGCCGCGCCGCTCGCCGCGCACGCGCACTCTGGCACTCGGCCGTCACCCGGGCACCGGCTCCGGCACCCGGCACCGGGCAGGCGTCGCCGTCCGGCCGCCCCGCTGCATGCCGACAAGGCTTTCCTCGTTGTACTCGAGACACCTTCTCGACTCAAACCCTTAAGATTCTGGGCTCTTGGATGTATGCATTGGCTTATGTGAACTGTGACTCGTTTTCGTTTCCTTTCTTGGTCAGGTCGCGCCACCGGGCGCTCTCGACCGCGACCCGGTGGCGCGCCCGCGTCTATATCTTCCAACTACAACCACCCCTTAACTTAATACAGATACAGTAACGTTACACTTAAATCAAGTTGCAGAGTCATATACGTGTCGTCACCGCGAGTGGATGGTATGTGGTAATTCTGTGCCACGCTCAAGGTATGTACGAACACGAAAAAATAATGCAAAAATAAAGATAATCAAAATGGAGAAGATATAGATCGCTCGACTTAATGTCACCAATCACTATACCACTAAATTCTATCAACTTTTGCACGAGAAGCGAATGTGCAATGCACGGATTCTTCTTTCAAGCAGCTGTCTATCTAGTTAGCAACGCCTACTGTTACATTTAAGAATGTGGCAAGCTTGTTCCAGTCACCAAATTCTTAGGGTTATTTTTTAACAAAATAATCAACAAACTTTCCAATATCCAAATCTTTATTGGAGTAAATGAAATAGGAATCATGCATGCCACTCATCAGTAACTGGAAGAAGCTCGCATTTACTAAGCTAAGATCAATCTCTTGATGTTTTCCATTTACATTAATTCCCATGAGGAATGAAACGAAAAGTAAAATTCAGTCTAAATTAAAAATTCCATCAATATTAAAATTGATCCAGATAATACTAATCCAAAAGCACCAGTTTTTGCTTTAGATGAAAATTTTTAAAAGCATAGGACAAAAGATGAGCACGGCTTCAACATTACTAAAACTGTTTAGTTAAAATAGATTGTTGCCAAAACGGTATAAAAAGACTCAAGCGGTGGCGTCAACTTTTGTTCCTCTCTAATTGGAAAAAGCTTCAAAATTAGATTCGGAAACGAAAACATCATCTAAATTTTAAATCCCGAAGGTGTTCTCGATTCCGTTACATTTGGCCCATTCATTTTCGATTTTGTAAACGTAATCGATTGATCTGAGTGTGCGTTCCCACGCCACGCCTGCATCAGGAGAAAGAGCACGCTGCCCAAGTACGACCCGCCTTACGTGAAGAAACCGATCGCGAAGAGCTTCGCAGCCGGCTCTACCACCTCCAACAACTCCCAGGAGGACATCTCACTTGATGGCGGCAAGATGCATACTTTCAACAACACCTTTAGGTACGTACCAGTCTCTTACTTCATCATCCGCGAACCAAATTCTGTCGATTTTCATTTAATTCTAATCTGGAGTTTTACTATTCGTTTCTTTTCCTCAAAACTTTCTTCTATGTTTCGTATTTTAAGTTCTGTTCCCAGCTCGAAGTTGTGTAGACGACAATTGCTATGAATAAATGGTCAATATTGTATAAGTTTTGTAATGATGAATGCTGGTAAGCTCCATGTGTTTTCTGAAAGTAAATATGTGTTTCCTCTTTCTGACGGGCCTGGTGTACTTGAACAGAAACCTCCTAAGGTACGTCATGGCTTGGCGTGACTTTAGTTACCTGCAACTCACCGCTCTCTTATCCTGCTCACTTGTTTTTCGCTTTTATTTCATAAGGCTTTAGTCCCAAAGTTTGCAAGCAATGAAACTTCTGTGGACTTTGCTAACTTACTTCGTTTTGTGTGTTTTTTAGTATAACGAAGCACAATCAATCACGGTTCTTGCGCGTTGTACGACACGCTTTTTGTATTTCCTAAGTATAATGTTTATTTTTAATTCACTTAAGATTAGTTTAGTCTAGAATATATTACTTGATTCTTAAATTAAAAAGTCAGCAGTCAATTATCATAGCTCCACGGGTGATACACAGTAGTGGCAGATCCAAAATACATTAATCACAAGAATCTCACTCAACGATGGATATTGAAGGTAGCTTACTAGCAAATTCAGTTCCATTAGGATTGGCAACATTAAACCGCTTTCTCCATTTTTTTAGCCGTGGAGATTCTCAAAGAGTGATCTTCCGGCACGGCAATCACATGGCGGGAGCCGGCAATTCTGGTAGATTTGCGTAAGTGTAGACACAATTAAATTTTTGTTGTTGTGTATATAGACGATCTAATTATTTTGTAAAATGCTTTAATTTGTTCATGACCCATTATCATAGTGCTTCACTCATATTGAAATGAATAAAATTGAATCCTGTTCGAATAGTTTTCTTATCATGTCCTTTTTATTATATTTCAGAGATCACAAACAGATGAAGAGGGTACACTCGGGCAGTGAAGATGATCCCACGCATTCAGGTACAGGTACTACTTTTGTTATAAAATTTTAAGTAATCCATATAAAAATACTTTCGTTGCACGTAGAATGACAAAAACAATTTTGTATGTAAGTAACCACCTTTCGCAAAGTATGCTGTTAATTTAAAATTTATAAGTAATTTTTTAAGTATATATTTTTGCGAAATATGTTTCTTAAACCGCAAAAATAGAATATTCCAAACATAAATAAAAAAAACAATAATCACCGTTACCGTTACCGTTACAATGGCCACCCCGCCCAGCAGTTCTGCCACAAAGACTCAACGACGATAATCACCTCGGTCTGGCCACTGTGGCACTAATGCACAAATCCCACTATTCATGCTACATTTCAAAAATGTAATGGATTGAGTGATCCGACATTCGTACCAACTAGTACAGTCGATCTGTCTATCGCCGCGGTCAATGGTCGACGGGGCACCATAAGATAGAGTCTGTGACTGTATGGGGCTGTTGCAGCAGGATGTGGAGTGGATAGGAAAGGTGAGTCGACAAGAATACCAGCATCGAGCCAACGTAAGGAGGATAGATTCTATACTTGGTGTGTGATATATAAATGGGCGGGAATAGAGCTGCTGTAACTGATGGTCCTGGATTGTTTCTTCTTCCGACCGACGTGTCTTCGTTTTATCTTCTATTTTACTGTTTTTATTCTTGATTATGTGGTTGGAAGTAGAATACCTGTCTTCGGGTTTCGTTTCAATGTCAGTCTCTGTCACATTGTATATATTCTCGGCTTCTCATTTTTTTTTGTCGATCTGCAGCAATCGTTTTCCAATACGATTTCGGTTTAGGGGGTCCCTACAAGTGAAGATCGGACGTCCAACTTTTCTCCTATATTCCTTATAATTAAAAGCGTAGAAGATGTGGTTTCCGGCGTCTGCCTTTGTGACCGTAGTATGAAATTCTACGTACTTTTATGATTTTCGTTATTGTTTTCGTGGAAATCTTTTGATAAATTGAGCATTTCCTTAAAAATTTGTCTTTCGTATTTTCTTAATCTCGATCGGTTACACTTGGTTAATGTTGCCACATTGAGCCCATAAGTCATTGTAGGCATCTTATAAATAAGACTGCAATTTTCGCGGGATCTCGGAGTTGGTTTCATCAGTAGTTCTTGAGCTGCTTCTTTGAGTATGTTGTAGATATCAGTCCAGCTAGCATTCCAATTGGAAACTTCTAATTTGTCTGAATGGGTGTGAGCGGAAGTATTTGATTCTTGTAAGACTTTCATCTTATTAGCTATCAGTCTTTGGAATTTGTGTTGTACGAATTCCCTTTGTAAATGTTCATATACCTAGTAGCATTTCTTATAGTTAAATGCCATATTAATTACAGTATCTTGGTGTTTGAAGTAAGAAAGCTGGGGTTTCTATCGATCCCCAAAGTAATTTGTTATCTGTGTTTATTCGTTTTCCTTTTTCTCCTACAACGTAGTTGAAAAATACGGGTTTCTTAACACTTGTTAGAATATGATCAATTTGCGAATGTTGGTTTCCACGAAACCAAGTAGTCCAGCACGAGGGCCTTCTCCAAGTATTACTTAGTTTTTAATTGTGCTGTTGTAAGAAGCTTAGAAGCAAATAACCGTTTAAATTGCTGTTTTGTGATAGAGGTTGTTCCCGGTCCTTTTACATTATTTTGTAAAGTTAATGCCTATGTGTGCGTTAAAGTCTCCTATTATAATTGGATAGGCTTTTTTAGGTCTCCGGCGTAGTAAAGTAGCAATCTGGAATAGACATGTGCTTGATGATGTTGGGACGTGAGAAGTGACGATAAGAGTTTTATTGGATTGTTAATTGTAGCATTTTGTATTTTTAGGTGAACTGCTAAAGGTTTGTTCAACAAAACTTAAAAGTAAGTTGCCGTTAAAGTTGCTATGCTTGTGGTATAAGTTTTCTCCGGTTCTTTTAGAGGTGCATTGTTTAAAGTCGTTTTTGCCTATATGTGCGTTGAAGTCACCCATTATAAACGGATATGCTTTTTTAGGTTTTTGGTGAATCAAAATTCCAATTTGAGACAAACACGAGCTTGATGATGAAGGGACGTAGGTGGTATTAATGGAAAGTTCTACTGGACTGTCGGTTGTAGCGATTTTGATCTTTAAGTGCACTGCTAGAGTGTTACATCCTTTACGATGGGTTGAAATTATTTTATATTGAGTCGTTTTTGAGATAAGAATGGCGATTCCTATTTTTCCCTTGGGCGTTTACCGCCCCCAAGAATCCAGTGGTATTTATTTGATTCAAAAGTTCCTGATTCCATGTGTGTCTCTTGAAGTCCCGCTATTATTATCTGTCGATTAGACAGTTCATGATCTATATGGTGTCTATCTTTTAGCTTAGAACAGCCTCTTACATTCCATGTGCCGGTTCTTAAATTTGTACAGGGGGTAGGTACATCGTGTTGTGTTTTCCGTGATGACCTAATTAGACGCTGGCCAGTGCAATCTGTAGAAATGTGACATTGATTATCAAACGTGGCGGGTATTGTTTTGTTTCATTGGATTGCAAAAAGAGTTTTCCATCGTTTTCTTTTTGGCAGTGTGAGTTTGTTGCAGGACTACATTTATCATAAACATTCTCATCTTCGTAGTTGGATAAAGCTCCTTGATCGGTGGGTATCAAGCTTCTGTAATGGTTGTTTCCGAAGTGTAAATAGATGTTTCCGGGTACTGGTGCATCACGGGGCTTATAAATGAGCGGCTCCAATAGATTTTCGTTTTAAACATAGACGTTAGCCCTACAATATTCCGAAGCTGCTATTAATATATCTTCCCCTCCCCAGAATCCATCCTGGAATTGTTGGTTAATATATTGTTCCATGCTAAGCGTTGTGTCCGTGAGGTTATTAAGTAGTGCTAGTTCTATTTGTGGGTCGTGCCGGTTTTCAGATACGTAGGTTGCTAGATCCTTCCTAATCAAACGTTAGGTAAAACGTAATATTTATTTGGTTACATATGGATCTGTATAAGCAGTTGCCGTCTTTTTCGATGCATTTAAAAAAAAAGGTTGTATTGTTCTGGCTTGCCATAGTTTTCGGGTAGTTGCTGTCAGCCAGATGTTGACCGAATGACTGTGGAGTCTTTTGTTTAGTAGTTTTAAAAATTATAAAGTTGTCGGGCGCATCAAGTTGAAAGACAGCAAGATATAACTTTATGAGCTTTCGTTTCCCAGGCTCCGATATAGTATTATTGTTTTATTATCATTTTCTCTATACCCTATTGTAAAACTTAGGCAAACTAATGGTTCTTCGGTCGTTTGCTTGCTTTTAGTCGGTATTATTTTAAATTAAAAAAACGCACTTAGTAAAATAAGGTTGGTATTGTTCCCAAGTTGAGCGATTCCTATGCGATGTGTTTTACGATTGGCTAAGTGATTAGTGATTCGTATGGTTTATCAGTAAGATATGATAAATTTATTATGCGAATAATATATTATGTTATAAGTGTGTCAGGTGGCTTATTGTAGTAATGTCTTTGAAGCACACAATACTGCTAATGGATTCCTAGTTTTAGCGTTTCGTAAGAGACCTAAACTTGTATCGCGAGACGCAACGGGTCATTTTGTGTTACTGTGTATAGGTATTCAATTAATTTAGGTGTCGTGCTGTCCAACGCGCGTGAAATTGCAAATGAAAGTGTATTCAAATTTTATTCTTAAGTTCTCTATGGCGAGCTCCTTTATTTAGGCGTTAATTGAGTGAATCACTAGCTGCCGTTCTACGTATTTCCCTAGTACCCTAGATTTTCAAGCTGGATTTAGGTGTTTAGAGGTAACCACCTATCCGGATTGTTAAGCTAGGTTTAAGAATATGGAGCGCCGGTTAGGAACACTAAACGGTATGCTGCGGGTCCTACAAGTAAGTTGCAATAATAATTATGTTGGTTAGATCGGCGCCTTGTGAGTTGATGCTGAAAAAAAAAATTATATCCAAAAGGCTGCTGGAACGGATCGCCTTGTGAGTTGATGTTGGAAAAAAATTATACCTTTTGGCTAGAAATGTTTTACAATGGAACGAGCTCACCAGGTTCTCCGCCTTCCTCAAGATGTTGCGCGTGTAACGCACTGTTCTTAGCTCAAGTTTCTGTGTCTTGGTCGTCGTTAATAAGTTCCACTGTCAACTACACTGGATGTGTGGATGACGCACGCGATGCGCGACGTAGGTATTACCGAGTGGAACCGGAATGCACTGATATTGTTATATGGGGTACAAAAGGCACTAGTCGCGATATAGTTTAGTGAGTCACGAGTTATTCTATAGAGGCTAGATAAAACTAAGAACTTTTCAATATGATCTATCGCTTAAGTCACAGTATTAAAATGCAAACGGTAGGTACGCAGTATAACAATAGCCGACCGAACTTGGGAACAAAGGCGCGGGCGCGGGTGTCGTAAACTTCGTCAACGTTTGGGATAACAGGAGAGCACGTGCAACGTCCGCCCTCGACCGCTTGCCAAACAAGACTCTCACATAAATAAAAAAAACAATAATCATCACATTAATTATTTTGAATATTCATCATCATATTTATAGCAACAATTCGAAACAAGCTACAAGTTACCTTCAAGTCCAATTTCTTCCTTATTCCAGGGGAAGAAGATATAGCTTTCATAGACGTAGCACCGAATTCAATGGCGAAACTACCAGAGAAGGGGATCCTGAAGAAACACGGGTATGGTGCTGTGGATGGCAAGGACAAATGGGGTGATGACTCACAGTCGGAGCAACTGGAGGCTGGATCCCAGAGTGATGGACAGGAACCGTCTGGAGCAGTAGCAGATATGGAGTATAAATTCAAAGTAAGTAAACAATGAACAGAATTTAAAAATGACTATAAATTCTAGTGCTGAGCTACAAATAACTCTTAACCATACAAAAACACTTGTCCAGTAACCACCTAGTGATTTTTTTCTTAAATAAGGTGTAACAGTCTCCTATAATGATTATTATAAATTTTTGACGCTATGTACAATAAAGCATTAATGTAGCTACGCACTAAACTGAATTCCCAAGGAAAATTGATAAAAATAGAAAAAAAAGTTTTAAAAAAGTTGAAAAATGAACTAATTGCCTATCGACAAAAATCAAAACATATTTATGAATCTTATATGGGTTTTATTCAGTGAAAATCAAGATTCAAAGTCATCAAGCTAACCTTAAAATGACTTATATCATTACGTGCACTTGTTTGGAATTAGATTGGATACTATTAAAAAGCAACGATCACAAAATCGCAACCACAAAACTTAAATCAACAACTTTTACAATTCCAGGACTTAAACGGCTACCACGAAAACATAATCGTGGCGCTGAAGACAGCAGCAGCACAGCGAGCAAGTGCTGGTGCCGCTGGAGGATCTGGTGACCTGCGTGCTCTTCAAGAGTACGAATACAAGAGA
This sequence comes from Aproaerema taeniolella, assembly GCA_949987775.1. Lineage (NCBI taxonomy): Eukaryota > Metazoa > Arthropoda > Insecta > Lepidoptera > Gelechiidae > Aproaerema > Aproaerema taeniolella. The sequence continues at coordinate 19,311,537 of OX465252.1, read as the reverse complement.
GAGCGAGCTCCTTCAGCGGAAAAGATCCATGAGGCTGAACTGAGAAGGCAAAGGGCCGGCGAAGAAGAAGAAGATGAGGCACCACAATGTGGGCCCATCAGAATCAGGAACCTCGAGGACCTGATAAGGCAGCTGGAGCACCACTCCAGTCGGCATATGAGCCCGTCAGGGTCGGAAGACATTAGGATGTCAGAAACGGAGGCGGATAGGCATTATCGAATTGAACCGGGTGAAGTGCCACCGTAAGTTTATTTTTTATTATTATAGTCTACATGTATGAATAACTTTGGGCATTCACAAAATGTGTCAAAGATTATTTAATAATTTGTTTAATAGTGGATTTCTTAAATTATTTTGATTGCTTTCAAACTTGAAACTTCAAAAGGAGTGGCTGGTGCTTGCACGAAAACGGAAAGAATGGGTAACGTAGGAGAAATCTTGTTTTGCCCGGCAGTAGGATTTTATAGAAACCTTGGTGTTTCAGTTTTCCTCCAACACCAAGGGTTAAAAGGCTGGGTTAGGTAGGTCCAATTTCACCATACTCTGTTAGTTATTTAATCTACGATTAAGAAGTTAATTAGACAAAACGTCAAACAAAAAGTATGAAAATCACATTGTCAAATCTCGGGTTAGCTGCTATAGGTCTACAGAGATCTTGTGGCTGACGGGTTGTAGCTAGTAGAACTTGTATTGGAAATAAAGGCGTCACCATAGTAACCGCGGACCAAAAGATTTTTGTAGACGTAATTGTCTGTTAAATAACTAACAGAGTATGGTGAAATTGGGTCTTAGGCTTTTCTAGGTCCAAGAGTTTAGGCTGGGCGTTGATGAGTCAATGAATTCGGACCTCCAATTATTTAGATTTCAAAAAAAAAGTTGTAATTTACCCAAGTAGCCGTACTAGTCACGCTTTACAGCATTGCCTCGTTATCGAGGAATATTATTTGTACTAATGATGACAGGAATCTGCACTAGCTTTAAAGTTTTTGACATCACCCCACGGGCCATGAATTCCACTGCAAAGGACACAAAGAAAGTCCATTCTATTCAGCTCACTTTAGACTGTACCTTATAAAAATGTTAATGTGGGGTGACCATGAAATCTTGTTTTACTAAGTACAAGAAAGATAGAAACACTTTATTCCAAATATTTAAAAAAAAGCACGTACAAAGAAAAATTACAAATATCCTAAAAGACATTTATTATTTTTCAGTTACAAAATTATCTACTTTTGGTATGCTTTTTATTTTTTAAGCAAGGGGAAGACATTTATGATACCAATAATCCATTGATCACGTAATATAATTAAGTTACTTTTTTATTCCAGTCGCTGTCGTGGGCGCATACCGGGCAGTGAGGAAGACCCTCGGTTTGGCTACCCACGGTTTCGTGGTAGCGGGAGGCACCACCCCGGCATGTTCGCGGGCGCGCCTGTCCCCGGGCCCGCACCGCCGGGACTCCTTGCGCATGCGCACGTCGCACACTCACCGCACGCGCGACATCCACCAGACGATGACGCGTTATATGAGACGGCAGATGCCGAGCGGTTGAGGGACGCGGCCGATAGTGAGAGGTAATTTTGCTTTTTTATTTGTGAATTGGCCTTGATAGTTCAAAATTGTTATAGCAATGTATGGTTTGCAAATACACACATCAGAAAACTCTAATAAATCAGAGGGACGTACTTATATGGGCTAATAAAAAAAAAGGAAACTGTTCACTCTTTATCTAGCACCCATAGTTTTTTTGTGAAATGTGAATTTTACAAAATTCCAATCAATGATTCTAATTTACACAACAAAATATGGACACAAATCTCTAAAACAGACGCTTTAAATTATTTAACTGCTTTGAAAGTTCAGTGCATAATTTTTAATATTACCCACATCACACTACACTAAGACATTGCTCCGAGGCGGGCTTCAAGGTCTTAACTAACCGCGTTCAACATAAACTTCAACCGATAGACAGAGACCCGGGAGCCCGTCGAGGAGCTAACACGCGCCTCGACTCTCCGTTTCTCTTCTCTATCATTTTCTAGTGATGAATTTATTCAAGCTCAACAACAGTTAGCCCGGTGGGCGAGTGAAGACGCGGTGCCGGCGGCGGCGGGCGGCGCGCGCGAGTACTTCCCGTCGCCCCTCGAGTCGTCGTCGCCCGCGTCGAGCTCGTGCACGCTGCGGGCCGCGCGCCCGCCGCCCGCGCCGCCCGCGCCCCCCGCGGCCCCCTCCCCCGCCAAACCAGAATACAAGCACTGACGCGCTGCCACTGCCGCGCGACCGAGCTCTAACTTCTAACTCCCCCGACCCGCCCACCCCCGCCCGCTCCGGCCCGAGGCGCGACCCATCTAGGCTTAGTGTTCGATGTACGAGCTCGCACCGTTAGGATAGATCACGTTAACGAATAGATTAACCGTTAGTAATGAACACATAAATCTTCTCACGCGTAGCTAAACTAATAAAGGTATAGTGAATTCGATTGTAGGCTCGGCGGTGCAGGAGGCCGCCGCCGCCGTCGCTTGTGAATACGTAGTTTACGTTAGCGAAAACGTGATGTAAATATTATTGAAATATTAATATTAACTGCACATATATTAAACGATATGACTGAACTATGGTATTTAATAATTTAGAGTAATACTGTTGTATGTAAGTTTCGATTCGAAGCAAGTGTGTCGCTGCTGCGCCACTGGAGGACCTCGTCTGTTACGTTGAAATGTTTAATAATTATATTTGTTCCCTTAAATCGATACGCTTTATAACTCTTATCTCTGTTCTGTGGCGAGGTCGTCCAGAGTGTATCAGGTTGTATGTCTAAAGTACTATAAGTAAAACTTATCGTTTTATGGATGTAGAGTAATATCTGTACGGTGCCGAGGTCCTGGACGTCGAGTTCGCTTTCGTTTGACTTCCGACACGAAGCTCAAGTAGCTTTCAAATTAGATAGGCGATTAACAAATTGAGCTATACATAAGCGAAGCTTTAATGTAACAAGTGTTAGTTGGACCGATGTCATATTCGAAGCTGTGGCCGAGCTCGACGTCGTGTTACAGCTGTGAGTGTTCCCTAGCGTATGTTCGATCGGTGGTCAGTTCATGTTGAGTTTGCGTGTTTTATGTTTTCGATAATACCAGATCAGTCCGAGGTAGTCATTGATTCTCGGAAGCTGGGCGACATGCTACCGTCCCCGGAGAGTAACCAATCACATTCATTCTGTATCACCTCTCCGAAAAGGCGCCCAACTTCGCTGTAATTCCATTATACGACCGTGTTAGGGAATCAATAAACGATATATAACATCAACAAAGTACATCATAAATCAAATTTCGTCGTTCGCTATTACAAATCAACAATTCGTTGTGCTTAAACTTTTGTCTAGTTTAACTATTCAGAGATCTCGTATCACCGTGCACGAATAATTTCAACTAGCCCTAAACGTACACATATTCTAAAACTTAATGTGAATAAAAGTTATTTCGATTTTATCAGAATATCTATTATTGTATTGACTTTAAACGAATTTACGCAGACGCTGACGTGGGAGAATGTATGTTAAAAAAATATGTTATAGTTTTCAAGTTTTATTTTATTGACAATTTAGAAGGTTATCGTTTCATTCGCGTTTACGCTAGGTTAGGTGGCGCGGCCACGGATATAACTCTAGGTAATTTACGGTTAAATAATTTGATAAATAGGACTAGCCCCTCGCCCGTACTATTACTGTGCAATCCTCCATAGTTTACAAGTCAAATCTTCATCATCTATCTGCTTTCTTATTCTAAACATCAGATAGACTATAATAAATCTGAGATGACTTTTGAATTTTGTAGGATTGCACAAGTGGCGCTGTGAGGCCCCGCGCCCTGTTCCCAAGTAATTAATCTCATAGATACTCGTTGTAACTATAAGTAAGTCTAAATAGATACTATAAACAAGTACAGGGTAGATGTGATTGCAATACTCTGTAACTGGGTGCGGTGCTCGCGCGGTGCGGGCTGGCAACGCTCAAAGTGTGAATGTCCGAGTAAACCTAAGAAATCATGGTCGCATTAGTCTTAAGGCGCCAGCTCTGCACCCTGCACTGTTATATCTACGTAAGCTCAATCGTATCTTTTCTTTTCACTTGACAATTTGTTTATATCGAAGTTTCATATAAAATAATAACTTCTGTATATTTAATCCTTTTAATGTAAAATCTTATTGAATTCTGGTGAAAATATTCACCTTTGTTTTGATACTTCATAAAGCCACTCAATAAAATAATAATACATATAAATAGGTACCTCATATAACAATACACCAAATATTTTTTTATGTAAGGATTTTCTTTTTGTTTTAACGCCGAAAATGTTTCTTTCTCTAAAAATTCTTTGGGAATACACAAAAATCATTTTTAGGGGATGAAACAAATAAAGATTAGTCGGTTGAGCCTGCGTGCGAGTTGCCGCACCTGGTGGGCGTCGCGAACGCGCGTTTTATCCTTCCATCTATTGTATGTGGCTGCAATACAGAAAATACAAAAAAAATACAAAACTCTTTATTTGCTTATATCAGTTTTACTATAATAATTGTGGATTGCTGAGTCCCCCGCACTAGGCGAGTCTGTATCGCGGGATAACCTTTGAGCCTAGTTCGAACTCTGATTGTGACAGTGAGCGAGCAATTCAAAGCAATGTTCTGTTTTTTTTTTTATTCTTTACTTATTTTAAAGAGGGTTTTGTTAATATGTATGTTCTGGCTTAAAAACTTAACAAAATCAAATGTATATGTATACGAATGTGTTTTGAAAAATTTTGTAAATGTCTTCATTAATTTACGATTTTTTATATTAAAACTTAACTGCATTTACATACCGCACAATGCTACTGTTTGGCTATGTTTTCTTTTGCTTTTTTTTTCAATTTTACTCCACATCTTTTAGTTATACAAAACTATTAACTAAAAAATAATAAGAAGTTTGACTGAATTTTCAAAGCGCCGGTTTAATATTACATTATGAATATACGAGATTATTCAGCGGGTGGACTTGAAAATTTTGAAAATTAAACCTTGATTTTTAACTCATAAAATACTGATGATATCACAGTTGTGTTCACTAAAAGATCGGCTATTTTCTTAATATTATATCTATTATTTTATTCCATGTAAGAAAATGGCCAAGTGTAATCATTAGAGGAAACAAACATTTATGTTACAGAGTTATTACAGCCACATACTTAGGTCCATATTACAGAATGCAACTCAGACTCTGATTTATACTTAAGTAGCAGTCGTCTTTATCAGTTTGATATTGAGAGGAAGAGGCAATCAATACTTAAGTATAGATCAAGATTTGAGTCTCCTTTTGTAATACGGTTCTTAGTTTAATACGCGTAGGCCTAACACGTCAATTGTGAACGGCGCCAAACATCGCCATTGCTCACGGCAGTGCTCTGTCCTTAATGCGAATGGTGGTAACTTAAAAAAATGAATCATGATATAAAACCTACGTATCACTGCCTGAAATATGGAAACTAATTTTAAGTAATCGTCATTAGAAGTCGGAAAATAGACGTGTAGTAAAAACCGTATTTTCAACGTGATTTGTTTTAGCATTTTGTTGGTAATTCAAATGTCAATACAAGTTAAAAACTAACTTCAGGCCTATATTCTGAAACAGATTTTTTGTATTATTAATCATTTTAATTATCTATAGTTATTTCTCGTCCAAAAGTGTGTTTGTGGTGGGAATTACAAAATGGAAAATAGTAAAAAATGTAACAATAAGAAACTGCCCTCCGATTGCGGTAAGTTTGGTAAACACGTTCAAACTTACGGCATCTGGGGGCAAGTTTATTTTTGTTATATTTTCAACTGTGTTGGGTAAATACCTTATTTGAGTGAGAACAGCTCGCACAATACTTGTACCTAAGAACATTTTAAAGCACAAATAAGTAATGTGTATGTAGTGTGTAAAATAAATTAATGATGTGAGTGTAAATATACATATATATACTAAGAACTAATGAGAACAAAATAATCTGTAGATGATTAAAATGTTTAATATTATTTACAGGCCCGTACAATGTAGGTAGTGAATGGCAATTTATAATTATATTTAGACACAAAATTTTAATATAACAATTTTTTATTTATTTTTAATAATTAATTTGTAAAATTATGTATAGTATGAAAAATACAGGTTTTACACAACTTTAGAACTGTATAACGTACGTGTTATATACCTACTGTGTAGATGAATTCATCCAATTGGTGCATAAAAACAAGTATTTATAATCTATACAAAAATAAAATTTGTCCTATTAAACGTATATAATGTGGACATACTGTTCTGGAAACTGAAATATTGTTCTTAAGAATATTCTATTCTGCATCATTAGATAACGTTTTATTTAATTACAAATTGCAGAAAAAAATATTAATTTTATTTTTCTTTTAGGTTTTTTATGATACCAGTAAGCACACAATTAATTTGGTGATGCATTGTTTCAGAAGGCATCATAGTTGTATCATTTTATTTTATCAATTTACTTTTTCTTTTCACTTATCAATTTTATCAAGAATTTTAACATTATTATTTTTTTAATCCTAAGTTAGATTACGTATGTTGTCTGAAGTTTGAGACCGAACTTTATGAAAGACTTTAATGTTTTTAAATGTTATTTTTTATGGTAAGCATACCACCAAAATAAATAATGAGCCTAAGAAATAGAAGATCAATGTGTAGTTATACCATAAAATAGTGTAATTAACTACTCATTTTATATTCACTTGTGAGAATAAATAGAATATGTAGACCATAGTGGGTGTGTAGATTAGAAGTTGAGAGAATCTAAATTTGTTCTGGGTTGTAACTTTTCTGTGCTTGCTGATGCGTGCGATTTTAAATTTTTATGACGACTGTACATTATTAGGGCTTGGTTTTGAGTTTTTTTTATTTATTTAAAGATTAAGCAATGCGACTACAACCACCTAATCTTGTAAAAAAACCGCCTTTTCTAGCCTTTGTTCTCGATAGGAATAATACGCAGAGCGTCGAGTGGTCATATTCAACTGTAACCATTGAACGTTACAAACAACATTTTATATATTCTTTATGTATATTCTTTATTGCACAATCACAGTAGAAAAAATTTCACATAAAAAATAGTGTACAAAGGCGAGCTTATCTCTAGAAGAGATCTCTTCCAGCCAACCTAATTGGTGAGAAATAGTGTACGAGACGGGAAGAGAGAATTGCGCACAACGTAAGAAAATACCAAATAAGAGAAGGGAAGCTCAGAGCTTTCAGAGTTATTAGACTGGAAGCTTAATGTTGTCAGTCTTAAAGTCTCAATACAGAAAACCTGTTATTGTCTGATATTTAAACTATAACTGGCAAATGTTCCTTACTATACTTATATTGCTTTTATCACACTTCCATTTCAGCGAGGAAAAAGCAATCAATAAGGAACATGTTTCTTTCTTTTTTTCTTTCTTTTCTTTCTATGTGACCATTGTGGAGAAAATTACTTAATTACAACACAGTTGTTACATTTAAAACTGTTTAATATTGTGAGTTATTATTTTATGAACTAATCCGATAGTATAACATGATATGCATCAGAAAGAACAGAAAATATATACAAAAAAGCACAGATCAAGTTACTATCATTCGCAAATAAAAGCAACACTGCCGAAAACTGATTTAGATTGTTAAGTGATATAATGTAATATAAAATACGAATTTTAAACGAAAAACGTTGAGACGTTGTAATTTTCCGTTTAATTTTGTCCTTGTAAATATATTTGCTATATGATTTATTACATGAATGTAACATATTATTAATGAAAAAATAGATGACACAAATTTTACGAGTGGTTTTATTTCCGTTGCTTTTAAATTACACGATTCTCCAGTATTTTTCTACTTCTACAAATAAAAAACACTTAAGGCGACTACAGCACCTAAATTACGATTTTATGATGCATAGATAAGCATGACGCACTGCATTAAATCGAAGAAAAAAATGACTACGGTAATATTCAGAACATGAACTAGATAAGTAGTTTGCTGAAAACATGATTCAGCACTTTTGTGGTTCGATAGAAATAGCTCACAAAGTCACCTCTAAATACCCAATATTGTGTACCTATCTTTTAAGCTGTAAAAACGATAGTAAAATGCACACAGGAACTTGAACTTGCTATCAAAATATTCGTGATTAAGCACTCTCGATAAGTAGTTAACGCATTTTTCGATTTAAGCTGTCACCTTTCCATAAATCTCATGTTTCTAACTTTCGAACATGTTTTTTTACGCACGCACGCTTTCATAGTCCGTAAACTTCGTGTATCGACACTGTTCGCACTGCCGGCTTAGGCCTGTTGAGAGACGGAGATGGCACTATTCCTATGTGTGCTGCCTTTATCGGGTGCTGTAGTCGCCTTAATATTTCAAGTTGTAAAAAACCAAGTGAAAAAGTCATACATGTACTCTAATAAAAAATACAATGAAGTTATATTAAGAAGTATCAAAAAACATTGAAATCCATGCATATCTCCCAAAAAAGTCGATGACTTACCATATTTTCGCATTCGTAATACTATCATTAAATACCTAAAATTAAATAAGCTCAAACAATAAAAGAGAATGCGTAACATGATGCAAGATAAATATCGTTTTAGATATGATTATAGTTGAATATGAATGAAAATGTATATACATATAGATTTTTAAGAAGTCTAAATTTTTAATTAAATTCAAATCTAAATGCAAAATGCGTATATTTATTCGTACGAATACAATAAGTAAACAAAGTTTCCGTAATGGTACTCGCAGTATCTCACTTAGATCTTTTAGAAATTAAACTACAATATCACTACTTTCACTCCTCCTCTTAATCAAAAACTTGGCATAGTCATCAGTAGCAGGATCGAAAGATCCAACCTTCTCACACTGGGCAGCTGTAGCCGCCTGCTGGATCTGATCCCCGAAAGCCTTCACATCTTCTCTTTTCAACCCCACCATGTATTTTCTAGATTCCATTATCACTACAGCATCGTCTCTGGCCATCGACCAGACACTAGGTTTGACACGTCCGATCATATTCTGTCCGACGAAGACTCCATGGAAGAGTCCTTGGAACTGAGCCTTGTGAGGGTATTGATCTAACGCAGACAGAGACAGAAAATGAACCTTTCCATAATCAACGTTTATATATGTGTCTCTGTCTTCTCGTAAAAGTAAGGGAGCTTCAGGTCCAGATTCGGAAATCCTTGCGTCGATTTCCGCTAATACTACCATGCCTAAGTTTTGCTTTGTATCCAAACTCATCGCTTCTACGTCAAACTTCTCACGACGTTCGAGCTCATAGAGCATTCTCATTATATTTCGCTCGGAAATATCTGTTGAGCGTTTATAGTTCATGCCGTTTGAAGATTTGAGCATATCCTTGTCTTCACAGTCTAATCCATACGCTATATACGGAGGTGTGACTAAGTCTCCCAAGTATCCTCTATGAAGGAATCTGTCACCGCACTTGTACACCCCTGCGGCTAAGCTGACGTTAGGGCGACATACTTCTGTCTCGAGCCAAGTAAACGCAACTCCATGTTCTCTGAAGTGCTTATATTCCTGAGAACCAATTACATTTGTCAAATCCTTCATGCGCATATGATGGTCCCAGTCAAACACTCCATTCCTGCTATCATACCTAATTCCAAGGCTACGACGCAAACAATGCTCCCACAACTCGCAAGCATTGAATTGGTTAGTGTTGCCAGTGGTCCAAAAGTTTATAAGATTCTCCATGTAATCCTTCTCGCGATATTTCATTTGTTCTATGGATACTGTTGGGAGCAAACCGTTCATGAAGTCAGGATCAGTGATCATTTCGACAAGTTGCCTTGCTTTTGCGATGAGATATCTCGAAGTAGCAGGTCTTAGGAGTAAGTTTCCATAGATTTCTAGATAGCGGCGTGTTTTCTCGAGCAAGCCACATCGAGTCGTCTTTTCTAAAGCCAACGAGAGGAGAAGAAGCTGTCGTGCGACAAGTTCAGGACACCCGTCTACGACGAAAAGGTTCATGTACCTTCTGCTGTGTTTGTATGCTTGGGCCAATGTTTTGAGAAGGTGTCGTCCATCACAGCCTCCGATGACCAAGAAGTTGAGTTCGTAAGCACTTTCATCTCCATGTTTTAAGTACTCTGCCTGCAAATCCAGAGCAGGAGATACGCCCCAGAACATTTTAATACAATTTTCGAAAAATTAGACTTGGATTCTTTTCTCGGTGTTTACACAGTGACGGACTGCCGACATTTGCGGGGGTGCCAGGACAACCGATAAACAAGCTGGTGAGGCGTAAAGTTCCAATAGGGCGTCTCTATGGCAACCATCTATTTTTGTTTTTGCCGCCAACAAAGTTACAGACAATATAATGTAGACAGTATTTTATTTTGTCACAATGTTGGAAAGATCATTGATGTAGAGAAATATCCTGGGGAAGTACCTCCTAATGATCGCTTATTCTAGACAGCGGTCACTACTTATTATCAAAAAAAAATCCTCGCAGCGTCTACGTCTACATACATACACTCACACCCATAAACCCTAACGGGGTAGGCAGAGCATCAGTGGTTCTAAGACCACTAGATCCCACGTTTGACAAAAATTGTGAGGATTATCAGATGGAACAAGTTGTATAATGGTGAGAGGTGGTCAGCCTTTCGCCCATTATACAGCAAAAACCTCGCATCCCTCTTACAGACTTTTACCATATACCTGGGAAGAGTAGGTAGCTGGCACATTCTAAGTTATTTTTTCACTCCCAGTCTAGCATCTACGTCTATGTGCGATAAACTCAAAAACTACCGAATGTATTTCACTAATAGTCGGAGTGATTCAAGAGGAATGTTTATGTGTAAACATTAATATTTGTGTGAATTGGTTGTAATGTGAGAAAATTCCGCAGCGAAGCCGAGACGAGACACTAGTAATACTGTAATAGCTATTAGCAAATGTCATACACACAAAGCCCACACTATATTAATTTATGTTGTACTAGCTGTCCGCTTGGGACTTCGTTCGCGTGGGAATCTGGAAAAATTATGTTTCCAGGGTGTCAGCTACCTCCATACCAAATTTTATCAAAATTGGTCCAGTCGTTGAGCGTGAAAGAGTAACAAACATCCATACATAAATATTTGCCCCGACTGGGAATCGAACCCAGGACCCGCCGATCGAGAGGCAGCGTCACTACCACTCGACCAAACCGGCCAATAGGCCAATAGGTATTTACCTATGAAATTGCCATTTTTCATACAATATTTTTGAAAAACTCAGTTTTTGGATTTTTCTCGGGAATGCGAAATCTAAATTTAGCAAAATTTTGTGGGAAGATTTGGACAAAATTAAGTTAATTTTCATCATACCTACTTTATTCAAAGTTGTAACTGTAACAACGGTACAGCAAAAATAAGCAATGAAACGGGCAACGGATGAAACGAGCTATATTTGAGCTTCTTTTTCAGCAAATAGATCTAAAGTATCTAAATATGTATTAATTTGACTCAATATCTCTGTTATATGGCCAAGGTTTTAAATAAAAAACAATTTTAGTAATAGCTGTTCAATCAAATAAATTATGAATAAAATAAAGCTTGAGAAAAAATCGGCAATTTCATAGGTAAAGACCTAAAGAAAAAAAAGGTGTACAACTCCTGAATGCCGCATATATATGGTCTGTGTAATATATTAGTTTTATTTTGATTTGCCGTTTAATTAACTTATCGAGTCTCTGGGTGGGTGATGAAGGTTATGGTTATATTATATTGTATAGAACAGTATCGATTTCTTATTCAAATTAATTTCAGTCAATAATTTTAATATGAGCAATCGCGGCCGGCTGCTAAGATATACTAAGATATGAAGATGCGTGATATAATTTTTTCATGTCGATGTCTATAAGTCTGTTTCTGCTGACGCTATGCGAGAGAACGAGAAAGCGGAACGAGATATATACGACAAAATTATGTATGCGTCTGTCTTTGCTATGCTGGACATATTTGCTTTTTCTTCTTCTTATCGTGTAGGTCTAGTGAGTGGGGAACTTGGCTAAATCTGGTGTCGGAGTTTTCTGACTTGGTCAATCGAAAACAGCTGGGACCGACAGTTTAACGTGCCCTCCGAAGCACGGGACGCTCGTAATAAATTTCCACTTTGGTCACCCATCAGGTTCCTTGCCTCTATGCACGTTGCTTAACCTCACTGACCGGTTGAGATCAACGAGCGCCACTGGGCTACGAAAAGGCGCTTTAAACTCCTCGATTCATTTATCACTTTCATTATTGTTATTAACTCGGTCATAATACATACAAAGATACATACATTCGCTAACGCCTATAATCCCATCGGGATAGGCAGAGCTGCTCTGCCAGAGCATCAGGGTTCTGGTGAGTAGTTTTTCTTGAGACGTCTCTATTTTTTCAATGGCGTCTATCCCATGTGGAATGACCATTTTATCCGTTCAGGTATCGAAGTTGAGAATAATCTAAAACTCTTTGATAACCGTCCGACCAGTAGCGCCACCGCCAATGTGGCAAACTACCTAGCAACTTAACTTTCCGTTGACGGTTGCGCCGCCAGCAAAGATAAATACAAAGATAGCCTGTCTTCAAATGTTATCATTATTACTTTCCCAGCGGTGAAGGAAACTATCGTGATGAAATGTTATGTTTTCGAAAGGCGCGCGGTCCACCAACCGGCTTTGGGCGAGTGTAAAAGCGTCTATGGAGGGAAGGCGAGGGAAACGTCCTGAGACTCCTGAGATGCTGGTCGTACATTTATTGGCGGTGAAAAAGGGGTGGTTTCATACATGCGTCGGCTTATATTAGGTTAGAGCGAGACAGACACACATCTAGACGTCCTGCTCTTAGGACAAGGCGCCCTCTGGTTGCAACAGACGGAACTATGTGAAAAGGTAATTATTACAAAACGGGAGCGCCGCGGGCGTAGCCTGCTAATGCACCGATGCAACAAAAACTGTTAGTAGTTCATCTGATTTGAGCTAGATGGCGCTGCTAACAGCGAGCGTGGTGGACACTGGCCTATACCTCCTTCACTGTTTCGGCCTATGCCCCTTGGTGGGGACTTCTATTGGGCTGATGATGATGACGAGTATGCTACACTTATCGTTTAGTAGTAGTAATACTCCAGTACTTGGCCTAACTGAAATAGATAACCCTAAAAAAATTTCAAACTACCACCAAGGGTCGGCTTCCACCGCGACGCGACGTTGCGAATAGAGCTACTAAATTGAACTTTATTTAGTACATGAAAAGGTAGTGAGAAAGCCGCGGCGTGCGGCGGGCGGCGTGCGGCGAGGCGCGGCGCTGCGTGGTGCGACGTGTTCTAAATTCTCACTTGTAATAAATAAAGTTCAATTTTGAGTGGCTCTGTCCGCAACGTCGCGTCGCGGTGGGAGCTGACCCCAACTGAAAAATTACTGTGTCTCCTAAATAAAGTTTAATTCATTCAAGTGGTCAATCAAACAACTAAGTTGGGCACAGATCATTGATGAGTGAGATATAGGTACGTTAGTTTTTTGTAGAAAATTCTATACAACGTGTTTCAAAAAAAACCCAAAAAAAAGATTCAAAATTAATTAAAATTTAGCGTATTGCGCAGCTCTATTACAAATATGACAAGTATGTCATATTAATTATATGAAACTTTCATTTTGAAAGATGTCAAACCGTGCAACTGATTCTAGAGTTGCGACTATTTCACTTTTAAAATTAAATTTTGGAATTTCTTTTTTTTTGGGTTATTTGAAACACCTTGTAGGTATATATATATAGATAGATAGACACTTTACTGCACACAAAATTATAACAACGTTAAACTTAACTAAGATACAAAAGTGCGTAGGTATCTGATAAAATAAAAGTCTAAACAATTTAATAAATTACTTTATTTTAAAAATAGACCATAACATCAATAAATGCGTCATTGCTTACTACTACATTTGTATTCCAATAAAATATATTTTGTTCTGTACATAAACTTTGCTTAAAAATAAATTATTATATCGGGTGACTTCAAATTAGCTAGCGAAAATTAAGGCGACTACAGCACCCGATAAAGGCAGCACACATAGGAATAGTGCCATCTCTGTCTCTCAACAGGCCTGGGCCGGCAGTGCGAACAGTGTCGATACACGAAGTTTACGGACTATGAAAGCGTGCGTGCGTAAAAACATGTTCGAAAGTTAGAAAAATGAAATTTATGGAATGGTGACAGCTTAAATCGAAAAATGCGTTAGCTACTTATCGAGAGTGTTCAATCACGAATATTTTGATAGCAAATTCAAGTTCCTGTGTGCATTTTACTATCGTTTTTACAGCTTAAAAGATACACACACAATATTGGGTATTTAGAGGTGACTTTGTGAGCTTTTTCTATCGAACCAAAAGTGCTGAATCATGTTTTCAGCAAACTACTTATCTAGTTTATGTCCTGAATATTACTGTAGTATTTTTTTTTTCTTCAATTTAATGCAGTGCGTCATGCTTATCTACGCATCATAAAATCGTAATTAAGGTGCTGTAGTCGCCTTAAGGATGTGAATCAGCACATGAAACTGAACAACTTTCTTATAGGAACATACTAGATCGGAATGTGAAAAAATAATTTAAAATAATGAAAAAATCATCCCTATAACGTGACTGATCACTCGACTCGCTCAACAACTTGACTCGCTCAACATGAGAAGTCGAAAAGTTTTTTTGAGAATTTTCCCAAGGAACACATATCGTTAGATGATAAAATAATTTCGAAAAGTTTTTTTGAGAACTTTCCCAAGGAACATATATCGTTAGAGGAAAAAATAATTTCGCCTCTCCATAATCCATGCAACAAGAGAAGTCGAACATTTTTTGAAGTGAAAACTTCTTTAGCGGAGTTGTGCACTTTTTGGATGGGTAAAAAATTTTGGGAACGAATATGGGCTGGTAAAAAAATATATATTTTAAGCTCGCGTCACGTAACCCTGATCGAAAATTCGTAAGATGGAGGGTGAACCCGAGTAGGTGACCGCAAGGAAGTAATATAAGTTCAAGTCTTCACTTCTGCCGGCACTCCGGAGTGCAACCCGTTATTTTTTGAGAATTTCAAATGGGTTTCTTGGAAAAAGTTGTTCTGTTTCATGTAGAGAGTCACCCCCTAAAGTTTCGCTAACTTATTTATAGTCACCTTATAAAAAATGACCTATATTTTATGTACACTGGTATTAGAATACTGATTTCAATAGGAAACATAAGAAAAAATAACTAGACTGCTGCCATATTTTTAATTTTTTTGCGAAACTGTGCCTCAAAACTACAATTTTGCAAGTTTAATTAAAGGGTGTAATAGATTTCTTAGCAAATACTTAAATTGTGGAATCTACCTACCAGTGGACTACAATTTTTGCCTGGAAACGTCAAGTTTAGGAATTATGTAATTGTCAGTAGACTTTGGCGCTACGCAATGTACAGCGAAACCGCGTCCCGCGCCGATCCACTATGAAAATGCGACGTACATTGCTGGTTTTCGTCTTTTATAGTTTTTTTTTATTGCAAAATAATAATTATAAAATAATAAATAAGTTATTTATTCAAATACAGTTATACCTACACTGTATTTGAATAAATAACTTAATGTTAAAGCAGAAAAAACACAAAAACAAAAAAAATTGAAATTTTACTACGGAAAATTCCATTGTAGAACTGAATTTAGGCTTTCAGTTTTTGCTAAGCTATCCCTTCCACTGTTTACATAAGATAAGTAAAAAGTTGCAAATTTTTCACATACCCACACCATTCTGGGAGCATATAAAATATTTGCATCCCTCTTATTTATACAAGGTGTTTCAAAACAACCAAAAAAAAAAAAAGAAATTTTAAAAGTGAAATTGTCGCAATGAGGATCAGTCACGTTTTTTTTTAAGTATGTAGATTGTTAAAAGTAAGAAAACCATGGCATACTGTGAAAAAAATATCGAAATCGGACTAGAAATGACAAAGATACAGCGATTTTACTGCAGCAGTTGAAAAAACACCCGCGAGCGCGAGCCGCGAGCGCGTGACGTCATCCGATGTGTCGGCCGCCCCGCCGCGCCGCGCGCCGCCACCGCGCGCGCTCTTCAATTTTGTAGGTATTCGTTGCGCTTGACCCGGAGACGCTTTGTTGTGGTTATGTTGTATTTGGTGACTTAAAAATGTCTTATAAATATTGTATCGTACCAAAGTGCAAGAGTACAACTAGTAGTACGCCAGACAAACTATTTTTTCGTGTTCCAACTGACCAAAAGGTAATAAAAAAGTGGTGTAATGTTATGAAGAGAGATCCTTTATCGAGCAAAAGTGTCCATTTCTGTTGCGAAGATCATTTCGACGTAAGTTTTATACCTATACCTACTCTTATTTTAAACTAAATTTTACCTATTTTAACAATGTGTAGATAGGTAAGTAGTTTTCGCTCAAATCTTCCGATACCTTTCAGGAGGCGTTATTCAACAGTCGTAAGCATCATAGATTGTTTAGAAATTCAAATCGAGAAACCTAGCTCAGCTGTTCATCAGGCGCTCACGTGGTCACAATATAAGAATGCAAATACTATAAAATATCTTATATCGATAACACCTGATGGACTTATAAGCTTCATATCCGAAGGTTATGGAGGAAGGACGTCGGACGCTCTTATCTTTGAAGACTGTGTTTTTCTTCAGAAGTTAACCCCCGGTGACGTAGTGATGGCTGATCGGGGATTTAAAAATATAGCTCATTTACTAGAACGTCAAGGTTGCAAACTTTTAAGGCCTCCTAGTGTTGACTTAGGGTCAAAACTAAGTAAAGAAGAAGTTTTAGAAACTAAAAGAATAGCAGCCCTTCGAGTACACGTCGAGAGAAGTATAGGGCGGTTAAGGGAGTTTGAAATGATTGCACCTCATGCATGTGTTGACATTGAATATGTAAGA
Source organism: Aproaerema taeniolella (assembly GCA_949987775.1). NCBI lineage: Eukaryota > Metazoa > Arthropoda > Insecta > Lepidoptera > Gelechiidae > Aproaerema > Aproaerema taeniolella. The sequence goes on along the minus strand of OX465252.1, from coordinate 19,294,540 downwards.
ATGTTAGACTATGTTGTGACATCTGCTTGTGGAGTAGTTAATCTTCAAGATTGTTTATTTAGAAACCAAGTTTAAAATAAAACAATGTATATACTTAAGCCTGTTTAATTTTAAAACCTAATAAATATACCTAAGTTTTGGCCAATTTAGGAAAGACTGATTGCTTCCAAAAACTTGTAGACTTTACTAAAAGATCATTACAGTAGGTTTCATCATAATTCTCTTCAAATATTTCTACTTGTCTGTTAGCTTCAAAATTTATATCAGCAACACAAAAAAGCCCTTTAGTTTTGTTGCAAAAAAACATTTGCAGCTGGATTTGACCTTTTGATTTGTTTGTGAGACGATTATTTTTAACAAAGGATTCTTTGCCTTGTGTGGTCATGGGACATTTTATTTCTATGACATATTCTTGTGTTAAGCCATCAGGAGATGCACCTAAAATAGGCCAATCGCTTTTCAAAAATAACCCACCATTCGCAATAACTAATTTCCTCAATTTTGCAATTTCGGCCCTAACAACAGGTTCCAAATCTTTGCCTCTCTTCATTGCAGTAGTTTCTGGTATGGTTGCACCGAAGATTTGCTCAACTAATGAACCATCTGGGGTTTTGCAATGGGCGGCATCATGTACTTTTGATGCGGTTATTCTGCAATATCGCATCTCATGCCATAAAGGAGACTGAGCTTGAGATAATGTTTCTTGTTCTATTATTGAACACTTTTCTGGTGTTTGTTTTGTTGAACAATAATCTATGAAATCTTGTGCACTATTCTTGTCGTTACCTTCTTTTTTATAATCGTGTATCAACATATGCAATGATATTCTTTTAAGGTCGTTCTGTGAAATGTAACTTGTTAACTGAGTCTTAATAGAATTTAACTGTATTTTTTGTACCAATTCGTTAAAAAATTGCTCACTTCTCACATTAGCATTATCATCATTAATAACTTCAGAGCTCGAACCGATGTCTTTTGCTTTAATAAACTTCAAAGTTGTGCCTACTGTGGCTAGTTTCGGTTTCGCCCAGTAACATTTTTTTTCTGTAGGAGACGCCTCTTCACTGCGTCTGTGAATCCACATTAAGAAAGCCACACTGTGTTTACAACCGCCTTTCTGAGCAGCACAATCATTGCATGTCACATCAAGTATAGTTTTACTATTTTCCTCACATTTGAGAGTACAGCTATAACCTTTACTTTTTACTTTATGCTCCGGCGTTATCCTTGCCTTCACTATGCACACATTTCCATGTCTTTTCACTTGTACGTATCCTACGGCATCATCACCATATGACTCTCGTACAGACCTGTAATAATAAATAAATATATTTTTTTATTTGAATACCAACAGTAATTTATAAATCGGAAAACACAAGTCTCAAAGAAAACTAGTATACAAGGACTTTAAACGATGCAGCTGCTGCTGCACCATTTCAGTGCGTCCAATCAAAAAACATGCTAGGTATCCGCGACAATAGTTAACCTACGGCGCACTCCCGGTCTATAATGTTTAGGTAACTTGAGACCGGCTCTTACTACCTATATCTAAATAAAAATAATGCCTTGGAAGAAAAAAAGCAGACTAGACCTATAGGTACAGTAGAATATTAACCTCCTCTTACCTACCATTTAACTACCTACCTACAAACAATAAGTACTTATTTCTTCTTGTCAAATTCATTATTTAGTGAAATAGTTATGTATGAGAATCTAATTGTCCAACTCGGTTGATGGAAGGACGAGAGAATGGAGGTAGGTACCTACTTAACTTACGTTTTTATGACGGTGAATGGAGTGAGCTTATCCTATGCTGTTCAGGTATAGGTTATTTTATTATTTTCACGTTACCTACCACACCTGCCATGTAGGTAAATAAGTAGAATACCTAGTTACTTAAACTAACATAAAAATATTAAATTAGGTAGGTAGGTAGGTACTTACCTTTGAAGCTTCCAACCGCGGATTTCTGCGCTGGTATACTTTACATGATTTGTTAAATATTCAAAAACCATGAAAGAATCCACCTTGGGTAGATTGTCCGATTGTCCTTTTTCAAAACCATCTTCCAATTTGTTGCTCATTATTATTATTTTTACATTAACACAGAAACAATACGAAAAACCGACAGTGTTCGCCACTAAACACGACTAATGTGAGTGAATGGCGCGCGGGGACGCATCGAATGACGTCATCGGTATCCGCGGGCAACCGCGGGTGGGAGCCGCGCGTTATAAAATCAAGCCCAATAAAATATTAAATCACTTTGCCATTTATGGACGGATTTCAAAAATTCAAAAAGTAGTGTACTCAGAAAATCATGACGCATGCAACATATTAGTTAAAATTAGATTTCCCGTTATGTGACTGATCCTCATTCTAGTAATCAGTTGCACGGTTTGACATATTTCAAAATGAAAGTTTCATATAATTAATATGACATACTTGTCATATTTGTAATAGAGCTGCGCAATAAGCTGAATTTTAATTAATTTTGGATTATCTTTTTTTGGGTTTTTGAAACAGCTTGTATTTATGTGACTTTAAGTTTTAATCTAAAAGAGCTCTAGACTTGACTTATTAGGACCAAATTGGTAATTATAGACTTATTACAGACATATCCCTATGTTATCAAAAACTATACGATCAATCTTATAAATCTAAAATTCTATACTTACCTAATATTTGGTAACAACCTTAGTGCTACATATTTAAACCTAAGCTCTGATTTATAATTCGATGAAATCAATTAGGACAAATAAACTTAGAATTACAATTTATTTTTATTAATAAATATCTTACTGTTCCCGTTACAAGGGAGTGAAAATTCATTTGAATTTTAAATATAGGGTTATCGCGCCAAACTTTTACAAAGCTGAATGAAATATATATTTTTTACAAAAAAAAATACAAATGCTATGGAGTAATTTGTATGAAATTCTCAACTTGGGTCTGTATTTTTGAACTCATGTAACCCACATCTATTTTAAACTTCGAGCTTAAAGAAACGCTTCCTAGGCTTCTTCTAGGTGAGCTAGATTGTGGTCAAGAGCAAATCCATATTTATAAAAAAAGAAGTCTGGGGATTTATTTATTGCATCCTAATTCCTATTTACCCCATTTAACACTTCAAAGTTTTAGTCAATGTTTTGATAGAACAAAAGAGCATTAGTTTCACGTGCCTTTTACCATAAAGCAGCAGACCCAGCGCGGCGCACGGAGAGGCTACGCACGTGTCTTAAGCTTCGCTTGCAAGAAAATATATGTGACTGTATCCACTGCAACCCCCGAACACCAAACGTCAGGTGATTATCTACTCAGTGAGTATGAAATTAAGGCACAAATTAGATTTTGATCTGATTCACGCAGCTAACATGCGCCGTGTGCTCATGCACAGCATGCACATTCTTAGAACTTAGAAACTGTATCAGTGGTTTAAGACTCTTTAAAATAAGGGCAGTTTGACGCGATCAGATTTTAGTGTTTTATTAAAATAATGATAAAATCGTGTGACATGAAAGATTTAAACTTTCTTCAGACTAGATAAGCGTTTCGTTGTATTTGAAACTGACATGAGAGGCCTCTTCCAGGAAAGTAAAGTACTTTTCTTTATTCATGAACTCCGCCTTATATTTGCGATAACTTAGCGCAGGTTGAATTTTCTGTTTCAACCCAAGGAACGACAATGCTCACATACAATAAAAGAAAAAACCTCATAAGTAACCCTGTCTTCATGTCTAGTGGCATCATTCGAATCATGATTCGATAGCCGTGTCTATGGTACCTGCATACCTAGCTAGCATACCTACCTAGGCACCATGATAATTTTCACACAATATGTTTCTCCGAAACATTCCATGCGGATGAAGATGCAAATGTAAGGTATCCTATAAATACTTAGTAGAGACTAGAGAATCATTCCCCGGTATATTACGAGAACTTCTTCTAAAAGACAACCTAGCAAGAAAACCTACTGTAATATTTTTAGTTACCAATTGTCAAAATCTTTGTAATGAAAAAGCGAATTTTTGTCAAGAAAATCTCGAATTGTCGGGCGAGTTCAATGACCTTGGCTTGGAAGAGTTCGCCTCTATTGTAGACGCTCCCCCTCCTACTCTTGACCCTGTTCCTATGCTCCGATGTGTATAAGTCGATGACGTCACAGGGATCTTGCGAGTCTGTTTGATCTTCAGCTTGTTCAGCCATAAATCCCTAGTCTTCTTATTACCAAGGACAAAGAACAAGAATAAAACGAATCCCTGGAAGGTTGAAGTCAGAGTAAAAAGGTAAGCTGCAACAACATTATACGCAAAAAGACCGAACAACCACGGTAAACCAAATAGGAAGACAAGTAGACAACTTACAGAAGCACATCGGATCGCTTCATTCGAATCTCCATGCCTTTGGATTCGTCTAGAAGCAAACACAGATCGGACTATTAAAGCAAATAGCGTCCAGTTTGCGACCAACATTAAAGCTATAGGGGCGTAAACAGCCAGCCAAAGACCGAGGCCTGAAGGATAGCAGAACGCTCCACTTGGAGTCTTCTCTTCAAATCGCCCCTGGTAGGAATGCGGGGAGACTGACAGAAGAATTCCTACTACAGCACAGGGAGCCCCCCAAGAGAAAGCAGAGGCTCTCAACAGCTTGTGAGAGGCGTCTCTCGTGAAGACTATGACCAAACGTCTATACGATAAAACAGCTGCAACTAACATCCAACAGAAAGATGCTAGAACAGAATAGTGCAAAGCAACTCCAACTAACATGCAAGGCACATCGTACGTTTCAAACTTTGCGAAGACTATAATTAAGAAACAGGTTGCTAACATAAAAATGGCTATACATAGCTGCAACCAGATTTTATTGCTATAGTCCCTTCTCCAGGATCTAAATAAAGCAGCAGTTAGGCCGACTAAAGCCAGCCCAAATATAGATAGACAGCAGCCTATAATTGTTAAAATTTCTAGAACATTTTCATTTTTTTCTGAGAAAACAGTCCTTGGGACTAAAACTTCAGCGAAATGAGTAAGGTGGGTGCATCTGCAGGTGTCAAGGATTCCCTCTTCCAGAGACTTGATGAGAGTGCAGCCTTCTTGTGACCAGTAGCCACTGCCATCGTCGAAGAAGTGCCAGTATGCGCATGCTCGGCTTACATTGCGGTCAGGTCCTTCGTTCATGGGGCTCAGGTGTATATCTATAAACTGAAAAAAAAAAAGTTTATTTCCGTACTTTTAAAAATTATAAGGCCACAAAGATGTAACAGATTATCTGCTTTGCAACATAGAAGAACAAAACGTAGCCGCAAATAAGCGTTGAAACTTGTAACGAGGCCAAATGCGTCTCATTCCTAACCTTCTTCATCATGAGTGTTTTTATTTCTCTGGTTCGGATCTCAATTTTTGAATTCAAAATACCAGCTTTCTACCTATTCTGAACCTGGTGGGCCTAATCTTTAGTCCGGTTATGATGTCTTCTTTATTTCCATATTTCGATAGTTCTACAGTTTTTCAAATATATTTTATAATGTTACCTTATTTTATATTGTTATTGGGAGATAAAGCAACGCATACAGACGCAGGGAACCTGATGGGTGAACAAAGTAGAAATCTATCACGAGCGTTTCCGTGCTTTGGAGGGCATGTTAAGCGGTCGGTCCCGGCTATTGTCGATTGCCTACAGTCGTTAAACCCAAGTGGGACGGTTTGAAAACTCTGACACCAGAATTAGTTAAATTTGCCAAGCACTTGGCTATACCTACACGATAAGAAAAAGACCTTGAAAAAATATTTGAACTTTATTTCATGTAAAAGCCGTCTTGCAATAAACGACCACATAGCTTTTCTTACTACAGTGTTTTTCCTAATCTAGAACCCTCTATAAAGAGTAGCAAGAGTGTTCTACCTCTGCGCTAACGTTGCAAACTTAACAGTATACAATTAATAAGAAACTAACCTCATCCTCCTCAAAATGCGTCAAATTCTCCACTTTGATGCTAAGCACCCTGCTGTTAACAGCATAGGTCCCATGATTGGACCTGAAGGCTCTGTCGTTGCGGAACACCACGAAGCTGATACGACGCGAGGAGCTGGCGACGGAGTCCGGAAGGTGGACTACAGCTTCAGTTGTATTAGAAGTCATGTGGGTCGAGTTTACTTCTTCTGTAACAGAAAAAAACATGGATGGTAAGAGGCGTGATACTATGACGCTAAGTATCGCAAAGGGACAATTAGAAACAATACAATGTAAACAAAAGGTAAACAAGTTTAATGTTAAAAAAGTTCTTCAATTATCACAGACGGACAACAATTAACAAGAAGATTTGTTGCGATCGCTAGTAATATTACCTCAATTGTTGCGTCTGATTCTTTGAAATGACGGCGGACAAAAGTATGGTCGATCTACACAGACTTTCGTACGTATAACTTATTCTTAAATCTTATTTAAGCCTTTGAAAAACCAAAATACCAACCAGATATAATCTCAAAATCGTCATCAGTGAACATTTCGTTGGCTGTGGCTGCTATCCTCAATCCTTTGACTGGAGTTTCTGGCTCAGCATCAGCTAATACAAGGGCTATGTTGCTTCTAACCGCAGATCCTCGTCCTGAACCATTCAGGTCGATCCTAGCGCCGATCTCATCGAGCAAATGGAGCAATTCTCCTGGAATCTCTAAATCTTCGTCAACTTGGAGGAGGTTGTCCACCTGTGGAATATTTTTACCAGTTTTATGATTTTGTATGATTTATATTAGGTATTAAGTTATTAGATTATATGGAGTCGACTTATTGGACCTGGCCAGTGTTGGAGATTGTGGGCACGGATCGTTACCCATTGGGTGCCACAGAATGGCCATCGACGCCGGGACAGACCCAAAAAAAATGGTGTGAAGGTCATGATGACTTCAGGAATAGGGTGGCCAGAACTTGTACAAGATAACAAGCAGTGGCAAGATGTGGAGGATGCCTTCAGGTTAACCCTTAGGCTCGTTTAACACATAGCACTTGCACTACCAGTAAACTCGGAAGGTGTCATGGCGGCGCGCGCAACAAAATCGCGACGTTTACAAAAGTGGTTATTACTCAGAAAATACTCGATAAATTCACTTTCTGCAAAAAGAATCCATTTTATGATAATGTTTTTATCATAATATCTCAATTACAACAGCGATTGGTGCTCATATTGATTTATAATTCATGTCCGAAGTCAGCGAAATATAATTTGCATACCCTTATTGTATAAATGGACCTTGTATTGTAATGTTGTTACTTTCGAGACATGTAATGTACTTTACAATAAGTTGAATGAATAGTTTATCAACCTACATACTTGAATTTTATTGATTCCTAAAAGATAAAAGTTACAAATGCCTTAGAACAAATCCTCACTTCTCAGGCTATTTTTCAACATAACCAAACTTTTTTCCACAGATTACAAACCACAAGTATTATACGTCAAAATAAAGAATACTCTATGCTCTCTCTTATTTACCTACAACTCCAATAGCATTAGACAAAGAGAAAAGATAAATTCGACCAATTTATCGCGGTAGCATTAACGTATACATCTATACGCGTTCCGAGCTTAAGGTAGGAAGTAATGAACGTATACATGTATACGCGTTCCGAGCCAAGGGGAGAAAAAAACATTTTTTTAATCTTACGCACCTGATCAAAAGTGCTGTTTAAATCTGATATTACAACTGGTATACTGTCGTTACTCAATAAGTTCTCCAACTCTTCCAGCACTTGCTGCAGCTGTTCATTAGGCTGAAAACAATACACAAGCCTATTTAATCAGTGAAAAACTAAGTATATAAGATACTGTAACTTTATTGTATTATTGTCGCGTAAAGCGAAATACATCTAAAGTCTAAAGCCGCCGACCCACCGACACAACTCGGCGGCCTATTTTGAAAAAAATCATGTCGGCAACATGCGCACGCGCGTTCTTCCCCCGACATGTTGGCGGCATATCGGCAGCTTGCGTACGCAGCGCTCAGTTGCCCAGTGCCAGTCAAGCTGTAGTGAGTGATGTGCACAGATTAGATAATGAGAGATTGGTGACGTGCTTGGATATTCTACCTATAATAATTCCACAAGCTGCTATCAATAGATCACTGTATTTTTATTTACTGAATTATCGAGCTACAGCACACAAATTATAGACACAACGTCTTTCGACACGAAGCAATCACTGCTAGAAAAGTTCACGTCAGGCCGCCGACTGCTGCCGACAAAGTTTTCCGACTTGAAATGAGTGAAGCCGCCTACAAGCCCACCGACAAAAAGTTGCCGACATAGGTCGGCCGGTCGGCGGCTTGCGCAGGGTCAATTCACACTGCGACGCGACGCGACGCGACGTTGCGAAAGAGTCACTCAAAATTGAATTTTATTTATTACAAGTGAGAATTTTGAATGCGTTGCACCACGCAGCGCCGCGCCTCGCCGCGCGCCGCGGCGTTCTTTCAATGAAATGTTTATCTTTTCATGTAGTAAATAAAATTCAATTTTGAGTGGCTCCATTCGCAACGACGCGTTGCATCGCTTCGCGGTGTGCACAGACGCTTACATTAATTTAGTATTTTTAAAACGCTTACGCACTTGAACGATATTTGCAAATAATTTTTAAGGAAAGAAAAATATTCGCCACGAATGGGACTTAAAAATCGTTGCAAGGTTTCGCCATGAGTTGGTATGAGTCTGAAGTTCTCCGTACGAGACACAGATGGCGCTAACCTACAAGTACACCGTAATGTGTTTATAAGGGAATGAGAAACGCCGCATAATTTGAAGGCACGATAGATCAGTTGGTTAGGTCACCAAGAGATCTAAGCCTGGGGTCGTGGGTTCAAGTCCCGAACACTTTTCTTTTCCCAAATATTATTTGCGTAACTTTTGTTAACAATAAAGAATGAAAAAAGAAATATGTAAATATGAAAATCATAAGCCAATTACAGAAGGTAAAGTATTTTAAGATTTTTCAAACATCTAACATATTAAACAGAAACTTAAAATACAAAATAATACAGAAAAGAAAAAAAGACATTAAAAATAAAACAACAATTTATAAAACAGACAATAATAACACATACACGTTGAAATAGAAAATCCCAGTTAAAAAAGCACCTTGAGGATTTTTTTTGTTTTTTTCCAGCCCATATACGTCGCCACCGAGGGGAACGGGACTCCCTTCGAAACAGGAAAATGATTCAGGCTATAGTCCACCAAGCTGGCCCAATGCGGGTTGGTGGACCGCTCGTCTTTCGAAAGCGAATTTTCTTGGACAAGCGGGTTTCATCACGATGCTTTCCTTCACCATTGAGCAAGTGATAATTAGGAATCCGTAAATAAATCCGAAAAGACGAATTTAGTGGTACAGGCCCGCACCAGGATTTGAACCCGCAACCTTCCGATTAGAAGTCTGGCTCATTATCAAACTGGGCTATTACACCTTGAGGTTACTCGTGAAAATTAAGCGGTTTTAACATTGAAAGTAATAGAAAAATTTAGTAAGAAAAGCTTCACACACGCTCCTTCAACCTGTTGCCAACCAGTGCTTCCCATATTACAGACAAAAAGAGCAGAAATCAGACGCAAGAAAACAAAGACAGACAAAAAACAAAGAAACAAAAATAACAAAAGAAGAAGCTGAGTCCGGAAAAGACACCACAACAGATGACCTAAACTTACTGGGCGAGGCGTAGGCGGCCTTGTAGACGGTGGGAAAGTCGGATACGCAGTCGAAACTGTTTCGGTAGTCAAAGTGACAGTTGACACTGTTTCAGTCACTGTTGTTGGCTCAACAGTAGTCGTCGATGGCGATGGCGATGGCGATGGTGCTGGTGGTAAAGTTGGCCTAATCGTTGGTGGAGGACTTTCACTTGTTGTGAGGTATTCTGTAGTCAGGATCTCTGTAGTCGTAGTCCACAGCTCTGTAGATTCTTCTGGATTGCTACCACCTGGCGTTGTAGACTGGATGAGGGGCAAGTCGCTGCTCGGCTGTTAGTAAAGCAGTTAGTTGTTAGTTTCTTCTCTATTTCATGCGATGTAGACACGCAAACAGAAATAAAATTAGCACTTATATCACAACTTTTGTTACATCTGTTTTTGTTATCAACCCAAACCTGTGATTGGTCGTATGATGCTGTAATAAAGGCATTGGTTTCCCAGGGAAAAATATTTTGCCTGTCTTCACAAATTATAATCGTGTTCGTGACATGTTTTACAGCTGATAATATGATAGACTCTTATACTTACAGAACTCCAATTTTTTATAAAGGATCGTTGACTTCCACGGACTAGGAGTAAAAGAAAAACTTAGAATGTGCCAGCTACCAACTCTTCCCAGGCACACTGTAAAAGTCAGTTATAGTAATAGCCCTCGCTTGCTGAATTATGAGTGAAAGGCTCCCACCACTATACACCATGTTTCATCTAATAACTCTTAAAGTTTACGTCAAACGTAGCATCAAGTGGTTCTAAACTACTGATGCTCTGCTTTCCCCGTATGGGATTACAGGAGTGTGCGTATGGTTTTATTTTTTTGGAAATTGAAAATATTTGTAGTTTTAACACAAAAATTTTGTCAGTATCTTAAATTATTTTGTTATAGCTAAGGCGATTGGAAACTATATTTCTACTCTGTTTGACCATTTTGTCCACACTGACAGCCGCCGTCACCGGTTAACAGGTGGAGTAATGATAAATTAACTAATGCCGCATGTTCACTGCACGCCCATCACCTCGTTCAAATAATCTCGTTCTCAGTGAACGCTCATTGGAAAAATGCCTCAAGTTTCCTCCACTCACCGAAGAATTCCTGACAGTAGCAGTAGGCATGGCATCCACCATCGTGATAGGACCTCGACTCATGTACCCAGCTGTGACCGGAGTGGGGGGTGATGTGACGCAATCCTGCGCAGCTGTGGTCACCCACTGGACTCCCTCGTCGAAGTCTCCTACGCAGGTGTGGTTACGGCAACCAGCTGAGATCGTTGATGTACCTGAAATTAGGGATAATAGTCTTCTTTAGAATGTATTTACTATTTTTAAAACGCTTACTTGCGTGTGGAATCATCATCATCATGTCAGCCGCAAGACACTGCTGGACAAAAACCTCCCTCAGGGATCTCCACCGTGTGGTATATTCAGAAATATTTTTTACGGATTTTTTTTTTCGACGCGAATGGGACTTGAAGCCACCACTCCAGGCTTAGACCTCCTGGTGCTCTAACCCAGCAGTTCCCGATTTCTTTTGGCTATGGAACCCTTTTTGATTCACTGTTTTGAAGTGAATGATGTGATGTGGTAAGGATGTGGTGAAACGGTGCTGCCTCAGCCAGGCTGTTTTTCAGTCAGCACCTGAGTTGACTGCTAACAACATGCATTTAAGATGCAGCACAATAATTACTGAGAAGAATCTCTGGTTGCAAGACCACTTATAAACATTAAGAGAAAAGAAAAATGAACTTAACGGCATTGCTCAATGCTCACACTTACGAAAAACTCAAGACTCCATCATGGTTTAACATTTAGAGACTCAACTTAGTTTGGAACCCTAGCTCAAGTAAAAATTAAATTAACTGTATCATTGTTTTTTTTTGCGTGAAATCACACCATACCGAGGCTTTGTGGCTTGGTGTTAGCATCTTGTAAGTATAGTTTGACTTTAAACGAAGGACTTTTAATGATAAATAAAACATATAATATCAAAGGTGAAGCGATTTACAATATCTAGCTAGACTAGAAAAAACATCGAAATCTTGAATTTTCGCGGAACCCCTGAGAGCCTCTTACGGACCCTAGGGTTCCGCGGAACACTATTTGGGAACCGCTGCTCTAACCAACTGAGCTATCGTGCCTTGACTTGAAGATCTAATCCTGGGGTGGTTGGTTCAAGTCCCATTCGCGCCTAACATTTTTCTTTTCCTAAAGTTAGGTATTTTTGTATAAATAAGATGGGTTAACTCTTGACCTCAATCTTGACCATAAGTTAACCCAGAAAATTCCTATTAAGGCATTTTATCACACAGTGCCGAATGTGAAGTGCTATAACTATTATAATGGATTACTGAGATATGTTTCAACTTGAAGAGATTCTTGAGTTGTTTGAAAAATAGTGGAGATATTTTAGTAGCTCTAAGCCCACCTATTACAAACATACATACGAGTAAACACGCTTATGTCTATAATGCCATCGGGGTAGTACTAGAACCACTTAAACACTCGCGCGATGTGTGTGCAGGATTTAAACAAGCGCGCGACACATTTGACATTCTGAGAGATATTTGATGAAATATGATTTGCAGTACTTTTTACCCGACTGCGCGACGCAAAGGATTTTTCACTTAGATGTACTTTTAATTCGGAAATTGTTCAATTTCTATCAAAGTGAGACCCATTTAACAGTCGGGACCCATCAAAAATCCGGCTTCCTAATAATGGATCCCGATTGTTAAAATCGTTATGTTATTCAATAATAGTTAATAATAAAAGTCTTGACTACTGGACTTACTTGTTTTTTTCTTTTCAGTTTTTACTACGCAGTCTGGTTTTTTATTTTAATTTTTTTTATTTTATTTTTTGAAGTCTCCTGTGAGGCTGTCATTAGCATAATTAGATTTTTTTTAACTTAGGAAACAGTACAAGATAGGTAATCGATTTTATGGTTTTAGGAACTATGTATTTGTGCAGAAAAGTGTAAAATAAAATCAAAATCAAACTAATTTATTTCTCATCAGTCTATGTATACGTTCAATACACTACTGGGACTTTGTACAGTCCTGCTATATTCATAAGCCAGAATTTTTTTTAGTGTGAGGTGTTAATTTAGTTCCTATTATAGCGAACCCAATTAGAAGTAATTACCTACTCTCGTAAACAAACCCTAACATCCGCTGAACCGGGGTTCTTTGATGCCATTCATTTGCCGAAGTCTTTGATGTTTCCAATGGGAATTTTTGAATGGATACCACGCCATTAGGGCTGGTACGTTAGAAAAAATATAGTAAAAAAAAATTGGATTTGTATCAGTCTATGGGCCTTTTTATAATTCGAACGGCACGGCACGGCATTTCGAAATTTGAATTGCCAATGCCCCTATGTTCTTAGCTTCTAGTATTACTATTATATAGGAGGCAATGGTAATACAATTTTGCCGTGCCGTTTTCGAATTATAAAAAGGCCTATTAAATTGAACCATTTTTTCCAAGAAGCGTAGGGTGAAATATCTAAAAAAAGACTCTCCAATGGTCATACATTTGCAATAATAGGGAATATGCATGTTTTTTTTTTTATTAATCCTCATTCATGTAATAAACAGTTTAGTAAAACTATTTTTCGAATAACTATGAAATTAAAAAAGATATAAGCCATCGAAGATTTATTTCTATCTCTTTCTAGCGAAACGAAATTTTACACGGAGTTTATATGGCCGTAGTGACATGTGACGTCACAGTCCATGTCAGATCTCTCTGTCTAATCGGTGCGTAATTAATAGTTTTAAATGTGTAGGTATATCGGCCGTATTTCTTGGCCGATTTTAATTTTAATTTCACTTTTTGTCATCTCTACTACGTTATTTTTATATTTTGTTAATCAATGCGATAAAAAAAATCATGCATATTCCCTATTAAAAATATGAAAAGTGTGAATGGTATCAGGGAACTAGAGTTACTTTTAAAAATCCTTTCTTACTCCTTCCCTACGTCACAAAGGGGATCTTTGTAGCAAATTCCAGCTTTCTAGGGGTTTGGATTGGGTGTTGATGAAGCAGTGAGTCAGGACCTTTAATTATATAAATAAAGTGTGAGAGCTGAAACCTATAGAATCTACGACAAAGCCATTTATAAATACCAAATGTATTAATCATAGTCAAAAATGTACAAGTAAACATGGGTTGCTAATTAATCTTGTAGACAATTTGTAAACATAAAAAAGGTACTTACAAATTAAAATTAGCAAGTACTTACAAGGACGAAGGTGTATTTAGAAAATCGCTGAACAACAGTCAGTACCCATTAAGACATCATTAAACTTACAAAAAAAAACAGTTAAAGCAATTTCCATAGATATTTGGCGCCTTATTAAAAAACTAGCATTCCGTCCGGGACTTCGTTCCCGTGGGAATTCGGGAAAATCATGTACCCTATGTCCATCACGGATAATGTAGGATTCTAATGGTGAAATAATTTTTCAAATAGTCCAGTAGTTTCGAGACTATTCAATGCAAACAAACAATCAAATCTTTCCTCTTTATAATATTAATATAGATTGTATGAGGAACGGAAGAGAGAGAGAGAGAGAAATACATTTAATAATGACACGGTACATAATAACGTACGTACATACTAAACAACACAAAATAACAATTAACGAAAAAGAAAAAGTACAATAAGTAAACATGTACTGAGGGCATGTTTACTTATTGTACTTTTTCTTTTTCTATTGTACTTTTTCTATATGTAATAAGTAAACAATAAGTAAACATGTACATCAAGTTAGCACACGCGTGCACTCTGTGTTGATGCAATAAGAGTGGTTTTGCAATGAAAGTGGAGTAACCTGATGCGCTGGCCTCTGTATGTACTGTCCCGGTGAATGGGCTTGTTGTGACCGTGCTACAGCGCTGTTAATTCCGCCAATTAACAGCGCTGACACTTTTTTTCGCTGAGCGACAGCACTTTGACTTTGACTTTATTTTCTATAATATTACCTCTATGATTCTAAATCTTTCGTGCCGTATGGTGATCCCCATTTCTTTCCGTGGGTGTCGTAAGAGGCGACTAAGGAAACACAAGTGAGACCTGCCTCCTATCCACCCCAGGCAACGACACCTCAATTTGTTCTGAATCTGAGGTGTCGTCTTATGGTCTCATGGGGGGTGTTAGGCTCTGTGTAGAGCAGTCTGGTTCGGTAGCAACCTACTGAAATCCTACTGAAGTCCGATGCCAAACAGCTTGCTATGTTCCGTCGGTGCGTAGGAGTACCAATGCCTTATAATCATTTTCTGGATTAACTCGCTCCATCGTCGACCTCATCGTGACCTTGGTCAAGATTGAGGTCAAGAGTTAACCCATCTTTAAAAAAAATTATCTCATTTGTTCGCCTAGCTTGCAAAATCCTCAGCCCTATTCCACTAAATAATATCAGCACCAAATGATTGACAGGCTGGCGAATCACAGCGTCAATGCACCTATTTATAGGCGCGATAATTAAAAAAAAACGCCTTCTGCCAGCAATTTTGATCGGAAAACTGTTTATAGATGTATCGAAATAGCTGTTTGTCATGTCTGTTGGGTGGTTCTAAATTTGCTAGCGAAAACGAAGCATATGAATCATCCCAGGAAACTGAACAGTTTTCCCAAAGGAACATAGGTTCATGGACTGATTAACCACCCGAGAGGTTGAAAGATGTAGGGTAACTACAAAGTCGTGCTGCGACTCCGCCAATGCGTATAAGGCATATAAGGCCGACTGTTTCACAAATAAATATTGACTTTTAAACAATTATTCTCTCGACCATTATTTATCCCTGAACCACCGCTGGGAAGGTGCTATTGGGTTAAAGGGGCAAAATAAAATATGCATTTACGGAACTCAAACCAAACTATCTATATTCCCGTATCTTATAAGGAGAGGTGTGCCTAGGTAAGTAACTAGTATTTAACAATAGTAAGGGGTATGTTACACTTCCTACAGAGCGCTTTCTCTAATGAGTTTCAATGTCAACTGTATACGGCATACTAACTGTTCTTTACTGCAAAACTTCTTTATAAATATTGGGTCATATGGTCTACGACCATTCCTTCAAGTGCGACAGGGACACATTCCCAATCCATAAGTCAGAGTAGGATAGATTTAGTTTTGCTATTCCAACAGGTGCTGCCCGACCTGAGCTGCTGCTGTTGATCTACTGTTGCGAATCTACAACAGAGTCTACGACGACTCACGAACCCGAGCAAAAGAGATTTACCTAAAGCCCTGTATATATTATATTTACCTTACTAAGCTGGGCTAAGAGTGAAAGAAAAACTTATAGAACGTGCGTGCTAGGGACCCGTTTCCATCTCCTCTTTAACTATGTGTGTGTGTGTGTGTCTTATATATCGAATAATTACATATAAAACTGTATTTATGTTAAACTGTGTTATATTATATATATGTATTTATATTAAATATATGTTTATATTTTGTTTAATATATATTGTTTTGGTTTATATATTGCGCCCGCTCTTGATTTCACTATGCGACTTTTCATACCCAAAGGTTACCTGGAAGAAATCGCTTGAAGCGATAAGGTCGCCTATATTGTACCTTTTGTAAAGTTACTTGTAATTGTCTCATCATTGTATTTCTTTTCAAATTGTGCAATAAAGTATATTGTATTGTAGCTACCAACTCTTCCCAGGCATTCTGTGGAAGCCAGCAGTGGGACGCGAGGGTTTTGCTGTATCGTCAGCGAAAGGCTCACAACTTATCTCCACTATGTTCCATCTAAATTACCTTCAGAATTAATGTTTAAGGTGGCGCCAAGTGGTACGTCGTCATTACGTTATGCCTACCCCAAAAGGGATTACAAGCGTGTGTGTGGATGATACTCGGGGTAATAAGCACTTGCAAATTTTATGTAATACTAGCATTCCGCCCGGGATTTTGTTCCCGTGGGAATTCGGGAAAATTATGTAGCCTAAGTCCATCGGGAATAATGTAGCTTTCTAAGGGTGAAAGAATTTTTCAAATCGGTCCAGTAGTTTCGACGCCAATTCAATACAAACAAACAAACAAACAATCAAATCTTTTCTCTTTATAATATTTGTATAGATTATTATTAAGATTAGACTAAGTACTAACATAGTTCGACGACCGGTTTGGCCAAGTGGTAGTGACGCTACCTCTTGATCGGCGGGTCCTGGGTTCGATCCCCAGTCGGGGCAAACATTTGTGTAAAAAGCAGATGTTTGTTCTCGGGTCATGGGTGTTTGTGTTTGTCTTTATGTGTGTTCCAAGGGACCCACGACACAAGGGAAAACCTTAGTGTGGGCCTTTGAGTGTGTAGCGTTTATTTATTTATTTTATTTTAGTTTTAAGTTGTTTTTACTAACAAATGGGCCCCAGATGCCCGAGTTGTAAATAAAAAAAATTAAAAAAAACAGCTCCGCCAAGCATTCAAACAAAGCCACGGCCGGCCCCAACAAAGATTTAAAAACACACTTTTCATACAATGTTGCGTGTCAATAGGGAATCTTAATTCTCGATTATTAAAAATCTATTTTAAACAATAGAAACACTGACTAGTAATTAATAAGCAATGATTTAAATGGTGTGGTGACATTGGATTTGATACACAATAAAATTATGGCTTTGATACAAGTTATGAACTGAGCATTTATTATTCAACCTGTATTCACGGTCAGTGCACTCCATGGACCCAGTATACTAAACTAGGACCCATAACCACAGAATAAACAACCTGTTCCTTTTGATATCCCATAACTCTAAGGTTTTTTTATTCATATTCTATGAATAAAAAAAGTTTAAAAAGTCCAAGGAACATATGTTCTTTAATTCGTATTTTCGGAGAAATCATCAATCGAAATTAAAATATTTCAAAATCTTTCTTCCATAAATCGAGTCCAAGTTGGTACACTTTCATTGATAATTAGTTTCAATAATTCATAATTTAGAATACGATACTGCGACGTTGTCTTTTCTTACGTAAAGGTGTTTTATAAGAAATTTATATTTTTACCGAATTATTTTGTATGAATAATAAAAATTTAATATGATGAATAATTGAAAAAAAAAGTATATACTATTTGTTTCATATACGTGGTTTCATTGATACCCTGAAGTTATTGGATATCGAAAGGAACAGGTTGTATATATATATATCTTTAAATATTGCATGTCACAATAAACTAAACTTGTAACAATAAATGTGAGTTATGTGTGTCACTCTGTGAGGACGCTGCAATTTTTTGTGGTTTATGTTCACAAACATAACTGTAACTCAACTGTCCTGTCAATAAAATGTCTTCAATCACTTCTATTTCAGATACAAAATATAGCAAACGGACTGTTTTAAATAAGTTTATTTATGATCCTTTTAGCAGATTCGATCAATATTCCCAGTGGAAAGATATTCAGCTAATTTATTTACATCCTTAATCTTTATAACTAATTTAATACTTGGGTACAGTTAGGTACAGATTTATGTACATCCTAAGTACCAGCAGAAACAACATAAGAATAGCATTTGTTTTATTCGGTAACAATAAGGTAACAATACACCAAATAAACTGTTTCCAAGGAACATATATGCATGCGCCTCGTCTTCATCATCTTTTTACTCTTTTGGGACCTTTTTACTCTTCAGTTTTGGCATTCCTAATCCAAATGCGAAATTGAACACTTCTAGCTGTCATTCGAACCAATTGAGTTTCCGTCGCAGACGCACGCCTGTCCTTAGGTTTTCTTGATACAATCCTCCACAAAAGTCATCCTGACACTGATTTTGAGATGGTCCCTGAACTTAAAATATTAAATACTCTTAAAGGGTTACTACATAAGTGACAAACATTAAATTCACACGATTTTATGACTAAGACTACACTCACAATATTACGTAAAAAAATACAACAAAACACGAAAAAACAGATAACAAAATAGTTGATGACGAAAGAAATAGTAAAACCCCTTCATTACTAAGAACCATTAATGTTAATGATAAATGTATGAGCCGGTTCACTGCAAATGGTTTTGATGACTAAAAAATACGTAAATAGTTACGTAGGTGAAGTACATTCATTCGTTATAGCAACGTGACTTAAGTACTCCGTAAATAAAAAGTAATTTGAGATTGGTATCAGACAAAATCCGCTGAATTCTTACGTTTTATTCCGGTAACTATTGTCAGTTTTATAGATAAGAGATTTGTTTTCCTAGGGGTCATTTAAGCCAATAAAATATATCATATAGATAGATAGTTCTCCAATATATCATATTAATATATCATATTGATATATTAATAATGATATATATATGATATATTATATATCAACAATATATAATATATCATATTGGAGAACGTGATTATAAATATGTTAACTCTAAAATTAAAAATTTTCTTTCACCCCCGATATTCAAATGCTCATTAGTCATTACCAACTAATTTAAGAAGGATATTTGTGATAGCCCAGTTAGTAATGAGCCAGACTTGTGATCGGAAGGTCGCGGGTTCAAATCCTGGTGCGGGCCTGTACCACTAAATTCGTCTTTTCGGATTTATGTACGGATTTCTAATTATCACTTGCTCAACGGTGGAGGAAAACATCGTGATGAAACCCGCCCGTCCAAGAAAATTCATTTTCGAAAGACAAGCGGTCCACCAACCCGCATCGGGCCAGCGTGGTGGACTATGACCTAAGTCCCCTTCATGTTTCGAAGGGAGGCCCGTGCCTCTCGGTGGGGACGTATATGGGATTGTAAAAAAAAATTCAAATGCTTGTAACTTTTAAACGGCTAGACCGATTTTGGTCAAATACTCGTATATCTATGAACAATCTCGATTACGTCAGCTTTCAAACAGAAAAATGCCACATGATGCCACAGACATACATACAGATACACAGACATACAGATACAATACACACATAACACAAACATAATAGAACAAGGTACAAAGTAAGTTACATCGTACACAGATATACACGTCAAACTTATTGAATGAATGAATGGATGAATGAAATGAATGAATGAATGAATGAAAATATTTATTTCAGACCAACAAGTCCATATTTTATTAGTAACAAAAATCTTATAACTATGTTAGTAAAATTTAAAATTAACATTGCTCAGCACATGTAGGGATGACCAATGCTTCAGTATTGGACCATCTACTCTGTCCGCAATGACCCTCAGGAGCCTGTTAGTACTACACTTAATGCGAGACCCCTCTTTTTTGTCGAGGGTTAAAATATTGCTCATTTAATAGTATAGGATACGGCACCTTCAGAACTCACGGAAACGTTGAACTATATTAAAACGCATCTCTTACTGCTTTAGACCACACATAACATACTTGTGTTAAACACTAAAGGTAGTCTAGGACAAGGAACTCCGTTATAATAACTTACAGCAAAACAATTATTGTATCGATTGTTCATTGAATTATACGTTTTGTATCACTTACTACTAAGTAACTCAGTGAGTAGTAGAACCGACTATGAGAGTTATTTTCGCCACCCGGAAGTTGAAGCATTTGCGATTTTCGTGTCATATACAGGGCTTTAGGTATCTCTCTTTCAACATCTCGGGTGGTTAATCAGTCCATGAAACTGAACAACTTTCCCAAGGAACATAGGTCAAAATACGAAAAAAAATTTTGAGTTCCCATACAAACTTCATCAGCATAGGTATAAAGCATTTTTTATGGGAGATCAAATTTTTTTTTTCGTATTTTGACTTATGTTCCTTGGAGAAGTTGTTCAGTTTCATGGTCTGATTAACCACCCCAGAGGTTGAAAGAGAGATACCTAAAGCCCAAACGAAATAATCCGTCAGAAAACCAAAGTTACCGACATAGCCCGGCGAATTAGCAAGCTTAAGTGGCAGTGGGCTGGTTATATCTGTCGTAGAACCGATGGCCGTTGGGGAAGAAAAGTTCTAGAATGGAGACCACGAATCGGCAAACGTAGCGTAGGGCGCCCTGTTACTGGGTGGGGTGAAGATATTAGTAAAGTAGCGGGCAGTGGTTGGAGGAGGAGAGCTGAAGACCGAGCTTGGCACGCCACTGAGCTCGGTCTTCAGCTCTCCGAGCTCAGTGGCGTGCGAGAGAGGCCTATGTCCAGCAGTGGACTGATACAGGCTGATGATGCATAACATAACCATAGATAGATTTCTAAGAAGTAAGGAATCCTCGAAATTTGTCCATTCATTTAGGAGCTTGCTACACACAGTTGCACAGACACAGGGATACACAAATATACACGTCTAACTTATAACACAGTTTTTTATGTCCAAAAGTAACAATTGCAACCCGGAATGCGACAACATGACTTTAAGTCAACTCCATACCACTTCACCTTCCCCGTCCTTTTGTCTGGCTCGAATCTCCCTATAATTACAATAATTACTTAAAATTACCCCATATTAGCGAGTTCCTCATCCACAGAGCGTGCTGTCTCACCTCTTAACCTTTGATCCCGTAAGAGTAAGTGAGACAATTAGACAGTTGAATAATCTGTGAGGTGTTTTGCTGATTTTAAAACAACATACTTGATTTGGATTTTAAGACCGTTTTGCTGATAATTATGTTTGTGTCTGGATAAAAAAAAACGCTACGCACTCGCAGGCCCACACTAAGGTTTTCTCTTTTGTCGTTGGTCCCTTGGAACATACATAAAGACAGACACAAACACCTATGACCCAAGAACAAACATCTGCTTTTTACACAATTATTTTCCCCAACTGGGAATCCTAGGACCCGTCGATCAAAATTTAGCGTCACTACCACGACCAAACAGGCCGCCAAAGTAGAATTAAGTATAACCACTATAAACAAGAAATAGGCTCAATTTTTATTATTTGGAGTCTGAAGAAATGCATAGAAATACCTATATTGGCCGTATTTTTTGTTGGCTTATAAACATTAACAATGCATTTAACCAAGTAAACCATATTAGTATTCTACAATACCCATATAAGAAAAATTCAGTTTTAATTTTTCATTTATTCTGGAGAAGCAACTATAACTAAAAACTCACCTAGCTCTCGCGTAGGAATGGAATCAAATCCCTTGCAGAAGTAGATAGGCTTCATGTACTCCACATCCAAGCCTTGCCAGCGACCTGGAGCCACTGGCTTCATCTCGGTGTTCAGCTCGATATGCACTAGCACCGTCTTCGCATCCAAGAATAACCTGTTGGTTTATTTCAGTTGTATTTTGAAGGTTTAACAAAGACAGTTGGTACTTATAACACAGTGGAACACGTACACAAGCTGAATGTGTATGAAACTAAACAACTTGTTTCAAGAGCAAAGTTGTGCAAGCGGACGGCCCGTAAACGGGACGCTCTTTACGGATCTCCCGCACAGCTGTGAAACCAGCCTTATGGTACTGCAGACCACTTGCGTTTTAGACGAGTTAATATATAGACCAGTTGCGTTTTAGGCGAGTTGATATATAGACCAGTTGCATTTAGGCGAATTTCTAACTAGACCAGTTTCGTTTAAGGTTAATTGCAACCGGTTGCGTTTTAGACCAAGTGATACCAACCCAATCAGGCATTAATTTGCTAAATAAATAAATAAAAAATGTTATTCTTACCTTTTGATCTTCATCCTTCGAATCATTTTCCTATCCCTCAACTCCAGCCTATTAGACTCTTTAAAACTTTTCAATACATCTTCTAAAGTCGACGCATCTGTTGCTTCTATCTCTCCATACACCTTCTCGTATTTGTTTCTTACAAATATGTACTCTTCCAATATTCTCTCCCAATTCCTAAACGACGTTTCTAAATTTTCAAAGCTATATTCTGTGGACATTCTAAATTTGATAGCGTAGTAGTTTTCTAGCTCTTGTTTTACTCTGATAAAGAGAGCTGTATTCGATTGTGATACAATATGGTTTTTCGAATTCAAATGGACACACCAATAGTGCCCATCTGCAATAGGGGTAAGTACGTAATAGCCAGTGTCGTCATCGTATTTGAATTTTATTCTTGTTGGGTAGTGAATGACTGAGTCTGTAAAGCAGTAAATGTCTTTTCCTTCGACCGTTTCATTTGTTCTCAGGATGATTTTGCTGTCCCTGTAAAGGAATTATAATAATTATCCATTTGTTTCAGGAAATTACTACCTATACACTAAATGCACACAATATTTAAAAATAATTGGTGATCAATGATCATATATTATCAGTGTCGTGCAGCTTTATCTAGTGACTAAAGAAAACATTATTTTAATTATGAACTATGTTACTGAGTATGTAACCAGGCAGCATGCGCCTCGTCTTCATCATCTTTTTACTCTTTTGGGACCTTTTTACTCTTCAGTTTTGGCATTCCTAATCCAAATGCGAAATTGAACAATCTAGCTGTCATTCGAACCAATTGAGTTTTCATCGCAGACGCACGCCTGCTAATATTGTACTGATTTTTATATATTTGTAAACTAACATCAAAAGTTTAAGTGTATAATCTATTAAACGTATTTACTGCTTAATATTTGTTATTCCTTCATTGTGTTCCCTCAGCCAGCCAGCGCAAGTATAGCGATTCTCTTAGTCGATCCCGAAAAGACACTACACGATTTCTTAGGATAGCGAAGAAATTTGGCACCGTAGCGTCCATAAACATGCCCTTCGCAGTGCAGAAGCGAGGCAGTCTCATTAAAATGCGAAAGGCGTCATTATATTGTACTTTGAGTACGTTAAAATTGCATTTAGTGTATTTCACACAAATATCTTCAGTGTAAAATGTATGGCATTGAGTCTTACATAATAAAATCTTGACGGCTTCCCAACATTTCCAGACAAGCCTAGTGAGCATGTTGCTTCGGATGTAGCTTTAGTCACGACTAGCAACAAATCTGCATTGTTAATAACTTTAAGTTAGGGAAAAGATTTACAGTCAACGGCACATCAGGTTACCACATGGATAGTAATAAACTCTACTGCTTGAAGATAAAATTGAAAATCGATTGAAGAAATTTGTCAGTTTTGGATAGCATGATGTGCTGTGGTCCCTGTACATTAATTTTATTGCTACGAATATACTACTCAACTTACGGATTAACAGTGACATTGAGACCTACGGGTCGCAAATCGATTGGCCTTTCACAGATGACATCGAAGAAGATGTACGATGTATTCACCATGTACCAGAAGCTGTCCCTTAGCGCTCCCAATGAGGTCTCGTTCGTAACCACCTTGTTTTCGAATTGCCACTCTGAAGATGGTATCTGGAATAGCAAACACACTGTGTTACAAGCATCGAAAAAACGGTAAGGATAGAAATAGTTATTCTGAATTCAAAATTCTGACACTAAAAGGATAAGAACGAGAAGAATTATAAAGTAACATCTGTAGCTTAAGAGGAGCGTCTCAGTTTGGACTAGCGTCTCAGTTGTTTTTCATGCTGTCTCGATGTCGACAACCCACCTCAGACTTGTGCGAAAGGGACAATTGCAGCTTTCCGGCGAAATGCCGAGTTTTATTTCCTAAATTATGAGTTTAGGCGTCAATGAATTCCTGCCCTAAAAACTTAATAAAATCGTAGGTACGTTTTTAGTCTCTATCGATTTGTAAGCGTATGAAGAGGTTTGTACGTTTTGTTTTTTCCAAAACTGTTCTTAGTTTTTCAACAGTCACCTCTTAATTGTTGATAATTTTTTTGGCGAAAAATGCTGAATTTTAGTCTCAAATATCTTTTTGTCTACTAAAAATATCAAAAAAATCAAAACGTACGGACCTAGTTTTTAGTGTTCCTAACACTATACCAAAATGTCACAGGTATCCGTTGAAGTCTAGGGGATGGAATCCATTGACGCCGTTTGTATGGGAAAAAACACTGAGACGATCCTCTTAAGCACAACGAACTCGTGGTAAGATTCGCCACGGTTAAATTTCAAAACAGTGTTGAAATAAAGTCAGTGGGCGAGCAAGCCTTTGCACGGTACCCTCACGCAATCAAAGTGAAGTTTCACTGTCATCTGCGTGGTGTAATGCGCGAATTATTATTATTATTATTATTATTATTATAAGATGGGTTAACTCTTGACCTCAATCATGACCATAAGGTCAAAGATGAGGTCGACGATGGAGCGAGTTAACCCAGAAAATGCCTATAAAGGCACTGGTACTCCCACGCACCGACGGAACACAGCAAGCTGTTTGGCGTCGGATTTCGGTAGGAGGGTGGTCGCGAACCAGACAGCCCTTTACAGAGCCTACCACACCCCATGAGACCATAGGACGACACCTCAGATTCAGAAAAAATGAAGTGTCGTTGCCTGGGATGGATTACTAGGAGGCAGGTCTCATTTGAGTTTCCTTAGTTGCCTCTTACGACACCCACGGAAAGAGATGGGGTGGTGTTATTCTCAACCGATCACAACACGGTTAAAATTATTAAGAAACGAGAATTATTAAGTATCTTTCTTATATTAAAATTGGAGGCCCTGATTCACTGACTCATCAACGCCCAGCCCACAAACCTTTAGACCTAGAAAGCTGAAATTTGACAAAAATGTCTTTTATGACGTAGGCAAGCACTAAGAAAGAATTTTCCGGAATTCAACCCCTAAGGGGGTGAAATGGGGGTTCAAAGTTTGTATGAAGAAAACAAATTTTTTGACATTTTGACTCCAAACTTTGTCAAGATATACCTTGAAGCAAATAAACGGACACGTGTCTCGCGATTTTTCGAAAATCATTCCCTAAGGGGTCAATAATGAAACGGTTGACTAAAAAGTTCTTTGCGCGAGCGAAGCCGTGGGATAAAGCTAGTATTAAATGAAACAGACTTAATAGGCTACCAACGCCAAGAAAATTTGAATTATCCCATTCCACTTACCACAGCATCTTCAGTCGTCACATCGTATCGTATCGAAGAGTTATCTGGACTCAGTACGATACCAAGTGGAAACGTAGGGTTTGTAGATGAAGACAGCACAGGATTGTTTGCATATCTCCATCCTTTGTTCAGAAGAGAGCCGCCTCGTTTAGCACAGAGCTCCTTTGCTTGCCGCCAATTAGCCCTGACAGCTCCTCCGCCAGCACCGGTGACAGCTGTCAAACACGTGGCTTTCGGACTCCAAAACCTCCAATAACCTCCGTCTCCGCATCCATCTCTATCCATATCATCTTCACTCACATAGGGCTTGAGAAAACAGTACCTGTAATGTTTCTCGTCACATCTTGTTGCTGTGAAATTGGTTACTGGATCTATAACTACACAAAGCTCTTCATCTAAGCCTAAAGTAGGGTCAAATCTTCGATTGACTTCATACGTTGTCAACAGCAACTGCCCTGTAGACTCAGTGAACGATTCGTCTACGAAAGGACCACCAGGGTATAAAGACCTGTAGTCGGTCCATAATACTAAATTAGGCTCAGTAAAATTTAGGGTATGGTACAGTTGTGAAGTGTACAAATTCCCGACGCAGTCTTTAAATTTTTCGCCAAATGCTTCAGGGCCTTTCCTTCTGTAACATATAGGGTCATCTCCCTTGTATTTTGTGTAAGCTAAACTGAACCCTATCGGGCATTTGTGTTTGGTCTTCTTTGCTCTGGCAGTCGAATTTGCGAACAGTATAATTAATATGATGCTTGCGATGTTCCGGTGTATCAGAACCATCTGAAACAATAGAAAGAATTTTATAAATATTATGGGAACTCCCCAAAACGTTCTTGTGGAAAAGTTTTTAAGCAAAAATTTTGATACGTTGCTATAAAATAAATTCCATTGTGATGTTGAAGAGGTAACACATGAAACGCCTTCAGAAACATAACAACATGACATGAATAAGGCATGGATAGGGTAACCATTACAAAGAAAGGAGAACACCCACGCTCCATACAAAATTGCCCAAGGCCCGGCGTAAAAAAAACTTACCTCAGTTTTTTCTACATTTTATGTGCAAATATTTTATGTGCAAAGCGACTTATTTATACTACCTATGTAGTGATGTGCATTAAAAAATGCATTTTCAATCATTTTCATATAAAATATTGCATATTTTAATCGGTACCTGTTAAAAATAACATAGTAATTTTTTCCGTGTTAGCCACTTCCTGCGGCAATCACACCCATCACAAAAATTTGCACATAAATCGTAGAAAAAGCTAAGATAAGTTATTTTTGCGCCGGGCCTTGGGCTTTTTTGAGTGTTCTCCTTTGAGTGGATATTGTTTTGAATTTATTTAATTATACACTAACATTATCTTAACAGGTTCTTCAAGTAATGCAAGAATGCTAAGAACTTTCATTTTAAAATATCATGATGTAATGCCATGTACTGTTAATGAACATAGAAATAAATCCAGAATTAATGACACTTCATTAAGTGCTTGGTTGGCTCTAGTCTAGATAGAGGGCACAACTTTATTAGATAATTTTCCACGTTAAAAACGTATGAGTCACCGACTTCAATCCCAACAACAGTTCCCACAAAGTGGATAACTAGTATTTTTTGCAGACTACAATGCCTATTAGATAATTTTTTAATGTATGTTCACCGATTTCTCCACCATGGACCGTTTGTCAAAATTATTTTTTTTCGAAAGAGTATACTCCATAGGGACCACATACATTTTATCGAAAATTATTCAGCGCTTTTAAAAATATCAACAAAACCAAAAAAATACTATAAACCAGAACATCATCTAAATGAATGAGTGACATTTTCGTTTGTGGTTAGATAATTTTCCACGTTAAAAACGTATGAGTTACCGACTTGAATCCCAACAACAGTTCCCACAAAGTGGATAACTAGTATTTTTTGCAGACTACAATGCCTATTAGCATACTAGGCACTATTATCATTGAAACGCTAATAGGCATTGTAGTCTACAGACTTTGTGGTTATCTGCCTATCTAGCAGATAACCACAAACGAAAATGTCACTCATTTATTTAGATGATGTTCTGGTTTCTAGTATTTTTTTGTTTTTGTTGATATTTTTAAAAGCGCTGAATTGAATAATGTTCGATAATATTTATATGGGACCACCTATGGAGTATACTCTTTCGAACAAAAAATAATTTTAAAAATCGGTCCATGATTGGCGGAGAAATACATACAGTCGAACATAGAACCTCTTTCTTTTTTGAAGTCGGTCAATTAGTCCTCGAGAAAAGTAGTTCGAAACAACTGGGCGTCTACTCCACTAATAAAGGCATCTCAATGGTGGTTGATTGAGAATGGTAACCATTTTCAACCGACTTCAAAAAAGGAGGAGGTTCTCAATTCGACGGTTTTTTTTTTTTTTTTTTTTGTATATTTGTTACGCGATTACTCCGGCAACTGTTTTCCGATTTTCAAAATTCTTTATTTGTTCGAAAGAGTATACTCCTGAAGAGGTCCCATATAAATTTTATCGAAAATGATTCAGCGTTTTTAAAAAAATCAACAAAAACAAAATATACTACAAACTAGAACATCATCTAAATAAATGAATGACATTTCTGTTTGTAGTTATTTGCTAATAGGCATTGTAGTCCGCAAAAAACTAGATATCTACTTTGTGCGAACTGTTGTTGGGATTGAAGTCGGTGACTCATACGTTTTTAACGTGGAAAATTATAACAGTTCAAGTGGCGAAATTCAGAATTATCGCAACCACAAACAACTCGTGACAACCGCCCCGACCAGCAGCGCCATTGCCAATTGTAAGTTAAATTTTTATTTATTTATTTATTTACTTTATTGCAAACTTCACAGCTTATACATGTTACATTACATAGCCCTTATATTAAAAATGTATACAGCCAATTAAGAAGTTAAACATATTATAAACTGAACATTTAGATTAACGGGTAGCATAGACACATGATTAACAAAACAAAATAGATTGGATGAGTAATGTAAAAGTAAGGACAGTGTGTGTATGTGTGTGTGTTATGTGTATGTGAGTGTGTGTGTGTCTGTGTATGTATGTGTAGCTACCTAGCAACTCTACACTCAGTTAACAATGGCACCCCCAGGTCAAGGTTTTTTTTTATTATGGGATGGGTTAACTCTTGACCACGGTCATAGATGAGGTAAACGATGAAGCGAGTTAACCCAGAAATTTCCAATTAAGGCACTGGTACTCCCACGCACCGACGGAACACAGCAAGCTATTTGGCGTCGAACTTCGGTAGGAGTGGTCGCGAACTAGACGGCCCTTTACAGAGCCTACCACACCGCATGAGACCATAACGACACCTCAGATTCAGAAAAAAATGAAGAGTCGTTGCCTGGGATGGATTACTAGGAGGCAGGTCTCATTTGTGTTTCCTTAGTCGCCTCTTACGACACCCACGGAAAGAGATGGGGTTGTGTTATTCTCAACCGATCACCACACGTCGGAAAGGTAGCTGTCATCGAAAGTATGAGGTTTATAAAGTTCTAAATTTCGCCACCTGAACGGGTGAAGTGGTCACCATTATCATTCTACCGTCATAGAAACGGCATAAGTACGCTGTCACTTTTTGAAGCTGTTATATGATTCAAGCTGACTTCTTCATTCTTATATTATGTATTTATATATCTATTATAGTTATGTATATTCATTCATATTGTATTATAATTACTTTATGTAAGTACAAGTATGCATTTGATTATATTTAGTAGGTATTACAGTTATTTTCCTTTGTTCATGTAGTTTCATAGTTATTAAAGTAATTTCTTATATTTGTGATATGCACCTACCACGTACATCTCCCAATCACCCTAAGGTAGACTGGTAGATAATGCCATTAGGCATTAAGTCCGCCCATGTACTTTAGTGCATTAAGTTAAATAAATAAATAAGTTAGTAAAATAGCCACCCTGCGCTCTTGGCCGACGTCGGAGTCTAGTATTGGATACCACAGTTTTCAGAGACAATAACACCTTCGCGTTCGTTATTTTTCTACGAAATACAAAAAGAACCTATTTAGCTAAGGCCAAATTACTTCGAACCTCAATTTATAATAAATAAATAAACGCCACACACTCAAAGGCCCACACTAAGGGTTTTCCCTTGTGTCGTGGGTCCCTTGGAACACACAAAACAAACACAAACACCCTTGACCCGAAAACAAACATCTGCTTTTTACACAAATGTTTGCTCCGACTGGGGATCGAACCCAGGACCCGCCGATCAAGAGGCAGCGTCACTACCTCTCGACCAAACCGGCCGTCAAATTCTTTCCCATTATGAACAATGTCAGTTACTTTAATGGGAAAAATGGATATACCTACACCATGTTATAATATAATCAAGGATGGTAAGTATCAACAAGCGGCAATATAAACAAAACAATCTAACCGTCCATCCACGACAATCAGAGGGGATAATGCAGGGCTATATCGGTTATTTTCAAGTGTCTGCTCGATGAGATATCTAAATCTGCTGATTAGATAGCGGTAACGAAGCTCATACAACGCCATTTGGTCGCTTTCTGGTTATGAACTAATTTTACCAATCACAATTGAAAGCTTTTAGACGAATGTTTTACAATCTACGGCAATTTGTAAGTTCTTCCTTCATAGGCACGGTCGAAGGGGATAGTCTTCTATTTTTACTAACCGACTTCAAAAAAGGAGGAGGTTCTACGTTCAACTGTATGTATTTTTTATTATGTATGTTCACCGATTTCTCCGCCAATTATGGACCGATTTTCAAAATTCTTTTTTTGTTCAAAAGAGTATACTCCAGACGTGGTCCCGTATAAATTTTATTGAAAACCATTCAGCGCTTTTAAATAAATCAACAAAAACAAAAAATACTACAAACAAGAACATCATCTAAATAAATGAGTGACGTTTTCGTTTGAGGTTATCTGCCAATAGGCTTGTAGTCTGCAAAAATACTAGTTATCTACTTTGTGCGAACTGTTGTTGGGATTGAAGTCGGTGACTCATACGTTTTTTTAACGTGGAAAATTATTGGCAAATCAGGTGAAACTATTTGAGACGTCTGGGGCTTTCTCTGGATGAATTTTGGGGGGGTCATGCCCCCTGTGACCGATACTTCTCTTCGGACCGCGTCTTGGTAAAATACAAACTTGACTCTGTGTTTTTAAACCGAAAAATAGGCTCTGGCTTAGCAAATCGACAACAGCCGGGACCGACGGTTTACCGTGTCTTCCGAAGCTCTGAAATATTCTTGACAAATTGCCACTATGATCATCCATCAAGGTGCTCTGTCCATCTGTACGTTACTTAACCTCGCAATCAATTTCCGACATTTTATGAAACAACATGGTTTTGTAAAAAGTAAAAGCTGGTACCAGTTTGAAAAGGACGAATTTTTTTACATTATACCATCTGTAGCTGCCACTTTTACCAAATGTAAACCGTAAAAAATCACCAATTAATAAGAATACCCAAGTATTATGTGGCAAATGTCACAGACTTGTTAACTTTAAAACCAACACAAATACAGTTCAATCAAATTACCTTGCCTTAACCTCGGTCTTCTTCTTCTTATCGTGTAGGTACGAGTATAGTCAAGTGTGTGGCGAACTTGTCTAACCCTGGTGCCAGAGTTTTCAAACCGCACAATGGCCTCTGACTTGGTTTTAACGGCTGTAGTCAATCGACAACAGCCGGGACCGACAGCTGAACGGGCCCTCCGAAGCACGGAAACGCTCGAGATAAATTGCCACTTTGGTCACCCATCAGGTTCCCTGCCTCTGTGTACGTTGCTTAACCTCACTGATCGGTTGAGATCGGCAAGCGCCACTGGGTTACGAGCGCTACAACCTCGCTTAACCTCGATTAGAGCAGTTTTTAAACCAATTTCAAGTTTACAATAGAAAAACCTCACCTTCACTATCTTCAGGTCTTCAACAAAAACTCAAAACTGACTCCTCCATCACCACACATTGTTCAACTTTATTCCAAACACCATAAAGTCCACATTTGCACAGCACAATTTATTCACACAATTTTTTTGTTCTGTTTTCTCATTGAGGCGTGTAAATCCGTGTCTGTTTCCTTTGAATCTGGAAAAAAAGAAAAACAAAGTTAATGTTGTCATTGATTTATTAATAACAGATTCAGATGCGAAATTTTCCATAATGTTATTAATGGTAGGGTAGTATTTCGTTATGTAATTTACACAGGATGTAAGGTACAGCTTAGCAAAAACTTAAACCCTGAGTTCAGACCGTAATTGGGCCTTTTTATAATTCGAACGGCAAGGCACGTCACGGCAAAATTTGAATTACCATTGCTACCTATGTTCCTAGCTTTAGTATTACTAGTACATGGGAAGCAATAATAATACAATTATTGTTTCATATTATAAAAAGGCCCATTCTGAAAGATTTTCTAATGGAATTTTCCTCAGAAAAATTTCTATTTTTTTTTCAAGTTTTTATTTTATGTTTCAAAATTTAATCATTTATTCGAATGCACTACATTTCACAATGAATGTTAGCAGCGCGGCGCGGTTTCGCGATACTTTACGTAGCGCCAAAGTAACAAAAACTCCAAAAGTTTACGTTTCTGGGAAAAAAAATTACTAGGTATACCTAGTAACTATAGTTACGGATGGTTTCCACCATTTAAATATTTGCTAAGCTGTCCTTTACACCCTGTATTATTATCGTTACGAACGACACGAGTGTGTTATAACTATATAAGTTATAATAATATAGAAAGAAAAAATAGACACTACACACTCAAAGGCCACATTAAGGTTTTCCCTTATGTCGTGGGTCTTTTGGAATATACGCAAAGATACATGCTTTTAACATAAACATTTACCCTGAGAATCGAACCCAGGACCCGTCGATCAAGAGGCAGTGCCACTACTACTCGACCAGACCGGCCATCAAGAGTCCATGAATAAAACTCTAATTTTTAGTTGATACTTTACCACAACTTTTCCACAATTTTCTTTAAAGTACTAGCTTTCCGCACGTGGCTCCGCCCGCGTGGACTACAGGTTATATCGTACCCAGTTCTTCAAGTTCTAATCTATCTCTATACCAAATTTCATCAAAATCGGTTCAGTAGTTTAGGTGTGAAAGCGTAACAAACAAACGCACATTCACATTTATAATATTAGTACGATTAGAAAAATGAAGTAAACAACCGTAAATGTGAGTATGGAAAAACATATTTTTCGAACATGTTGTAAAAACATAACTTTCCACACCAACACTATATCAATCAAACATAAAATAAGCCATAAAATCGCTGATCGTTCCAGCTATCAAGACTGCATGGGAAATGCAACCATTTTTCTTTACGTGCTGCCAATTGCTATGTTTTATGATGGCGTGTGTGTGAGGGAACAATCAATCACTAAAGGTTGGGTAGAATGGCGAGGCAAATGAACTAATTACTCGCTTGCTGATATTGTAATTTTTACTGTTCTATATGCAAACGGAAATGTGTGAAATCCGTTATTGTATACAATTCCTAAAATGGCCCGGAAATGTGTGAAATTAATTAAATTTGATACATTTCCTAGGAAATCTATACATTTCCTAAATAACAATCGGAAATATACAGGGCCTTAAGTGAATCACTTTCGACCTCTCAAAAAATTCACTTTCACTTTCAACTCAAAAATTTTGAGTTCCCATACAAACTTCATCAGCATATTTTGTATGGGAGATCAACATTTTTTTTTCATACTTTGACCTTTGTTCCTTGGGAAAGTTGTTCAGTTTCAAGGACTGATTTACCACCCGAGAAGTTGAAGTTGAAAGTGATTTACCTAAAGCCCTGTATAAAATGTTTGATTTTTTCTGTTTATAAGTCATTCGACTTCTTTGCTCAATTGTGATCGACGGTACTGCGACAAGTAGGTCTATTAGTAGCCTAACCCAACCAACCCTTAACGGGTTGTATACATTTTCTAGGATATGTGTGTATTAAAAAATATTTGAAACAATATTTTATACATTTCCTAGATAGCCTCGGAGTTGTATACATTTCCTAGGAATTGTATACAATTCCAAGAGGAGGAAAACTCTACAATTATATCGAAACCCTCGCCAACCCGTCTGCCAAGAGTGGTGAGTATGGCATTTACCCCTCGTGTTATTGAGGGAGGCCCGTGCCCCAGCTGTATATGGGCTGATGAAGTATACATTTTCGGTAACATATACAATTAATCCTACTACCGGGCAAAAGCTGTCGCTGAAATTTTGCCAGATAAAGATGTGAGACAGCCCTTTGAATGAAACTTAGATATTTTCTTTACGGAATAGAGTAGATACAAAAAAACGATCAAGGAACATCTTCTTTTCTCCACACCCAAAGGTTGCCGATAAGATATTGCTTCTTAGCAATGGGGCCGCCTTTTGTACCCTGACGTAACTTTATGTATTTATATTTTACTGTGAGTATTTTACTGTATTTGGCCGTGTAAGTCTTCGGCAGAGTAGAATAGGACCACCCTCTTTCTTACCGAGGTGTCGTACAAGGCGACTAAGGCAAATATGCAAGCAAGTTCATCTGCACACAGCGAAGGAAAACTCTGCAATTATATCAAAACCCTCGCCAACCCGTCTCCCAAGCGTGGTGAGTATGGCATTTACCCCTCATGTTATCGAGGGGGGCCCGTGCTCCAGCAGTGGGGACGTTATGGGCTGATGATGATGATATTTTACTGTACCTTATTTGTGTTGGAGTGCAATAAAGTATACCTATTGTATTGTATTGTATTGTATCTTTCAGTGTGTGGATAGTGGTTCAGTTCAGATTTATATCCTTAAGTAAGTACATCTTTAAAACAGTCGGTTATTGATTCAGTTTATTGGTCGTTAAAAAATTATAGTGTTTATACTATTTATATTCTTCTTGTTTCTTATAAACTTTTAAAATGAACTTCCTCGCACTGGGAGTCAAAGAAAAGGTTAGAATGTACCAGCTGCCAACTCTTCCCAGGCATACTGTAAAAACCATTAAGTGGGATGCGAGGGTTTGATTGGAAGGTGGGCGAAAGGCTGACCACCTCTCACCATTATACATCATGTTTCATCTCGGTATTAACCCTTAGAATTTATGTCTAACGTGGTATCAAGTGGTTCTATATCCACTGATACTCTGCTTACCCCGATAGGGATTATTGGCGTGAGCATATGTATGTTAAAATGAACTTCCGAATGCTGTAGACTGCCTAGCAAAAGAACACACGTGTTCGCAACCGCTCTACCCACGTGCTCTATCTCGCGACCGTCACATTGGCAATCAGCGGCGCCTGCGCATGCGCATGTTCCCACCATCACCGTCGCGACGGCTTACTTCATTCACTAGTGCTGTTATCTTCGACTTATACATTGTAATTAGTGATCAGCATGAGATGATGACTCACTGATGCACTTGCCTTTAACTTTTTTTTTATTAAGAATGGGTTCGCTCTTGACCACAATCTAGCTCAGGGCAAAAATGCGGTCGAGGATGTGTAGGTTTTTTTTATTATAAGATGGGTTAACTCTTGACCTCAATCTTGACCATAAAGTCAAAGATGAGGTCGATGATGTAGCGAGTTAACCCAGAAAATGCCTATAAAGGCACTGGTACTCCCACGTACCGACGGAACACAGCAAGCTGTTTGGCGTCGGACTTCGGGAAGAGGGTGGTCGCGAACCAGACGGCCCTTTACAGAGCCTAAATACACCGCATGAGACCTTAAGATGACACCTCAGATTCAGAAAAAAATGAAGTGTCGTTGCCTGGGATGGTTTACTAGGAGGCAGGTCTCATTTGTGTTTCCTTAGTCGCCTCTTACGACACGCACGGAAAGAGATGGGGTGATGATATTCTCAACCGATCACCACACGGTTGAATGTCAAGTGTGTAGCACATTTGATAATTAATGTATTTAAATTTAAGTTTATTATAAAAGATTACTAGACAGGAAGAGCGCTCCGCCTACAAACTGCTCTTGCAGTTTGGCGACTTTACTTTTAAGTTAAAGAGTGTAATCTTTATTTAAAGTTTAGTCTTGTATAGATAGTATGTAAGTACCTCAGAATTTGTTAATATATACTTACTTACAATACGTATTAAATTTATATACTAAATATAGTAACATTACCTTTAATTTAATTTGATATGTAAATATAAATAGTCAAGAAGAACTAAATGTATCTGTCGAATACCGCACCAAGCAATTATTATTTGATAGCTGTGCAGGTCAAATTATATAATCACTACTTTTCATTGTAAACCTCTCGACTTGTTACACTTTATCTGTTTAAGTACTTTAGGGAAACCTCTTATTGGCTTCTGTTTTAGTAATAAGTTTCTACTTATATGTTATCAATGTAGCTGTTGGTTTAGAAAACCATAAAGAAAAATTTTTTATTTTTTTTATATCTAGTGAGCTCACCCAAAAGAAGCCTAACTTTTGAGGATTTCCCCTGTGCTGTCTCTAATCCTAGCAATACATCAAGCTATAATTTTAATTATTCAATAACTAAAGGGCTTTCAAAGTCGATATAATTTTATACTAAGGTTAACACAGTCAATTGTAAAGTCAAGGCAAGTTTTTCACTGCGTAGGTAATTGTTATAATTAGCGCTAATGACAATCGTAACATTATTTTAATTAAGTAAAGTATTTTAATTGTATATTTTGGATAATTTTAAATAAAAGTCGAGGTCTTTGTGATAATATTTAGACAAAAATTTTGTTTTCACTTAATTTGATTGTACGTTAAGGCTATTAATAACAGGGCTATATTAAATATTAACTTAGCATGTCTTTATGAAACATAAACTTCTTTTTCTTCCTAGCTCTTAGTCCCGTTTCTCATTTGGGGTACGCTTGACCATGATCCAGGATTTGGCAGGTCAAGTCATTACAGGAACCTGACCGGATTGGATCATGGTTATACATTCAGTTGCCTGATTTTTTAAGGCTTCTAAATATACGATAGGTACACAATACATAAATAGTATGTAAAAGACATTTTCATTTCTATACAATATTTTGAATTGGCACTATAGGATGGGCGGGCGTAGGTAAATAACATTGTGCAATTCTAACAATTTTAGCACGTGTGCGTTAAATGGAGTTTTGTCATCTATTTGTAATGTCACGTAGCGTATGAGTAGATCGAAGTCAAGGGCAACACACTATCATTTTACGGGGAAATTGTTATGCTTCCAAAAAACAATGACGAGCAAAGAGAAGAAAGAACGAAAAACTCTTCGTGGCTTTTTGGAGGTTTTTAGTTAAATGCCTATGCAATAGTACCTTAGTTTTTTAGCTACTTTGTGTTAGCTTAGACAACATTTTTTTAAATAATAAAATCCTTCGGAATTTCTTTTTGGGATAGCTGTACGCTTTTACTCGCATAGCTAATCGCCTGCCAAAAATAAATAGCAATATCTACAGGGCTTTAGGTAAATCTTTTTCAACCTCTCGGGTGGTTAATCAGTCCATGAAACTGAACAACTTCCTTAAGGAACATAGGTCAAAATACGAAAAAAAATTTTTGAGTTCCCATACAAACTTCATCAGCATATTTTGTATGGGAGATCAAATTTTTTTTTCGTATTTTGACCTATGTTCTTTGGGGAAGTTGTTCAGTTTCAAGGACTGATTAACCACCCGAGAGGTTGAAAGAGAGATACCTAAAGCCCTGTATATCTAAAATCATGAATTTAAAATTTATTTAGAACTAGCCGATGCCCGTAGCTTTATTTGTGTTATTTTTCAACACATTTGCTCATAAAGTGGGTCTTATGTCATTGTTTTAAGGTTCATAATGATATGTATTACCCAGCCCGTGAGTAATAAAAACAAAGCAAAAGTACGTAATGGTTTTTTTTTCTAAATTTTAGCAAAGAGATCAGATCTTATTTTATATTTAAAATTAAGTGTAAATATTAAACTATTTGTAAATCAAAATATAATTCCACTAAATCATTTAAATTTAACAGAAAATTATCATTTATTTATACTAAAACGTGAAAATATATTGTTAAGTATTTTTTTTATTATTTGGCTGTATGGCATATTTTGTCAATGTGAATCTCATTTTTCGAGCGAAAAAAGAAAAAAATAATCGCGCCTCTTTTCAGATGTTTTCAATTAGTTTTCACAAACGGCATTTGTATTCATCAGATTGTTATTATTGTCAGAAATACAACACAAAAAATGTCTTCTTCAAGTGCAGAACAGGAAACCTACGTGGGTACACCGCCAGAAATACTTTCCTAGGCGCAACATGCAAGAGTGATAGCTTGTTGCCGTCAATATCAAAGGAAAGTTTTTATTTCTTTCTTTCCTCGCAAATGTGTTGAAAAACGTCGTATGACACGCGTGCGCATTGGATATTACATTCTCGGCTCCATTGAGCCCTCGCCTTCGGCTCGGGCTCTTAACTCGCCTCTAATGTGATATCCAACTTAGCACACTTGTAGCATAATGTACTATTAAGCATTTTAATCAAACAAAATGTTCGACGTGATTCTGTAAATTGATTTTTTTTTGAGCTGATTGAAATAAATTTTATGTGAAGCTTACCGACAAATAAAAGAAAATTGGTTCTGTTTCATTTGGAAAATCACCCCCAAAGGGCCTTTTTATTTTACAATTCGAACGGCACGGCACGGTATGACAGAATTTGTATTACCATTGCCTTCTATGTTCCCAGCTTCTAGTATCACTAGTGCATAGGAGGCAATGGTAATACAATTTTGAAGTGCCGTTTTCGTAATATAAAAAGGCCCAACGTTTCGCTAACTATGAAACTGAACAAATGTCACCAAAGAATCTAAATATGTTTTTTTTTTTTTCGACTTCCCAAGGCAAATCAGCTGATAGCACAAGTTGTATGAAGAGGTGAAAATTTTTTGTTAATATTTCAACCTATGTTCCTTGGGGAAAGTTTTTCAGTTTTGTGAGTTGATTGTTCTTCTTCTTATCGTATAGGTATAGGTCAAGTGTGTGGTGAACTTGTCTAAACCTGGTGTCAGAGTTTTCAAACCGCACAATGACCTCTGACTTGGTTCAATCGACGACAGCCGAGACCAATAGCTTAACGTGCCCTCTGAAGCACGGAGCTATTTTTTTATATTTTTTTTATTATAAGATGGGTTAACTCTTGACCTCAATCTTGACCATAAAGGTCAAAGATGAGGTCGACGATAGGAACGAGTTAACCCAGAAAATGCCTATAAAGGCACTGGTACTCCCACGCACCGACGGAACACAGCAAGCTGTTTGGCGTCGGACTTCGGTAGGAGGGTGGTCGCGAACCAGGCAGCCCTTTACAGAGCCTACCACACCGCATGAGACCAAAGGACGACACCTCAGATTCAGAAAAAAATGAAGTGTCGTTGCCTGGGATGGATTACTAGGAGGCAGGTCTCATTTGTGTTTCCATAGTCGCCTCTTACGACACCCACGGAAAGAGATGGGGTGGTGTTATTCTCAACCGATCACCACACGGGAAGCTAATTCAAATCTTTCATTTTCGCCAACTATTTTAAAGTTACAAAATACGTGTGATGTGTTTAAACATTTTCATAAACAACCTTTTATCTGGCAGCCGCACCCCTGCCCGAGTCCACATGACGTCATGATGATGTCCTCATTGCGCCAGAACTGACCATAAACCCTTAGAATGAGGCACGAAGCCGAGTTATCTAATTCGAGTGAGGGTGCAGCCCTATTTGGCGGTCACGGCCGCTTAGATGAGTTCGCTTCTTAGAAAAGACGAAGGCTGGACTGTGTATAGGTTTTATTTTACTGCTAAAATGCTGAATTGCTTTTTTTTATCATTTTATTTTTACGATAAGAATAGGAAACTTATTTTATATACTAGAAAAGAGCGGAGCCTCTAGGAACAGGCATTATCATAACTAAGAGAAGACGACAGTTTATTTGAGAATTTCATATGGGGTTTCTTGGGAAAGTTGTTCAGTTTCATGAAGAGAACCACCCCCTAAACTAAAGTTTCGGTAACTAATTGAAGTCCAACCAACGTTATTAATAAAAACATTAAGTAAACTCCATACCTAAAAATTACCGCCAACAATTCCTTTACATGGAAAAGCCTACCTACGCACTTTCTGGCCTTCCAAACTATATCTAGGTATGCGAAAATTAAGTCAATCCATATTGACTAGGAGAAACATATCGCTTTCATATTTCATAATTTTAAATGCAGATCAACAAAATAAATAAAACAACAACGGGTTGCACTCCCGGAGTGCCGGCTGAAGTAAAAACTTGAACATAAAAATTACTTCCTTGCGGTCTACTCTCCCTCCGTTTTACGAACTTTCGATCAGGTCACGTGTCTTGACGCGAGTTCAACATTTTTTACCCATCCCAAAAAGTGCACGCTAAAGTTTTCGCTCTCCCTCCATCTTACGAATTTTCGATCAGCAGACGTATTTTTGAAACAATAGAATTCCATTTTGCATACGAATCGATAAGATTTTTATGAGATTCTCATGCGAATCTCGTCAATTCGTATGCGAATAGGAATTCTATCATTTCAGAAATACGTCTCTTGGTCATATGACGCGAGTTAAACATTTTCTACCCATCCCAAGAAGTGCACAACGCCGCTAAAGAAGTTTTCACTTCAAAATAAAATGACAAACTCTTTTAATTTTATCTCCGAACTTGGAAAACACATTGCGCTATGAGCAAATCTGTTATCGCACATAAATACCCACAATATTTATTGTTTGTCATAAAATGCAAAATATATACACCGTGGTCAGCTCTTTAATGTTATTTCAAGCCGTAGTTATCGGGTCAGTTCATATACTACGTAGTAAGTCGCAGTTGAGATCATAAACTATGGAATTATTCTCTGTTCGTTAAGCATGACAACGCGTGTTTGGATGACTGCCATGATTTTATTAGATACATACATATACGATCACGCCCATAATCCCTAACGTGGTAGGCAGAGCATTAGTGGTTCTAGAACCACTAGATGCCCCGTTTGACACAAATTGTGAGGGTTATCAGATGGAACGAGTTGCATAATGGTGAGAGGTGGGCAGCCTTTCGCCCATTATACAGCAAAACCCTCGCATCCCTCTTACAGACTTTTACTGTATACCTGGGAAGAGTAGGTAGCTGGCACATTCTAAGTTTTTCTTCCACTCCCAGTCCAGCGTGGAAGGACTTTTTTTATTATATGATTTTATTAACCACAGACAAAAAAGAGGGGTGTTAGAAGTTTGACGTGTGAATCTATGTATCTGTATGTCTGTCTGTGGCATCGTAGCTCCTACCGATTTCGATGCGCTTTTTTAGCCGCAAAATTGACGTAGATAATCGAGATGTAAAGGGTTTTTTTTACTATTAGATGGGTTAGCTCTTGACCTCAAACTTGACCATAAAGGTCAAAGATGAGGTCGACGATGGAGAGAGTTAACTCAGAAAATGCCTTTAAAGGCACTGGTACTTCCACGCAACGACGGAACACAGCAAGCTATTTGGCGTCGGATTTCGGTAGGAGGGGTGGTCGCGAACCAGACAGCGCCTTCACAGAGCCTACCACACCTCTTGAGACCATAGGACGACACCTCAGATTCAGAACAACTGAGGTGTCGTTGCCTGTGTTTCCTTAGTCGCCTCTTACGACACCCACGCAAAGAAATGGGGTGGTGCTATTCTCATCCGATAACCACACGGCACAAATATTCGCCATTCTATATTTTAATTTTGACATTGGAAAAATTACGATTGTGAACGCTATTTTTAAAATAATTGAATTGAACGAAGCAAGTTAAACAAAAACAGTTAAGAAAGTATTTATGTAGTAAAATTACTCACTCGTCAAACGACAAAACTATTAGATAACATATCAAAACCCATATTTGTTTTGGCGTAGCGTATCAATGATTCACAATACAAAGAAGAAAATGAAACTGACACGATAAGATTAGGTTAGGACTTAGGAGAGGCGGAAGCGGAGCAAACAGAGCTGACAAACTTTAACGGAGCAAGTAAAACGGGTTCCCATGGGAATTTTTAACCGTGTGGTGATCGGTTGACAATAACACCACCCATCCGTGGGCGTCGTAAGAGGCGACTAAGGAAACACAAATGAGACCTGCCTCCTAGTAATCCATCCCAGGCAACGACACTTCATTTTTTTCTGAATCTGAGGTGTCGTCCTATGGTCTCATGCGGTGTGGTAGGCTCTGTTCAGGGCCGTCTGGTTCGCGACCACCCTCCTACCGAAGTCCGACGCCAAACAGCTTGCTGTGTTTCGTCGGTGCGTGGGAGTACCAGTGCCTTTATAGGCATTTTCTGGGTTAACTCGCTCCATCGTTGACCTCATCTTTGACCTTATGGTCAAGATTGAGGTCAAGAGTTAACCCATCTTATAATAAAAAAAAATTAAAAAAAGAATTTTGAAGAATTCTTTCTTTATGCTCGCCTTCCTTAGATAAGGAACGCTCGTGCCAAAAGACATCATTCACGGCCCATACAAAAAATACCAAAATGTTTAAAGTGGTGGTCAAAAAAAGTAAAGTTATTATTTCGAAAGAATTATATTATTCTGAACAATGGTCATAGAAAATTGTGTTTCTACAAATCATTTTTTTAAGCTTGAAAATCTAGATTTTTAAATTTAAAAATGCATTTAAGCTAGATTTTTAAGCTTAAAAAAGAAAATTCTTAAAGGTCGTACAGCTTAGCTGTCATAATAAAAAATGTGTCCTTTTGAAATAATAATTTTACTTTTTTTGGCTGCCAGCGCCACATTTAAATTTTGGTACGTTTTGAATGATGTCCTTTCATACTTCTAGACCACGGATTGGGCTGTGCGTTGGTCGATCAGTCATCACATCAGTCAGACATTGTAAACCCGTAATTTTACTATTATTATAATCTCTCGGTACTTTGTAAACTGCCTATAATCTCTCGGTACTTTGTAAAATTTTTTCGCATTGACGGACTTTTTTATAATATTAATGCAAACTAACCTAATAGAACCTAGAAAAGTCTTACCTCAATTAAGATTTA
Organism: Aproaerema taeniolella; assembly: GCA_949987775.1. Classification (NCBI taxonomy): domain Eukaryota; kingdom Metazoa; phylum Arthropoda; class Insecta; order Lepidoptera; family Gelechiidae; genus Aproaerema; species Aproaerema taeniolella. Next base: position 19,251,869 of record OX465252.1, on the reverse strand, counting down.
GGTTTCGTCAAATTGTAATTTTACTGAAAGTAAGAAAGAAAAAGAAAAAATAATTTATTCACCATATAAAAGACGTCAAAACAACATCTGGTAAAAAGATGCTGCCTCAGCCAGACTGTTTATCAGTCAGTATCTGGCAAATTATAATGTCGCGGGAGATTATAATTAAACTATTGAAATTGTTATATTACGGTTTTTACAATTTTTCGGTGACATATACATAAAAGTAAGGTATATGTCTGTGTGTGGAGTAGGAATCTGAATGGACCCAGAACGTTACCTTGGGGAACGCCGCGCTGCCGTAAGTAAATAACTAATCTTTATTACTTTTATTACATGGAATACCCCGCTGCGCTTGTCAACAAACTGCCTTACAATCCACATTGTATGTCAGTCACACCTTATCATACAAGACATTACCTTTATCGTAAACTAAATGTATGTGTATTATACAGAATGAACCATATACAGGCAACCGCCCCATCTTGGATCGGCGCCGCGCCTTGCCTTTTACAGACCAAGCAATTTGTTTTGAAATTGATATGGATTGATGTATATCGCCTGAATAAGTCATAAAACCATAAGTGCTATAAGGAAGTATTGATAAAATTGTTTTATCTTTTGAATAGGAGAATCTACTCACTGATGTCACACTAGTCCTACCTAGTATACTGAAGTCTTCACATAGCGATGTTCTTGCGATGAGCGAAAGCATCGTGAGGAAACCCAACTCAGTTGTCTGTGATCGTGTAAAGGTCACAGAGGTTGAATTGCATTTCTTAACATACTAAACCATAGGCTAGGGTCAAGCGTACCTCAAACAAGACAAAGCGCTAGGGAGAAGAAGACTCAGAGAATCGTCCTAAACAATATGGCAAAAAATTATAAATCAGAAACACAACAACGTAACAGTATTGCTAATTAAGTATTTGTAAGATCCACAGTACTTCAAAGGAAGGCCCGTTTCAGTTTGTTAAAGAAACTCCCCATAAAAGTGAACTACTTTGTCCAAGAAACTGTACGAGTTTCTTCAAAAAAAATCGACTTCCCATACCAAGGCAAATTAACCGTTCGCACAAATTGTATGGATGGAATCGGCTTTTTTTTCTCTTAAAATTTGAATTATGATCCTTGGGGAAAGTGGTTCAGATTCATCAGCTGATTCACATCTTTTTCGCAAAGTAAGTAATTTAAAATCACCCAATTTAGACTGATGACGAATGTTGTTAAAAACGAAATGTTATTCCGTCCTTATCTGACTAAAACGATCAGCAAACTGTCGGAAAGAAACGGAGAATGTTTACTAGTAAAACAATACGACACGGTGCAATCTTGGCGGGAAATCAGCAAAAACTCTGCTTCCTTGTGAACGTTGCAATTAAAACAATGTTATTTTACAGGTATGAAGCTTAATATTCTATACAAATCTATACGAACGGACCGCAAGAAGAAGTTTGTTTTACAAACTTGTAATGTCCGTTAATTTTTCCGGTTTTGTAGGCGACTTCTGTCTTTTAACGGCATTGTAACTTTGTAAATATAGGATTGTTGGTTAAACTTGCAATAAAGTTATAATTAGTTGCATTTAAGGTCGATGACTTTTTAATGCAATTATAAAATGTGCAGTTGTGTGACAAATTGCATGTTAAAATTATAATTATAAGGAAATTGTTCACCACAATGGTAGGTACTTTGTTATATTTTTATAGGTATCCAGTTATACTTTAACATAAATCTGTAATTATGTATACTATAAATTATTACAAGCAATAATATAATACTAATACATGAATTATTTTACAGGGTGACTTTTTAATTGTGTTTTTTACGTAAACAATGATAGAAATTTAACGTACCCGTATTTTTTTCCATAATTTTTCAAGCAAGATCACCCAAATAAGTTTCTATACAACAGAAAAAAAATTGCCCAATTTACTGAAACTTGGTAATAGCACGTAATAGTGTTATTCAACACAATTTGTGAGACTCGTATTTCTGCTTTTCAAAAAATTCTTCTCCTAAGACGTTTGAAGGAATAACATAAAATTAAAAATTTATAAAGAAAAATCTCTTTCTTTATCAATACCTAATACAACATGACCAGTGATTAATAATAATAATAATCGTTTATTTCGGGTAACTGTGACCCATAAGTTCTAATTACAAATACAAATACATCATTAAATTAAAAAATAGAATTTAAAAACTATACAAAAATTACAGAAGATTACAATTTATAAATTATAAAATAAAAATCCACATTAAATAAAACCATTAAATTCAAATTAAAATAAAATTTTAAATTTAAATTAAATTGTAAAATCTAAATAAATTATCTATTAACATTCAATTAAAAAAAAAACATTCAATTAAAAATTTTAATCACCCTGTATTTTTTTATAGTTATCATTTTGCAAAATAATGAGTCACTTTGTTTCTTATTAGATCTTTTGTTGACTTGGCTCTGGATATTTTCAGCAGACATAAAAAATAATATTAAGGAAGCAGTCCTTTATATTTGCAATAAATAAGTATATAAAAACTGCTGGGACGTCAATGGTAGACAAATTAAACTAAGGTGAATAATTCCTAAAACAATCGAAAATTTTATACATTCGAAAACGAATCTATCAGAAATCGAGAGTGGTGAATGAGTGGTATTCGCAGTTTTTGCTGTTGAAAAGATTGTTCTTATCTCTCTTCTTCTTTCTTTTTCTTTTTCTTTTTTTCCATCACAATCGGGGTGGGCAGAACGACTATGTGGCTTTAGAACCACTTGACGTCTCATATTTTGTCATTAATTCCGAGGGTTCTTTTTTATGTTATAGTTTTGGTTTGATAGATAATAAAAGACCGAAAATAGTTGGCAAAGGTTTTGTTTCTTAGCACTAGTTGGTCAAAGGTTAGTCGACAGACCTATATCGAGATATACGAAAAGAGCGCTTCAAACTGTATGAGAACCTAGCGTGTCGAATTTTTTCTTACCTAAAATGCGAGATTTAGTCATGAGAAATCAAGACCGCGCGGAAACGATTCAAAGGCGCTTAATTAAGTAAAACAACAATGTAAATCCGATTAAAATCGATTATCATTGCGGCATAGGTCTCAAGCGGACTGACTTAAGTCGGACAAAACTGTGACCGTGGATCACACTTTTTACACGCAAGGTAGGTAAACTTTTACCGTCTATCTCGATATAGGTCTGTGGGTTAGTCAGCGAAGATATTAAAAATCAAGAATTTTAAAACATTTCCCAAAGAACAGCTTATATGCGTATTTTTAAGTGATTGATGTCACATTATTACAAATTGTCTTCATAACAAACAGTTTGAATGGGAAACAGAGTGAACAATGAATGCAGTGTTTTAAACAAATCGATTTACCCGATTTCTTTTTTTTTTTCTTTGTCAGTCAACGTGCTATGCGGCAAAATCACGCAACGAGAATGAGAAACGAGGACTCAGCGCTAGGAAGAAGAAGAAGACTTTATTTTACTTCGCTGTTTTGAAGAGGGTTCGTGCCTCTTGGTGGGGACGAGTTTAATAAAAATGCTGTATTTATTTTTATATTCGGGAAAAATCTACCGTGTAAAAAAATAAGATCTTTAGAAGTTACCAATCGAAATCTAACGACCGATTCAAGAATCAACTTCAAACTGTTTTAACTTTTACGATAAATTTTCAATAAAACAGATGGTGTGGCCATAGCAAGAATGAATCAAAACATTTTGTGATTTTAACCTTGTTTTTTCAAGATTGATACTTTTTTCACCGACGTACCGCGGATTGATTGATTTTGATATTTTAGCTTAAACCTCGACTAATGAATTATGGTCTGGCTATATATTTTTCTTAGTCATTCAACGTGCTTCTCCAAAATTACAGAATACCCACTAACGCACGTCAAACTATACACATTGTACGAGTACATCGCACATTTGATTACGTAGCATTTAAGCCTTAGTTCATAATTAGCGTGCAATTAGAGACAGTTCACGTTCGCCTTTAATTGTGCGCGCACACCCTGTCAATTTATATTTGTATCAAGACAAATAAAATAATTTACGCAAGTTTATCAAGAGTTTTCCTGTCCATATATCATCTGATGTACTGAGCTGACAAGTGCTCGTACACACATGTTATCGCCTTTATGCGGTGATTACTTCTATCATAGTATTTTTAAAACGCTTAGCCGCTAAATTTTAGTATTTTTAAAACACTAATACGCCTATTCAGTATTTTTCAAACGCGTAAGGGATATTTACAAATACATTTTTTTATTTTATTTCATATATATGGGTTCCTAGGTGAAAGTTGTCCAGTTTTATTGGACTATTTGCGCTCATAGTTTTTGTGGTAATTTTTACGGGACCCTATTACTAAGGCTCCGCTGTCCGTCCGTCCGTCCGTCCGTCTGTTACTAGGCTGTATCTCATGAACCGTGATAGTAAGACAGTTGAAATTTTCGCAGATGATGTATTTCTATGTGCCCTATAACAACAAATACTAAAAACCAGAATAAAATAAATATTTAAGGGGGCTCCCATACAAAAACGTGATTTTTTTGCTCGTTTTTATAGATAAGTCTGTCCGAGGCTGTATATAATGAACCGTGATAGTTAGACAGTTGAAATTTTCGCAGATAATGTATTTCGGTTGCTGCTATAACAACAAATACTAAAAAGTTGAATAAATTAAATATTTAAGGGGGCTTCCATACAACAAACGTGATTTTTTTGTCGTTTTTATAGTCCGACTCGCACTTGGCAACAATACGTATAATGGTACGAAACCCTTCGAGTGCGAGTCCGACTCGCACTTGCCCGTTTTATTAAATAACGCCTAACTCGAGAACACAGATACAGACAGAGAATTCCACTAAAATGCGTAGGTATTGTATATCGACAGTTTCATTACTTTGAAAGTAAAGCAATTATTCAGATTATGCCGAGATCGCGCGCACAACTCGCTGCGTGCGCGCATGACTGAACGCCACACAAAAACGTGAAGTTTAGCTTGATTGAAGAAAACTGCTCTTTTTGTTAGGTGTGATGAACGATAAAAATCATGAATTGACAATGCTTTGTTGGATTATCTCTACGGAAAAAATTTGAATTGCTAACCTAGTGACTGATTTTACTTATTAAATGCGTTATTCATGAAAGTAATTTAAAGTTCCATGCTGAAGTGAAAGAAAAACTTAGAATGTTCCAGCTGCCTACTCTTCCCAGGTATACAGTAAAAGTCTGGAGGGATGCGATGGTTTTGCTGTATAACGGGTGGTCAACCTCTCAACCATTATGCAACATGTTCCTGATGTTCCATCTGACAATCCTCACAATTTGTGTCAAACGTGGCAACTAGTGGTTCTAGAACCACTGATGCTCTGTCTACCCTATTAGAAATTATAATCGTGAGCGTATGTATGTATGTATGTATGTAATTTAAAGTTAGGCTCTCAACACAACAGCTTAGAATTACGTTTATACATAAGTCGGTTTTATTTTTATAATATTGTATTTCCATCTACAGACTTTATCTCCGTGCCCTTGTCTAATTTGTTCTGTCTTATTTATTCTTGTTAATTATTATTATACTATGCTCTTTATATGAGTTAACAATAATATAAGACGGTTTGTTGTAAAGAAAAATACATGTATGAGTGACACAGTTTACGATCAACTTGTGCGATCAGGTGATTTCCTTAGTATGAGTTTGCTCCAACTGGGAATCGAAACTGGAACCCTATATTATATTATACATACGCTCACGCCCATATTCCATATTAGGGTAGGCAGAACATTAGTGGTTCTGGAACCACTTGATGGCAACGTTTGACACAAATTGTGAGGGTCATCAGATGAAACAAGTTGTATAATGGTGAGAGGTGGTCAGCCTTTCGCCCATTATACAGCAAAAACCTTGCATCCCTCTTACAGATCTTTACTGTATACCTGGGAATAGTTGGTATCTGGTACATTCTAAGTTTTTCTTTCACTCCCAGTCTAGCATGGAAGAAACCGTATCATCATCATCATCATCATCATCAGCCTGTATCAGTCCACTATCAATGTTAAAAGAACGAGACGACATTTGATTCATCATTTCCGCGTTCACAAAACAGTCAACACTTCCCGTTGAAATCACTTTATTATTAAAGATAACATCCAAAGAAACACCTAAAGAATGAAAATAAAGTCAAAGATAGTCAAAATGTTAATATAAGTACTAGATTACCGCAAGTACTACGCGTTCCGCAGTATTACATTTTTTTACAAAAATATTTTGCTTTAAAAATTCATACAACTGTTCAATGAAAAGGAAATTGTTCGTAAAGGAGCTCCGTTTTTATTGTAAAACCGCTAAAGTGCAAGCGTGTGATAACCGCGCTAAGTGCGGCGGTTTTTTGCCGTGTGGTGATCAGTTGAGAATAACACCACCCCATCTCTTTCCGTGGGTGTCGTAAGAGGCGACTAAGGAAACACAAATGAGACCTGCCTCCTAGTAATCCATCCCAGGCAACGACACTTCATTTTTTTTCTGAATCTGAGGTGTCGTCCTATGGTCTCATGCGGTGTGGTAGGCTCTTGTAAAGGTCCGTCAGGTTCGCGACCACCCTCCTACCGAAGTCCGACGCCAAACAGCCTGCTGTGTTCCGTCAGTGCGTGGGAGTACCAGTGCCTTTATAGGCATTTTCTGGATTAACTCGCTCCATCGTCGACCTCATCTTTGACCTTTATGGTCAAGATTGAGGTCAAGAGTTAACCCATCTTATAATAAATAAATAAAAAACATGACCTGCGGCCCTCCGTACAATCCGATCAGTGTTTTAACCATTTTTAACTGGGCGTTTATACCTCTAATCTATGGTGTCTCGGTAACGGTTAAATGAAAATGGTGACTAATTTTAACCCCCGACAAAAAAAGAGGGGTTTTATTAGTTTGACGTGTGTATATCTGTATGTCTGTGTATCTGTGGCATTGTAGCTATATTTAATCAATATGGTTCAGCCGTTGGAAACACAGCCATACCTCGATTTTTTTAAATCAAAATGTCCGGAAATATGTCCTTCCATGCTGGACTGGGAGTGGAAGAAAAACTTAGAATGTGCCAGCTACCTACTCTTCCCAGGTATACAGTAAAAGTCTGTAAGAGGGATGCGAGGGTTTTGCTGTATAATGGGCGAAAGGCTGACCACCTCTCACCATTATATAACTTGTTCCATCTGATAACCCTCACAATTTGTGTCAAACGTGGCATCAAGTAGTTCGCTAGAACCACTGATGCTCTGCCTACCCCGTTAGGTATTATAGGCGTAATCGTATGTATGTCCGGAAATAGCAAATTGTCGTAACCTCGTTCGCGACCCAGTCTTAACCTCACTAGTGAATCAACTCACTGAATCTCACGGCCACCTTAATGAATTTTAGATTTTTTGCCCTGATTATACCTGCACTAAAAAGTATACAGTACTATACTCCGCGCCAGATGGGAAGGCGGAAAGTTGCTATTACGCCACAAAATATAATAGAATAGCGGTGATAGCCCAGTTGGTAATAAGCCAGACTTGTAATCCGAAGGTCGCTGGTTAAAATCATGGTGCGGGCCTGTACCACTAAATTCGTCTTTTCGGATTTATGTACGGATTTCTAATTATCACTTGCTGAACGGTGAAGGAAAACATCGTGATGAAACCCGCCCGTCCAAGAAAATTCATTTTAGAAAGACAAGTGGTCCACCAACCCGCATTGGACCAGCGTGGTGGACTATGGTCTTAATCCCCTTCGTGTTTCAAAGGGAGGTCCGTGCCCCTCGGTGGGGGCACGTATATGGGCTGGTAAAAAAAGTCTTTGTTTTATAGGACATTCAGGATGCCACTTAAAACAAGTCAAGATTACATGAAATACATACAAACATACATTAAAGGATTTAAATACATACATACGCATTCGTTCTTTTGACCCTACTGACGCTACGCCTATTTGCAAAGGTGCAGTCTTCAAGTAAGTATAATGTGGGCACGACTCTTGTTTAGTATTTTAATACAGCACAATGCCATCTAATTTGATAGTATTATACGGATAAAACTTGGTTCAGCCGTTTAAGAGTCATAAGCTATGAATGCCAGTATACACAATTTTTTATTTAAGACTTTTAATAGATAATCACCAACCCGCATTGGGCCAGCAAGGATTATACTGTTCGTTTTACCATGTCAAATTAAATAAAACCTGTGCGATAGTTAAATCTATTGGGTGAGTTTAAATTCTTACCAGCCCATATACTTCCCCACCGAGGGGCACGGGCCTACCTTCGAAATTCGAAGGGGATTTAGGCCCTATGCGGGTTGGTGGACCGCTCGTCTTTCGAAAATGAATTTTCTTGGACGGGCGGGTTTCATCACGATGTTTTCCTTCACCGTTGAGCAAGTGATCATTATAAATCCATACAAAAATTATATTAAAGCGTGCGTGCGTAAAAACATGTTCGAAAGTTAGAAAAATTAGATTTATGGAAAGGTAACAGCTTCAATCGAAAAATGCGGTAACTACTTATCGAGAGTGTTCAATCACGAACATTTTGGTAGCAGATTCAAGTTCCTGTGTGCATTTTACTATCGTTTTTACAGCTTAAAAGATACACAATATTGGGTATTTAGAGGTGACTTTGTGAGCTTTTTCTATTGAACCAAAAGTGCTGAATCATGTTTTTAGCAAACATCTTATATTACCGTAGTATTTTTTTTCTTCGATTTAATGCAGTGCGTCATGCTTATCTACGCATCATATAATCGTAATTTAGGTGCTGTAGTCGCCTTAATCCAAGAGGTACATTACAAATAACTATGTGAGAGAATGGTGTCTGTACTAGGGAGACCTGTGTTACAGATTACCAGCCTCTCCTGCTCCGGACCAGGTGATGGACACGGTAGGTACGTCTTTGGATAAGTATTAACAAAAAGGAAGTGTGCTTACAATTTAGTAGGAAGTGTGTGGTTAATTGTTCAAATATGTGTGTGTGAGCGTGTGTGTGTAAATACAAGCTGTGTACACTCAAGAGCACGTCAAGCTTGACACTTACGACTTTGGACCGGCTCTGCATTGTATGGCGCGCAGTATAAATCAGAGCTCAGCTTAAACTGGTAGTATAAAGCGTGACCTGCTCTTGACGCATTAATGGCGACTTGTTGCCTTCGTATCTGACGCGAAGTATACGTAGAGTACCAAGACAATGATGTACTTCGTGGGAGCTGAGGGTTCCTTGAACGGAGGACGTTGATATTTAAAAGGTAAAAGTAAAAACATAGAAGAATGATCCCTATCGGGGTAGAGCGTCAAATTTTCCGCCGTGTGGTGATCGGTTGACTACCCCATCTCTTTCCGTGGGTGTCGTAAGAAGCGACTAAGGAAACAAAAATGAGTCCTGCCTCCTAGTAATCCATCTTAGGCAACGCGACACCTCAGTTTGTTTTCAATCTGAGGTGGCGTCTTATGGTCTCATGCGGTGTGGTAGGCTCTGTAAAAGGCCGTCTGGTTCGCGACCACCCTCCTACCGAAGTCCGACGCCAAACAGCTTGCTGTGTTCCGTCGGTGCGTGGGAGTACCAGTGCCTTTATAGGCATTTTCTAGGTTAACACGCTCCATCGTTGGCCTCATCTTTGTCCTTTATGGTCAAGATTGAGGTCAAGAGTTAACCCATCTTATAATATAAAAAAAGTATTTATTTTGAAAACTTTTATATAGCCCTGTATACAAGGTGTTTCAAAAAAACCCAAAAAAAAGATAATTCAAAATTAATTAAAATTTAGCTTACTGCGCAGCTCTATTACAAATATGACAAGTATGTCATATTAATTATATGAAACTTTCATTTTGAAATATGTCAAACCGTGCAACTGATTACTAGAGTTGTGACTATTTCACTTTTAAAATTAAATTATGGAATTTATTATTTTGGTTTTTTTTTAAACACCTTGTATGTATGTATTTTATCTTTTATAGTAGGTACTTCAATACTTTGAGTTATTTTAAGTACTTATCATTTTGAATGTTCTACGAAATAAAGCTTTTTTTTAAATTAAATTAAATAAATAATATTAAATATTGGGTAATATGAAGTTAATCACTAAAATCCGTCCAACTGTGAAATATGAAAAATATCTTCAAGTAGGTAACTTGTGTGGTTGTTTCGTATGGTTTTTTTTCGTGAGTTTCAAGACGTTCAATTTCATGGAAAACTTATCCTAAAATTAGCTATTTAGTTTAAAGAGTTATATGCAACGTAAAATGTCTTAATAGCCTCAAAGATTTTTTAGGGAAACAAAAATTGTTGGGCGCGAATCGGAATTTTTTTATTTTATTAAAAGCCTGTTTAACATTCAGCAAAAGGGCATTATAATTTGGTATGTAGGACGAATACAAATATGTTAAAAACATGTCGTTACTAAATAAAAAGAAAGTTATGAACACAATGTCAAGTTGGGCAACTACAATTTGGAGCCAAGTATCAAATACTTATGGATAATGGCATACGTGAATCATATGTGGACACGCCTTTACATAATAAGTAGTTTTGTCTCTGTCGTTACTTTTAGGGCTAAACCGGGCGCCCTCCACTAAACTGATAATAAATAATCCATACTAATATTATAAATGCGAAAGTAACTCTGTCTGTCTGTCTGTCCGTCTTTCACGCCTAAACTACTGAACTATGCATATTCCATATTTAAAAAAATCATGCATGTTCCCTATTTAGCTCAGTCTGTGGGGAAATGCAAAGGCCTTTGCTTTGCAAAAGTTGGTGTAGAAAATGTTTTGACACAATATTGTTTAGGTATGGCAGGTTAGTAAAAATCCAAGTTGTCGACCTAGGAGGACCCAGGCGTTAGCCGCCATCTTGAATTAAAGGTGCCAAAATTAGGTATATTTTAAATAACTTCTCAATTGTTTACTAAATCACAAAAGTGTCTATGAAAGATTCAAAGAAGACAAAATTGCCTACATTTTTTGCGTACATGATTATTCTGTAAGTCTTAAAGGTAAAAAGTTACAAGCGACGGAAATAATAATATTTACAAAAAGCTAATATATAAAATGATAAACTGACTGGGGGATACACAACGCACAGCCCAAACCGCTGGACTTACGGACTTGAAATTTTGCACATAGATACCTTATGTAGTGTAGGCATCCACTAAGGAGCGATTTTTGGAAATTCCACCCCTAAGGGGGTTAAATAGGCCGTGTTGATGTGTTCTTCTTTCATGTCGTAACGTAACCGAGCAACGCATTAAAATGTTATTTGCAGGGGTATTTGGGGTCACAATCACTTAGTGCTCCAAATTGTCATCCTCACCTGGTAGCGGTGTCGCCTGCTGATCAAAGGACGATTCTTACTACACTTACTACAACCCGTAAAGGGATTTTAACTTAATATTCGCATGTATGTATGTAAAACACGTATGCAGCAACAACAACAACAACACACACACATACACACACACACACACACACACGTACATATTCGCATAAGAGGGTTCATATGGTCATTTTCGCTTAATTTTTCCTTTTGTTTTGTTTCTTTAACTCGTTATATTGAGTCTCGAGCGGTTACATTGGGTGATCCTTCTTTTTTCCTCTTTCAAACCATTACTATATAAAATCTAAATACCGATAGGAAACTCACTCTAGTGACATTGCTTGTACTTTATATAGCAATAATTTATCGGTAATTTAATTTTGCTAGTATTTATACACATTGGTAACTGTACTAGGATTGCAAATGTTTTCCACCTCCTGTTTAAACTAGAAAACCTGTAATTGGCTTTACAATTAGACCTAAGCTAGCTACTAATTTTACATGTCTTGTAATTAAGCTGTTGATTTTGTACAATAAATAAATAAATAAATCCTTTATTGTATGTACAGCCAAATTATAAAGCAGACACTGATTACAAATACATATAAAGCGACATTAGGTACAAAGGCGGACTTACCCCAGAAGGGGATCTCTTCCAGTCAACCCAGTAATGTTGAGAGAAATCTTGAGCAGGCGGGACGGTACAACCGGATAACATAAATAGAACTAATGAGACTATTAATACTTATATTATAGTAAAATAAGATGATAAATATAAATATATACACAATAAACAATAAATATATACATATACAAAAATAAGAGAAAAGTCTTACATCATCTCTACATGATCACTATTATAGATGCTATTTTTCTAAGAATTTAACCCGTCGCGCGTTTGTTTACTTACGGCGCGTGCGATACAAAAGGTTTTAATTGATATTTTGCAAAGGGATAGTTTGAGGGCCAGCTGAAAATGTATACAGGGCTGTAGGTATCTCTCTTTCAACTTCTCGGGAGGTTAATCAGTCCATGAAACTGAACAACTTCTCCAAGGAACATAGGTCAAAATACGAAAAAAAATGTTGATCTCCCATACAAAATGCGCTATGTGCTGATGAAGTTTGTATGGGAACTTAAAATATTTTTTTCGTATTTTGACCTATGTTCCTTGGGAAAGTTGTCAGTTTCATGGACTGATTAACCACCCGAGATGTTGAAAGAGAGATACCTAAAGCACTGTATAGGCTACTTTTCCATGGGAAAGAAGTCACAGTCAGAAAGCTAGTTTATAAATAACTCTACCTACCATTAATTTTACGCCTAAGCTATTATAATTTAATCTATACTACTGAAATAGTTTGCTGCGGCAGAGACGGCGTCACTGACGCATTGAACCGAATATTTTGCGACTAGGCCGGCAATTTGTAAAGAGTACCACTGATGTTCGGCATTTTATGAAATTATAGAGACGCTTGTTTTCAACTTCATGTATATGTATAGTATACAAGGTGTAAAAGACAGCTTATCAAAAACTGAAACCCTGGACTCAGACAATCATTCTGAATGATTTTCCAGTGGAATTTTTCTCCGAAAAATTTTTCATTTTTTTTTTCATGTTTTTTTTTTCTTATTTTCTGCTTAATTTTTCTATTATTTAATCGAATACACTCCTTTTTGCAATAAAAAACAATCATAACAACGTAAAACACGAAAACCAGCAATGTACATCGCACTCCGATAGCAAAGCGGCGCGGGGGGATCGCGCGCGGGGCGCGGTGTAGCGATACGTTGCGTAGTGACAAAGTAGGTAAATAATGAAAACTCCTTAACATTTCGTTTTCGGGAAAAAATAATTACTTATAGCGGATGATAGTTATGGGTAGATGCCACCATTTAAGTATTTGCTAAGCTGTCTTTTACACCCTGTATATTTATATATGTTTTTTTTATATATATTGACATATGTATTAATTAAAAAAGTAAAATAATCTTTATTTGCAGTAAATATGGTTATTACGGATGGAAAAATAAAAAATATGATTTTTAAAAACAATATGATAGTTTGTAGTATTGATTTAATTTATTTATAGTATAGTTTATGTATAATATTTTGTATTTATGTTCATATTGTTTAAAGTTTATGTTTACGTATTTTACAGGCTCTATCTGCCTTTCCGTGGCTCGAGCTTGCTGGAAGAAATTTCTTTTGAGAGATAAGCTAACCTTTTGTATCGTATTCTGTTTGTAATTTTATGTCCGTGTGTCATGTGTGCTAAGAACTTTATAACTAACCAATCAATAAATAAATGAACTGAACAATAAACACTGTATACAAATTACAATATTCTCAAGCAGCGACACAAATAATCATGTAAACGTGACGTCATTAGTTACACAGTTTTGTTTCTCTACAACCTCTACAGTAAAAGTTATCACAGCGTTATCAGAACAAATCTACCTCTTGATATGTGTATAGGTACTTGTATATGTATTTTAGTTGCTGTTAACTGAAGAAATTAAACGAACTTTACGATGTTTTAAAATAGATTATTGGTTTGGACATGACCACAATCTAGCCCAGAGACTAAGGTGTGGTCGAGGATGTAGCAAGCTTACCCGGAGGATGCCTATTCCTCAAACTTTTAATAAATTCTGGTTAAATGCATCCCACAAGGGGGACAGACGATCTAGTAAAGATTGCGGGAAGCCGCTGGACCGATCGAGGTGGAGATCCCTGGGGAGGCCTATGTCCAGCAGTGGACGTCTTGCGGCTGACATGATGATGATGATGCTGATGATGAGGCCAGAAATACAGACGCAGGCAGAAAATTCCATTCCTTTGCGGTACGCAATATAAAAGATGCAGGGAACCTGATGGTTGACCAAAGTGGAAATTTATCATGAGTGTTTCCGTGCTTCGGAGGGCGCACGTTAAGCTGGCTGTTCCGGCTGTTGTCGATTGACTACAGTCGTTAAAACCAAGTCGGAGGCCATTGTGCGGTTTGAAAACTTTGACACCAGGATTAGCCAGTTTAGCCACATACTTGACTATACCTACACGATAAGAAGAAGATGATATAAAAGATGAACAGAAGCGGTAAGTACGGATTCGAGGAATCTCGACAAGATAAGGGTGGTACGCCGCAGTGCGTCTTGACATTCGATAGAAGAAAGAAGCAGGCTGTATGAGCTCATGAGCACACTCCCCTTAGTATATCTTGTAGAAAAGACAAGGACAATTTAAGCTACTTTGCGTATATGTGCTAGACTTCTTGAATGACTTCAATAAATTTAAGGTTGTTTGTTTTTTTTTCTGAAATGAAACATGATGTACTCGTATTTATAAAAGTGGAGGTTGTGCCTTTCGTATTTAAGGCGACTACAGCACCTAAATTACGATTTTATGATGCGTAGATAAGCATGACGCACTGCATTAAATCGAAGAAAAAAAATACTACGGTAATATTCAGGACATAAACTAGATAAGTAGTTTGCTGAAAACATGATTCAGCACTTTTATTTCGATAGAAAAAGCTCACAAAGTTACCTCTAAATACCAATATTGTGTATCTTTTAAACTGTAAAAACGATAGTAAAATGCACACAGGAACTTGAATTTGCTACCAAAATATTCGTGATTGAACACTCTCGATAAGTAGTTAACGCATTTTTCGATTTAAGCTGTTACCTTTCTATAAATCTCATTTTTCTAACTTTCGAACATGTTTTTACGGACGCACGCTTTCATAGTCTGTAAACTTCGTGTATTGACACTGTTCGCACTGCCGGCACAGGCCTGTTGAGAGACGGAGATGGCACTATTCCTATGTGTGCTGCCTTTATCGGGTGTTGTAGTCGCCTTAATACAGCAAAACTCTCGCATCCCACTTACTGATACAGTACGCCTGGAAAGAATTGGCAGCTGGTGCATTTTAAGTTTTTCTTTCACTCTCAGTCCAGCGTTGTTGTACTTATTTGGATTTAAATAGTGTTTTTTGCCAAATAAACAAAGTTAAATTTTATTTGTAAAACACACCTTAAGAATTGGACTAACCCTGGATCTGTTTTATGCTGTGTTTTTCCCTCAGTGCGGAAGGCATAACGGTAAAAAAATCAGCTTAAAAACCCAAAGACTGAGCATGCGCATGTCTCCTAAAGTCCCATCGCATTAAAATGCAGGTCGCTCTGTTCTCACAAAGGTTAGCTCGAGCCATTAAACACGCTTTAATTAACCGGGGCAATTGTTCAGGTTCATATGCGTACGCGCACACACAGTATAAAATGTTAGCTGTCAGTAGGTCATCTTGATGTGGTGTGTTTTTTTCTTTTCTTTTTGAACTAAGATGGATTTCCTGAAATAAATTGTGTTAATGTTTCTTGCCATGTTTTCTTTCTTGAGTGCGTTTCTATTATTTTTGCTACCTCTTTAGTCAATTCAATTCTTGAAAAGTTGATAACTCTAAAATTAAAAACTTTGTAGCACCCCCGGCATTTGGTCACTCATAGCTCTGAAGCGACAAAACCAATTTTAATAAAAATTAGTTAATAACCATCTCGATTACTTCAGCTTTCAAATAAAAAAACCGCATCAAAAGCGGTACAGATAGACACGTCAAATTTATAAGAGCCCTCTTTTTTGCCGGGGTTAATTAAACGGCGTCCTCAATTTCGTAATTTTACCAAATGGTAAAGATTCCCTTTCGCAAAACCTGAGGCGGCAGGAAGGGCAGGCATTTTTTTTTAATAAATGTACTTACACACATACTTTATTAAAATATTTGAAATAGTGTTCAAAAAATTAAATTATAATGTAAGTACTTATGAATGAAATTTATTTCAGACCAACAAGTCCATATTTTATTAGTAACAAAAATCTTATAACTATGTTAGTAAATTTTAAAATTAACATTGCTCCGCACATGTAGGGATGACCAATGCTTCAGTATTGGACCATCCACTCTGTCCGCAATGACCCTCAGGAGCCTGTTAGTACTACACTTAATGCGAGACCTCAGGGAGGCTACTCGATTTTAAACTTCGATTTTCTTAACTAGATTTTAAATGTATTTGTCAAAAACCCAAGAAAATTCTCAAAAACCCAAAGTGAGCGCGCTCCAAACAGAGACGCTAGTCTTAAAAGTCTTTCTATACATAGAGTATGTTGCTTTACTGGTTCAGTAATCTATATATGCCGCGTTACGGTATTAACATTTTATTGCAATATTATACTATCGTACAAGACTGACACAGAATATTGTTAATAACATTTTAGCTTCTATTATAAGCATTTTAATGCATTCATGTAAAGTACAATGAAAGTTGGTAAAGTTTTAGTTATACAAGTCGCTATTATAAATGCCTATTGAAGTTTCTACTTAGTCAATTCTTAAAAGAAATATTTTATTTTTAGATTAAAAGTATATTCAAAAAAATTAAATAAGTATTATTATTTTAAAACAGCCTATATAGTATATTTTTATATGAACAAAGGTTCAGGTGTATACTAATTATACCATTGTTTCCATAGCTAGGCACAGCTGAAAATCAGTAGGTATGTTATATACCTATCATAGACAGCAAGTTTGCTGGGTTCTGTGTCCCTTTTGCTTCAATA
The DNA here is from genome assembly GCA_949987775.1 of Aproaerema taeniolella. Lineage (NCBI taxonomy): Eukaryota > Metazoa > Arthropoda > Insecta > Lepidoptera > Gelechiidae > Aproaerema > Aproaerema taeniolella. Next base: position 19,234,894 of record OX465252.1, on the reverse strand, counting down.
TATATAGATATATATACACACAGTGCTTCTATTTTCTTATTGTGATTCGGCAATTTCGTTTGGCCGTGTGGTGTTCGGTTAAGAATAACACCACCCCATATCTTTCCGTGGGTGTCGTAAGATGCGACTAAGGAAACACAAATGAGACCTACCTCCTAGTAATCCATCCCAGGCAACGACACTTCATTTTTTTTCTGAATCTGAGGTGACGTCCTATGGTCTCATGCGGTGTGGTAGGCTCTGTAAAGGGCCGTCTGGTTCGCGACCACCCTCTTACCGAAGTCCGACGCCAAACAGCTTGCTGTGTTCCGTCGGTGCGTGGGAGTACCAGTACCTTTACAGGCATTTTCTGGGTTAACTCGCTCCATCGTCGACCTCATCTTTGACCTTTATGGTCAAGATTGAGGTCAAGAGTTAACCCATCATATAATAAAAAATAAATAAAAAAATTCGAATAAAAAATAATTTGATTTTCAAAAGACAAGAAGACAGACACTGTTTTCCGAAAGACATTAAGAAAATAGAAGCACTGTAGGTCGATAATGTGGTCTACCATCTTAAGGTTAAATGACATAAAACAGCAAGGTTGATTTTCCCTTGCAATATGTTATGTTATATGTCATATCATTTATAACTGCATCATAATACGTCATCATTTTTTTATTATTATTATGAGATGGGTTAACTCTTGACCCCAATCTTGACCAAGGTCATAGATGAGGTCGACGATGGAGCGAGTTAACCCAAAAAATGCCAATTTAGGCACTGGCAGAAGGGTGGTCGCGAACCAGACCGGCCTTTTACAGAGCCTACCACACCGCATGAGACCATAAGACGCCACCTCAAATTGAAAACAAACAGAGGTCTCGTTGCCTAAGATGGATTACTAGGAGGCAGGTCTCATTTTTGTTTCCTTAGTCGCCTCTTACGACACCCACGGAAAGAGATGGGGTGGTGTTATTCTCAACTGATCACCATACGGCGAACTCAACCAATCTCAACAACGTTAATTTCTATCAGACAGGCAGCCATGGGAATGAACTGCTCAGCTCTAGAGTTATTTCAGATTTAGTTAAAATTAGTAGGTAAATAAGAAAATTTGTAATGCGATTTGAAAGAGCAACCTCAGAGTTTCTTGCCTGTTCTTCTCTGAGGAAGACTGCACCTTTGCGAATAGGCGTAGAGTCAGTAGGATCAGAGGTACGAATGCGTATATATGTATTTAAATCGTTTAATGTATGTTTGTATGTATTTCATTGTAATCTTGACTTGTTTTAAGTGACATCCTAAATGTCCTATAAAATAAAGATTTTTCTATTCTTTTCTATTCTATTCTTGCAATAATGAACTGACAGTTTTGACTACATAATGTCATCACATTATAACTGCATCATATTACGTCATCGTTCTGTCTCTTTCTTTGTTAAATTTTGAACCTTATCGTTGTTTCGGTTACACGGGAAGTTCTGTGAAAACTGATAGACTTTTTTTTTGGACGACTACAAAACGGATACTACAAAAGTCGGCGCTATTACGAGCGAGTTAAGGGCGACGTCAAGGTTAACATGTTTAGCCTATGTGCGGCCGTGTGTACTAGAAGTAATATTAAACTAAACAAATAAGAAAGTATACAGGGCTTTAGGTATATCTCTTTCACCTCTCGGGTGGTTAATCAGTCCATGAAACTGAACACTTTCCAAAGGAACATAGGTCAAAATACGAAAAAAACATTTTGATCTCCCGTACATGAACCGATGAATTCACTGGGATCCCCTGGGGGATTGAACTAGGGAATCCTGGTGGCCTCTCTCTACACAATGCGCTATATGCTGATGAAGTTTGTATGAGAACTCAACATTTTTTTTCGTATTTTGACATATGTTCCTTGGGGAAGTTGTTCAGTTTCATGGACTGATTAACCACCCGAGAGGTTGAAAGAGAGATACCTAAAGCCCTGTATTTAATGTAAGGAATGATTTCCCTAACTAAGGGTTTTACCGCAAATCGACTTGGTAATTTTAATTGGTTATTTTACACTATGGAATAGTTGTTGACTACACTATAATTGTAAAATGAATAACTAAAATTATCCCCAAGCAATTTTGAAGTTTATAGCTGCGGTAAATATTTATTCTAATTAGCAATCTGTAGCCACTTTTCAGGGAAAATGGTTTTTTTGCAGATAATTTTTTTCTTATATTTCTTTCCGCGTGGGTTTCAGTCAATCTGTTCACTAGAAATCATTAAAAAGCAAATCTGCTAATAATCAATGAATCCACCAATGTAATGCTTCTACCCATGAAACTGAACAACTAAAATATAAATTTAAAAAAAGGATAATTCAAGTTCATATACACATGCTGATCGCACAAGTTGTATCTGCATATCAAAAAAAAAAAATTTTATTTTTTGACTTATGTTTCTTGTAGAAAGTTGTTCAGTTTCATGGGCCGTTTCACGTACTTAATTTTCGTTAACTAAGTCACCGTACTGGGAATCGAACTCAACACCTCTCGCTTACGAGACAAACATGCCAACCAATTGCCATCAATTTTTAATTTTCGAATATTTAAAAGTTGACACATACTTACCTACTGTGCCAATAAGTGACAAACAAATAAAAAAATCGTTCTTATATGCAGAAGATAAGTATCATAAAGTAAAGTACCACTCATTGGTCATTGCAAAATGCGCATAATTTTTCCGACCTTCCTCGCTTAGCTCTCCTTGCTTACGATACTTTAATTTTGCTACACATATTCAATTAAATTGTAACTCTAAAACAACTGAACCAATTTTGATAAAATATAACTAAGTATATCCTTACTAATATTATAAATGCGAAAGTAACTCTGTCTGTCTGTCTTTCACGCCTAAACAACTGAACCGAATTTCGATGAAATTTGGTACAGAGATAGATTAGAGCCTGGGAAAGGACATAGGCTACATTTTATCCCACAGTTGGACACGATATAACCTGTAGTCCACGCGGGCGGAGCCGCGGGCGGAAAGCTAGTATCAAATAGCCAAGAACCATCTCGACTTCAAAAAAAGGAACGAAATCGGACCATTCGGGGCTACGATGCCACAGAACACTGATCCACAGACACACACGTCAAACTTATAACACCCCCCTTTTTTCGTCGGGGATCAAAAGATAACTTTATTTCGTAAAACATTCAGGAAGTTACTAAAAATAAGTCTAAGAAGTGAATTTCATTAAAGGATTTTAATAAATTTCCACATTAAAAACGTATGAGTCACCGACTTCAATCCCAACAACAGTTCGCACAAAGTAGATAACTAGTATTTTTTGCAGACTAGAATGCCTATTGGCAGATAACCGCAAACGAGAATGTCACTCATTTATTTAGATGATGTTCTGGTTTTAAGTATTTTTTTGTTTTTGTTGATTTTTTTAAAAGCGCTGAATCATTTACGATAAAATTTATATGGGGCCAACTCTGGAGTAAACTCTTTCGAACAAAAAAACAATTTTGAAAATCGGTCCATAACTGGCGGAGAAATCGGTGAACATACATGTATATAAAAAAAATATAAAAAATACATACAGTCGAACATTACCTCCTCTTTTTTTGAAGTCGGTAAAAATATAAATTCGTTATTTTGACTTTACATGAATAGTTATTATAATTTATCAATAGAAAACTTTTTATAATATTTGGTGTAAAATGCTGTTACCTTTTTTTTTTTGCTTTAGTTTAGTGTAAATAGTGGTTCTTCTTCTTCTTATCGTGTAGGTATAGTCAAGTGTGTGGCGAAGTTGACTAACACCAGGGTTTTCAAACCGCACAATGGCCTCTGACTTGGTTTAAACGACTGTAGTCAATCGACAACAGCCGGGACCGACCGCGTAACGTTCCCTCCGAAGCACGGAAACGCTCGTGATAAATTGCAACTTTGGTCACCCATCAGGTTCCCTGCCTCTGCGTACGTTGCTTTACCTCAGTGATCGGTTGGGATCAGCGAGAGCCACTGCACTACGAGCGTGTCAAATAGTGGTAAGAAGCGCATTTTATTCACATAAAAAAATAAAAATAAATCAACGCTACACACTCAAAGGCCCACACTAAGGTTATCCCTTGTGTCGTAGGTCCCTTGGAACACACATAAAGACAAACACAAACACCCGTGACCCGAGAACAAACATCTGCTTTTTACACAAATGTTTGCCCCGACTGGGGATCGAACCCAGGACCCGCCGATCAAGAGGCAGCGTCACTACCACGCGACCAAACCGGCCGTCATAATATTGCAATAGTTACCTAACCATAGCGTTTATTAGTTATCTAAGAAATTAACATTTGATTTGATGCTGATTTAACCGATAATAAACCGGTTAAATAATTAAGGATAAGTAATTTTTTGTCTCAAAATCAAACTCAAAAATAGATTTATTTCACAGAACATTTAAGAATACGCGAATTTAGACCCGTTCAGTATTTAATTATGTGTTCAAATCGTTCAAGTGTTACATTCAGGATGGACTATGAACTGAATCCCCTTCGTGTTTCGAAGGGAGGCCCGTACCCTTCGGTGGGGACGTATACAGGGCTTTAGGTATCTCTCTTTCAACCTCTCGGGTGGTTAATCAGTCCATGAAACTGAACAACTTTCCCAAGGAACTTAGGTCAAAATACGAAAAAAAAATTTTGGTCTCCCATACAATATGCGCTACCTGATGAAGTTTGTATGGGAACTCAAATTTTTTTTGGTATTTTTACCTATGTTCCTTGGGGAAGTTGTTCAGTTTCCTGGACTGATTAACCACCCGAGAGGTTGAAAGAGAGATACTGTAGATAATCCCTACTAATATTATAAATGCGAAAGTAACTCTGTCTGTCTGTCTGTCTGTTACCTTTTCACGCCTAAACCGCTGAACCGATTTTGATGAATTTTGGTACAGAGATAGATTAGAGCCTGGGAAAGGACATAGGCTACATTTTATCCCACAGTTGGGCACGATATAACCTGTAGTCCACGCGGGCGGAGCCGCGGGCGGAAAGCTAGTTTATAAAATAAATATCTTCTAAAACGTAAATTAGTACGCATGGAATTTTTTTTTATGTTTGTAAGTCTCAAAATAAGACACTTATCGAAAAGTCAAGAGTTTAAGGTTTGCTAACATTGTAAATTCGTTAAGAAAACTAACAAAATTGATAAAAGAAATACGGCAATAAAAATGTAAATAGTAAAAAAACAACGCCCGGAAACTATAAAAAAACTTTTAGATTAATATTGAATTAAACTTATATCAACTTACCAGAAAATTTTCAATTCCAACTTTTTGCAAAAATCTTTTTTTGATTCACTTTTTAAACGCACTTTTCCAAATTCAAACTTCACAGGACCACAAGTTTTGGAGCCACTTATAAAATCAATTTTCGAATGTTATTTTTTTCACCGGCACTCGCGATCGCGCAAACGTAACGTGCGCGCGAGGACGTGGCTTTTCTTCAACTAGAGTAGACGTAGGACGCAATGTAACGTCGTTTTTCCACGAACTAAACATCAGCGGGAAAACAAATAGTTTGCTTACGCTCGAAATTGGATAGTGCTTCAATTATAGTTACGCTTGCAGATAACGTGAAATGATTATTCAATCACGATAGACGAAAAAATCGTTTTGAAACAGTGTGTTTATGGAACATGCGTAACCATGGTCGGTGGAAATCCGAGGAGAGTTTAAGATATTCTGTAAAAAGAGGCTGAAAATTGGGAAGGTACCTACCTATACAGGGTATCCCACGGCTATGCCACATGGAGGGAAACTATCTTAATTATTATAGTTGGGACATTTTACTGAAAGAATACCTCATTTTAATTTTAAAAACAATTTAAACTGCGTTCATACATTTTTAAATAATTGCCTGGTTGATCCGGGAATCGAACCCGGTATACGAAAAAACAAATCATACCGAACGGAAGGTTTCATCGTAAGAATTATTCTTTACTAAGTAACATAGTATCAGAAATAAAAAAAAGGAAGACCATGAATTTTAATATTTTACATTCCAAATTGATCAGTTTAATTTATCAATATGCTCAAAATGAGTCAGCTTCTCATTTTTCGGAACATAATTTTACATTCAATATTAAAATTCGTGGTCTTCCTTTTATTTCTGATGCTATGTTACTTAGCAAAAAATAATCCTTACGATGAAACCTTCCCATCGGTATGATAAAACTACAGGGTGATTTTTTTTTCTCGTGTACCGGGTTATTCCCGGTTCAACCAGGCAATAATTTAAAAATGTATGAATGCAGTTTAAATTGTTTTTAAAATTAAAATGAAGTCTTCTTTCAGTAAAATGTCCCATTTATAATAATTAAGGTAGTTCCCCTCCATGTGGCATAGCCGTGGGACACCCTGTATAATCCCTTTCCTTCTAACGAAAGCTAGTGAAAGGTGGTTAGTGATTAAGTCTTCAGATTCACAGGTTCTGGGTTCATTTTCCGATTTAGGTAGGTTTTATAAGCTTTCACTTTTGTTATAGTAATTACAATGAACATACATAGAAAAAAAACATACAGTCGAACGTAGAACCACTTCTTTTTTTGAAGTGGGTTAAAATTATTCGCCAGCATTGTTGCCATCTTACAAAATCAATACTGCGCATCAAAGCGTAAAACATTAGGTGACTTTTTCAACCTGTATCAAAGCAAAAACAACCTCCTGTATCAAAGCAACCTGTATCAAAGCGGTGATCAAAGCGTATTAGGTGACTTTTTGCCCTTTCTAACAGTTTTTTCAATAGAAAATTTTTTTTTGTTCCATGATATACATACACTAGCTTTCCGCCCGCTGCTTCGCCCGCGTGAACTTCGGGAACCGCGTGAAGTTTTTTCCCGCTAACTCCCGTTCCCGTAAGAATTTTGCAATATCCTGTTGCAACTAAGCTTTAAGTTTACTAAGGTACCTGCATGCCAAATTTCAAGCGTCTAACTTAAGCGGTTTAGATTTTTCATACAAAAGGATTTTCCCGCAAATTCCCGTTCCCGTGGGAATTTCGGGAATTCCTTTCTTAGTGCACCTGTATGGTACTTAAGCTATGTCCCTTCCAAATTTCAAGTGCCTACGTTTAGCCGTTTAGGCTGTGCGTTGATATGTAAGTCAGTCAGTCAGTCAGTTTCTCCTTTTATATATTTAGATAGATATACGCTCACGCCGACCTCATACGGGGTAGGCAGAGCATAAGTGGTCCAGAACCACTTGATTCCATGTTTGACATAAACTCAGAGGGTTATTAAGATGAAACATGATGTATAGTGGTGATTATAATGTTCCACGAATGATAAGGAAATTTTAAAATTGGTTTCACTACTCTATCTAACATTACGAAAGTCTTTCACACTAGGTTTGTCCCAAATCGGACTTATCTACTCGTTTTAAACGATGAATCAATCTATAAACAGACAGAGTAAAAGAATTTCGTCATGTAACCGTTCTCCTATGGTTTTGATAACAACCATAGAGAAATGAAAAACCGATGCTCTTACGGTAAAGTAACTAAAATCATTGAAAGAAAAACAAGTCACCGGAAAATTGTAAAAACCGTAATAAGTTACAATTTCACTAGTGAAATTATAATCTCCCGCGATATTACAATTTACAATTTGCCTAGAATAATTAGGTATATAACAAACATAATAAAAAGCGGTGATAGCCCAGTTGGTAATGAGCCGGACGTGTCATTCGAAGGTCGCGAGCCCAAATCCTGGTGAAATGAAATGAAATGAAAAGAAATCATGTTTATTGCTAAAGTTAAACCTACGATACAATGACTAAATTAACAGTAAAAAGTAAGAACTAGATTAACCTAAGCAAAAGGAACCAAGCTCAGCATTGTGCTGTACAACAAATTGTACAGCGCTGGTTTTCAGCTTGACCCTGTTTGGCCGGTCGGCCGCTGCAGTTACTTAAAAATAATAATGCGGGCCCCTACCACTAACTTTTCGGATTTATGTACAGATTTCTAATTATCACTTGCTCAACGGTGAAGGAAAATATCGTGATGAAACCCGCCCGTCCAAAAAAATTCATTTTGGAAAGACCAGCGGTCCACCAACCCGCATTGGGCCAGCGTGGTGGACTATGGCCTGAATCCCCTTCGTGTTTCGAAGGAGGCCCGTGCCCCGCGGTATTTAAGCTGGTAAAAAAAAAACATTTAATGACCGCCTGCATAAAATTAGAATAAATTAGGTAATATTAGGTTACACTGCTCTTAACACAAGTAAAACCACTTACCTCTGTTTCCACAAAACTTCTGCTTCAGCCCCAGTTCAAAATCGTAACCTGGTGGTACATGATTGCATAAGAGATCCTCAACGAACAATCCCTCAAAACTGTCATTGTGACTCCATTTCTAGATCACATTCGATAAAATACTTGGGAGTTACTTTGGATAAACGGCTCACTTTTCGTAAATACATAGAACTAACAGCAGCTAGGGTTAGAAAACTAATATATGTTTTTAAAAATCTACGAGACGTGGCCAGTGCTGAACTTTTAAAATCCATTTATACCTCGCTTTGTGAGCCCATAGTTACGTACTGTCAGGAAGTGTGGGGTGCTGCAGCAAAAACCTACATGCTACCTCTGGAACGAGCTCAAAGAGCTGTTCTAAAGGTCATGTTCCGCAGGCCCTATAGGTATCCGACTACGAAACTCTACAAAGAAATTTGGGTCCTGAGTGTGCGTCGGCTATACATACTCAGAGCTACGTTGAGTACCCATAAAAATATCGTAAATTCTGAAAATTATGATAAATTGTTAAAACGTAGAGTATTTAAATTACAAAGACAAGCTGTCAAAAGTGAATTTGCTACTAGGTTTTCACCATTTATGTTTCCCTTCATTTACAATAAAATATTAAAGCGTCGACCAGATTTTAAAAACCTGCCGGTTCACGAAGTTAAAAAATCATTGACACAAATGTTAGTGAATATGTTATGATGAAACTGAAGTTTTACTAAAGAACACAAAATAGCGGTCTCTTTTTAAAAACAAATTCTTCTATTTATCGCTCCCACTATACTATACAAACATTAACAATTACGCACACACATACACACACCACACACACGCACACATACACAGACAAATACTTTTTTGCTCAAATAGAAAATCTATAAGAAATGTCCCTGTTTAATCATTATGTAAAGATAATCACGATACAGGCCTAGCCTAGTGTGGTTATCTCAGTAAAACTATGTTGTATTATTCGGACAGTTTAATAAATCATTTATCACTGTTTAGGTTCTTGAGAAATCTGCACTTTCAAACGACTGAAATGGTGACCACAATTTAATCTCCTTGTCAGGTGGGTTAGGTTGTGTTAGAAGTGACGGAACTTTATAGAAGTCACCTAAACATAGTAGGCTACTGCGATATCGAAAAACTAACTGCTCACTGTGGCAATTTTGGGCAAATCCTCTCTTACTTTATGAGGGACCTATGCCCAATAGTGGGACTTGTTGGTCGATAAAAAAATGTGTAGGTATGCAATACAGTAACTCACATCATACACACACACCCACACACACACACATATTCGAACAATTAACCACACACTCCTACTAAATTGTAAGCACACTTCCTTTTTATTACTACTTATCCAAAGACGTACCTACCGTGTCCATCACCTGGTCCGGAGCAGGAGAGGCTGGTAATCTGTAACACAGGTCTCCCTAGTACAGACACCAGTCTCTCACATAGATTATTTGTACTGTACCTCTTGGATTAAGTGAATTTTTGTAAACCATATTCTGTGTGAGAGAGCAAATAAAAATTTATTATTATTATTATTATATTATTACTAGCATTCCGCTCGGGCCTTCGTTTCCGTGGGAATTCGGGAAAATCATGTACCCTATGTCCATCTCGGATAATGTACGATTCTAATGGTGAAAGAATTTTTCAAATCGGTCCAGTAGTTTCGGAGCCTATTCGATGCAAACAAACAAACAAATAATCAAATCTTTTCTCTTTATAATATGTATAGATTATTTATTTATAAATGACTTAAATCAGTTCACCAAACTTAGGGGGGGTTTCTACCCAAAGGACGTATATGATATGCTCAAAAATTTTCGACTTCTACGGCTGATCGCACAATGAGGGAATTTCTTTTTATTTTTTTTAAATTTTTCCCCAGTCGCCGGATAGATGGCGCTAAACTATGTACGTTACTGCAAGGAACGGAACGTTAAATTATTTTTGATTAATTTACTTGAACGTAATTTTGAGATTAGAAAACGAAACGTTATAGTCATATCACATCAATATCACGTCTACCATACGTATTTAGGCAATTTTACGAAAACAACGAAAAAACAAAACTGAATTATAACAAAGCGCGAGAAAACTAGGATGATTGGAAAGCCAAAACAAACTCAGAATATTTGATGCAATGTTTTTCTCCAAGCCTTTTGGCTTTGGCACCTAGTAACGGAGTCAGTTCAGCGCCATCTAGAGAGCTCTGGGGGAATACTTTTTTTTTAATACCCAAAAAGAAAACCTCCCATTTACAAGGACAGGGGAAAAAAAAGTTTTAGCGCTATATTTCTTTTATATAAACGGCACGGCAAAATTATATGACTGGACTACAGCGTGGACCCCGCGTGGACTACAGGTTATATCGTGCCCAGTTGTAGATTAAAATGTAGCCTATGTCCTTTCCCAGGCTCTCATTTATCTCTGTACCAAATTTCATAAAAATCGGTTCAGTAGTTTAGGCGTGAAAGACAGATAGACAGAGTTACTTTCGCATTTATAATATTAGTAAGGATTGCCTCCTATGTAATAGTAATACTAGAAGCTGAGAACATATAAGGGCAACATATGTATAAAATATAAGGTAAGGGAACATATAAGGTAATTCAAATTTCGAAGTGCCGTGCCGTGCTGTTCGAATTATATTGTCGACTAGCTGATGCCCGCAACTTCGTTTGCGTGTTAATTTTTTCGTTTGAACAGATTACACTTTATTGACGGTCCATTGGTTTAGTTTAAGATTTATATTTTTACATACAAAAGTTTTTTCCCGCTAACTCCCATTCCCGTAAGAATTTTGCAATATCCTGTTGCAACTAAGCTTTAAATTTACTAAGGTACCTGCATGCCAAATTTCAAGCGTCTAACTTAAGCGGTTTAGATTTTTCATACAAAAGGATTTTCCCGCTAATTCCCGTTCCCGTGGGAATTTCGGGAATTCCTTTCTTAGTGCACCTCTACGGTACCTAAGCTACGTCCCTTCCAAATTTCAAGTGCCTACGTTTAGCCGTTTAGACTGTGCGTTGATATGTCAGTCAGTCAGTCAGTCAGTTTCTCCTTTTATATATTGTCGATTACCGAAACAAGTTTGTGAGAACATCTCTCCCTTCAATTCCGTGATAATAACACATACTTAGATATTTTTCAGAACAGAACAAACAGAGTCATCTTGAGATAATAAATGTAACGGTTGCTGTCTATCTTTAAGATAATACTGATAAAATTGTTCTAGACAGGTTTGAGTGCTGATTACGAACAAAGGAATGATTAATTTCGCAATAGCTATATTAATAATAATACAATTCTTTTTTATCAGGCATTTTTGCGTATAAACGCTACACACGTGCTACACACTCAAAGGCCCACATTAAAGTTTTCCCTTGTGTCGGGGTTCCCTTGGAACACTCATAAAGACAAACACAAACACCGATGACCCGAGAACAAACATCTGCTTTTTCCACAAATGCTTGCCCCGACTGGGGATCGAACCCAGGACCCGCCGATCAAGAGGCAGCGTCACTACCACTCGACCAAACCGGCCGGCCAAAAACTTACGAACTAACGTACATATGTACACACGGCAGCACATCAGGATATACATGTTCACCTTGACGTCGCCCTTATTTCGCGTCGGTTTTCGTAGTGTAAATGGTTAACTTGACGTGCTGCTTTGTGTATATAGGGTGTCTCTCTTAATTAGTTAGTGAAACTTTAGGGGTGATACTACCCATGAAACTGAACAACTTTCCCCAAGAAAGCCGTATGAAATTCTTAAAAAAAAAAAAAAATATGCTTCGATACGGTGATAGCCCAGTTGGTAATGAGCCAGACTTGTTATCCGAAGGTCGCGGATTCAAATTCTGGTGCGGGCCTGTACCACTAAATTCGTCTTTTCGGATTTATGTACGGATTTATAATTATCACTTGCTAAACGGTGAAGGAAAACATCGTGATGAAACCCGTCCGTCCAAGAAAATTGATTTTCGAAAGACGAGCGGTCCACCAACCCGCATTGGGCCAGCGTGGTGGACTATGGCCTAAATCCGCTTCGTGTTTCGAAGGGAGGCCCATGCCCCTCGGTGGGGACGTATATGGGCTGGTAAGAAAGCTCCGACTTATGTTCTACCAGGAAAGTCGTTCAGTTTAGAGGACTGATTGACTATACATACATGTATGTAAATAAATAAAAATACACATGGAATATTACTATAGAAGCGTATAAAAAAAATCCCTACTAATAAAATATTATAAATTCGAAAGTAACTCTGTCTGTCTGTATGTCTGTCTGTCACGCTTTCACGGCTAAACTACTGAACCGATTTTGATAACATTTGGTACAGAGATAGATTAGACCTTGAGAAAGGACATAGGCTACATTTTATCTCACAGCTGGGCACGAAATAACCTAAAGTCCACGCCGGCGGAGCCGCGGGCGGAAAGCTAGTAATAAATAAATACATTGACTCTTAAAATAGTTACTTTGTAACACTTTACGCGGATGACACGTGTTTATTTTATTTTGGTTCTTCCATTCGTGATATTATTACTTTAGCACAACAAGACTTGAATTGAACACTCTGCATACCTGGTTGCAATTAAATCTACTTACAATCAACGTCTCTAAGACATCCTATGTCATTTTTAAGGCAAAAAACAAACTTATACCTACTTATCCACCTTTATCAGTAAATAACATACCAATACAAGAAAAACATCACGAAAAGTACTTGGGATTACGAATTGACAACCGCCTAAACTGGAAAATTCATATAGATCATATTAAATCAAAACTGTCATCGCTAATGGGTTCCCTGCGTGGTATTGTTCGACGCATTCCTCGAAAAGTGCGCATGATAATTTATAACTCTTTGGTTAAATCCCATCTTACTTACCTTATAGAAATATGGGGCAGTGCATGTAAGTCCGGTCTTTCTGATCTTCAAATAACTCAAAATAAGTTAATCAAAAAGTTATTTCACATTCACTATCTGACATACCGATACAATATACAAGCAACAAACCTCATGAATATAAAACAAATATATTCCTATTGCACTTGCCTACTCGTTCGCAAAATATTAAAGAAACAAATCCATACTACTATTTTACTTACCCAACAAAAACAAGTGTCTAAACGCTCCACAAGATAGTTTCATTGTACTACCAAAGCCTCGTACGAACTATGGCAACCTACGAGGGAGCGCAACTCTTTAACAACTTACCTTCAGATATTAAAAATATTGAATCTAACAACGTTTTAAGCGAAAACTTGCCCAGTATGTTCTTAATTCATGACTAATTTTATTCGGAGGGATGGTTAACAAGTTCAGGAAACCTGAAGTAATTGTGTACTTATTGCTAAAATTTTTAATTTGTGTATCTCTGTGCGGATGAACTCGATAAATTTGTTACAACTACCTGTTTCTCATGTAAGTGACACTGTATTTTTGTCTTTAATGGGAAATAAATGTCTTTAAACCGAAACCGACTTTGTGGAGACGACTGTCTAATAAATCCAGTTTATGTTTGGTTCTAGTATTTATATTGTGCCTATCACAATTTTTCTTGAACAGTTGTTCATTTTCTTTACATATAAGACTTTACAAATTTGTGGCGAACTTGACCAGGGTCTATTGTTACAATTGTCCATGGAGCACATCAATTTTCAAACCGCCACACCTCTGACTCAGTTTAACGACTATAGTTTTGACAACGTAGCACGGAAAAGCTCGTGACAAATTTTTGGTCAACCACCAGGTTTCCTGCCCTTAGTGTACTTTCTGAACAGAGTAATCGACATCAATGAATTGGGCATCATCCGTGATGCCTCAGACGTTACAGGATGTCAATTTGCCGTGTGGTGATTGGTTGAGAATAACACCACCCCGTCTCTTTCTGTGGGTGTCGTAAGAGTAGGCGACTAAGGAAACACAAATGAATGAAAAGAGCCTCCTATAAATCCATCCTAGGCAACGACACCTCCATTTGTTCTGAAACTGAAATGGCATCCTCTCACGTGGTGTGGTAGGACCTGCAAAGAGCCGTTTGGTTCGCGACCCTCCCACCAAAGTCCGACGCCAAATAGCTTCCGTTGTCGGTGCGTAAGAGTTCCTTAATAGGCATTTTCTGGGTCAACTCGCTCCATCGTCGACCTCATCTGTGACCTTGCTCAAGAGTTAACACTTCTTAGAAATAAAAAAAGGTAGTATACCATGTATACTTACATATACAACGACATATGCACTTTTAATTAGGTATACTTATTTTTACCACTTGTCTAGCATGTTATCGCATACTTTATTTTAATATTGGCAACTTAAACTAGCCATTATCATAACAGTACACCTGTATCAATAATTTATTATTATAAATCATCAGAGCCTGTCCACGTAACTTTTTAATGTAATGTATCTATTATATCTATCTTAATATATATATTTCTTCTGTGCGCAGGCTCTGATTAACCCTTAGGCTAATTAGGCTGCAGCCTAGGGCGCGAGGATCGGGGGGGGGGGCGCTAAAATCATGTCTTCGCATGCACTAATCTAGCATCATTGCATCTAACCTACATACATACATTATATCTTATAATGCGTGAGAAACTTTGCCTTTATCTACGGTCAGCTTTAAAAATGGTTTGCCACCCTAAGGTTGAATGTCATGCAGATTAAAGGACAACTGGCGCAGGCGCGTCCTCTCGTAATTAGCCTGGGGCGGTCAGTACTCTTGATCAGTCGCTGTCTGTGCGTGTGTATGTCACTGAACTCCTCCTAAACGGCTGGACTTTTTTTTTAATTACATTTTTTGTGTTTGTTCGGGGAGGATCGAGGATGGTTTAGATTCACAAAAAAAAAGAAAATCCCCGGGAACGAAGTCACGGGCGGACAGCTAGTAAATATATAAAAGATTAGCATTCCGCCCGGGACTTCGTTCCCGTGGAAATTCGAGAAAATTATGTAGCCTATGTCCAACGGGGATAATGTAGCTTTCTAATGGTGAAAGAGTTTTTAAAATCGGTTTAGTAGTTTCGGAGCCTATGCAATGCAAACAAACAAACAATCAAATCTTTCCTCCTTATAAATAGTATACAAGATGTTTGAAAAAAACCCAAAAAAAATAAATAATTAAAATTAAGCTTATTGCACAACTCTATTACAAATTGACAAGTATGTCATATTAATTATATGAAACTTTCATTTTGTAAATGTCAAACCTTGCAACTGATAACTAGAGTTGCGACTATTTCACTTTTAAAATTAAATTTCCGAATTTTTTTTTTGGGTTTTTTGAAACACCTTGTAGAAGAAACTGACTGACTGACGTTTCAACGCACAGCCCGAACCGCTGGGTCTAGAGATTTCAAATTTGACACGTGGTTTCTTAAGAGGTCTAGGGGTGCACTAAAGAAGGATTTTTCGAAATTCACGCTCTAAGGTGGTGAAACGGAGGTTCGAAGTTTATATGGAAAAAACATTTTTTTTGGACATTTTGACTCGAAACTTCGTCAAGATTACCTTGAAGCAAATAAACGGACACGTGTTTCGCGATTTTCCGAAAATACAAGGTGTTTCAAAAAAAAACAAAAAAACAAAAATTCCAAAATTAAATTTTAAAAGCGAAATAGTCTCAACTCTAGTAATCAGTTTATTTGCTTCAAGGTAATCTTGACGAAGTTTCGAGTCAAAATGTCCAAAAAAAATGTTTTTTCCATACAAACTTCGAACCCCTGTTTCACCACCTTAGAGCGTGAATTTCGAAAAATCCTGCTTTAGTGCACCCCTAGACCTCTTAAGAAAACTACGTATCAAAGAAATCTCTAGACCCAGCGGTTCGGGCTGTTCTTTGAAACGTCAGTCAGTCAGTTTCTTCTACAAGGTGTTTCAAAAAACCCAAAAAAGAAATTCTAAAATTTAATTTTGTATTTTTTGACGGCAGCGACGGACAATTAATCCTATGACAATTTTTAAAATTTTCAGAAGTTTAAGTATCTCTTTTTGTTTTCTTTAGTTTATTTATATTTCTGGTACTGGCAGAATATCAGCGCTACAGCCCCGCTGGCGGTGCTGCGGCAAATGTTGAGCCAGCGCCTTTTTGGGTGATATTTTTTATTTTATAGTGCACTCCTCCTAAACGGCTGGACCGTTTTTAAAGATTTTTTTGGTTTTTAAAGATTCAAGTGGATTCGAGGATGGTTTAGATTCACAAAAAAAAAAGAAAATCCACCGGGAACAAAGTCGCGGGCGGACAGCTAGTACTGTTATAAATTTTTGTATTTAACTTTAAGTTAGATTTAAGAAAAATTACTGTGTCTCTTAAATAACGTTTAATTTTTTTTCAACACATTTGCTCATTAAGTGGGTCTTATGTCATTGTTTTAAGGTTCATAATGATATGTATTACCCAGCCCGTGAGTAATAAAAATAAAGCACTAGTACGTAATGGTTTTTTTTTCTAAATTTCAACAAAGAGATCAGATCTTATTTTATATTTAAAATTAAGTGTAAATATTAAACTATTCGTAAATAAAAATATAATTCCACTAAATCATTTAAATTTAACAGAAAATTGTCATTTATTTATGCTAAAACGTGAAAATATATAGTTAAGTATTTTTTTATTATTTGGCTGTATGGCATACTTGTCAATGTGAATCTCATTTTGCGAGCGAAAAAATAAAATAATAATCGCGCCTCTTTTCAGATGTTTTCACTTGGTTTTCACAAACGGCATTTGTATTCATCAGATTGTTAATTATTGTCAGAAATACAACACAAAAAATTTATTCTTCAAGTGCAGAACAGGAAACCTACGTGGGTACGCCGCCAGAAATACTTTTCGAGGCGCAACATGCAAGTGATAGCTTGTTGCATTCTCTGTCTACGCTTGTTGCCGTCAATATCAAAGGAAAGTTTTTATTTCTTTCTTTCTTCGCAAATGTGTTGAAAAACGTCGTATGACACGCGTGCGCATTGGATATTACATTCTCGGCTCTCGCCTCTAATGTAATATCCAACTTAGCACACTTGTAGCATAATGTACTATTCTTTCTTTCTAAATAAAATAAGCCATGATCAAATTGATCAGCCATGTAAATGTCAGAAAGTATCGAAATGACAACGCCAGAGGGTGATCAAGCCATTGCACGGTGCCCTCTCGCCTTCAATGTGAAGTTTCACCGACATCAGGTGTGTCCTGACATGCGAGTTTGTCGCGCATCGTGCTAGCTATGTTGAATCTATACTAATATTATAAAGAGGAAAGATTTGTATTTTTGCATGTAACGAATAGGCTCCGAAACTACTGGACCGATTTCAAAAATTCTTTCACCATTAGGATGCTACATTATCCTCAGTAACGGTTAGATTAGGGAACGAAGTCCCGAGCGGGATGCCAGTTTACAATAAATTCCTTTGATTTTGACTCGTAATTAGGTTTAAAGATCTTTATTTCTTATTCAAGACATGGCGTCACTTACATAAGAAGCCACAAATAACATGTTTATGCAGTTATAAGGCCGTACAAAAGTTAATAACTGGGTACAATACATCAAAATTAACATTACACCAAATTTACATTTTGAGCCACATAAGCAGCTAGTTTTGCCTTAAAAACTCGATCTGAGTCAATATTTTTTAGGTCAGAAGGTAGATGATTAAAAAGTTTTGCTCCCTCGAAAGTAAACATTCGCTTACCATAATTGCTTCTAATTTTTGGTGTAACAATATAACTGCCGCGTCGACTATAATTCGACTTCAACTTACGGAATAATCCCCTACGAGCTGTTATAATTGATATGTTTGTCACACAGCATGCTTTAGACTACAGATACTTACATAAACAATGATTGAGGACAACCATTGTTGTAACATCTGAGAAATCGTATGTTTATACAGTCAACAAGACGTTTATCGAACCAGAATTACCTGATAGCGCTCGCAGCCCAGTGGCGGTCGCTAATCTCAACCGATCAGTGAGGTTAAACAACGTACACAGAGGCAGGGAATCTGATGGGTGACCAAAGTGGCAATTTATCACGAGCGTTTCCGTGTTTCGGAGGGCACGTTAAGCTGTCGGTCCCGGCTGTTGTCGATTGACTACAGTCGTTAAAACCAAGGCCATTGTACGGTTTTAAAAGTCTGAAACCAGGGTTAGTCAAGTTCGCCACACAGCTATACCTACACGATAAGAAGAAGAAGATCTGGTCTGCCCACACGGTATTACGAAAGGCATTTGGGTCTCAATTTATGCTGGACGATCTGGTCAAGTAAAATACAGGATGGAATTTTGTAATGCCACCTGAAGGGTAAGTACTCTTAATACTGTAGATAGAAAATTGTACTCAAAGAAAACTTTCCTTTATTTTTGAAAAGAAAGAAAACTGCATTCAAGGATTTTCGAAAATTCGCTTGCCACACCCGGGAATCGAACCGACTAAAATCTGTAAGAACTTTTTTGCATCGATCGTTAGGGTCAATTATAAAAACTAAATAAAAGGTACCAAATAGGTACGTGGAATCTGATGTGCCGTCATGTGTACCATTAAATAACGGACTGTTCCAGTCAACATGCGTTCGCAAAGTGGCCCATCCGTCCGCTGTTATGACATACGGTAATGATGATATCTCAAATCTAAACCTTGAAGCGATTCTGATGAATATCTCAAACATAAACTGTAGTACCGTAAATGATGTACTCCCTGCAATGATGCACATTTGTTTTCCGATTTTCCCTCTTATGAGTACGAGTTAAGAACTAAAGCTTATTTCGATGGTAAACAGAACGCGAACGCTCGATTATTTTTTGGTTTTATATCAAATGTGTCCGCTGTTGACCAATATCTTGCTGGGGCGAAGATGTGGTCGAGGATCCAGCAAGCTCAGCTCACCCAGAAGATGCCTATTCACTCGAACTTTTAAGAGACTCGGGTTATACAGGCTGTAAAGGACAAATAACAGATATACAGGGCTTACGAAAAAAAATTTGAGTTCCCATACAAACTTCATCAGCATATAGCGCATTTTGTATGGGAGATCTAAATTTTTTTTCGTATTTAGACCTATGTTCCTTGGGGAAGTTGTTCAGTTTCATGGACTGATTAACCACCCGAGAGGTTGAAAGAGAGATACCTACCCAAAGCCCTGTATACTTTATTGCATACTTCACAGGGAAAAACAAATACTTACACAACAAGCAGTAGGTTCAACAGTAGGTGTTGTCGATTATAGTGATGGGTAGATTCCACAGTTTAAGTGTTTGCTAAGCTTAGGTCGAAAGCTATTCCTATAGTAAACCTAGACGACGAGTAGGTACGCTCGATTATATGCCCTAGTAGTAGGTATGGAACTAATAGGGGGTTAATATCCCCATGAATCTTTTCCAAGGCTCTTAAATGGAATTTAATAAAAATGATCGCCTTTTCGTTGACTTTTCTGTTGGTCGACTTTAATTTGGCGAAATTAATGCGAATCAGCCCACTAAACTGAACAACTTTCTCCTAAGGGGCCTTCCACATATTACGTCACGCAAAATTTCGAGTTTTTGAACCCCCGCCTATGTCACGCTTTTTTGGTATCCCTTTAACATGTATGGTCACGTTTGGTATGACCCCCTCCCCCATACGCTGTGACGTAATATATGGATGACCCCAAAGAACATGGGTCGAAATAATATGAAAAAAAGTCGCCTCTCCAGTTCAAAATATGAAAAAAAAATTCGCCTTTCCATACAACTGGGCGCACCATATGACCAGGGGCGGCAACGTCCTAGGGGCGGCAGATTTCTGAGGACAGCTCGGGCATTTCTAGGGGCGACTCGATTTCAAAAAATAACTGTCAAACAAGTTCACTGGTTTTCTCATGGTTTTTTATTAAATCCCTATAGAAACTCATTCCTATCGAAAAAATTACCTACTTCTTTAGCTCTTCTCTACATAGAAGCAGTGATAATGAACACCATAAACTATGATGATATTACAGATGATTTTGCTCTCGTAACAAGTCCCGTAAAAAATTCTTAGTGACTAATCTATTCGTTTATTTAATTTTAGTGCCTTCTTTACTATAAATGGAAAATTACCAAATACCAATTGGATAAGTCCGCCTTTTTTTTCTTTTGTATCCCATGATATCTAAGTGCAATAAAGAATATAAGTAGGTATACAGGTTGAAAAAGAACCTCCTAGCTTTATTGAAAATCCTGAACCAGTATCACTTACTGAACACTTTTTATTTTATTTTATTTATTTTTGGGGGGGGGATATATTTTTTTTCCTAAACGTAGACACCACTCAGGCGCACCCTCCGAGCGCTACTCGCACCCCTCGCGTGCCTGGTGTAGGAGTAATGTCTACGTTTAGGCAAAAAATGAACATAAACTGTAGTACCGTAAATATTATTATTTTTTTCATAAAGGTGTTCTATGAGTGATACCTACTGGTTCAGGATTTTGAATATAGCTAGGAGGTTCTTTTTCACTCAGTACCTATATATGTAATGGACCAAGTGATTAATGCGGGCATTATTAATAATGCCTGGCTTTAGCGGACAAAGTGATTAATAACTATTTAAACTTCATTATTTATCATATTGCCCGGTCATTATTATATTGCTTTGTGACAATTGGGCAATTTGATAATAAAGCTAAGTTTGACAAGGTGCGGGGAGGGAAGTGTGGTGAGGGAAGCGGTGTGGGGAGGGAAATGCCCGTTGCAATTTTAAAAAGTTTTCATTTTTTTTACGGCCACCGTCTTGGATTTCAAAATGGATGTCGTATTCGGAATCAGTACCCCTGAAAACCTATTAAACTACACCCATGACAGTTTTTTCAAAAATGTAAACGTCCTCCATCTTGGATATCAAAATAGATGTCATTTCCGGAACCAGAATCCCTGAAATCCTATTAAACGATACCCTTATCAGCATGCCCGAAAATTTCATATGCGTCATCTTGGATTTTTGGTGGGGGGTTGCGACGCTCCGGGCTTCACCCTTCGCGTCACGATTCCCACAACTAAAATCCAATATGGCCTACGGCCTCGCTTCGCCCGTTCGGCTCGTCTGATTATTTAAATTGTTTAACATTTAGTTTACTTTAAGTTAAATGACTATATCACAATAATAATTAGCAAAAATAGTAATAAAATACGTTTGTATTACTCTGCCCAAAAGGTGATGGGCATTATGTATAATGCCCGGTCAATTTGATTAGGAAGTGACTCCGCTGCCGGTACCGGCAACGACGAAAAATTGGAACGGTTGCCGGAAGTTACTGTCAGTTTCAATTTTTGACGTTTTTGACAGCTGACATGAGTTGATTTTGTGTTCTTATCGGGGTCTGTGCTTTGATGCGTTGGTGATTATCTAAGATTGAATTTGCGAATATTCCTAAATCACTATCGGAAATGTATTACTTACATTCGACTTTGATTTTCAGATAAAACTAGTTGTCACATCGAGCTATAGTTAAAACTAGCTATAGTTAAAACTCCTCCCCCGCGGAGATTATATCGGGGCAGAAACTGTAGGTTAGGTTTGTTAGTAGCCTAGCCTAACCAACCCGTTAAGGGTTGGTTAGGTTAGGTTAGGTTAGAACTGCGACCCCCAACGCACGAGCCGAGCGAGCGAAGCGAGCGTGCCGCGGCAGCGGCCGGCGATGTGCCAGAAACGACTGTGGTTGCGTTAAGCGGTTGTCGCAGTTCCGCTCGGTTAGGTTAGGTTGTTTTGTAGGTTTCATATATTTCCGGCACCCGTCCCCGCTGCCGGAGGCGCAGCCATTTGATTATTTGAATAATTATTATCAAATTGCCCTCACATATTGGGCATTATTCATAATGCCTGGGCATTATGAATAATGCCCAATTTATCACTTGGTCCATAACATATATATTATTTTAGAAAGGTACCTACATTGGGCGGCGGAAAGAAAGTTGCCTACACTCACAAAAAATATAAATCCGGCACTGCATATGACGTTTAATATTTCTTGAAGTTATCTGATACTCCGGACCCGAACAAACCCTAGCCATAAATTTCCAAGCCAAAAAATTATCTAAGTCTAAATATGTACAGTCGATTCTTCCACTCAGATAGATCTAATTTGAACCTTAGATTCTTGATCTTAAAGTACCTACCTATATTTTGATCTTAGGTAATATACAACGTGTTTCAAAAAAAAACAAAAAATTTGCTTATTGCGCAGCTCTATTACAAGTATGACGAGTATGTCATATTAATTATATTATGAAACTTTCATTTTGAAAGATGTCAAACCGTGCAACTGATTACTAGAGTTGTGACTATTATGTATATTTCAGTTTTGGAATTTCTTTTTTTTTTGGGTTTTTTTGAAACACCATGTATAGGTACTTACTCTAAGTTCTTGATTTAGAGAACCCATTGTAACCTATTGCAAACTGCTGGACAAATAAAATGGTTTCGAACAGTCATTTAGCTCGTATAGCAATGCAAGTGCAGTTAGTGCACTCGCAATCGCAACTCGCACAGTGTAGAAGCACCCTTAAACAGAATGCAATGTTTGACACGACAACGTCACAAGCAAATTAGTGTCGCAATGTTGGCAGTAATCGCAATGTTTTTGAATTTAGTTGCACGATTTATACTCTAGAAAGAGATAGCGCTATACAAAATAGAGTGTTCTATCTCTGTTGAGTAGATCAATACGCTAAATCCGTTTAAAATTATTTAAAATTTGGTCTATAGTCTATGGCGTGACATCATGGTTTGGTTGCTGGCTGGCTGTCATTTCATTGGTTTTCGATTGGTCGTCATTGAAATTGTGTGTGCGACGAATCCCCATTCTTTTGTATTTAGTGAACTAGAACATTCACAAATAATTGATTTTCTATTCTCGCATATAACTAAAGTTTTTCGTAAAACTAACTACTGCTGCTCTGGAGAAAACAGCTTTCACTGAAAGCCATTTAGTGTAGGTAGTCAAAAAAATAGATCACAAAATTGAGATTGTTCAAAAACATCGCCCCCGGAGCTGTGATGGAAGTTCACTTCAGCACCACAACGAGACGGAAAAAATCTAACGTTGATGGCTACAAATGATCTCTTGATATTACTCAGGCAAGTGTTACGGAGAGAATCTTAAAGGGAACTTGGTTGGTCGCTGATCGACGGGTTTTATGTGCGCGTGACGGTGACATGAGCACAAACAACAAGCGGCGTGGAGCTAGCGGGTCCAGTTGTTCTGTGCCAGGGGTGCCGGCCCTCGTGAACGTCCCCACAGCCATGTCTGCCGACCTCGCCTCGCTGTTCGAATGCCCCGTGTGCTTCGACTATGTGCTGCCCCCGATCCTGCAGTGTCAGAGCGGCCACTTGGTCTGCTCCAGCTGCCGCCCGAAGCTGTCCTGCTGCCCGACCTGCCGTGGCCCCCTCGGCAACATCCGTAACCTCGCTATGGAGAAAGTCGCCAGCAATGTGATGTTCCCATGTAAACACTCCAACACTGGCTGCACGGTCACTCTCGTCCACACGGAAAAGGCGGAGCATGAAGAAGCTTGTGAATTCAGACCGTACTCCTGCCCCTGCCCCGGAGCCTCCTGCAAGTGGCAAGGTGGATTGGATCAAGTAATGCCTCACCTCATGATGTCCCACAAGAGTATAACGACTCTACAAGGTGAGGATATAGTATTTTTGGCCACAGATATTAATTTACCTGGTGCAGTCGACTGGGTTATGATGCAGTCCTGTTTCAATCACCATTTTATGTTAGTGCTGGAGAAACAAGAGAAGTTTGATGGCCATCAGCAGTTCTTTGCCATTGTGCAACTTATAGGGTCACGGAAGGAAGCTGAAAACTTTGCATACAGATTGGAGCTAAATGGTCATCGCCGTCGTCTGACGTGGGAAGCAATGCCACGGTCCATTCATGAAGGAGTATCATCCGCCATTATGAACTCTGACTGCCTTGTGTTTGACACGTCCCTGGCTCAGCTTTTTGCTGATAATGGGAACCTTGGAATCAATGTCACAATTTCTATTGCCTAATCATTGCCACAGTCACTAAGGAGGGAGTTATTTCATTGACTGCTTAAAGTAATCCAATTATTTATGTCAATGAAATGATACCAAACTTAAAATTTATAAAGACAAGGTTTGTGAAAGTGGATATTTAACATTTTTTTTAGATTTTGTTTCTTCACAGTACATGTAAATTGGGCTTTGAAATGTTAATAATTAATTTTAAATCAATTAATATTCAAGTAAGCCAAAAATTGTTTATTCATTCATTTATTATGATTGTAAATGTGTGTTCATCTTTAGATGTAAGTAGTGAAAAGTTGAAATTATTTGAGTGGTCTTTTGGATGCCTTTGAATGCTGTTTTGTAAATTGTGACCTCTTTCTAGAGTAAGAGTGATGATGTTATTCCGAACAATGAACAAATTGATGTATTTAACATTATATTGAATGTATATAAGAGGTTTGGGTTTAGAAGTTCGGCAATTGTGATTTTTGTTCTTTAAGTAAATAGCTTGGAGATGACAAGTGCATAATCTGATCTCTTAGAAATTTTAGAAAAAGCAGGTAAATACTTGCATCACACTTACGATAATGAACAAAATATGTCATATGATGAAATTGACATACTTAGGAATCTTAAACAATTTTGTAAGGATCAAATAGTGATCTGTAGACTCTGACTACCAATAATTATGGAATAAAACTTTTATAAAGTGATACTGAAAGATAGATGCCTTTTATATCTGTTAGAAATGCATGGTATCTCCATTCTATGTACTCAAAGTTATGCTTCATAACTTGATGTGCTGGTATTGACCGGGTTTTGTGCTCTATAGTCACACCTATCTGTGACCACTGCCTCTAATATCACAATGAAAAAGCAATTTTTTGTGATATAAGTATTATGAATCTTAAAATTCTATCTCGCTGCATGCAAATGATTTAATTAGATAGGTCTCAGCATTTATAATTCAGCTTTCTACTAATTATTTAAGAGATTGGTTTGGAATTTATCCTGCCATCTTTAGTAAATCTTGTGGTAAGAAATAAATAGGCTGATTATTAAGACCATCCCAAGATTCATTTAAACCAAGTCAAGCTGGCCGCAGTTTTACCAGTTTTACTTTAGTACCAAAATATTAAAATTATAAGTTTAATATGGTTTGCTTTGTTTATAGGTGTGGTAGTATATATAGGAAGATCACAAAAAAAACTTATTGCGGTATGACTCAAGATTATTGGCTCAAGCTACAATCTTACCCTACTGTATGGATGATATTTTCTACTGCAGTATAGTCCTGTCTTGTACCTTGCTTATTTCAACAAATAGGTATTCAAAGTCATAAAGGTCTTAAATGTAAGGAAAGACTCCACAGATGAAGCTTCGGTCTCTTTCTTCACTCCCTATAAACAAGGTGAACATAAAGTACTCTTTAGTTTTGATAAAAACTCATTATTTATTCCAAAATCTATGTTACTTAACTGTAGTAGTAATAGTTCAAATACCATAATTAAAAATCATTAGTTTACTGTGTTAAAACTTCTCCAAAATACCCTACCTACTGCATTAAATGTTAATCAGTTTGCAGAGGTGTTCAAGTTTATACATTGCTCGATAGAAAAAATATTTTAAAATTATTTGAAGCCTGTAATGCATGCTGAAATCCTGTAAACTTGTTTTAAACTATTTTATTAATATTTTTTTATTCTTTTATCCCTGACATGCTCCCAACACTCTTGGTAGCATTCTCATTGGAATTCGTTAATCTATCTATATCAATATTTTTAACTCAAGTAGGTACACATGGCAGCACATCACATGTAAACCTTAATGTCTCACTTTTGTCTGATTTTAAGACTTTTTTCTGATGTCCTGTTGTCTGTACCATGAATTCTTCAGCAGGGCTGATTATAACGGATAAAAATATTGGTATAAATAATAGTTCATGTAGTAATCTTAAGATAAAGCTGGTAAAAAGTTTATGAAAGATTCTAGTTGAAATAAATTTTTGTAATTTAATAATTTTGTTTCTCTTTTCCAATTAGGGGGCGTCCATTAATTACGTGAGGTGTTTTTGGCGATTGTTACCCCAAAAACAATAAAAAACAGCTATGATTTACCTATTTAAATTTGAAAAAAAAGATTGTTCTAATTCAATCCACGAGAACTCAGAGTGGCTACTGGAAGAACATGGTTTAGTTGGTTTAACTTAGCTTTCCCACAATTTAACACTATTTCTTTTGGGGGAAAATATTACGTGATATTTGTAGAGACCCCCCCTCTCCCCCACGTGAGATTGAGTGAGATCCTGCCCGACCCCCTGCCCCCCCCCAAAACGCCTCACGTAATTAATGGACACCCCCTAAAGCACCCTTCGTCCATATTGTGACTATTCAGTTAGTCACCTATGAAGCTGTAAGCTGCTGTATACAGGTGTTTAGAGCATCAAATTTTTCGGGAGTACCATCATGTACTACCTTTTCACCCTTGGCCTAAGAGTCAGGGTTATGAAGATATGATTTTTAATTATTTTTTTCCTTAATTTTTGACAACTAGCTTTCGGCCCGGGACTTCGTTCCCGTGGGAATTTGGGAAAATTATGTAGCCTAAGTGTTAATCCAGGGTGTCGGCTACCTCCAATCCAAATCTTATCAAGATTGGTCCAGCCATTTGAGTGTGAAAGAGTAAAAAACATCCATACAAACTTTCGCGTTTATAATATTAATAAGGAAAAAAATAAGGTTATAGGACGTTGCATTAAGACACACCTTTTTATTCATGCTATTTTTGTTACTGTATTATGTATCGTGTGTATTGAAAAATACCGCAGTTTGTTTAAATTTTTACCACAAAATCTTTAAATCATAAAAATAAAAAGATCATATCCACAACCATAAACAAATGTCGGAAAAGATAACAGTTGTCGGTCCATGCGCCGAACAGCCTGTATGCCTACAGCAACAATGCTGATGTCGTAGGTACCCTGTGTTTATTTCGTAACTTCTCAGATACACCAGCACAAAACTTACTCTTATGTGCATGAGAGTAGACTGCAAAAGGAAAACAAAACCTTAACTGCAGAAGTTTGCATTTCATTTGTATTTGATTAACATCGACCATTTTCTGTTGCTAAAAAGATTCTTACACTTAGAAACAAGTCAAAAATTGATTTTACTTGTGTTGATTCAGCATGGTCTACTCTCATTTTAGGGCCCTTTTTTAGTCATGTGGTTTTTGCTCCAGTACGCGGGCCAGGGGCCTGATTTTTGAAACAATAGAATTCCAATTCGCATACGAATTGACAAGATTTGTATGAGATTCTCACGCGAATCTTGTCAATTCTTATGCGAATTGGGATTCTATCGCTTGAAAAATATGTCTCCAGGCCCGCATGCGTTCCGCCGGCAACCTGTTTCGTACAAACCTTTATTTTCACATACCTACGTTCCACACGCACGAGAGACATGTACGGTCAAGAGCAGGTAAAGCGTGACTTCCAGTTTAAGCTGAGCTCTGATTGATACTGCGCGCCATACAATGCAGGGCCGGTCCAAAGTCCAAAGTGTCAAGCTTGACGTGCTCTTGAGTGTACTAGCACAGGGAATTTAAAATAAAAGAAACACTTAAGTTGACTTTGATTTTTGTATTTATTTTACAATTTCTTTTACTGTTACAATGTTATTTTTAATTATGATATAGATAGATACATATAATAGAGATGTAGGGACGAAATATGTTATCAACAAAACAATAACAATGTTAAAAACAACAATAATCTTATTAATATTATTTCATTAAATGAAACAGTAACATTTCTTGATGAAAACACTTGAACCCAAAGTTTTAAATTTTCTTCGTTGAACCCACAGACCAATATCGAGATATACGAAAAGAGCGCTTCAAACTGTATGAGAACCTAGCGTGTCGAATTTTTCGTACCTAAAATGACGTCACGAGCGAGATTTAGTCATGGGAAATCAAGACCGCGCGAAAAAGATTCAAATGCGCTTAATTAACCCCTCTAACACCAACGTTATTTCAGGGTAAAAGATTTTGATTGCAAAGAAAATTAAGCGTCGTATTAAGGGAAATGATATTTTTCACTACTCATGCTCGGAAAGTGCTTGTTTGTGCAGCTTATAGGCTGCACAAAATCGATTTTTGTGTTCTAGAGCATAAAACGATCTACTATAGGCTGCACAAAATCGCATTTTGTGCTCTAGTGCACAAAGTGATCTACTCATAAATGGGTCTATAGTAAGGCATAAAAAACTCCACACAGCCAAAATAATCAGAAGTTTAAAGATAAAATTTGTTATTATATGTTATTTTATTATTTCCTCGCAATCGAAGTGTAAAGCAGAGTTTATAACTCGTCCACAAAACCATTTTTATCCGAGACTTATAGCAGCCCGAGCCGAAGGCGAGTCGTTTTGTGCACTTGTTGTAAAATCTACTATTACTCAATATATCTCACTATTTTTATATGAGCGTGAGATATTATGCATCGTGCTTACGAGACAGACGGCACTAGTGCAGCAACCGCATGCCGTATTAAATATAATAGTTAAAAATCACTGAAATGTTGTGAGAAAAGATTGCCCTTTATGTATGTTTGTATGTATTTCATGTAATCTTGACTTGTTTTAATTGGCATCCTATAAAATATAGATTTTTTTCTATTCTATTTTATTCCTTACTGTTTAAGTGCTCTGTGCGCTCAAGTCAGGCTCGTTACCATTTTCGACATAGATTGCAAAAGAATCCAATTCGGTGTTTTCGACTTTTCACGATGCGTACGTAGATGACATAATATCTATCTCCCTATGTGTAATTCATATCGTAAACGGTGTCCTCATATGACCATGCGGCTTTGCGAGCAAAACTTCCGTCTCGCTATCCAATCACAATCCGCAATCTATCTCCCTTCTCGCTCACACGCAAGAGCTGAGCGGTTATAAGGACTTAGTTATATCAAAGACAGAAATAAGATACGTCAATGCTTGAAAATACATGAATGTCAATAACAGATTGCCAAAACAAAAATATTACAAAGCAGCTCTTTTGCGTACCAGCTATTTAATGATTGCGATTGAATCACGATCTTGAAACACGCACGGTGTGGACGCTTCTTTAGTCACACTAACAATGTTAGAGCTTAACTTTCAATAGGTATAAATATAGATTCCCCTTAACTTGAAAGCATAAAAGCATCTCAATTATCTTAATAGATAAAGACACTACAAATTAAATAAAAATGTCCATCTATTTCGTATTCTGTGGTTGCAAAGGCGAAGGTAAAAGACATGCTGATGTGGGAGACTCATTATCATCTAAAATAGACGTAGATTTTGAACTAGAAGCCTCCGGTTCTTTTACTTTATATCCCGAAACTGATGACAGAAAAGGATCAACACTATCTGGGCTAAAAGGATCTTTTTGAACTTTACCAGGGATAAAAGGATCTATCGAGAGTTTTTCTGGGCTAAATGGATCAGGTTGGGCAACACCCATGAACGGATCTTCGCTCAAAGGGAGGAAAGGGTCTTTTAGACCCTCGTTTTGCTTGCTACTCTTCATAGCAGTGAAAGGGTCTTGTTTCTTAGTATCAATTGGACTAAAAGGGTCTCTGTGTACGATTTCAAAAGGATCTGAAGTTTTCTTTGTCTTTGTGTCAACAAGACTGAATTCGTCAAAAGATTCTAATATAGCATTGAACGCGTCTTTTCTTTCGTCTCGTGTTGCGAATGCATCGAAATCTTTCTTTAGACCTTCTGGACTGAAAGGGTCTTTAGGTGGTTTAGGCGCGTCTTCTGCAATGCTATTGTCTCCGCTAAAATCTGACAGATCAATATCGTAGTTAATATTACCCAACCCTGGCGCTAAATTCTCGTTTCCAAATTCGTCAGGGGTCATCAATTCGTCTATTGATCTTGAATCAAACGGTGTGAACCCGAGAGGTGATGGCGTTAGAAGTTCTAGAGAGTTCGTTTGTTTTAATTCCCAGGATTGGTCGTAATTCTGTGGCGATTTTGATGGGGATGGTCTGTCTATTTCTTCGAAGCCGAGGATGGTCAATTTTTCTTCAGTTTCGGGTTGTTTCTGAGAGTTTGAATCGTCTTCTTCAATTTTGACGATAGGTTCTTCGTTTGCGACTTCTGCAGTTTTTGGAATTTCTTTTTTTGTGTCTTCAAGTTTCTTTTCTGTTTCTTGCTTGATTTCTGTTTCTTTTTCTTGTTTCATTTCTGTTTCTTGTGTGGTTTCAATATCAACTAGTGGCGCGTGTTTGAGTTTGCTTAGTCGCGGTAGTTTTGTCCTCGGCTTGAATTCCAGAGGGGTTTCCTTTAACACGTCCTCTACCTTTTCCAGTACTTTTTTCTGTAAAACAAAATTTTCAGTTAAGTGTTTCATTTAGAACTAGCTTTCCGCCCGCGGCTACGCCCGCGTGGGCTTCAGGTTATATCGTGCCCAACTGTGGGATAAAATGTAGCCTATGTCCTTTCCCAGGCTCTAATCTATCTCTCTACCAAATTTCATCAAAATCGGTTCAGTAGTTTAGGCGTGAAAGCCGGACAGACAGATAGACAGAGTTACTTTCGCATTTATAATATTAGTATGGACTAGCTTCACGGCCGGGACTTTGTTCCCGTGTATACACATAAACCTTCCTCTTGAATCACTACGTCCATTGGTGAAAACAGTATAAAACTCTGTTCAGTAGTTTTTGAGTTAATCGCGTTCAGACAGACAGACTTTGTTTTTTTATAACATAGTATGATGGGTTCGCTCTTGATGATAATCAAGGTCAGAGCAAAGATATAGTCGAGGATATAGCGAGCTCACACAGAAGAAACCTATTCACTCGTATTTCAAAGAGATTTGTGGACTAATCCAACTGAGTTTTGGACCGAGGCCTTTTCATCCTTACATCCTCATTAATATTATAAACGCAAAAGAACATCCAACCTAATTGGTATACCTAAACTACAAGGTGGTCACCCGAAGGAGCCCCACTATGGAGAAATCAAATGTTGGCGGCCACTGACGATGGTAAAAGAAAAAAATTCGTTTCCATGCTAAAACAAATACTATAGAGTTATCTAACGCTGTAAGGAAGGTAAAACAGTAATTTCGTTTATTTTCAAAGGTCTATATCTCCGAAAGTATACATGTTTCGACATTTTTTCAATCAATACTTTCGTTTTGTAATATTTTTATCTATCGATGTCCGCAAATTTCATCAGTGGCCGCCAACATTTCATTTCTCCATAGTGGGGCTCCTTCGGGTGATCACCTTGAATACCAGGCTTCATACAAATATGTTCAATGCTCTTTGTATGTACAGATGTTTGTGACTCTTTTTTTCTTCACATCATTTTCCTAAATTCCCACGGGAACGAAGTCTAGTGGTAACAAAAATTACAATGTGCGCCGAAACATACTCGTACCACTATGGCATGCAATATTAATGAATACGTTTATCCACATTTAATTAATAATAACGTACCTGAAACCATCTTCCTTCGCTTGCCACCTTGTCTGCCTGTTCGTTGATAGCTCTGGCCTCTTCTAACAGCTTGTCGGCTAACGCTCTCTGCTCGTCGGCCTCCCGCGCCGCGCCGCATAGCGACAGCGCACAGGCCTGACAACGTAACAGAGAGTGTTAGTAAAGTCCATAGCCCAGTGGCTCTCGCTGATCTCAACCGATCAGTGAGGTTAAGTAACGTATACAGAGGCAGAGAACCTGATGGGTGACCCTAGTGGCAATTTATCACGAGCGTTTCCGTGCTTCAGAGGGCACGTTAAGCTGTCGGTCCCAGCTGTTGTCGATTGTCTACAGTCGTTAAAACCAAGTCGGAGGCCATTGTGCGGTTTGAAAACTCTGACACCAGGGTCAGCCAAGTTCGTCACACACTTGACTATACCTACACGATAAGAAGAAGAAGATCGACCTAAAATAAACAACTACACTTCCAATCGCGCTCAAAAAGTGTCCGCGGCAAATGAATGGCCATCACGCTGATTGGACATTATTTTTTGCTATTCGAAAGCTCGGAGAGTTTTTGGTTGACGTTTCTTTGAAATTGGGTACCTAGTTGCTTTATTGTATACCAATGATGGCACCTCAAATTATACAGGGCTTTAAGTATCTCTCTTTAACCTCTCGGGTGGTTAATCAGTCCATGAAACTGAACAACTTTCCCAAGGAACATAGGTCAAAATACGAAAAAAAAAATTTGATCTCCCATACAAAATTCGCTATATGCTGATGAAGTTTGTATGGGAACTCAAAATTTTTTTTTCGTAATTTGGCCTAAGTTCCTTGGGAAAGTTGTCCAGTTTCATAAACTGATTAACCACCCGAGAGGTTGAAAGAGAGATACTTAAAGCCATGTATAGCTTCACTGTTAAAATGATCTCAATAAAAAAAAAACATTTGAGAAACAATTCAAAAAAAAAAAAAAAAATAATAAAATCATTTATTATCAGGCATCTAAGGCCCATAGATAAATACCTTACAGACTAACATACATATGAATTATAATTAAACAAAATAAAACTAACTAACACTATTTCCCGGGTGTTTGCTCATTTACTTGAAAAGCCAAGTTAGTATGATGATTTTCTTTTAATTTCGTACCTATGTCAACCTTAAATTAAAC
This sequence comes from Aproaerema taeniolella, assembly GCA_949987775.1. Classification (NCBI taxonomy): domain Eukaryota; kingdom Metazoa; phylum Arthropoda; class Insecta; order Lepidoptera; family Gelechiidae; genus Aproaerema; species Aproaerema taeniolella. The sequence goes on along the minus strand of OX465252.1, from coordinate 19,201,946 downwards.
TAGCGAAATTTTAGAGGTGATTGTCCTCATGAAACTGAAAAAAACTGTCTTAGATTTTCCATTTTTGTCTTACATTTTAATAAATAAATTTAAATCGGATGATGGCGTCACTGGACAGCGGCAAACGGTCGGTGGCCTCTTAATCAATAAAATAAAAAAATAAAAAACGCTACACACTCAAAGGCCCACACTAAGGTTTTCCCTTGTGTCGTGGGTCCCTTGGAACACACAAAGACAAACACAAACACCCATGACCCGAGAACAAACATCTGCTTTTTACACAAATGTTTACCCCGACTGGGGATCGAACCCAGGACCCGCCGATCAAGAGGCAGCGTCACTACCACTCGATCAAACCGGCCTCGAGCAAATTAAATCAAAATTATTTATTTGTGATTCACATGTTAAAATAGGTTGTATAAATATAAGTCTAACAATGTCCACTGTGATCTGCCTCGGCATACAAATTATGTTATGTTAATAAATTATTAATTGATTAATTACAAGTTATCCCATGTCATAAAATCATTCAATGAATACAATGTCAAATCTATAAAGAAATTAGAGTTTATGCTTAAATGACGGCAAAATCTCTGATATTCTTAGGTATCTTATTGTAGATTACTGGAGCCATAGCATAGCTAGAATACTTTTAAGAAATAGAGCAGTTTTGCAACCTCTTATTTGAAGCCTGTCATTAAGGCGAGCTCTGGAGACCTTAGGAAACATATGTTCATTTGACCTAATAAAAACTGCAGTTTCGTAGATGTAGAGTGCTGGAAGTGTAAGTTCTAAAGTGCAGCTTACAGCTTTCACACCTCTTAAGGCGACTACAGCACCCAATAAAGGCAGCACACATAGGAATAGTGCCATCTCCGTCTCTCAACAGGCCTGGGCCGGCAGTGCGAACAGTGTCGATACATGAAGTTTACGGACTATGAAAGCGTGCGTGCGTAAAAACATGTTCGAAAGTTAGAAAAATGAGATTTATGGAAAGGTAAAATAAAAAAAAGGTAGGAAAGGTAGCTTAAATCGAAAAATGCGTTAACTACTTATCGAGAGTGTTCAATCACGAACATTTTGATAGCAAATTCAAGTTCTTGTGTGCATTTTATTTTCGTTTTTACAGCTTAAAAGATACACAATATTGGTATTTAGAGGTGACTTTGTGAGCTTTTTCTATCGAACCAAAAGTGCTGAATCATGTTTTTAGCAAACTACTTATCTAGTTTATGTTCTGAATATTACCGTAGTATTTTTTTTCTTCGATTTAATGCAGTGCGTCATGCTTATCTACGCATCATAAAATCGTAATTTAGGTGCTGTAGTCGCCTTAAGAAGCTATGCCACAGACAGATACACAGATCTTTTCTTGCGGTTAAAAACTTACCCAAGAGCTGCCGCCTATAGTGGCTGGCATAGCCATGTAGCAATCGAACTCCTTCTTATCCATGTTGAGGGACTCCGCAGTCAGATTTTCTATGAACGATACCGCACAGCACTGCGAAAAATTAAGCACTTTAATAATACTAGTATAACAATATTTTTTTTTTAACTATTACAACAGGTTAATATAACTACAATAGAATCCTTACTAATATTATAAATGCGATAGTAACTCTGTCTGTCTGTTACGCTTTCACGCCTAAACTGCTGAACCGATTTTAATAAAATTTGGTACAGAGATAGATTAGACCTTGGGAAAGGACATAGGCTACATTTTATCCCACTGCTGGGCACAATAGCGGAGCCTCGAGCGGAAAACTAGAGAATCATAAAATTACAAATAAAAAGTTGAATTTTAAAATTCAAAATAAAATAAGATACGCGAAAGTTTTTGAATGTGGGTGTTTGTATGTTTGTTACTTCTTCACGCTTAAACGGCTGGACCAATTTTGATAAAAATTGGTATGGCGGTAGCTGACACCCTGGATTAACACATAGGCTACATAATTTTCCCAAATTCCCACGGGAACAAAGTCCCGGGCGGAAAGCTAGTATTTCATGATTCCTTTAGCACAGACATGTAATTGAGATGTTTGGGGAGGTACGGTCGGCCAAGAAAGTAGTCTATGAGTTTTCACAGAACTTCCTGTGTAACGAAAATATCGCTACGGTTCACAATGTAACAAAAAAAGAGTTAGAATGACGACGTATTATGATGCAGCTATAATGAGATGACATAAGGGAAAATCAACCTTGCTGTTTTAAGTCACGCAAACTAATTTCAACCTTAGAGTGGTAGACCACATTTTTGGCCGACTGTACATATTTTTACACTTGACTGTAGCAACTTTTTCGATAGCGTAATAAAACTTACCAAATTAGTGAAATAGTACCCCCCCTCCCCGGTCATAAGCCGCTGGGCGTTGCAGAACCGCGTCACAAAGTTGATGTTGCTAACCAACCGAGGCGGGTTCGCCTTTAGTACCTATTGGCAATAAAAAAACAATTATGATTAAATACGGGGAAAAATCTCATAAATATTGTAAATGTGAAGGGTTATTTGACGACAGGGGTTATTTATTGGGGTAAGTTTTGAAATGTTAAATGATGATCTGAATTCGGTTACAGGTAATAGAAGTAACTGAAAAATATTTCCCAAGAATTATAAGAAATTCTCCAAAAATAACTGAAAACTTGATTTCATTCTTGACGGCCGGTTTGGTCGAGTGGTAGTGACGCTGCCTCTAAATCGGCGGGTCCTGGGTTCGATCCCCAGTCGGGGCAAACATTTGTGTAAAAAGCAGATGTTTGTTCTCGGGTCATGGGTATTTGTGTTTGTCTTTATGTGTGTTCCAAGGGACCCACTACACAAGGGAAAACTTTAGTGTGGGCCTTTGAGTGTGTAGCGTTTATTTTATTTATTTATTTTACTTTAAAGCGAAACCTTACAACATGAACATAGAAGTAACTGAAAAATATTTCCCAAGAATTATAATAAATTCTCCAAAAATAACTAAAAACTTGATTTAATTCTAAAAAAAAACTAGTTTTTTGCTATGTAATTAAATAATTTATTAGAATACTGTACATTGCATTCTGATAGCGACGCGGAATTGACGTTTCCGGAAAAAATATGAGTTGTATAAAAAAAAAGGCTTTTATTTGAGTCGAATAGAATCACAGGCGGCTATCTAATATTTAAAGTAAAAATGAGCTTTGAATGTAGCAACACTCAGAATTTTGAATACTTTCTACTACCATTATTGACAGTTCGTATCAAAGTCGGCTATTTCTTATAGAAAAATCACTTCAAAGTATGAAATCAGTTTCAAATCCGGCAATCTGTAAAATTTAACTTTAAAAAAAACTGTTGTCTAAAATAAAACATTATTGCATATTGTATATTATTGTGTCCTACTTAATTAACTAAAAGTAATATTGTTTACAATACACATTTAAGTTTACGATGAATAATCCGTAAGTTAAAATTTGTATGGAATACCTTCTTTTGACATTTGCCAATAATCACCCATAAGTCAGATACCCGCCTTTGATTATATTCGACTCATTTGTCAGTTTTGCGATTGTACAGTGTTCACGCAGTGGCTCCCACACTAGGTCGAGCCTGTATCGTGGGGGTCGACTACAGGTACGATTACATAATTCGACTAGATCGCTATTGAACATCATCATCATCATCATATCAGCCCATTGCAGTCCACTGCTGAACATAGGCCTCCCCCAAGGTGCGCCACTTTGCACGATCCTCCGCTGTTTTCATCCAGCCACTACCCGCTATCTTCTTTAGGTCATCTGACCATCTGGCTGGGGGGCGTCCTACATTCCGTTTGCCAAGACGTGGTCTCCATTCGAGAACCTGTCTACTCCAACGCTCGTCGGTTCTGCGACAGACATGGCCAGCCCACTGCCACTTCAGCTTGCTACACTTTTGGATAATATCCATCACTCCGGTTTTCAGTCGGATAATCGGCGTTTTCTGTCGGTTTTCTGTCGCTATTGAACATTAAGGCGACTACAGTACCCGATATAAAGGCAGCACACATAGAAATAGTGCCATCTCCGTCTCTCAACAGGCCTGGGCCGGCAGTGCGAACAGTGTCGATACACGAAGTTTACGGACTATGAAAGCGTGCGTGCGTAAAAACATGTTCGAAAGTTAGAAAAATGAGATTTATGGAAAGGTAACAGCTTAAATCGAAAAATGCGTTAACTACTTATCGAGAGTGTTCAATCACGAACATTTTGACAGCAAATTCAAGTTCCTGTGTGCATTTTACTATCGTTTTTACAGCTTGAAAGATACACAATATTGGTATTTAGAGGTGACTTTGTGAGCTTTTTCCAACGAACCAAAAGTGCTGAATCATGTTTTCAGCAAACTACTTTTTTAGTTTATGTCCTGAATATTACCGTAGTATTTTTTTCTTTGATTTAATGCAGTCCGTCATGCTTATCTACGCATCATAAAATCGTAATTTAGGTGCTGTAGTCGCCTTAAGACTAAAAGTAATTTATGGATAAATGGGAGTTTCGTGAGTGTGTGAATCTGTTAAGAAAGTGTTAAGTTTGGTGTGTTAGTTATGGGTGAGTGTGTATGTCGAAGTCGTAGAGTTTTCTTAAGTCATATGCGCTAGCAGTCCCTCTGTTTCAACCTGGTTTAGATTATGTAGGTAGTCTTTAATAGTTTTCTTGGCTTGCTGTGTCAACAGTTTTTTGAGTTGGCAGGGCTTCACCAGTTCGTTGTAGTATCGGATTCTACCATTTCAGTATTTGCTAAGTTATCCCTTGTGCCGTGTGAAATTGATAGTTTAAAACGAGTTACCGTGAATATGAGCGCGGGCAGCAAGTCGTCGGCGGAGGCGGGCGCGCCGCACAGCGACAGCACGTGCCGGCAGCAGCGCCGCGCGCGCGACAGCTTGCCGCCCGGCGACATCGCGCTGTCCATGCCCAGCAGCTCTGGACAGAACAGCGGGAGTATACTCTATTTAATAAGACGCTAATACAATTGCATGTCACCTTTATGACTAAATGTGCTGAACGTAAATTATTTTTTGCATGAAACATCTGTAAAACCACATTTATTGCAATAAATTAATAAAAAAAAACGCTACACACTCAAAGGCCCACATTAAGGTTTTCCCTTGTGTCGTGGATCCCTCGGAACACACATAAAGACAGACACGAACACGCACAACCAGAGAACAAACATTTGCTTTTTGCACAAATGTTTGCCCCGACTGGGGATCGAACCCAGGACCCGCCGATCAAGAGGCAGCGTCACTACCACTCGACCAAACCGGCCGTCGGCAATAAAGATCATTCATTCATATAGTGTCACCTTCACCGTAACATTGTAAACCAGTAATATTGTAATAGGGGCCATCCATAAATTACGTCACACGTTGAGGGGGAGGGTCGACGAAGTGTGACAAGGGGGTGGGAGGGGACCTAAGTTTCGTGACGTCACATTTTAAAATCTGTTATAATCTAAGTGTTAAAACACGAACTTTGACTATTAACGAAAACTCAAAAACATTTGCAAGTCTATAAACATAATTTAAATGGAAATAAAACTAATTTCTGAACTGCTGCATTAGTTTAATAATGACGAGATTTAAAATTGCAAAATATGTGACGTCACATTAGGGAGGGGGGGGGATCTCACAAATGTGACCAGCTGTGACAAGCTGCAGGGCAATCGCGTTAAAAAAGGGGGTAGAGTCGCAATTGAAACGCAGCTGGGGGGCTACCACCTAAGCGAAGCTGATGCTGATTGAACGAATGGAACTTTAAAGAGACTCAGGTTTTTAAGAGTTGTTGGACTCAGCTTCAAAACTTACCGCTTATAGCTTTATACAGGAGCTGCCGGCATTGTGGGTCACTCTTATCCAGCTTGCATTCCAAATGGCGTTCCCCCACCCAGCTCAGTTGTTGGATCCGATCGGACATCACTCGATCTAAGCGCTCGTCATCTGTGCCCAGTGGGGAAAACACCACTGAGGGTAACCTGATGAAGTTAATTCTTATCTTATTATACAGGGCTTTAGGTATCTCTCTTTCAACCTCTCGGGTGGTCAATCAGTCCACGAAACTGAACAACTTCCTCAAGGAACATAGGTCAAAATACGAAAAAAAAATTGATCTCCCATAAAAATGCGCTATATGCTGATGAAGTTTGTATGGGAACTCAATTTTTTTTATGTTCCTTAGGAAAGTTGTTCAGTTTCATGGACTGATTAGCCACCCGAGAGGTTGAAATAGAGATACCTAAAGCCCTGTATAAAACAAAGTCGGGTTTGTTCGAACACTTATAACTCGAAACGGCTGGATCGATTTCCATGTTTTTTGATTTATTGTAGCAGAATAAATGTTAAAAACATTGGAACGAAGTCCCGGGCGAAAATGTAGTTATAATAATGTATTGCATTCCAAATGGCGTTCTCCCACCCAGCTCAGTTTTTTAAATCCGATCGGACATCACTCGATCTAAGCGCTCGTCATCTGTGCCCAGTGGGGAAAACATCACTGAAGGTAACCTGATGATGGTAGTTCTTATTATAATAATGTATTGCATTCCGAATGGCATTCCCAGCTCAGATGTTGAATCCGATCGGACATCACTCGATCTGAGTGCCCAGTGGGAAAAACACCACTTAGGGTAACCTAATCAATTAGTTTTTATTAAAATACTGTATACTTAGAAAATACTGATATGCAATTTCTTTTAACGTATTTTAGTGTTTTCTGCTATAAAATGAAAGTATTTATTCGAATTTATTTAACAATAAAAAACAATCATAACAGCGTAAAACATGAAAACCAGCAATTTACATCGCATTTTGACAGCGACCGCGCGCGAGGCGCAGTCTCTCGGTATATTGTGTTCGTCTAAGTAGGTAAATTACGAAAACTCCTTAAGGTGACTACAGCACCTAAATTACGATTTTATGATGCGTAGATAAGCATGACGCACTGCATTAAATCGAAGAAAAAAAAAACTACCTACGGTAATATTCAGGACATAAACTAGATAAGTATTTTGCTGAAAACATGATTCAGCACTTTTGGTTCGATAGAAAAAGCTCACAAAGTCACCTCTAATACCCAATATTGTGTATCTTTAAAGCTGTAAAAACTATAGTAAAATGCACACAGGAACTTGAATTTGCTATCAAAATGTTCGTGATTGAACACTCTCGATAAGTAGTTAACGCATTTTTCGATTTAAGCTGTTACCTTTCCATAAATCTCATTTTTCCAACTTTCGAACATGTTTTTACGCACGCACGCTTTCATAGTCCGTAAACTTCGTGTATCGACACTGTTCGCACTGCCGGCCCAGGCCTGTTGAGAGACGGAGATGGCACTATTCCCATGTGCGCTGCCTTTATCGGGTGCTGTAGTCGCCTTAAGTTGACATTTAAGGAAATACAATATAACTTATAGCCGATCAAAGTTATGGGTAGATTACACACTATTTAAGTATTTGCTAAGCTTACTTACACCCTGTAAATAAAATAAAACAATTTGCATAAATATTTTGCACGATTTTTATACTACAATAATTACTAGCACAGTGCTATTGTAAATTATACCTTAACCAATGAAAACAAACTACAAATCAGCTTGCGTTTAATAATAGCTTTGTAAGTTTATTATATCCCACGGGTACAAGCTGAAATAAACTTTATTTGTACTACCCGAAATCAGCTTTTTTTGTCCAAGAATATTCATTTATATGCTTCCCGCCCGGTACTTCGTTCTCGTGTGAATATCGGGAATAAATTATAAACATAAATCACTCCGTTCATTGGTGAAAAACCTTATGAAAATCTGTTCAGTAGTTTTTTAGTTACTTTGCGAATATCGTCACCCCACCTAGTAACAGGGCGCCCTACGCTACGTTTGCCGATTCGTGGTCTCCATTCTAGAACTCGTCTGCCCCAACGGCTATCGGTTCTACGACATATATGACCAGCCCACTGCCACTTAAGCTTGCTAATTCGCCGGGCTATGTCGGTAACTTTGGTTACCGACATAGCCCGGGCAGTGGTTGGAGGAGGAGAGCTGAAGACCGAGCTCAGTGGCGTGCCATAGGAGAGGCCTATGTCCAGCAGTGGACTGATACAGGCTGATGATGAGTTTTTTTAGTTTATTGCGGTCAGACACGCGGTAGCGGGCTTTGTTTTATAATATAGTAGAATGATCCCTTACATCCTAAGGAACGGGTTTGGAAAAACTGAAACCTTGAGTTCAGACCATAAAACCCTCGCGCGATTCTTGCCCACCCGTGTGTGCAGGATTTGTATCGCACGGCGCGTAAACAAGCGCGCGACGGGTTAATTTTCCAATGGAATTTACCTCAGGAAAGTATTTGAAAACAGCCTATCGTACGAATCGACATGGGTCGATTCCACCATCAAAGTACACACATCAACGCGGTCTAGGGATATTGCACGATTTTTCATACAAAAGAAGTCTGTTTGAGAAGCTATAAAAGCATACTCGAGATACATGGAGCGCTATAATTTACAGACGAGCAAGTGCTAAACTTGAATTTTGAATTCTAGTCAATTAATTTTGTTTTACTTGAAATTTATGAAAACGTGACGGAAACGAAAACGAAAATGCACTTTTTGCCTGCTTTTTGTATGAAAATAGTCGCATTTGCGCAAGTTTTTTTTTTTCATTTTCGCCACGTTTTCACAAATTTCAAGTAAAACAAAATTTGTAGATTAGAATTGAAAATTCAGGTTTAGCACTTGCTCGTCTCAAAATTAAAGCACTCCATGTATCTCGAGTATGCTTTTGTAGCTTCTCAAACATACCTCTTTTGTATGAAAAATCGTGCAATATCCCTAGACCATGTTGATGTGTATTTTTGCTAAGCTATCTTTTACACCTTGTACATCTATAGCAGGGGTGGCTAACCGGTCGATCGCGACTGTTAGTCCAGTCGATCGTGGCAAGGCAAAAAAATAAAAAACATTTCACATTTAAGTTTTTTCTCTTAATTTTAAAAATACTACATGACTGTGCACTGAACCATGCTGTTTCATTAAAGATTTCAAGAAGTATGTAATTTTTTTTTTTTATTATAAGATGGGTTAACTCTTGACCTCAATCTTGACCATAAGGTCAAAGATGAGGTCGACGATGGAACGAGTTAACCCAGAAAAAGCCTATAAAGGCACTGGTACTCCCACGCACCGACGGAACACAGCAAGCTGTTTGGCGTCGGACTTCGGTAGGAGGGTGGTCGCGAACCAGACGGCCCTTTACAGAGCCTACCACACCGCATGAGACCATAGGACGACACCTCAGATTCAGAAAAAAATGAAGTGTCGTTGCCTGGGATGGATTACTAGGAGGCAGGTCTCATTTGTGTTTCCTTAGTCGCCTCTTACGACACCCACGGAAAGAGATGGGGTGGTGTTATTCTCAACCGATCACCACACGGTTAGCGGTAGATCGCACAGGGTTTCGTTAGTAAACAGGAGATCTTGGGTATAATTAAGTTGGCCACCCCTGATCTATAGTATTAAAACTATAACTATTAAAGTTTTAGTTGATGAAAAATTGTGTGCTAACACATAAGTTTTATTTCATTGCTACAAAACGGAAGAAAGTCCTAGAATTATTGATCTACAATAAACAACTACACTTCCAATCGCGCTCAAAAAGTGTCCGCGGCAAATGAATGCCCATCACGGCGATGGGGCATTCTTTTTGAAAATCAAATCAAATTATTTATTTGCAAGAACACAGTATAGTAAAGGTGTTACATTTAAATTTGAGCCAAGATGCATTCGGCCTACATGCAGGCGTGCAAATATTTAAATAAAACAATTGTAATTGCTAGCAATGAGTGACATGTCAAGTGGCATAATTTAGTACTTATGCTAGGGCTAATAAAAATAATTTAGTACATGTCATAGAAAATAAAAATAAAATAAAAAATAATAATAATATTAGTCAAAAATAAAGAAATTATGGTAGAATGTCAATTAAAATTATACAATAATAAATTTATATCAGAGTAGCAGCTATATAATGACCATTCACTTATTTCTGTATTTAAAATATTCATCTAGATTATAGTAACATTTATTTACAAGCCATTTAATTAGTTCTATTTTAAATTATTTCCAGTTAATATTTTTAAGTTATTGATAGGTTTGATAGGTTTTCTCACTCTTTCATTCTTTTGTTCAGTTCTTTTATCCTGCTCACATTGCTATATTGCTTTAAAAGAGCAACCTCAGAGTTTCTTGCCTGTTCTCCTCTGAGGAAGACTGCACCTTTGCGAATAGGCGTAGAGTCAGTAGGGTCAAAAGAACGAATGCGTATGTATGTATTTAAATCGTTTAATGTATGTTTGTATGTATTTCATTGTAATCTTGACTTGTTTTAAGTGACATCCTGAATATCCTGCAAAATAAAGATTTTTCTATTCTATTCTATTCTATTCACTCATCCGTCAATTCGTTCGAAAGCTCGAACAGTTTTTGGTTGACGTTTCTTTGAGATTGTGTTTCTAGTTGTTTTATTGTATATCAAAGGCTAGAATTAAAAAAAAAGAGAAAAAATAAAATACGTACTCATGTAAATAGGACATGGCATGTTTTTCGACGTAATCAATAAGCTTCTCCTTTATTTCTCCGTCTAAGTTGGCGAAATGCGGCGCCGTGTCCATGTGCTTCATAAAACGCTGTAACAACGAACTATAGTTAACCTGTTTATACTAAATAGATAGATTTTTTATTATAGTTAAGTGTGGTTAAATACTGGGCCAAAACAGTAGGATTTATGCCATTGACACGAGAGAATTTTTTAATTTTTTTTTAATTAAAAGATGGGTTAACTCTTGACCTCAATCTTGACCATAAGGTCAAAGATGAGGTCGACGATGGAGCGAGTTAAACCAGAAAATGCCTATAAAGGCACTGGTACTCCCACGCACCGACGGAACACAGCAAGCGGTTTGGCGTCGGACTTCGGTAGAAGGGTGGTCGCGAACCAGACAGCCCTTTACAGAGCCTACCACACCGCATGAGACCATAGGACGACACCTCAGATTCAGAAAAAAAAGAAGTGTCGTTGCCTGGGATGGATTACTAGGAAGCAGGTCTCATTTGTGTTTCCTTAGTCGCCTCTTACGACACCCACGGAAAGAGTTGGGGTGGTGTTATTCTCAATAGTTAAAATTTGTAATATTAAAAGATATAAATAGAAATTAACTCTGTCTGTCTGTCCGTCTTTCACGCCTAAAATACTAAACCGATTTTGCTGAAATTTGGTACAGAGATAGATTAGAGCTAGGAAAGGACATAGGCTACATTTTATCACACAGTTGGGCACGATATAACCTGTAGTCCACGCGGGCGGAAAGCTAGTAATAAATAAATAAATTATTTTAACCTTTTCACCGCCAAGACGTTTAAGTTTCGTGCCCTCGCCGCCAAAGTCTGATATATCAGACAATTTTTTTATTATTTTTTTTTAATATCGTTCACCAAGCGTTCGCCATACGCCACGACACGACATTAATTTTTTTTAAATTTTTTGATGTCGTGGCGTGTGGTGGGCGTTTTTGACGAAAACTTTTGGCGCTAAAAGGGTTAAATATGGATTTACCTGGTATTGCCTCTGCACCCTCTCTGAAAGTTCGTCCACGGTCAAGATGTTGGCGTACTTAATTACGTCCATTATGAACGAGTGGGCAAACGCTCGTGCGTCCCGCTCCACCTAGGATAGGTAATAATTATTCAGTTATTCAGATATTAAGTCAATAAAAATTATAAATAAGGAAATTTATATGATTGAGTTAAAAAGAGCGACCCTCGGAGTTTCTTGCCTTTTTTTCTCGTGAGACTGCACCTTTGCGAATAGGCGTAAAGCCAAAAATGCTAATGTAATTCACTATTTTAAGTAACATCCTAAATGTTCTAGAAAATTGAGTTTGATTTGTTATTTGACAGCCGTTTTGTCGAGTCTTCCTCAAGAGAAGAATAGATTCAGAAAAAAATAAAGTGTCGATGCCTGGGATGGATTACTAGGAGGCAGGTCTCATTTGTGTTGCCTTAGTCGCCTCTTACGACACCCACGGAAAGAGATGGGGTGGTGTTATTCTGAACCGATCAGCACACGGCAAAAAAAAAATTAAAAAAAATAAACGCTACACACTCAAAGGCCCACACTAAGGTTTTCCCTTGTGTCGTGGGTCCCTTGGAACACACATAAAGACAAACACAAACACCCATGACCCGAGAACAAACATCTGCTTTTTACACAAATGTTTGCCCCGACTGGGGATAGAACCCAGGACCCGCCGATCAAGAGGCAGCGTCACTACCACTCGACCAAACCGGCCGTTAAAATTGATTTAATATCTGAATAACTCTGCAGCTACGCAATTTATTCCCATGGTTGCATGTCTAACAAGTGCGATGCGTTTCTATCTTTAGTATCATGTGAAGAATGTGGCAGAATATCATCGGTTTTAGTCTACTTAAGGCTGCGGTCAGTCTGAAGCCACATACCATTTTGTCCTATGTATTATTTGACTATGTATAATTTCCAAATGTTTGTTGTTTATGGACAAATAAATGCCGTTTATCCCTGAAGGAGGCCTATGTCCAGCATTGGACGTCTTGCAGCTGACACGGATGATGAACCTCACCTGCGGAATGAGCTGTGGGAATCGGTTTCTGAAGTCCCTCTTCATTCCCTCGTTGACCATGGGGGGGATCTTGAACTCAGGCGGTTTCCTCTCGGATGGGTGGTCGTAGTGGTCATCTGTTTTGGAAAGCATTTTGTAATGACAGGGAACAAAACTCTTAGGTCAGTATTAGGTACAGAATGTGACTCAGACTCTGATCTATACTTAAGTAACTTTACCTGCATCATGTTCTGTAATGTTGGTGTGCAATGAAGTATATTTGTAAGTGTCGTCTTTATCATTTTGATTTTTTTTACCAGCCCGTATAGTCCCCACCGAGGGGCACGGGCCTCCCTTCGAAACACGAAGGGGATTTAGGTCATAGTCCACCACGCTGACCCAATGCGGGTTGGTGTACCACTCGTCTTTCGACAATGAATTTTCTTGGACGGGCGGGTTTTCTTTCACCGTTGAGAAATGATCTTGATATTTTGATGATGAGAGAAAGAGACAATACTTAAGTATAGATCGAGACTTGAGTCTCCTTCTGTAATACGGGCGTTAGAGTTTTCTTACTGAAAGAAATCGTTATCTAGCAATAAAACCGTCTTCTTATGATTTTAATGTACTGTTCATTTTACCAAATTAACAACGTTTTATATTGCTACAAGCTTTTCGCCCGAGACGTTATTCCCCTGGGAATTTAAGAAAATGATGTGGCTAACATGTATTGTGATGTCTAAGGTATACACTGCAAAAATTCATCAAAATCCATCCACCATACTAACCCTCGCATTTATCTATATCTATAGGTACTAATATTATAAAGAGGAAAGATTTGTATTTTTGTATGTACGTATGTAACGAATAGGCTCCGAAACTACTGGACCGATTTCAAAAATTCTTTCACCATAAGGATGCTACATTATCCCTGAGAAACATAGGCTACATAATTTTCCCGAATTCCCACGGGAACGAAGTCCCGAGCGGGATGCTAGTAATTAATAGTAAGGATTTTATTTCAAAATTGAAAAATAAATGAATTTTACGAAACCAAAGTGGTTTCTAATGAAAATTATATACTTACTACTCAGATTAGTAGCCACGTCATCAAAATTAGGCTCAAAATATTCAACTAGCTTTCCGCCTGGGACTTCGTTCCCGTGGGAATTCGGGAAAATCATGTACCCTTTTTTTATTATTATAAGATGGGTTAATTCTTGACTTCAATCTTGACCATAAGGTCAAAGATGAGGTCGACGATGGAGCGAGTTAACCCAGAAAATCCCTATAAAGGCACTGGTACTCCCACGCACCGACGGAACACAGAAAGCTGTTTGGCGTCGGATTTTGGTAGGAGGGTGGTCGCGAACCAGACACCTCAGATTCATAAAAAAATGAAGTGTCGTTGCCTGGGATGTATTACTGGATGAATTATAATATGAAGTAATGATAAGTTATAACTATTGAGGTATATTACTAGCATATACTTAGATAAGATATTTCTAATTTCTAATAAAATAAAAGCTATTTAATTTCGTTGTTTTTACTCAAACCCGTGTATTTTTATAACGAGAAGCATTTGACCCGGTCAATGAGTTCATTCGCTCCTTACCTTTACGTAAAAGTCGAATTTTTTACTTTATTAGCCATTTAAAAGTTCAAGTTCAAGAATTTTCCGTTTTATGTTCTAAATTCTAGTCTGAACGAAACAATGACCTTTTGGAAAGTTATAAATTTGAAATAGTTAACCTAGTCGAGAGATTATTACGAGCGTTGCTACGGCCAGTATAATCTGGCCAGTTGGCGACGTAAGGGGGCGGCGGTGGGGGGGGCGGTCCGCCCCGGGTGCCAAGTATAAGGGGTGACAACGGAATGCCAACTCAGTCGCGCAGATTAGTAGCCACGTATCAGTCTAGTTAATGTTGCCAACTAGACTGATACGAAATGTGCTAAAGTGCCACTTAAAAATGCCAAAAATATGCTAGTTTTTTTTATTGAGTTGTGTAATATTAGATAAAGTCTGTGGATAAAGTGCTAAAATAAAATGCTAATTTAATTTTAAATTTAAATCAACAATAAAAGTGACCGGAGACATATGATTCAGACTCTTAGATGAAGATAACAAATTATAAGTCTGCAATTGGTAAATGTTTAGTATTATAAGTTTTGATAACGCTGTAGACTTAAGAATAAAAATAAAATAAATAAAATAAAATAAGATAAAACTGATTCAGATTATAAGTAGTATTTGTCGTTTTATTTTGAGGGGGCTCTATACAAGGTGTTTCAAAAAAACCCAAAAAAAAAAGAAATTCCAAAATTTACTTTTAAAAGTGAAATAGTCGCAACTCTAGTAATCAGTTGCACGGTTTGACTTCTTTCAAAGTAAAAGTTTCATATAATTAATGTGACATACTTGTCATTTTTGTAATAGAGCTGCACAATAAGCTAAACTTTAATTAATTTTGAATTATCTTTTTTTGGGTTTTTTTGAAACACCTCGTAGAAAATCGCCCCAGGTGCCAACCCATGCTACCTACGCCGCCACTGAATCTGGCTCCGTTCCGTAAATTTCAGTAGGAATAACGATGATCCAAACCTCTTTCGCTCTCACCAAACACATAAAATGTACTAACCTGCGCTACTCTTCTTAAAAACGCTGAATTTGAGTAGGTTTGCCTTCTTAAGAGTCTCACTTTGACGCAGCCGCTTCTCTTCAAACTTGGAGAAGGAGGAATGTGAGGTCAGCTTCAAGGAACGCTCCGGTTTCTTCTGCTCTGGTTTCGGTAAGGTGGCTGATGCTGAAGACGCTTTCTCTGAGGAGTTGAGAAATCTGTCACTGTTTTGTTATTTATGCCTGTGAAAATGGAAAGGTACAACTTTGGGGATGGTCGTTAAGGTTCACAATTAGTGTGAATGAATGAATGAAACTTTATTTGGGAGACACAGGAATTTTTCTTAAATCTAACTTACAATTAAACCCAACAATCATAACAGTGCCACCCAAAAAGGCATTTGCTACAGCGGCCAGGCTGTAGCGCTGATATTCTGCCAGTACCAGAAATAAAAAAGTGTGATGAGCTATTGTAAATAGCTCTTATTGACTACCCCGTAAGTTGTACTTTTTACTAAACACAGACACATATTTATTTGTGAGGACTCATTATGAGCTAAATGTTGACATTTTGATCGTTGCTTATAATCTGCTGCATAACTAAAACAGACGCATGAGATAATAATCTATACTAATATTATCAAGAGGAAAGATTTCAATGTTTGTTCGTTTGTATTGAATAGGCTCCGAAACTACTAGACCGATTTGAAAAATTCTTTCACCATTACAATCCTAAATTATCCGTGATGTACCCTATACATGATTTTTCATTTCTCATACTCGAAAAGTAGTGTTATTTTGATAAGATTATTGGGTGGAAAATGCTGCTTCCCTACATAGGAAGGGAAAAACTCATACAAATTACTTCCCACCTAAGGGCCGGAATGAACTTTAAAAATAGAACTGCTGTCAGCTGTGAAGAGTTTTATGTAAAAAAAAAAAAATGCTGCGGCCATGTGAGTTTCTAAACAGCCAGTGTGAACTTAGGGATTGATTCTTTCCACCCTCAATTAATAATCTACTATTCCCGAATTCCCACATAAATTAAACTCTTCCTACACAGTAAGTTGTAAGGTTTGGTTACATTATGGGAGAAAGATTGACAATCTGTGACCACTTTAATGTGGAAACGGGGAACATTTAGGTGGCTATTAATCAGATAGAAAGGCGGAAAATGGCTATAACGCTTCGAAAGAAGTATGTACTAGGCCAATTTTTATGCCTCAAGTTGACTTTTGTTAGGGAGTGAGACTTCTGTACGTTTGTACTAAAGGGTGTCTCAACGCCGATTTTAAAGTTTAAACACGAATTTCTCAGAAACTCGTAAGGCTAGCGGAAAGGGAGTGGTATTGTTCGGTAGGTAATGAGTGCGGATTTTTTAATCGCTATGTCGCAGTGGACTGGCACGCACTGTGCGTCCGCAGTAGAGGCGTACTTTTGCAATAAGTTTTCGTTGAGTGAAGCACAACGCAAGTTTTGTAATCGCTTTGAAATCCGCCGTTTAAGTGATGCCCCGAGTATTCAGTTGATTAAGTCGTGGGTAAAAAAGTTCAGAGCGACAGGATGTTTACAGAATCATTCAAGTTGCCCTCGAAATAGACCTGTGCGATCGATTGAAAACATCGAACGCGTCGCCGTTGCAGTCGCGGAGCATCCACGACGATCAGTCAGAAAACATGCTGCCTCTTTGAGCCCCCACCGTTCAAGTCTTCAACGAATTTTGGCCTTACATTTAAAATTACATCCTTATAAGATCCAAATAGTCCAAAAAATCAAACCAGAAGACTACGAAAAACGAAAAATTTACTGTCAGAAGATGTTAGAAATTTTTTCAGAGGAGAATGGGGTGGACAATGTTTATTTTAGTGATGAGTCATACTTTCACCTCGAAGGGTACGTCAATCGTCAAAATTGCCGTTACTGGTCATCAAGTAACCCACAACAAAAACATCAGAAAGCCTTACACAGCCCCAAAGTTACTGTATGGTGTGCAATATCGGCGAAGAAAAT
The DNA here is from genome assembly GCA_949987775.1 of Aproaerema taeniolella. Classification (NCBI taxonomy): domain Eukaryota; kingdom Metazoa; phylum Arthropoda; class Insecta; order Lepidoptera; family Gelechiidae; genus Aproaerema; species Aproaerema taeniolella. Next base: position 19,184,691 of record OX465252.1, on the reverse strand, counting down.
CATAGGGCCATTTTTCTTTGAGAATGACCGAGGTGCAACAGTTACAGTGAAGAGCGAGCGGTATATTGACATGATTAATCATTTTTTTGTACCGCAGCTGCAAGAAAAGGATACTGACAAGTCAGGTGTATGGTTTCAGCAAGATGGGGCCACAGCCCACACAGCTAGGGTGTCCATGGATACACTAAAAGCGTTGTTTCCGGGAAAAATTATAAGCCGCTTTGGAGACATATTGTGGCCACCCAGATCTCCTGATTTAACCCCAGCTGACTTTTTTTTGTGGGGTTATCTCAAAGCAAGAGTTTTTGATACCCCTCTTATGAATTTAGACCAGTTGAAGACTAAAATAACGACAGAAGTGAGAGCCATATCAGTTGACGTTCTGCGGCGTGTCTCTGCAAATTCGCGAGTCCGCTTGGAAGAGTGCATTCGCCGTGATGAAAGACATCTTGACGGTGTAATATTCCGTACATAAAATCCGCACTAATACATTATAATTTACTGCAATTAAAATATTACAAACACATTTTGTTTGTTTTTTATAAATATTTAAAATTTAAAATCGGCGCTGAGACACCCTTTATTATACTATTCTGTGACCAGGCTTTATATAGTATTTCATTTGATTTGGCAGAGTAAACTTCCATGCTGGACTGGGAGTAAAAGAAAAACATAGAATGTGCCAGCTGCCTACTCTTACCAGGCATACTGTAAAAGTCAGTAAGTGGGACGCGAGGGTTTTTGCTGTAATGGGCGAAAGGCTGACCACGTCTCACCACTTAAATCATATTTTATCTTATAACCTTCTGAACAGGGTTCGAAAGGATAATTATCACTGATAATTATCATGATAATTATCGTGATAATAACATATGGATAATAACAAGCAACAAAGCCAATGGAAATACAATCATCATCGGATGAAGATATTCCTTTGGCTTCTTTGGTCAATCTAAGTTTATTTATTTACGACTAGCTTTCTGCCCGGGACTTCGCTCTTTCCGAAAATTGTGTTACCTATGTGTTATTCTGATACATAAGCTATATTATTGTTAAGTTTAATTAAAATCCATTCAGTAGTTTTTGTGTCAAAGAGCAACAAATATCCACACAGCCATACTCACTTTAATAATGTTTTGTTACAATTTGTTACGAACCAATATAACAAATAAATTTCTTACACTGGTGATAATTATCCAATAATTATCAGATAATTATCCGATAATTATCAAGAAGCGTAATTATCTTGATAATTTCGAACCCTGCTTCTGAATGTATGTCAAACGAGGCGTCAAGTGGTTTTAAAACCAGATGCTCTGCCTACCCCAATAGAGATTTAAAGCGTGAACATATGTATATGTATGTATGGTAGGATAATACGAACAGTTTTTCAATCCTTTCAAAACAGATGGGCATTGTGCTTTATTAAAATGACAAAAAAGAGTCGTGCCCACTTTCCGCCTACCTGTCTGACGCGAAGTGTAGTCTTCTTATCGTGTGGGTATAGTCAAGTGTGTGGCTAGCTTGGCTAACCCTGGTGTCAGAGTTTTCAAACCGCCAAATGGCCTCTGACGTGGTTTTAACGACTGTAGTCAATCGACAACAGCCGGGACCGACAGCTTAACATGCCCTCTGAAGCATGGAAACGCTCGTGATAAATTGCCACTTTGGTCACCCATCAGGTTTTTATTGTAAGATGGGTTAACTCTTGACCTCAATCTTGACCATAAAGGTCAAAGATGAGGTCGACGATGGAGCGAGTTAACCCAGAAAATGCCTATAAAGGCACTGGTACTCCTACGCACTGACGGTACGTTGCTTAACCTCACTGATCGGTTGAGATCAGGGAGCGCCACGTCGCTTCAAAGCGAAGTGTAGTTAACTATGCGCATTGTAAAGTAATAGATAAGGTAACAACACGAGACGTCATCGATAAATACTCGTGTAGTATAATATAATTAATAAGTAAGAAGATAAACTATCTCTCTAAAAATCTAAAACATGTCTGCAATATGCTAAGGGTACTTGTGTTTGTTTATTTCGAACGAAATATACTTCTATCTAATCTTTAGAATATACAGGGCTTTAGGTAAATCTCTTCCAACCACTCGGGTGGTTAATCAGTCCATGAAACTGAACAACTTTCTCCTAATAATAGGTCAAAATACGAAAAAAAAATGTTGAGTTCCCATACAAACTTCATCAGCATACAGCGCATTTTGTATGGGAGATAAAATTTTTTTTTCGTATTTTGACCTGTGTTCTTTAGGGAAAGTTGTTCAGTTTCATAAACTGATTTAGCACCCGAGAGGTTGAAAGAGAGATACCTAAAGCCCTGTATATTGTTTCATTCAGTATCATTCATCATCATAGGCCTCTGCATCTTGACAGATGAGTTAAGCAGCGAATAAACCAATTCTGGAACGAGACACCCGTCCGCACTTGTGGCACGCGTACTGAGGTCCTTTGCAAAACGGAATCCTTCAGTGTTATGCCTTAGCTCGTTTTTCGGCTAAATTGAGATATAGGCAGCGTTTTGGAACTCTCTGAGATAGTTTTTTCTCCATAGTATCATTACATGCTTACTATTACTATTCTTAAACAGTTACATTTTATATAATGTACTAAAAAGGGTTACCAGCTCAGCATATTGCCGTGGTAAACTCAGTCACCACGGCGCTGATTTTCAGCTGGTCACATTTAATAACCTAGACTTAAAAATACTAAACCTAATTACATCCACAGACTTCCAATCCCTACTAATATTATAAATGCGAAAGTAACTCTGTCTGTCTGTCTGTCTGTCTGTTACCTTTTCACGCCTAAACCGCTGAACCGATTTTGATGAATTTTGGTACAGAGATAGATTAGAGCCTGGGAAAGGACATAGGCTACATTTTATCCCACAGTTGGGCACGATATAACCTGTAGTCCACGCGGGCGGAGCCGCGGGCGGAAAGCTAGTATTATTATATATTGGAAGTCTGTGATTACATCTTTCTAGTCAGTCTAGTCGACGGCTCTAGGCCGCTAGTGATAAGGTTGAAATTCGCATAAACTTAGATATACACATATGCTTGGTTAACAAATTAAGTTTAATTGTACAAATAGGGAACTAATAACTTTTTTTACAGATTTTTTTTTTGGGTTAGAACTTGAAAACTGAATTAGAATTTTCGCGATTTAACCGATTGACTTTCCAGGTTCAAGGTTTAACTGAAACAGTTAATTTTTATCAAAAGTTATGACATGAATTCGTTAATCGCTTACTTATTGTTACTGATAAATAATTATAAGATTATTTTTATTAGGTATAGAAGTTTATACGTGTACATATAGGTATATTGTCTTTACATAACAATGAGATTGCAGATTCCGGTTATTTTTATACCGTAAAACACTAAAAGGCCCACTATTGCCCTTTAGTCATTGGGACACACAAAACGACACACCCCAGACCAACAAACAAACGCTCTTTAAATTCATTCATTCATACTCTCAGGCCTATAATCCCTAACGAAGCATCAAGTAGTTCTTAAACCATTTTGACATACATTCTGAGGGTATAAGATGAAACTTGAGTATAGTGATGATAGGTTGCCAGTTTTTCGTCCACGACACAACAATGTCCTCGCATCCCACACACACACACACATGCATACACACACACACACACACAACATATACAAACACATAATAAACTAACATATGTAAACTTGTTCGCACGTTTTGATAGCATAGTTTAGTCTTGTATAGATAGTATGTAAGTACCTCAGAATTTCTTAAAATATACTTATTTAAAATACGTATTTAAATGTATATACTAAATATAGTAACAGTACCTTTAATTTAATTTGATATGGAAATATAAATAGTCAAGAAGAACTAAATGTATCTGTCGAATACCGCACCAAGCAATTATTATTTGATAGCTGTGCATGTCAAATTATTTAATCACTACTTTTTCATTGTAAACCTCTCGACTTGTTACAATTTATCTATTTAAGCACATTAGGGAAACCTCTTATTGGCTTCTGTTTTAGTAATAAGTTTCTACTTATATGTTATCAATGTAGCTGTTGGTTTTCTAATAAAGAAAAAATTTAAAAATTAAAATTAATCCCAATCACTGACTCTTACAGTATGCCTGGGAAGAGTTGATATCTTGTATATTCTACGTTTTTCTTTCATTCCCAGTCCAGCGTGGAAGCCTAGGTCCGTATTACAGAATGCGACTCAGACTCTGATCTATACTTAAGTAGCAGTCGTTTTTGTCATTTTGATAGTGAGAGAAAGAGATTTAAGTATAGATCAAGACTTGAGTCTCCTTCTGTAATACGGGTCTAAGTGTACATTTTTATGGACGACCATGGCAACCAAAAATGATTCATGAGATACTACACATAAGGTTCACTTTCGTTTTCACTAGTGTAAGTTTACTAACCTATACATTCCGGGAAGAAATAACTTGAAATACTTGAAAAGAACATCTCTCATTATTTTTTGTAATTGTTTACGTTACCGTGCTTCTATAATGCGCATTTTTTCTGAAATTAAATCATTTCATAGTATTTTTACATTTTTACATTTTAATAAAAAAAAATTACATGACCCTTTTATTTGGACGTAAATAATATTGCTTATATAGAATTATTTTTAGAATTACTTTAATTAACTCATGATGATTTGTTAATTTTATTATTTACGCGTAGCGCCAAAATTCATTTGACGACATTTTTTTGTCAGTTTGCAGATTGTCATCTGACATAGTTAAAAAAAGCTAAACAAGTACCATTAACAATACCAAAGATATGGCTTTATGGCTTAGTTCCATTGCCTAAAATAACCTAAAATAACCCACAAACAGTAAAGAAACGTCGAAAAACTAAATTAGAGTCTGGCCAACGAAAGCTGCAGGGCAATCGCGCTAAAAAAAGTGGATTGAATCGCAATTGAAACGCAGCTGGGGGGCTACCACCTAAGCGAAGCTGATGCTGATTGAACGAATGGAATGATGTACATTGCTGTGTTTTGTTCATATCGTTAATCAAGGTCTCCTTATAAAGAAGCAATCGACTACGTTCCATTCGTTTACCCAGCATCAGATTCGCTTAGGTGGTAGCTCCCCAGCTACGTTTCAATTGCGATTCAACCCACTTTTTTTAGCGCGATTGCCCTGCTGGCCACGACAAACGGTGGCAGATAAAAAATTCGTCCTCTGAAAACACTGATTATACACTATATAGTGTATAATATAAACGGTATTAATACTAATGTATTTTTTACTAATCTGATTGAATTGTTTCCTTTTTTTAGTTACACAGAAGTGTGGGTTTATATTATGTAGAAAAACAGTTTTAAGAGGACGAAATTTTAAATCTGCCAGACTCTAGTCCTGTAGAGTACCATTTGCTTTGTCTTAATTAGACTAAGAAATCTAAGTAAGTCAGTGGCTTTTCTTTAGACATGATTAAGTTAGTGGCTTTGGCCTATGCTTTGCCTTAGACAAAGAAAAAAAGTAGTAGTTTTGCCTTAGACACAGAAAGAAGTTGGTGGCTTTGATCTTTGAATAGCTAAGCATGCTTTGCAACAGATATAAAAATATGTTTTGCCTTCAACTTGCATTGTTAAAGCCACTTATTTTGCAGTTGGCAAAAGGATTTAATGCAGAAACCTGAAAATCAAAAGTGAACATGACTTTCTGGACTTGGACCTGACAACTAAATTCGATTTTATCGAATATATTCGCGATTTAACCAATTGACTGAAACCATAGACAGAAAAAATAAGTTAAATACTGAAACAGTTAAGTTTTATCAAAAGTTTTGATATGAATTTGTTAGAATAGTAACTGATAATTAAATGGTGAAGATTTTTGAAAGAAAAGTATAGTAGTTTACATATGTTATTTTCTTTACTTAACAACTAGCTTTCCACCTATGTTACTCTGGGATAATGTAGCATTGCATCGCTGAAAGATTTTCGAAATCGGTCCAGTAGTTTTGAGTTTATTTGTTACAATCATACAAAAATGTAAATCTTTCCTCTATATAATAATAGTGTTGATGTTAAAGCGATAGCAGATTTCGGATATTTTTGAGTAAAACCCTGAAAGGCCTTTAGGTTTCCCTTTAGTCATTGCGGGACACACCGCAAAGCCTGCAAAATACCCAGGAGGATTCTGAGCTTTTCGACGGAGCTGAAGTGGTTGCAATAGCCACTGACCCACAAGCATAATGGGTCACTCAAGAGCCTAAATGCGGAAATGGGAGCTCATATCACTTATCACTTGAGATACACATAAAGACATACCCCAGGGCTAGTAGACAAACGCTTTTTACACAAGCATTAGCTGAAACTGTTTACCAAACCGGTCCTCAAGACTTACTTAACTACCCAGCCCTAGATTCTTATAAGAAGATTCCTGTATAATTGTATTTATAGGATTATATATACAGGATTATAATTATCCTGTATATAATCCTGTATATAATCCCTATAAAACAAGAAATCTCAATTAGGTATCTTTGCACCCGGAACGATTAGAGGCCAGCTTTTAGGCTGTAATGTCTGTCAAAGTCAAAACAGTTTTATTTTACAGAACATTTAGGATGTTACTTAAAATAAGTGAATGTAGTGAAGTACAGAGGCCAGCTCATCAGATTATTTCATTTTCATAGCAAAACCGCTTTTATCACAACAGCACAGAGTGCACGCGTGTGGTGAGTTGCGGCCATCCTTACATACATACATACACACATATTATAAACATTAATTTTTTTAACTGTACCCCTATTTACAAAGGTGCAGCATAATTAGATCCAATATGTTAGTTGTAATAAAAATGAATAGGTAATTTAAATTAAAGAAAATATAAATTAATTAAGTAACAAGTTAATTGAAATTTTTATCATCTTGTAAGTAAAGTTCCTATTGCTATCTTTTACGATTGTTTTATATTTTTTCTGTGTTTAAAAAAAAAACAGTTATAAAAATAAAAAAGTCTCACCCGCTCTTCTTTGTCTCTGCATCTGTTCTCTGTGGCATTTTGAGCAATACCCTTGCCACTGCGGGTTCCCGAAGTAGTCACACCCATTCTTGCACTTCAGGTCGCTCTGGTCAATCCTCAGTGAGGGCATCTTGGAGGCAAAGTTGATGTACTTGTAAGACCGCTTCAAATTCGGACCGTACCACATCATAATTTACAGAAATTCACAAATAGAACTCTTCTAAATATAATTAGGCAAATTTTAACACTCTGCACTCGAAAAGTCGCCCAAAAATAGAAGCACTTTCCTCAGCCCATTTCTCAGGGTTTTTGCCGAGTTTCAAACGAATTTCAAAGCAGAAAGTAGCATTCATTTCAATTGTACGGTGTTACCGATGCCTGTTCAATGATTTCCGTCGTTATATAGGCTACGCTTATCACTAAAATGTACTTTATTATCATTGCTATCTAAGTTAATGTATTCTAAAACGTAAAACTAGATATACCATTAATGCCTTATAAAGGTCTGATAGACACGGGATGTTAAATATGAACTTACCTTTGAAATTCGATGCCAGCCACTTTGATATCTTAAATTAAATAGGGAAAAACTGGAAAAATTCAATAATTAGTGATTCAGAGACGACGATGAGGATTACAAAAACAAAGAATGGTGACATTTATTTTTTTAAACATCGATACAGAGTGTTGCAAGAGTTTAAAGAATAATTTCCCTTAAGCATTCATTTAGTGTGGAGACTATTAAAAAGGGGTGGAGAAAAAAGATATTCACTTTGTATTCAGAGAAAGCTTACATTTCTATGAGTTACATAATAAAAGTAACACAAGTATTATTTCACTTTTAATCGCATCTTTCTAAATGTTAAATTGATTCTTGCATCCAATAACTTCTTTCTTGCTGGTAATGAATGATACCAAATATCATTGGTCGGTGGATTCATTAGGAGAACACTTCCATGTTCAAGCTCAATTTTAACTGTAACAATAAATATATAAAAAACTTTATACTTAAATGACTTAAACAAAATTAAATGTGTTTCGATCATCCCAGAACAAGTGGCAATTTTAATCTGTGGTCTCTGCCTACCCTAATGGTAGTAATTATGCGATTCAAATGCGATTCAAATATTATTTACTTTAAATTAAAGAATAAATACAGAAAAGAGCAAACTCAAAAAAAAAGTTCTCTGTGGGAAACTCTTTTCTGTTTTCACCTGTTGTTATGGCAACGATGACACAAACAATCGCAACTCCTAAAAGTCCGAAAAAGTTGCACAGTAAATATAAAATCTAAACGAATAACATGGATTATATGCAAATAAAAGATGGACAATACACTAAAACAATTTATACTATGGTAAGTTACATCGTTGGTTTTTTCGGTAGTTTTTCGGGTATTTTCCTCATGTCCTCCAAATCTCGTATTTCTACTTCCTGTTTTAATGAAAACACTGATATTGGACTATGGGAATTAAATTGGCACTCCTATTTTATAAATCACCCATTGCATAAGAGATAACTATTAGGTAATCCGGCCAACCCTAAAATTTCAATATCTACTTACATTGCGGAAACTATAACAGATGTTAATATACCCACATATAATAGATACCAAGTATATATATTTCACTGATAAACGAATGTTTTTCTGTCGTTGGCTGATATTGGAACATAGGACTCAATCGTTAAACGAGGCAAAGATTAGATTAACGACTTTACGTCTGATAAATAAGTATACATTGACACGAAAATTATGATAAGCAAAATACCTATTTAAATCATTTTGGGCCACCTATCATAAAGAACTTATTAACTGTTGCTAGTTGTAAATCAGATTGCAATCGAAGATATCCGCACACTCACATCTAAGTTAGTACATACAGTACACAGTTCCTACCAGGGTAACCAGATCATCATGCATGTGGTCCTAAGAAATACTTAACGCCTTAATAGACTAAGGTCCGTATTAAAGAACGCGACTCAGACTCTAATCTATACCTAAGTAGCAGTCGTCTTTGTCATTTTGATAGTGAGAGAAAGAGACAACCAACACTTAAGTATTGAGTTTCCTTCTGTAAAACGGACCTAAAGGCTATTTACCCTAATTACTGTAAATGTGTGTAGGTAGACCCTCTCTCGAATCCTTTTGAATGATTCTTACAGTATTGGAGGATTTGGTAGCTGACACAATCTTTGTTTCTGATGACTTTGTTAGTAAAACATCAACATAGAGATATTTTAGTAAATGTAACTATAATAAGTATAAAATAAGTAAAATAACGAACTAAAATAAACCACTAATATTACACGTAAAAACAGACACAAGACATAAGTTTTTTTTTTGGCTGTGACAACTCTTGTCATTACACTGAATTCCATAAAACTATATACATAGCCAGTATTCAGTTTAAATGTGGCATGAAAACCTCTTTCATCCAACACCCCTCCATAAACTGAAACTCGCTCAGAACAGAAAACCTTTCAGACAAGTTTCATGCTTCTCTCTTGTAAGCCCTTTTGTCATCACATCAGCAATCATATCACCAGTCGGAACATACTTCACAGAAACAGCTTTGTCTCTTACCAAATCTCTAATGTAGTGATGCTTGACATCAATGTGCTTTGTCCTCTGATGATGGACGGGATTCTCTGCAATCCGTATTGCAGATTGACTGTCACTCAATAGCTGAATGGTTCCCACTTCATCTTGAGTTAATTCAGTGTATAGTCTTGTTAAGAACACTGACTCTCGACATGCCTCTGCAAGCGCTACATATTCGGCTTCTGCACTAGAAAGTGCCACTGTTTTCTGTTTTCTACTTTCCCAGGAAATCCATCCACCAGCAAGTATGAAAACGAAGCCTGTATACGACCTTCTGTCGGATACATCTCCTGCATGATCTGCATCTACATATCCAAGAACTTGTTTACCAGTCCTCTTAAATGTTAATCCAAATTCTTTTGTACCACTCAGATACCTCAGTACCCTTTTAGCTGCAACCCAGTGTGAATTGTCATAGCAACTGTTAAATTGACTCAAGTAACTTGTTGCATAAGCAATGTCTGGTCTTGAACAAACAGCTAAATACATCAGTGAACCAATCAACTCTCTGTATGGTAGTTCACTCGGTGGCACATATTGATCATCTTCTGGTTTCACCAATTTCGTCTTTGGATCCAATGGTGTTGAAACGTTCTTGCAATTCGCCATACCAAATTTCTCTAAAATTTTCTCAGTATATTCAGTTTGATCGAGTCGTATAACTCCATTATCTTGTTTGATTTTTAATCCAAGAAAAGTGTCAACTATACCAAGGTCCTTCATCTCAAACTTGGTTTGTAGTTCTCTTTTGACAAGTTTCTTCTCATTCTCATCATCCCAGAAAATAAGGAGGTCATCGACATAGACAGCTATGATCATCAAACTGTGCTTTCTCTTTCGGATATAGACACACGGTTCATTCTCTGACCTCTTAAAGTCTAACTCTAGCAGCGCTTTGTTGAGTTTCTCATTCCAAGCTCTAGGTGCCTGCTTTAAGCCGTAAAGAGCTTTTCTCAATAAGCATACATTATTTTCTTTGCCTTTCTCTTCAAAGCCTGTAGGCTGCTTCATATATACTTTCTCATATAAATCTCCATTTAAAAATGCAGTTACTACATCCATATGATCAACGCTTAAGTTTCTTTCAGCTGCGATCGCCAGAAGTAGTCTCAAAGTGCTATGTCTGACAACAGGAGCAAAAGTTTCATTATATGTAAACCCCTTAACTTGAGTGAATCCCCTAGCCACTAAGCGAGCCTTATATCTTATTCTCCCCGGCTCTTTTTTTATTCTAAAAATCCATTTAGAATCAACAAAACGACCTCTGCCGTCTTCCACTTTATCTACTAGCACCCAAGTTTTATTCTTCTGCAAGGAATCTAATTCAGATCTGATTGCTTCTCTCCATTTGTCACTATCTTCTCTAGACAAAGCATCTTCAATAGTAACAGGATCATCTCTAATCTCTTCAGCTCGATACAGTACAAAGTCTTTGAACTCCTTTCTCTTTCTATCTCTCAACGGATATCTTCTTTCGGGATTCTCTACTGGCTGATCTACTGTTTCACTTGTATCATTATCACCAGAGACTTCACAATCAAGAAAGATTTCTCTATCTTCTCTTGACAATCCTTCATCTGCGTTAGCATTATCATTCAGAAGCAAATTCTCATCATTGACTGGTAACTCTTCAGATGGGGGTGGACTCACAGTTCTAGAATTAGTCAAAACTCCGTTAGTTGACCTAAAATCCATAGAATATCCCAAGGGCGGCACTACCTCTTCAACAACCCTAGGTACATCTCTCTTGACATTAACAACCTCTGTGTTAATAACTTTATTGTCCTTCTGTATCTTCTCACAGAAAACAACATCTCTTGCTTTATAGATTTTATAATTTATAGGATCTATAAGCTTGTACCCTTTGGTGTCTTCGCAATAGCCGATGAAAACAAGTTCCTTACTCTTAGGATCAAGTTTCTTTCTCTTCACCTTAGGAATGTGCATAAATGCACGAGATCCAAATACCCGTAGATAACTCAAATCTATCTTTTTACCTGTCCATGCTTCTTCAGGAGTCATACCTTTAACTGCAATAGTTGGCGACCTGTTCTTTAAATAAACTACGGTTAGAACTATCTCTGCCCAATATATTTTTGGTAGGTTTGCCTCTTGACGCATACATCTCATGCGTTCTACAATAGTTCTATTAGCTCTCTCTGCGACGCCATTTTGTGCTGGAGTATAGTCCACAGTTAATTGATGAACAATTCCATTTCTTCTCAAATAGTCACTAAACTTTTTATTAACGTACTCCTTGCCGTTATCACTACGAATTGTTTTTATTCGTTTATTTGTTTGGGTCTCTACCAAAGCTTTAAACTGAAGAAATTTTGAAAAAACTTCGCTTTTCTCCTTTAAAATGTAAACAAAAGTTTTTCTTGTCTTATCATCGATAAAAGTTAAAAAATAACGTCCTCCTGAGAACGATGATTCATCCATAGGACCACAAACATCACTATGAATCAACTCGAGAACCTCTCTAGCTCGAGTTCCTGTCTTCTTCGGAAAAGGTAAAGTAGTTTGCTTACCCTTGATGCAGGAAATACAGTTTACTGGTTCATCTTTGAAACTAATACCTTCTGCCATTTTGTCCCGCAGTAATTTCATGTTGTGCAAACCCAGATGACCTAGTCTTTGATGCCAAAGCTCCAATTCACTTGTGTTGGTAGCTGAAACAAAAGCAATGTCAGAACGAGATTTGGCTTTAAGTTTATAAATACCTCTCTCTTCCTTACATACAGCTTTCACAGTACCTAACACACGACTCTCTTCATAGATCTCACAACCTCTCTTTGAAAATACTAGTACTCTATCCCTTTCAACTAACGTACTTACACTCATTAAGTTCGCTCGCAGATCAGGAACATGCAGGACTCCATTCACAACAAAATCTAATTCATTAGATCTCACATCTCCTCGACCTTCACCATTTATTCTGTTTCCATTCGCACATAAAATCTGAACTGGCTCCTTAAGATTAGCATAGTTTGCTAGCCAATCTTTTCTGGGGGTCATGTGATTAGATGCACCACTGTCCAGAATCCAATCTCCATTAATGCGAATATCCTCTGCAGCAGAATAAGCAGTCGTTGCTATGGCAATGCTGGCGCTCTCTTTCTTCTTAATATTTGGGTTCTTGGGACAAACATTAGCTTTATGGTTGCCATCACAAATAAAACATCTTATTCTCTTGATGTTTGAAGCACGCGTCTTGCCTTTTCTCTGGCTTTTGCCTTTAGCTGCTATTAAAGCACTCGTAGAGGGCTCCTCTGGCTCGCTCCTATGTGTCTGCGGCTCAATCTGCATCAATTTAGTTTTAACGTAGTCAGTAGTTAGCACAACGTTGCTATTTTCAATTGCCATTCGCATTGGCGCGTAATCGTCTCCCAATCCTTGTAGCATGAGAGCAGCTAGTAGCTCATCATTTACTTGTTTGCCGATGTCCTCTAATTCTCCAGCAATTCTCATAATCTCTGAGACATAGGCACGCGGGGATTCATACATCGAAAGTCTCTGGCTGACTAAGCGTCCTAACAAGCGGCATCTATTATTCACGCCCTTGTCCTCAAATGCAGTGCTTAAAGCCTCCCAGCTTTCTTTAGCCGTTTTCGCTTTCTTACCGTGTATTAAGCAGTGCGGTTTTACCATCAAAAGAATCTTAGCCCTGGCTACGTCATCTTTCTTACGACCAATGACGTCTGTCAACGGTGGTGTATTCTCGACGTACTGCCATAAATCCTCAGTGATCAGAAACAGATTCATTTGCATTTTCCACGTGGAATAATTGCTCATACCATCGAGTTTTTCAAATGAAGGCAAATATCCGCTATTACCGCCACTACTATTACTCACTGTGGTACTCATCGTGACGTTATTATCTGCTGGTGTACTCATAATCCAGCTCGACACTCTTGCCGTAACTAATTTTATACTATAAACATTTTACTAAAATACTTTCGATATCAGCTCACAATGTAGACTTGCCAACATCAACCACGCTCTGCTACCATGATGACTTTGTTAGTAAAACATCAACATAGAGATATTTTAGTAAATGTAACTATAATAAGTATAAAATAAGTAAAATAACGAACTAAAATAAACCACTAATATTACACGTAAAAACAGACACAAGACATAAGTTTTTTTTTTGGCTGTGACAACTCTTGTCATTACACTGAATTCCATAAAACTATATACATAGCCAGTATTCAGTTTAAATGTGGCATGAAAACCTCTTTCATCCAACAGTTTCACTCTCAGTCTTGTTTTGAAGCAATTGAGGAAGTCTGTAGACGTATTTTTGAAACAATAGAATTCCAATTCGCATACGAATTGACAAGATTTGTATGCGATTCTCATGCGAATCTTGTCAATACGTATGCGAATTGGAATTCTATCGTTTCAAAAATACGTCTCCAGATCAACTTTTCAACAACACTCAAATCATGACGTTATAGTACAACAAAGTAACAAAATATTTCACAAGAGTTAAATAATAGTAGGTTATGCAGGTGAAGTGACCTGTATCTACTCGTAAAGGATACACGCGTAAGCTTATCAATATAGCGCAATATCAAAACGATATCTCTATTAAAGAGGGACACATGTCGCTTTCATGTAGGTACTCTCCTCACGAGTTACTTAGGAAAATAGTTGTTTATTTTATAAAGTAACGTCTTGTCCTACATCGTAGTTATCATTGAATTATCATTCTATCTATGTGAGACTAAAACCATGAACTTTGTCTTTTTAGATTAAAGAAGCTCGATATGAAGATGCTATCAAAGCGCTGACTGACGCTATCAACTTTAATCCAAATAGAGCAGGGTTATCTTTGTTGGGATATTGTTACTACAGAACCCAAGCATTCGTCGAAGCAGCTAACTGCTATGAACAACTTTCTGTAATGCATCCCGATGTGCCTGAATACAAACTTTATTTCGCGCAAGCTCTTTACGAGGCTTCGATGTTTGAAGAAGCGTACAAAGTGACCATGCAAATAATTGCTCCTGAACTCGAAAGGAAAGTCACTAAATTACAATCTGCAATCAAGTATGGTGAGGAGGATACGATTGCTGCAAAAAGTCTGGTTGACGAATATCCTCAAGATGACTTGGATAAAGATATTAATCTAGGATGTTTGTTGTATAAAGACAACCAATATGAAGAAGCTCTACAGAAGTTTTCTCGAAGCCTAAGCGTATTGGGGTTCAACGCACATTTGCACTATAACGTCGCTCTTTGTTACTACAGACTCAAAGAATATCCACAGGCTCTAAAACATATAACGCTCGTAATAGAACGAGGAATTCGTGACCATCCAGAGTTAGCTATTGGCATGCAAGCAGATACTTCAGAAGTGAAATCAGTTGGAAACACGCTTACTCTTCATGAAACAGCTTTGACCGAAGTATTTAATTTGAAAGCAGCCATTGAATATCAACTCAAAAATATAGAGGCTGCAAGAGAAGCTCTTAATGATATGCCACCGAGACAAGAACATGAGTTAGACGCGGTTACACTCCATAACTTGGCGTTAACATCGATTGATGTAAAGCCTACAGATGGATTTGAAAAACTACATTTCCTACTTCAACAAGATCCTTTCCCACCCGAAACTTTTGCTAATCTTTTGCTACTTTACTGCAAATTTGAATATTATGACCTGGCTGCCGATGTACTAGCTGAAAATGCACAGTTCACTTACAAATATTTGACACCCTACTTGTATGATTTTCTTGATGCGATAATTACAAGTCAAACGTCGCCTGACGAGGCTTTTCAAAAATATGAAGATATTGCTTCAAAACATGCTGAACAACTGAGGAAATTAACTAAAGTTGTTCAAGAAAGCAGATCTCAGGGAGACAATGATCAAGTAAAGAAAGCTGTCGTAGAGTACGAAGAGGCTTTAGAAAGATACATCCCAGTCGTAATGGCACAAGCGAAAATTTATTGGGATATGGAAAACTACGGTCAGGTAGAAAAGATCTTCCGGAAATCAGTAGAGTTCTGCAACGAATCAGATGTGTGGCGGCTAAACGTAGCTCATGTACTGTTCATGCAAGAGAACAAGTACAAAGAAGCTGCAAGTTTCTACGAGCCGATTGTAAAGAAACAGTATGATAACATTATAGATATAAGCGCAGTTGTATTGGCTAATTTATGTGTATCTTACATAATGACGTCTCAAAACGAAGAAGCAGAAGACATTATGCGAAAGATAGAAAAGGAAGAAGAGCAACAGATATTTGAAGACCCACAAAAGAAGTTCTACCATTTATGTATAGTCAATCTTGTTATTGGCACACTGTATTGCGCAAAGGGAAATTACGAATTCGGTATCTCTAGAGTGATAAAGTCTCTTGAACCGTTCAACAAACGTCTGGGCACTGACACTTGGTTTTACGCAAAGCGCTGCTTTTTATCTTTCCTTGAGAATCTTGCTAAACATTTGATAGTGGTGAAAGATAACACTATAAGAGATTGTATGCTTTTTCTTGAAGGTTGTGAGACTTACGGCAGAAGAGTGAGCACGGTTATTGAAAGTCCTTTTCAAGAAGAAGATGCTAATACCAAAGCAAAGCAAACAGTTACGTACGAAGCTCGTCTCTTACGCTACATGTTCTATAAACTAAGAAATATAGATGACTCTGTGACTATTAATAAGTATGAAGATTTGAAGTAAACTTACCCGGTGGTATTTGTTTTTTATCTTTTCCTGGTTTTCTCGCATCTTTGTGCTTGAGAACAAAGGTACGCTCTTGGCCCAACGAGATTGATGTAATAGGATAGTTTGGATCTAGTTCGGGTTCATTGTCTCTGTGTTCACCCATGTGATCGTGGCCATTTCTGTATCTATCAATAAGAATACGTCAATAGGTATCCTTGGTACATAAAACAACTTGACAAAATACTTAAATTTCACAAGTCTGCGGCGCGGCGTTGTTTTTATCGAAGTTATGCGATGACTCGTTTATTCTTAGCCGCTTAATAAAAGCACTATCATACTATCAGAACCTTTTTAATGCGGACCTATAATGATCGATTGACAGGGTATTTCTTGATATTTACTTAACGGAAAGGGTTAATATCTTGTGAATTGGTTTTACAAATCTTTTACTAAACGTAGCCATTTAAAGCAGCTGTAAATATCAGCTGGATTATGAGATCTGGATAATCAAGCTAAGATTTACATCGTGCACGATTGAGGGACCATTTTTTCGACTATACTTTCGAGTAGCTATCTTTACAGACTACAGGCTGATTTCACAAATGTTTGAGAACTTTTACTAAATGCTGACGCATTCAAAAGTTAAAACATCTACTGTGGCCTTTCAATGGGACCGCGAACTATCATAGCCTTCTTAGCCTTGCGACATCAACGAAGAATTGAGTGGTTAGTTGAAAATAAATAGAGATTTCTTCCAGTGGTTTCAACTTTTACATAGCGAAACTTTACATTTCTCTGTTCAATTGTAAATCCCTATCCTCTTTTTGTTCTCTTACACTACTACCTATTTGATAACACACTTTACACGGCTAAGACACATCATTCGAATCACCCCATACTTGCGATACGCATCTTATCATGAGCAATACTCTTGCGCAATGATTCATGATTTAAGTATACTAAAACTAATTACACACGCTTACTTGTTGATTAACACAAAGTCGTAAGTGATGCCCTTGAGTGAACTCAAGAAGTCTCGAAGGGCCTTTACAGGGGCAGGCCAAGGCAAAGCAGGCACAGTAACTCCTGAGTAAGTGTACGTTATGCCTGGATCGCCATAAGCCACTTGCTGGCGAGGCAATGGGTAAACTTTTCCAAATACCCTAAGACAGTAAAAAATAGTCAGGTTAATTTAATCACCTTCATGAAAATAACATTTGGTCGAGTGGTAGTGACGCTGCCTCTTGATCGGCGGGTCCTGGGTTCGATCCCCAGTCGGGGCAAACATTTGTGTGAAAAGCAGATGTTTGTTCTCGGGTCATGGGTGTTTGTGTTCGTCTTTATGTGTGTTCTGAGGGACCCACGACACAAGGGAAAACCTTAGTGTGGGCCTTTGAGTGTGTAGCGTTTATAAGATTTAACTTTAAAATTTAAATAAATTTATTCATGAATAAAGTATTTTACAAGTCTACATTTCGCACTGATGCTCACACTAGGATACCCTGTGTTGTGAGTTATCAGCCCGTTCCCTTTGGAGCCCGTTCCCGTTCCCTTTGGTTAACTTAAGCTTTAGTAAAAATACAAAGAAAAAAAAATATACTGTCAAAAATCAAAGTAAAACTAACAAATCAAATCATCTCTTTTTATCTTACTACAAGCTTTCCGCCCGCATGGACTACAGGTTATATCGTGCCCAGCTGTGGGATAAAATGTAGCCTATGTCGTTTCCCAAGGTCTAACCTGTTTCTGTACCAAATTTCACCAAAATCGGTTCAGTGGTTTAGGCGTGTGAAAGCACAACAGACGTACTTTATAATATTAAACTAGCTTTCCGCCCGCCTAGACTACAGGTTATATCGTGCCCAGGCCCAGCCCAGCTATGGAATAAAAATGTAGCCTATGTCCTTTTCCAAGGTTCATTAGTTTAGGCGTGAAAGCGTAACAGATCGACAAAGTTACTTTCGCATTTATGATATTAGTAGGGATGTACTTACTTTACTTTAGCTAAATCTCCAGTAAAGTATTGTAACGTGTTTTCTAGTTCAATAAATAGGCTAGTAGCAACTGATCTAGGTATAGGCAAAGCATAATCTAAATCTAGCCCTTCTTCTTTTATCGATTTCCAAGTAACAGATTTCACATCGATTTCCTTTAACTTTTCCATTTTCTCCCACATTCCAAGGATTTAACTGTTAACTGGCAACATTCTCTAACTTAAAATTATTCACATTTGCCAAAACAAGCGTTTTTGACTGCTTGCAAACTGCTGGTGGTCTAATTTCTTAAAACACTTTCAAAATAAACATGTGATGATAAAATTACTACACATAACTGGCACAATTCGTTAAAAAAACAAAATAATTAATTTTTTACTCATAATCAAACGCACACAGTCAAAATTCAAAACACCGTCAGTGTTGCAAAGAATCAATCGACGTTTTACCCAACCGCTTCACTATCGGAGAGTTCTGTAAAAGAACTTTGCTACTCATAGTTGCCCGGGGATATTCCTCCACACGAGATATAATGAACTAGCTTTCCACCCGGGACTTTGTTCCCGTGGGAATTTAGGAAAATAGTGCTATTCCAGACTATATCGCATAATTGCAATTTTCATAAATTATCGCCGAGTACCTACCTACTTCACCGACCGTCCAACGTGCGTGACACACACTATTAAAGAAAGAGTCGCCAAACTATTTACGGAATTTGAGTCGTATAGAATCAAAGGCGGCAATCTGAAATAAGGGTGATTATTGGCAAATGTCAAAAGAAGTATTCCATACAAAAACTGTTGTTATTTATTATAGAAAAAGTTATATGAGTTCAGAATTAAATTTAAATCGATTTATTATTTTAGTTTTATTATTTGTTTTTTCTATAATTTTATTAATTATTAGACCGAATATTATTAGAATTTTTTTAGTATTGTAAACATTATTACTTTTAGTTAATTAGGTAGGACAAAGTAATATACAGTATGCAAAATTGTTTTATTTTAGACAACAGTTGTTTTTAATGAGTTTACAGATTGCAGGATTTGAAACTGACTTCATACTTTGAAGTAGTTTTTCTATAGGAGATAGCCATCTCTGATACGAACTATGAATAATGGTCACATCAACTATGAATAATGGTCACACACATCACATCAGGTTACCAATTTCCCCAATGAATAGTTAAAATCGATTGAAGAAAGACAGTTTTGGATAGCATGATTGTGTTGTGTTGACCCTGTACATGCCCTGTACCTAAGAACCATTTCGATTAGGTACCTACGTCAAATTTCAAACAAAAAAAAAGTTTGACAGTTTTGGATAGCATGATGTCCCTGTATGTACGAGTAGGTAGGTACATTTGTTAAAAATTGGTTCAGCCGTCTAAAAGCAATCGAATGTCTGGGGTGATACAAAATTTTTAATTTTGTGTTCCAAAATCTGTTGAGCCAAAATCGTTCTTGTAATTGTAAATTCATGACGAGAAGACGTCCAGGGTTACCTACGTCACGGGTAGTGTCACGCAAAAATAAAATTTTCCTTGTCTATACTAATACATAGTAGTTGTTCCTAAGTAAATAAAACTCTGAAATAAAAATAAAAATGTATCACCCCCGACATTCGCTTATAACTTTAAAAAGGCTGAACCAATGTTGATCAAATTTACCTAAGACCAATCTCGATTATGTCAGCTTTCAAAAAAAACTATCGGAATCGATCCCTTCGTTTAGGAGCTACGATGCCACAGGCAGACACACAGACACACGTGAAACTTATAACACTCTTATTTTTTTGACGAGGGTTAAAAAAAGGTCGGTGGTGATAGCCCAGTTGGTAATGAGCCAGACTTGTAATCCGAAGGTCGCGGGTTCAAATCCTGGTGCGGGCCTGTACCACTAAATTCGTCTTTTCGGATTTATGTACGGATTTCTAATTATCCCTTGCTCAACGGTGAAGGAAAACATCGTGATGAATTCATTTTCGAAAGACGAGCGGTCCACCAACCCGCATTGGGCCAACGTGGTGGACTATGGCCTAATCCTACTCGTGTTTCGAAGGGAGGCCCGTGCCGCTCGGTGGGGACGTATATGGGCTGGTAAGAAAGCTACACGCTTGTTCTATTTTTTGTAATACGTCTTGTAGCCCAATCGGCTTAGAATTCAAATCGGATTTAATTCCTACAAAAGGTTTTATTGTTTTAATAGCTTCATCTGTTGCCAAATAAGACTATCCTAAGTTTTCCCCCTCGGCGGAGTTGTGCGTAGCCTGCTTGACCCTTTATCCAACTTTGATGAGCTAACTAAAGCATGAGAATGGGTAGTCCAAAAAAATATGGATCTGGTCTTATCCTACGCAGGATTAATTGCCCTCCAACTTTTATGAAGGACAGTTTTCGATATTTTAAGTCCTTTACGAGATATAACCGGAAAATCGCAAAAATATCCCTTTTTGGGTACATTTTTACCCCCCACCACTTATGCACACCTCCACCGAGGTGGAAAACTTAGGATAGCCTTATTTGGCAACAAATGAAGCTATTAAAACAATAAAATCTCTTGTAGGATTTAAATCAGATTTGAATTTTTTGTTGGTTTTATTCTATTGACCTATTGTAGGTATATCGAAATTACTGTTATATGGACAGTGAATTTAATGTATAGGTGGATACCACGAAATTTATTTCATGATAATAATAAAAAACATGCTTCTATGAAAAAAACCATAAAAAAGTTTAATAAAAAATAAAAAAGTTTAATAAAAAATAAAAAAAGGCGTCAAAGTACTGTCAAATCGAAAAACCAATGATCATGAAACTTGTATCATCGGTATAGTCATCTGCAAACTGTTAACATCGGTACATGCGAAGACGCGCTTCTTGTGATACAGTTCTTGTTGGACTCTAGAAATTGCTGGAATACTGGAGAACTGGTCAAAAAGTTCTTATTAGGCATTTGTATTCCTTGGAAGTATCTTGCATCGGCGGAACTTCCTGTTCTTATGATTGTTGTTGATCTTGAGCTGAAAATTATTATATAATTATTTCCTAAATACAAAGTCAACGATTTTCGTGATTTTTCCAATGTCAAAGTATTTTTATAATAATTTTCCACGTTAAAAACGTATACTTCAATCCCAACAATAGTTCGCACAAAGTGATTTTATTTCTCCAGTTTTCCTATTTTTCGCGGACTACAACGCCTATTAGCAGATAACCACAAACGAAAACGTCATTCAGTTGTTTAGATAACATTTTGGTTTGTAAATATTTTTATTGTTTTTTTTTTACTTTTTTAGATAAAATGTATATGGCACCACTTCAGGAGTATACCTAACCTACTCTTTCGAACAAAAAAGAATTTTGAAAATCGACCCACTGATCCAATCAATGAAAACCAAAAACTGCCAAATAGAGGAAATAATTCCTGTATAGCGATTTTTGGCATAGTTGTAGGGAACGGTGTCTGAAGCAACATACTGAAAGTACTGATGGATGGGGGTGGAGCTAACGTGTAGGGGGCGGTTTAAGACTATTCTATAGCGCCGCGAGCGTAGGAAAATAGGTATTTGGAGAATCATTCTCTGTCGCGACCGCGCTCGGCCCCGCTCGCAAACGTGCGATAGAGACAGTTGCAGCTCGGCTGTGTTTCTAGGTATTTTTTTGTCGAAAATCGCGTTTGGGGGGAAAACGTTTCCCAACCCCTAAACTGTACTAAATATACTACTTTTTGGTATCAATCTTTTCAGCAGAATATAATCTATGCCTCTATTTTTTGTTTTTTCCGAAAATTTACTTTATTTCTGAAATACAATGAATTTAAAATGAATGTTTTTCAAACCCAATAAAGCAAGATTACAGATCCTTATAACTTTTTATCTAAACAAAATTTTCAAAAAAGGAAAACATAGAGGCATAGTTTTTGATAGGGACAACAACATAGTGAAAAATTATCAAAATCGGAGAAGATTTAGGGGTAGCAAAACGTTTTCCCTTTTTGTATGGACATGGGCGCGGTAGTCGATCCTCTTAAAGGTCCCTCTTTTAAGTTTTTCTTAAACAACTCGTAAACGGTGGCCCATAGCAAAAAAAAAACTTTTACTCAAGTAATCTACATAAAATTCTCTACAAAAAGGTTCTGTACACTTTTTCGCTGGGATCAATATTTAATCGCTGGGATCAATAATCAGCAGATGTGAAGAAAAGAAGAATTTCATGGAAATATCTCATTAAACATTGATCCCAACGGAAAAGTATGCAGAACCTTTTTGTAGAGAATTTTATTTAGATTGCTTAAGTAAAAGTTTTTTTTTTGCTTTGAGCCACCATTTACAAGTTGTTTAAGAAAAACTTTAAAAAGGGACCTTTAAACCGCTCCCTACACGTTAGCTCCACCCCCATACATCAGTACTTGTCTTTCAGTATGTTGCACCAGACACCATTCCCTACAACTATGCCAAAAAGTGTACAGAACCTTTTTGTATAAAATTTTATGTAGATTACTTGAGTAAAATATTTTTTTTGCTATGGGCCACCGTTTACGAGTTTTGAAAATCGACCCACTGATCCAATCAATGAAAACCAAAAACTGCCAAATAGGGGAAATAATTCATGTATAGCGAATTTCGGCATAGTTGTAGGAAATGGTGTCTGAAGCAACATACTGAAAGTACTGATGGATGGGGGTGGAGCTAACGTGTAGGGGGCGGTTTAAAGAGGGACCTTTAAACCTACACGTTAGCTCCACCCCCATCCATCAGAACTTTCAGTATACACTAATTATTTCCCCTAGTTTTCCTTCGTTAAATGGGCTATACAGTTGGCCGTTGGCCGAGTTATCGCATTGCAAACATACCAAAAAAAAGTCGAATTGAGAACCTCCTTCTTTTTGAAGTCGGTTGAAAAATAAATTCTTTAGTGTCTACTAAGGGTTGTAATACATCAGGTGAGGATGACGATATTCGAGCACTAAGATATTATATGACCCCACACTACCCGGAGCGGACAGTTTATCACGACTTCCGTTCGAGTTCAGTAATCCTTGAAGGGGGCTACAGGGTAATGGACTTATCTATTGTGTGGACCACATTACATAATCATTTTTAAATTCCTGGCATGTAAACGTTAACTGCCGTACTCAGAGACTTCAATTAAAGTTAAGAAGAAATTTAAATGTCATGCTATCCTTGTTTATATCAACAAGAGTGAAAGAGACAACATCAGAGTTTAACAGTACTTAACTTTAATTGACGTAGAGACGTACGGCAGTAAGTATTACGTATTCACTTTATTTATATAGTTGGGGGCCCCGAGGAAGACATAGGCTACATTTCAAAGAAAGGCGAAAGACGAAAAGCAAGTAGGTAAATAAGTAAATAAAATTAAAACGTACTTGGCAAAATCAAGTATACAATCCTTGTCGTGAAAAACAGAGTACTCCCTAATCCGTCTGACGGTTTCGCCGTTGTCGAAATCAACACCGTCACATTCGTACAACTTTTCGATCATCCCATCTTTGTCCTTGACGGTCCATACACACTCCCCGTTAACGTCCCGGTGTTCGCGAACCCTCTCTGTTTTGAAAAAGCAAATATTACCGTTATCTTTTTCCCGATTGTGATCTAATATATTCACGGTGCTCGGTACACTTCTCGCTCTATTCAATGGCACACATGCACAGCAGTCAGAATGCGCTACCCAGTTTGTCGTCGAAACAACCGGGATAATGAAACCAGCTTTGGACGTCGCGGCCGATTCGTCTGGCTTTGGTAAATCATTATTTCTCAAAATACCAGCACAAAATGACCGCAAGTAATGATCGCCGTTCATATTCACTTGGTCCATTAACGCGGCTAAATTGTTTTCAGCAGCTTCTTTCTCTTCTTTCAGTTTCTCAACACGACTTCTTAAATACATATTTTCCTGTTGTGACACGAGACACTGCTGTTTAAAGTAAACGAATTTCGCCCGGTTCTCGTTTATTTGTGTTTGTATTGCCTGCAACTGGCTGGCGAATCTGTTCTTCGCTAGGTTCTCCAGTTGATACTGCATTCTAATGTTCTTGTTCTCTTGCAGCGCTGTAATGAGAAGCTTCCCCATGTTATCTCTTTCCTCTTGAAGCTTCTGCAATCTTTTGAGTATCAAAGTATTTATGAAACTTCGATTCCGCGGTGGTTTGGCTTGACCGAAAAACGGAAAGTTTACACAGACTGTTTGGAAAAATTTCCGAAAGATGGGCTGTTTTTCTTTAAACGTTTTACCGATGAATATCGTGACGTCAGAGACGAAGTCCATCACGAACATTCCATGTTCTCGCAGGTCAATATCGCTTAATTTGGCTCTGATGTATTTGAATTTCTCGGCGGCGAAACTGATGATTTCTTTCTTTTTATTGTAAACTGTTACCACAAAAGCGCCGGCGAAAAATGCTAGATAGTTAAATAAGGCCATACTTTGTCGTCGGTGGCCTTTAGGTCGGAATTCCTCTTTGTGTGATAATATTGGTTTTACATATTGAGTTACCTTTGTGGTATTAGGTGCTGAAAATAATAACATTTCTAATAAACAACGTTTGATTACTTAATAGGTCACCAGAAGAGGCGGCGGAAGGGTTGCCTCACGCCACAAGACTGTGGGTGGATTACCCAAAAAATAGGCCCTATATATGCCCCAAATCTCTAGGAGTCCCCTGGACCATCTTAGAGCCTGAGGACCCCCGAAATGTATACATTCTTTATTGCACAGACACAGTAGAAAAATTTCACATAAAAAATAGTGTACAAAGGCGAGCTTATCTCTAGAAGAGATCTCTTCCAGCCAACCTAATTGGTGAGAAATAGTATACGAGACGGGAAGAGAGAATTGCGCACAACGTAAGAAAATAACAAATAAGAGAAGGGCTTATATATATATTATTAATACTTAAATATAATGAAATAAAAATAATATATATACTAACATATATATATATATATTATATATATATATTTAAGGTGCATAATTAAGTTTTATGAAAATGTTTGCACGCTCTCGCATCGGTATATCTATAATCGTATCAATTTGGCTTCAGAAGACTTGTTTCCGCAACACAAGTTTCTAGTCTTTAATTTTATTCCAAAAGGCGCGCTCGCGCATGCGGTTGTGAGTTTCTATGAGCTTTACAACAAAGCTGATTGCAGATTTTCTTATTCATCATTAAATTCTTTGAATTTAAATAAGTTAGCGAAAGTTGAGGGTGCGAATCAGCTCACAAAATTAATACTTTATTATAACAGTATTAAGACATTCCATGCTGAACTGGGAGTAAAAGAAAACTTAGAATGTGTCAGCTACCTACTCTTCCCAGGTATACAGTAAAATTCTAAGTGGGATGCGAGGGTTTTGCTGTTCCATCTGATAACCCTCACAATTCGTATCAAACGTGGCATGGCATCAAGTAGTTCGCCAGAACCACTGATGCTCTGCCTACCACGTTAGGGATTATAGGTGTAAGTGTATGTACTTATGTATTAAAAAAGAACTTTTGAGCGAGTTTTAGTTATGACGAAGCTTATTGCGGATGCATTTTTCTACATTTTCTTTTTTAACACTACGGTAAAAATTTAATTTAGAGGGCTGATTCACACCCTCAATTCGCTTATTAATATAAAGTCAAAACCTATGTGTGTCATGCAGTATGCATGCAGTAGTAAAAAAACAGCAGTAAACCTCACCTGACAAAATTTCTTTGTTTTTCTTGAAATGATCAAAAGAACACAGGATAACCCACATGAATACTACCAGAGTAACAAGCCACTTTATCGCAAGATCCATTTTATCTTGCCCATATAAATAACAATCTCATTTTATTCATGTGGTTTTATACCCCTACTTTGTTGCACGTTAAATTTTGTTTATTCAGTCGACAAAAAACATATTTTGCAGCACAAGTTATTGTTTAAAATTAAATGTTACTACTGACGACTATGAAATGACTTAAAAATTGGGTTTTGATTTGGCATTCGAAATTTCATGCCAGTGACATTTTTAAAATAAGTAAAAAGTATGCTATCTTTAGAAGCAATCCTTTTTGATTTTTCTGCGATTTATTTTTTGTAGAAAGGCAATAATAACTTTTTGCAACTCTCTGTCTCTCTCTTTTTGTCAATTTTATTCTGATTCTAAAGCCTTATTAATATTTTAATGTATGTAAAGCATTTTCGTGTAAAAATGAAGCTTGTAAGACCAAATAAAATAGTTAGCAATTACTTGGAACTTTTTAATCTCAACATTTTCCTAAGTTTAACTTGCATGGCGAGACTCAATAAAGTTAAATTTTTCTTGTACCATTCAATATTGTATGCTATATGTGTTTTCCAATTTTTGTCTAAGAAAGATTTGTAAAATACGCTCATTTCATCTGCTGTCAAGTTCTGCTTTCCTTCTGGAAGGTTCTTCTTTAAATAATCTTCTCTTTCCTGAAAAGAAGATACAAAAGTTTGTTAGGAAAGAAAAAGTAGCCTATATGTCGTTCTTAGTAATTATTCCTGCTCTAAGGTTGCCCGGAAGAATTCATTGGCCTATTTAATGTACTGATAGGAGTTCGCAAGCTTTCAGAGAAGAAACACCCAAACCGATGATATGCAATGCAATCGGGCTTACCGCGGTAGGTTAAAGAGAAGAAGTAGAAGTAGCACCTCATAGGGATAGGGCCTTCTGAGGAGAGTTAAGAGATAAAAAGCAGTAGTAACCAATCCATCAGTAGGCAGTAGGGGCCTGCTGTGGAAGGATAAGAGATAAGAAACTGTAGTACCCAATCCAACAGTAGGCGGTAATAGTAATACTTTATTTGCTAGGGGCCTACTGTGGAGGGTTAAGAAGATATGACAGTGGATAATTTTGGAGTTGTCAGCCGTTCCGAGAGTAAAAAAGAAGAGTAGGGCAACATAAAAAAAAGTGCCAAAAGAAACCAAACCTTGTAGCTGGTTTCGCCGCTTCATTCCTATCTTTATACTTTACTTTTGTTCTTCCAAAAGGCATTTAAAAATATCTAAATCTGTTTATAAAAATAAGTGCAGAATTGTACATATAAAAATTATTGACAATTTAACAGAGAAGTTTCTTATAAAGGTACTGAGGTTACTTCGGGATCAGAAATAGCAAAATTATAATTTATTGATTTAAAAACTTTATTTTAATTTATTAGGGGAACTTACAGCAATGTTTATAACAAAATAAATTATGTAAGTATCTTAGAGCTAATAACAAGCTTCCTTGCTTTAAAATAGAAGATAAAGACCTCCTTTTAAGCATATTGAGCATGATGAAGCTATTCATTTTTTTATTTAAGAGTTTATTGTACACAGGACAAATTACTAATATACACTATATACATGTATACAGGACGTCCCAAATTTAAACTGCATTCGTACATTTTTAAAACATTTCCAGGTTGAACCGGGAATCGAACCCAGTATGAGAGAAAACAAATCAGCCTGTAGTCTTATCATACCGATCGAAAGGCTTCATTATAAGGATTATTTTTTTCTAAATAACATAGTATCAGAAATAAAAGGAAGACCATGAATTCTTGGTTTCATGAGACCATTTAACAATTCTTGGTCTTCCTTTAATGAATTTTAACAATAGGTTCCAGCAGACCTAGCGCAGTGAAGCATAAAAAAATTACTGACAGACATGCTTAATTAACCATTAAAACTTAAATACATAAAATGAAACAAGCTGGTCATTAGTGATTTGATTACATAAAAACTATGAATTATACTTAGTTGATGAAATACCTGGAAAAATCTGGAGTTGTGTTGAGTCCAAAATTTCTGATTCCATTCTTGCACTTCCATACGGAGCTGCCGATATTTTTTCTCTAATTTTGTCTCATTTATAGACTGTTTGAATATCACTCTACGCAAGTTTGATACGGGGTCTGGAGGACCTATCATGTCCGTGCATATTCTTTTAGGGTTAGGCGGCTGCACCGACTTTGTTTCACTTGTCGTACTTTTGTACCTTCCTAAAATAATAATCTGTCGAGATCTAAGGAGCACTAAATTATTCTGAAACATATTTTTTGAAGAGCTATCGACATCAATCAATCAATTTAAAATGCACTATTGTTATGTCAAAGTCAGAGTCAGCTGTCTGTCATTTATTATTGCTACGGTCAGGAGAACGCAAACTATTACTAAGATCCTCAGATTAATAAAATAAAATATACAAAAAGTAATCAATAGTTAGAAATCAAAAAGACAGAATAAATGTTTGTTCTAGACTAAACTAACAAAAAAAGAATCATAACTTTAAAATACATGTAAATATTTAAAGTAATGTTCATTTAGGCTGCATAGCTATAAAATTGCTTGCTATTCTGTTTAGCTAAATAAAAAGTGTAGATTAAGTTGCCAGTTTACATAAACAGTTTAGTTTAATGGTAAATTATTCTATTACGCACGATACACATTACCTACATCACTGCAGTGCACTGGGCTCTATTATGCAAGTATTACATTTATGTAAGTACAGGGACTAGGTTAGCAAAAGTCCATTACTACTTGGTACCAAGGAACTTTTATTTAAAAGTTCCTTGGTTAGTACTGGTTTCTTTTATCTAGTAAGGTATTTTTTTATTTTATTTAGGTAACATTTTTTAAGGTGTCAAAAACTGTCAAATTTATTTGTCACTGCCGAATTATGTAAATGCGGGTTCCGAAATTATTGTAAAATTCCTATAAAATACTAAAAAATAGTATAAACCATGGCGCCTAAAAAAGTTAAGTGTCCCGATGACGAATTTTCAACCAAACTGGACATGTGTCTTACGGATGGTGTCGTCAAATCTGGTGAGTTTTGTATTTCAGTTTCTATGTTCTTTCTTCGTACAACATGTGTTTTCAAATGATAGAAATAGGAGCCTGTACAGTTACTCATATTACTTGATATCACATGATTTCTATACCAGCTGTTAATTTTTATATTGCTAATGTCGAAAACGACACCACAAGCAACTCTTGAACCTATCCGGCGCGCCGCCTTGCTTTGCTTCTCTTCAGCTCGAACTTTTTTCTTTGTTATCGAACGAGTGAGTGTGAGACAAGAAAGGGTAAAGTTTTAAGGAAGAAACAAGCTGTAAATCCTCATTTGGTACCAGGACAACATAAAATTTTCTCAGTCTTCCGAGTCTCCCTACAACCAATATAAATGGAGCATATTCACTCTCCCATAAATTGAAGATTTTATGATTTTGCGGGTACCACCCGAATTAAATTCTTACATTAATTTCATGAATTAAATTCAACTGAAAATTATTACATCACTCTGAGATCTTTTAACCCTTCTTTTTGTTGTGTAGATATAATAAAACCCTGGTGCCAGAATTTTCAAAATTTAATAGAAATACTAAAAAAAGGTTCCTTTTAGCTTGATTATGTTACTTTTTGAATAAGTTACTTCCGTAAAGGATTTGAATGTCTCCCATTAATGAAGTTTGACACTAGTATATATTTATTTTTTTTATCTTATGATGGGTTAACTCTTGACCTCAATCTTGACCATAAGGTCAAAAATGAGGTCGACGATAGAGTGAGTTAACCCAGAAAATGTCTATATTAAGTGTTGCCATCCTTTTCAGGTGCTGGTATAATATTGGGAGCCCTCAGTTCTCTACTATTTTTCAAAAGGAGGCGGTGGCCAATAATTGGTGGACTTGGGATGGGTATAGGACTTGCTTGGGCCAACTGTGAATTCGAGCTAAATCCAGCAAAGGAGCAAGGGCAGAAATCTTAGGATTATAGTTTTAATTATCATTATCAGGTAAAAAATTAAATTTATTCTGAATTTAAGGTAAAGACACAGTCAACTGCATACTTTGATATAAGTCCAATCATTTTAACTTCATGTTAGTAGAAGTTTTACTTATACTAGAAACCTAGTAAAATCAGACATGCACTTTTAATGTTTTCTCTAAGATCTAGTTTAGTCCTATCCCACAATATAAAAAAAAAAAAAAATTATATCAGCATCATTATCAGCATATACTTTTGTGTCTTAGCTAATGTAGTAAGTAAATTGTATGTAAAATAATAATTTAGTTGTGAAGATGAATTAGTTTATCTATAATGTAAAAAAGAAAGAAAAAAAGATATGAACCAATTCCACCAATGAATTGGCAGAAGATAGCACATGACCGACTGTTTGGACAAATAACATCTTTGCCCAGAAGTGGGACCCAGAGGGAGAATAAAAAAATTCAAAAAAAGTGCCAATAACCAATTAAGAAAGAGTGTTTCTATGAGAGTAAAATTGTTTCAAAATTATTGAACTATTGATGCTTTGCCTCTTAGTAGGAATATAGCCCTGAGTGCACATACGTCTACATCTATCCCTTTTTTTATTAGCAGTGGTGTTTGCAAGGCTAGAAATATTTAACCCTTTTAGCGCCAAGAGTTTTCGTCAAAAACGCCCACCACACGTCACAACATCAAAAAATTTTAAAAAAATTTAATGTCGTGGCATATGGCGAACGCTTGGTGAACAATATTAAAGTAAAAAAAAAAACTTTGGCAGCGAGGGCACGAAACTTAAACGTCTGCTTTATCAGACTTTGGCGGTGAAAAGGTTAAAAAAATAAAATTTGTTTCAGATAAGGACTTGCAAGTATAATCATGAGCAGATCAAGTGGCATTTCGTAAAGACTACTGTTGAACGAGTCCCGTAGATGTTTTTATTTAGCCCAAAAAAATTACTTACAAGAATTTGTGTTGTGTACAAAATGATAATTTATTATTGTTAAATAAACAATTACATTTATTTTAAAGGGCTCTCAAACTTATTCTTTGCCTTATTCATCTGATCCGCACACAGTAAACTGAACAAGTAAAAAAGTAGAAAAATTAAATCAACATTTCAATAAAAAAACCTGCAACTAACAGACTTATTAAAAAAAAAACATTTAGGACATCGCCACAATGATATTAAATTTGCGAAAATTAAGGATTATGAATCAGCCCACGAAACTGAAGGGGCCGAACGGTGTAAGCAGATTTACAATATTTACCCCCTCCCCTCCATGTCATCAAAAATAAGAAAAGCAAAGCCAATATAATGCTTACGCTATACTTGAATACCTACTTTGGAATGAAGTTGCGGGTGAAAGCTAGTGTCAAAATTTTTTTTTTTTATGACTCTTCAACACAATTTATGAGATATGTATTTCTGCGTTTCAAAGAATTCACCCACAAGATGTTAACAAAATATTGAAAAAAAAAAACTTATTTTATGTTTGATCAATATGACCAGTGATTAAAAGACCACCCTGTAGAAAAAAAAGACAATAAAAATAAAACAAAGAACTATTCAATAATAATAGTTTATTGTACAAATTCATACTGGAATTTAGATAAAGGATAGATTTAGTGTTTCTTAACAGTAAAAATAACTTTAAAATACAATAATTAATTATTTTAGTATGAACAGACAAGCTTTTCAACAACCCATATACAGACACCCAACATGGTGGTAATTATAATATAAAATATGGCAACACGTAAAATATTCACTAACATTGTGGTATTAGCCAAAGGTCTTGTAACCAGGCCATAACTCCACTAACACTGGTATTGGAAGAACAATATCATAGGGACCTGGGCCCTGTTTAATAAAACTTACAATTATAAAATAACTTAGCAATGTACTATATCGAATTGTCATTGTATTTTACAATTGTAAGTTTTATAAAACAAGGCCCTGGGGCTCTACTCTGTACTACCTACATCTACCAACGTCGTCGAATCGAAAGTCAAGTCAAAAATTGCTTTATTTCATATAACATACAGAAGGGCACTTAGAATATGTCAAAGTAGTGAACTACATTAGCATTTTTAACTTAGCGCCTATTCGCAAAGGTGCAGTCTTCTTCAGAGAAGAGTAGGCAAGAAACTCCGACGTTCGCTCTGTACATCTCTGTCTTTCGCTATACATAAGACAGTGACAGGTAGTCACCGACATCGGCTGTACGTCGATCGTAGATAGTACGGAGTAGAGCCCCTGGTGCAAACTTAATTAAAATATACTGGCATAAAGTTCTTTCTAACAAATAAAATCCTACGGACCCAAATGAGGCTAACTATAAATAATTACATCGAGGTCTGACCTACTCTTCTATTTTGTATGGTAACCCTACTCTTGTAATACGAAAAGTTTTCACATTTTTGCGCAATATATTGTTTCTACTTTGTTAAGAAATGGTACACTCAAAAGCACGCCAAGCTTTCATTTACTGGTTACTGGTTCTGGTCACTTGTTCTTCCCACAGAACATTGTATAGCTCTGGATAGGTGCAAATTTCAAGCTTAAGAGTGTGCTTTTATGTGTCCTATAAATACAGCAGTTAAAATAAATACTAAATGTACTACAAACATATTCCGTCATATTAATTTTACAGCGCCGCCCAGTGGAGCATTTAAGAAGTTTTTTTTTTATCTGCCAGAAAAACTGCTAGACAACTCTTTGCCAGTTCTATTTCTACTATCTGCTCGTTGACCAAGGCGGACGGCGGTAGGATAGGTGATAAATATTTTAAAACCCATGCAAAGTTCTTCCAATAAACACATTTACACAACACAGTACTACATCCGAGCAATGATACAAGGATTTATACAATTTTTGTCTTTTCCATTAAAACACGATTTAAAAATGCATTTTTTTTCGTCAGAAAACAAGACTTCACACAAAATTTTAATAAAGAAACGAAGTTCAATTTGATTTAGTACTTGTGAAGATAAAAGCGTAGATTTTACCTAACTTACGAGTTATAACTGTTTATTTACTTACAATATACTTTTATTTGGTAAAAAATTTGACTAGTAAAACAGGTATTTGAGACATCCATAAATCTCAGCAAATTGTGGTTACTGCACGCTTATTAAATGTTTTAAATAGTACCCAATGAGTAGTATTAAACATTTCATAGGTGCAGTAAAAATATATTGAGGCAAGCATTTGCATAACTTTTCATTCCAACTATACAATACAACAAATATAGGACAAAATAACAAGTAATAACTATATCTAATTGTAATACATAAAGTTCATTTTTCAATGAAAATTATTATGTCATGATAGGTCTCTTTAAGGCCTCTTAAGCGGTCGTCAAAATGCATTTGGCGATGGGTACAATTCTACCACTTTTATAAAACGCATCGACATACACGTTTGAAAAGAGCAACCTTAGCCAACTAAACCAAATACGAATAACAATGAAATATACAAGGTGTTTCAAAAATACCCAGTAAGAAAAAAGTTCTGAATGATGTCCTAAAATAAGTCTACTGACACCATGTTTAAAATCCTTCGATTAATGTTCATTACGACGAAATTAAATTTTAAGTGTAGCTTTATTTCAAGTACTTATGTCATGTTTTTTAATGTCAAGTTTATGAATCTTCCATAAACCCGCGCAACTGATTGCTAGAGTGGCGAACATTTCACTTTTGTATTTAATTTTGGATTTTCATTTCATTGGGTTATTTTAAAACACCTTGTAGACCGTATTACTTTACATTAAGGTTTTAAATACAATAACAATAGAGACTCGTGTCATCTCGCTCATAATACTTGATGGCAAAAAGAGAAGCAATGATTGCCGAGACATATTCTAGCCATCACAAATTATAGACATTTATGCCAAGGTTGAACTAAAAATGATTCAGCTTTGATTTTGTACGTGACCCGTTGTAGTTGGAGTATTGTTGATCGAAGACTCTTGGGCCCCATTTTATATTTATATATCATCTCATCCCAACAAATCACATGCATCCATTCCTTCAAGCTTTGGTGTTGCCAATTAATTCTCCTAAACCTTTTCATTGCAGCTTTATAAATATGAAACAGGGTCCGAAGCGCTGATCGTGACAAAACGGTTAGATGTTCATTAGCAGTTCAATAGCAAAACTAATTTGCAAATACCGACGACTCAATGCCAAATATGGCGGCACTTTACAATACATTTGTCAGTAGAATCAATAATACTTGTAAGACTAGGAACGTGAAATATTTTTACAGATATTGATTGGTTACTAATAGAATTAACATCTAAGAACTATCTGGCCCCGTTTTGACGATGGAAGGGGCTAGAATTAGCTATATGTATTACGATTTATAGTAATTAAATTAGTGCTTTTATTTCCCTTAAAAAGCGCATCCTCATATCGACTGACAGTTAGCAAAACTTAACAAAAGACGTTCAAGAAACTGAACGACTTTTCCTAAGGAAGCCATATGAAATTCTCAATAAATAAATGTGGACTTCTCATACTAAAGCAAATCAGAAATTAGGTGATCGCTAAAGTTGCACGAAGAGCCGAATTAAAAAAAAATATATATAAATATTTATTTAAAATGTATATGACCTGTTATATGAGCATGAGCACTTATTATTTTGTTAAGTCTTAGTTCCAGGCACCACTGTGGGGGTATATTTAATACTAATTCGCTACCTTAAACAATCTAAGTGCTTTTTGTGTTCTTCTTGTTTTGTTATATTAGATCTGAATAGAGTATTCTTCAAAGTTAATGTGAATTTTCATTCATCTATAAATATATATATAAATATATATATATATATATATAAATATATATATATAATTATATATAAGACATAGCTACGGAAAATCCGATTCCGTACAAAAGGGAACAGGGTGGACTTGTAGCCAAGTGGCGATGCCGCTCCCTGTTTCAAATTGATCAATGAGGTTAAGCAACGTCCGTGGGACGGTGCAACTTTGTGTCATGGCCAAGTGCCCACTAATTTTGTAGCCTTTTTAATTGGCGAGTATAATATAAAAGTGTGAATTATTATATCTATATAATTTATATAATCTGGTGTATATATAAGAAGCCATTCTAACACTTTCATCATAATCAAGGCATCTATTCTTTAAAGCCCGTATTACAGAAGGAGACTCAAGTCTTGATCAATACTTAAGTATTGATGGTCTCTTTCTCTCACTAAAAAATGACAAAGACGACTGCTACTTAATAGATCAGAGTCTGAGTCGCATTCCGTAATACAGACCTTAGAGAATAAACGCGGAAACTAAAGCCCCTTTCAGAATAGTAGTACCACTAATATGTAACGTCGTTTATTTTTGGATGGTGCGTAAATATCTCAGCCAATCATAGCGCGCCATATGTACTTGCCTGTCTGCTATTGGTTGTTGCGTACGCGCCTTGTTCAGAGTGCACTGTGTCATTGAATGAATGAAACTTTATTTTTGAGACAGTAATTTTTCTTAAATCTAACTTAAAATTAAACACAATAATTATAACAGTGCCACCCAAAAGGCACATACATGTGGCGCGCTATGATTGGCTGAGATATTTACGCACCATCCAAAAATAAACGACGTAAATGATTAAAGTGGTACTACTTTTTTTGATAGGGGCTACAGTTTCCGCGTTTAGGCTTAATTTACTCGGCGCGGCAGCGGCGGGCGCTAATAATCAATTATACGCTAGTAATATTACCTCAAAGTTATGTGGTTCGTTTTTCTTTACTGTTTTGTTGATATTATTTATCTACACCAAATAGTTTTAATTTTAAGTTATACAGGGCTTTAGGTAAATCTCTTTCAACCTCTCGGGTGGTTAATCAGTCCATGAAACTGAACAACTTTACAAAATACTGTATGGGAACTCATTTTTTTGTATTTTGAGTATGTTCCTCGGGAAAGTTGTTCAGTTTCATGGACTGATTAACCAACCGAGAGGTTGAAAGAGATTTACCTAAAGCCCTGTATATATTTGTCTACGTATGCTATCTATATAAGTATGTACACGGTAAAGCGACGCTATCAGTTCACCCGTTACTCAAAACAGGCACAGACCATTAAACATTTTGTAGATTATTTTTAATTCAAAATTAAATTACTAGATATAGTTTTTGGTGAAATCTGTGTCGAATTTCATGTGGGTCTGCGCCTTAACCTTAAATTAATTTTTCTTTATAAAGAAAATTTTATCAAAGGTTAAGGCGCAGACCCACCGCCGTGCGCACGCGGCGCATTT
Organism: Aproaerema taeniolella; assembly: GCA_949987775.1. Classification (NCBI taxonomy): domain Eukaryota; kingdom Metazoa; phylum Arthropoda; class Insecta; order Lepidoptera; family Gelechiidae; genus Aproaerema; species Aproaerema taeniolella. The sequence goes on along the minus strand of OX465252.1, from coordinate 19,148,352 downwards.
TAGCTGCGTGGATTCGATCAAAATCTAATTTGAGCCTTACTGCCGTACTCAGAGACGTCAATTAAAGTTAAGTACTATTAAACTCTGATGTTGTCTCTTTCACTCTTGTTGATATAAACAAGGATAGAATGACATTTAATTACTTCTTTACTTTAATTGACGTCTCTGAGTATGGCAGTTTATGTCATATTCACTGAGTAGACAATCACCTGGCGTTTGTCGCATTCATGCGTAGCGTGTTCGTGGCAACCCACGTGACAACCCACGAACACGGTAATACCCACGCAGCGGTTGGTCTGCGCCCTTATTGTTCATATCCAGTTTTTTTTTTGTAAAGAGAAAAATTGAGTATTGAGTTTCCACACTTTTTTAACTATATAGTCCTTCGCTAAAACTAGTGTGCCTTCATTTGTATCAGCTATATAATTCGAGTTTATATGGGGTGAATTTAAATTAGCTAGCGATACTTTAAGGTTGGTTCGCTCCATGAAACTGAACAAGTTTCTCTAAGGAACCTATCTGAAATTCCAAAAAAAAAAATGCCTTTCCGTATAACGGCAAATCAGGTGATCGAACAAGTATGTATGTAAAAACACTTTAATACACACTAGCTTTTCGCCCGGGACTTTGTGCCCGTGGGAATTTTTTGAAAATGATGGAGCCTATGTGTTATTTTGATGTATAAGCTATATAATTGTAAGGTTCATTAAAATCCGTTCAGTAGTTTTTGCGTGAGAGTAACAAACATCCGTAAATACAAACTTTCGCGTTTATGATATTATCAAGTATATAAGGATAATCAGAGGTACAAAACAACACATGTGGATGCAAATGAAACTAAATGCACAAGTTATATGGAAAGGCGAAATTTTTTTTTCATATTTGGACCTTTATTTCTTGAGGAAAGTTCTTATTCCCTAAGGAATTTTTCGTAGGGTGTTTCAAATCCTTAAATTTCACTAACTAGTTTAAACTCATCCAATATATGGCGTGCGGCTACAACTACAGTTTTACGTGAAATAACGAAAATACGTGACCGATTTAGGGCGACTACAGCACCCGATAAAGGTAGCAGACCTAGGAATAGTGCCATCTGCGTCTCTCAACAGGCCTGGGCCGGCAGTGCGAACAGTGTCGATACAAAGTTGACGGACTATGAAAGCGTGCGTGCGCAAAAACATGTTCGAAAGTTAGAAAAATGAGATTTATGGAAAGGTAACAGCTTAAATCGAAAAATGCGTTAACTACTTATCGAGAGTGTTCAATCACGATTTTGATAGTAAATTCAAGTTCCTGTGTGCATTTTACAATCGTTTTTACAGCTTAAAAGATACCTAATATTGGTATTTAGAGGTGACTTTGTGAGCTTTTTCTATCGAACCAAAAGTGCTGAATCATGTTTTCAGCAAACTACTTATCTAGTTTATGTCCTGAATATTACCGTAGTATTTTTTTCTTCGATTTAATGCAGTGCGTCATGCTTATCTACGCATCATAAAATCGTAATTTAGGTGCTGTAGTCGCCTTAAAGAGTTATTTTTCTAATAAAAAAGGCGCTTCTTCGAGTGGCCGCGTTAGAGCCCTATACAGTAGAATTAATCAATCATTTATAGGATAAAAAACATTTTGCAAATTCCTACTACAGTTGAACTATCACACATAAACATTGTGGTCGAAATCTTAATAGAATTGGGCAGTATATTTTCTTAAAAACGAAGAAAAAATAAAATAAAAGCAGCTTTTATAAATTATTTTACAAGTACTTACTAATACGTTTAGTAATAAATAACATTAATATTACATATCTCAGGTAAACGATACTTTCAATTAAATATTGGGTGACTAATTATTATGCGAAATTAGGGATGCGAATCAGACCAAGAAACTGAACAACTTTCCCCAAGGAACAGGTTGAAATATGGAAAAAGTTTCGCCTCTTCATAAAATTTGCGCGATCAGCTGATTTGTTTTTGTATGGGTAGTCGAATTTTGATCCCTTAGTCCCTTAATGAAGTTGTTCAGTTTCATGAAGAGAATCATTCGCGAAACTTTTGCTAACTAATTGAAAGTAACCGTATATTCGTTTAAACAAGATGATATTGACTGCTTTATTATTAAAAGGATATTGTCTATGGATCTTGGCACAAAAAACGAACGTTGCAATTTTTTCTGAATTTTTTTCTTTCTTTATTATAAGATGGGTTTAACTCTTGACCTCAACGCCAGATATTCTTAATTTTTCTGTACCAAGTTTTTAAATTTAATAAATCTGCCGTAAGTATAATAAACGAACATCACTATCCGAAAACCACAAATCATTTACAACAAAATTCAGTAATAAGGGGCCATCCATTAATTATGTCAAACGTTAAGGGGGAGGGAGGGGGTCGACGAAGTGTGACATTGTGTGACAAGGGGGTGGGAGGGGTCCTACATTTCGTGACGTCACATTTCAAAATCTATGAAATCAATGAAATGGAAATAAAACTAATTGTATTTATTACTAGATGTAAAATTGCAAAATATGTGACGTCACACTAGGGAGGGGGGGAGTCTCACAAATGTGACCAGCTGTGACAAGGACAAGGGGGGGGTCAAAAAATCATGAAATTAGTGTGACGTAATTTATGGATGGCCCCTAATAGGAACCAAAATAATTCACCTAAACATTTAAAACTCTTTCTTCCGAAACGCCTTTAACACTTTGGACTGTGACATTTCAGACGTAGTCATTAAGGCTGAAAATACAACGTAATAATCTAGGATAATAGCTCTTATTGATTACCTCCAAAGCAACTTTTATTCAAGACGGAGCTAAAGTATGCTCCTTTAATATGATGGATAATTATTTGTGATTAATAGAAACTACACTGTACTGTACAGCGTGAAAGGGACAGTTTAGCAAAAACTGAAACGCAGAATTCAGACCATAATTCAGAATGGTTTTCCAACGAAAAATTTGAATTTTCTTTTATACTGGATGAAAAAAAACCTCCTAGCTATATTCAAAATCCTGAACCAGTATCACTTTTTTTTTTTTTTTTTCAATGGGAATAGTTCATTTTTTGCCTAAACGTAGACATTACTACACCAGGCACGCGAGGGGTGCGGGTAGCGCTCGGGGGGTGCGCCCCCAAAAATAAAAAAAATAAAAGTGATACTGGTTCAGGATTTTCACTAAAGCTAGGAGGTTCTTTTTCAACCTGTATTGCTAATAATAGATAAAATGAAATAAATAACAAAATGTTTTCTGTTTCCAAATTAAAAGTTAAAATACACTCAACTTTTCAATAAAAAACAATAACAAAAATGTAAGACAGGAAACCAGCAATGTACATCGCATTCTGATAGCGGGCCATCGCATAGCGGCAAAATAGGTAAATATCGAAAACTCCATTACTAGACGTTTCCGGGGAAAAAAATTAACGTAACCGATCATACTTATGGGTAGATTCCATTTAAGTATTTGCAAAGCTATCCTTTACACTCAGTATTTTTTATCCATATAGTTTTACGTTCATTCAAATTCGAACCTTAAACAATAAGTCATAAGACACACATACAATAGTGGTGCTTTATCATCTTTACATCACGCTCCTTACGGGATGGAAACACAAAAATTCGTAATCCAAACAATAAAAGTAATCTTCAATCTTCAACGGGAAAAAATCAGGCAGTTTTCCTTCTAGAGGTGGAAATAATAACAAAATTTTACCTCATTCGACCCGAAAAGAAAAGATGGAAGTTTGGCCCGGATGTTTTGAGGTTAGGTTCATTTGCTGGTCATGTCTGGCCAATAGTTGATGTAATAACGATGTGTGCTGCCCTCGAACAATCTGTCTAGCCAGTTCTCCAATCCGTCTAGAAGGTTTTCTGTAAAAAAAATACTAGTAAGATCGACGGGCTGGCGAAAACAAAGTTCGTATTTTTGTTTTTACAGAAGTCCACTAAAGTTAATGATGTTGCTGAAAGATTTACTGCTTTACCACGAAACATTACAACACCATTCACACGATATCTAAAACTATGTCATTTTTTCTATAACAAAAAAGACATAAGCCTTTTCTAAATTATAGTTTTATTTTGTGGTAAGGCCCCTAGATTTTTAAAAGAATCCGAAAACTCCACTTTTGATTCCCGTGTTAGGTTTCAAATGATATTTAAATACAATTATTATTTGACTTATGAAAAAAAAATACGAAAGGATTACTGATTTTTTTTTACATATTTTAGGAGATTTAGGAGGGTTAAAGTTTAAAAGGTTAGGAGTCTCCCATGGCCATCTATGTGTAAGCACTCACTTTGTAGTAGCAGCAGCCCGTTAATAGAAGGCAGTATCTCGTCCCCCAGCTACAGTCAGGATTGGTGGTGAACCCTATGAAGGTCCCCATTAAATTTTGTCATATTGTTTACCTTTCCAAGCGCCATCTATATTTCGGTCGGTGCATTATCTCACTTTACAGCGCCATCTATGTATTCTTCAATGTATCTACTCACCTTGTAGTACTTGGTGAACCCAATGAAGGAGGTGCCCCATTGTTTATATATCCCAGCGCCATCTATATGTCGATCGGTGCATTATTTCACTTTGTAGCCTCTCACAGTGTTCCCAAAGACCTTCGGACCCGACATTTTTAGCTGATCCCGTAGATCGACGTAGTTAGGTGTATGAAACAAATCTCTCATACAAACCACCTACCAATTATCCATCGTTTCCTTGAAAAAAAATAGTTTTTTCGCTATTTTTGAGGGCATCGAAAAATGAAAAAAAATTTTTTTTCCTTTGTTATTGAAATCTTAATGCAGGTTGATTTATTTTATAATTACTAATAGAGTTCTTCATTTAATAAGCTATATTACAACTGTCTATGTATACCTCATGTGAAGAAATAACGTAAAAGTCGTTTTTTAGTTTTCATTTTTTTAAAAGAAATGTGCACTGTTTGCGCATCTACTTTTTTATGGTAATAATATTTCATTATTATATCAATTCACAGAAAAAAATTCATATCCGTATCTCGCGTCTAACTCGAGATATTATTCGATTATACATTTTGATAAAAGTGCCTGCTTCAATGTTCATAGCAAAGTTCCTTCTTTGTTTATTTACTTTGCTAAAATGTTGCAAATAGGTATACCTTGTACTTATTTATATTAAACTAGCTTTTCATTCACGATTTCGTTTGCGGGTAAAAGTAGCCTATGTCACTCTCTGAGTAAAATATCGAAAAAAATAGTAATAATATATAACTTGGCGAAGGATTTGACGGCCCCACCGCCAAAGGTCCCCCTGTTGTTCGTTTCCGGAGTAGACTTGACTTGATTTTTCAGACTCTGAGAGTGACATAGGCTACTTTTACTCGCAAACGAAGTCGCAAATGAAAAGCTAAATTAATACAAATAAACATAAGGTATGAATATTTGCAACATTTTAGCAAAGCAAATAAACAAAAAATGGAACTTTGCTATGAACATTGAAGCAGGCACTTTATCAAAATATTTAATCACAAATATCTCGAGTTAGACGCGAGATACGGATGTGAATTTTTTTCTGTGAATTGATATAATAATAAAATATTATTACCATAAAAGAGTAGATGCGCAAACAGTGCACATTTCTTTAAAAAAAATGAAAACTAAAAAACGACTTTTACGTTATTTCTTCACATGAGGTATACATAGACAGTTGTAATATAGCTTATTAAATGAAGGACTTTATTAGTAATTATTAAATAAATCAACCTGCATTAAGATTTCAATAACAAAGGAAAAAAATTTTTTTTTCATTTTTCGATGCCCTCAAAAATAGCAAAAAAACTATTTTTTTTCAAGGAAACTATGGATAATTGGTAGGTGGTTTGTATGAGAGATTTGTTTCATACACCTAACTACGTCGATCTACGGGATCAGCTAAAAATGTCGGGTCCGAAGGTCTTTGGGAACACTGTGCCTCTATGTATTGTTAAGTCTAAGTACTCACCTTGTAGTAGCGGCTCGTTGATAGCAGGCGGGGCCTCGTCCCCCGAGCTGCAGTCGGGGTCGGTGGTGAAGCCGATGAAGGCGCCGGCCTCGGGGTCGGCCCCCGCCCCGCGCCGCCCGCCGCCGCCCAGGGACCGCGTCATGCGAGACATGCGCTGTAAGAGGTGAAGCGCTATTGTTATATTTGCTTGTTCATACAACACTACTGCATCCGTATTCTACATAATTCGACTCGAATCGGCTATTCGACAAGTAGGGAATCCAATCCCGCAAACGCGGGATCCCGCACCTTTTTTGCGGGATCAGAAATGCGGGATTAGTCATGCGGGATCCCGCGTTCGGGATGAAAATAAAATATTAAGAAATAAAAACTTGTAAAATGGGCTCAGACGACGTTCTGATCATTTATTAGACAGTACAGCCTCTTAATAGGTGATTTAAAACTTTTCCTATGGAATTCGTGACTTTTCTATGGAGTTTGTATGAAAGTTTTCAGTCGTTAATTAACAGCTAAATATACATTTAGGGCTTTAGGTATCTCTTTCAACCTCTCGGGTGGTTAATCAATCCATGAAACTGAACAACTTCCCGAAGGGACATAGGTCAAAATACGAAAAAAAAATTTAATCTCCCATACAAAATGCGCTATACGCTGGTGAAGTTTGTATGGGAATCCGCGGATTGACGTCATCAATCCCGCAGGCATGCGGGATCACGATTTTGGTGCGGGATTGGATTCCCTATCGACAAGACTATACCCGTCACTGTTATCTAAATAGCTCAAGAGAGGGATGAGCTTTTTTCAGCGTTCGTGTCAAATCGAATGGTGCGAATACGGGTGCGCGATCTCGCATAAACGCTGCTTAAGTCATTTGTCAAGAAGAGGCCTATGATAATATGAAGTGAAATTAGGTACAAGTTAACGCATTTGGGCTTTTCAATTATTTTACTTCAAGCAGTGATTGTCTCCTATTATATTTTTTTGGTTTGTAAAAAAACTTTTACTACCATATTAACACTAAAATATTAACACTTTTGTGAAACATCCTGTATTCTGTATTTAGAGACTTTTTTAGGGTTCCGTAGTAAACTACGAACCCTTATAGTTTCGCCTTGTCCGTCTGTCCGCAGGTTTCCTAAGAAACCCTTGGTACTACAGAGCTGAAACTAAGCATGATTATACATATGAATCACGCCGACAGAACTGTAGAGTAAAATCTTGGAAAAAAATTTTTTTTCGGATGTCTCCCATAGACGTGAAAGGTCGATGAATTTTTTTTTCTCGTCAATATCATTGAATGGGGTGTCATAGGTTAGCATTTTAAAAGATAGAAAAGGTTTACTAAGAACGTTTTTCGATTCAGCACTCCGTTTGCGAAATATAAATTTTTAAAGTGAAAATTTTTGTCAAACACAAGTGTCCCCCCTATACCTGCTAAACGGTCGTTTCTAAAAATGTAAAAAAATTCACGTTGGTAGAATATACAACGAAACTTAAAGGAAAACTATCACACATAAGTTGGTCCTTCAAGTTTGCGAGTAATAGTCGACCAAGTGTCAAACACTGTTGGGATTAATAAGAATATATTTGAACCATGCTGCTACGGAACCCTACAATGCGCGTGGCTCGACACGCTCTTGGCCGGTTTTTTACAACTATTACTTACTCAATGTTACAAAACAGGTTTTGTACTTGCACCAAACGACGATAACAACAATAATAATTTTAACTATGTACCCGCTTTTTGTAAATTTTTAAACTATGTAATATTAATCTAAGTTGCATCCATACTGGTTATTGTCTTTGTTGTATTTTTTCTTTTTATTGTTTTGTTTTATCATTTCTACTTTGCTTCAGCGACCTCACGGCGAATGCACGGTATTCGGTAAAACTTATTTAGTTTATGAGATACCGCTGTGATATATATTCTATAATATTTTCTGTTTATTTCTTAAAATAAAAAATAAATAAAATACCACTGCTTCTTTGTTTACACAATTTCTAATGCTAAAAAAAACGAAAAATAGATTGTGGTTAAGAGCAAACACACTATATATTTTTTTATTAAAATTCGTTATCAAATTATAGTTTTTAAGGCCAAGGTTACAGAAGGAGATCTATAAATAATTTTTAGGGAAAGAAAAATATTTGGCGCGAATGGGACTGGAACCCACGACCCCAGGAATAGATCTCCTAATATTGATTGTCTCTTTCTCACACTATTAAAATGAAAAAGACGACTGTTACTCAAATATAGATCAGAATCTACGGTCCGACTACAGGTACACAACAGGTCGAGGTACAGAACGCGACTCACACCCGTATTCTAAGAAGTTAACTCGAAACTTCCTCCACTCAACTTCAGCTAAGGAAATCCTCGAAACAACCTCGAATTCGGTATTTTTAGTTGTCACCTCAAGATTCCTTGAACGTGGCATTAAACTACTCGACGATAGATGGCACCAGCTAGCGTATATTTTTACTCGATATTAACCTTTAACGATATATTATCATTAAGATAATCCACGAATTCTTCAAAGTCATTCGTTTTTCATATGAAAAAGTAGCATCACAACAAGCTCAAGCATCGAATAAAGCGTTAAAGAAATCTTAAGGTAGGTCGCGAGGTACCTTAACTTTGACAATTGATTACTCAAATCATCCTCGACTCCACTGAGGAAAATTGTAAAGTCGAGGACGGAAGTGTCAAATAAAAACGTCAAAATCCTTGACAGAGGTTGAGTGGAGGTGGAGGAAATCTCGAGTTAACTTCTAAGAATATGGGTGTCAGACTCTGGTCTATACTTAACTAGCAATCGTCTTTGTCATTTTGATAGTCAGAGAAAGACAATCAATACTTGAGTAGGACTTGAGACGCGTTCTGTAATACGGAATACTTGTTTAAAGTTGGATCTCACCTTATGCGGCTTAGCACTCTCAGGATGCTTAGCGTGGTAGATACAGAAGTACTTCCGATGCGGGTTGAGTGCGAGCACCGTTCCCACACAGTTGCGTGCGTTGACCCGCAGCTCCCCCCCTCCCGCGGGCCCCCCGGTACCCCCCGCTCCCCCCAGAGATAGTTGTAGCACGCGACGGAACCACTCGATGTTACGTTCTACCATTAGGTACGCGAATAGTAGGGTTTTGTTCCTGCGATAAAATAGAATAGATATGTAGTGTATACATCAAGGTACATATCATCATTGCCATGTATGGACACTCTATCTTCATGTTAGGTGTTATCAGTAACCTAGCTTTCCTCAACCCTGTATTTTTTTAAACGCTAGACACTCAAAGGCCGACACTAAGGTTTTCCCTTGTGTCGTGGGTCCCTCGGAACACAACAACCATGACCCGAGAACAAACATCTGCTTTTTACACAAACATTTGCCCCGACTGGAGATTGAACCCAGGACCCGTCGATCAAGAGGCAGCGGCCAAACTGATCAAACCGGCTGTCTTATTTATAATTATTTAACCACTTGATGTTCCGCTCCACCATTAGGTATGCGAATAGTAGGATTTTGTTCCTGTCAAAATTCAAAATAGCTTTATTTCATACTAGCATTCCGCCCGGGACTTCGTTCCCGTGGTAATTTTTTCTTGGCAATTCAACTCAACTCAAAATATCTTTATTTTATAGAACATTCAGGCTGTTCCTTTCCTTAAAATAAGTCAAAATTACATTAAATATACATATACAAACATACAAATCAACTCTCATACTCAAATACTGTAGTAAAATACCCATGTAATTTTTTTTTGTGAACCTTAATGTTATTTTTGATGTGATAATAAATAAAGTTTTTATTTATTTATTACTAGCTGTCCACCAGCAATTTCCTTTTTTTTAATTGTAAGCCTAGTCGTGACCAGAAGAAATAGGGGTTAATTGATATATAGGTATTTATTTATGATTATTTATTTTTATACTAACTTGCGATACGGCCATACGATCTTGTGGAACTTGGAGAGCAACATGACGCGGCTCTGCATGTCCACTAGAAGCACGATCGTGCGGCACCCGGGCTTCAATAGTCTGCAAACATGTAGTTGTTGTACAACATTTGCATGGTTATATTTAGCCCAGTGACGTTCGCTGATCTTAACCGATCAGTGAGGTTAAGCAACGTACACAGAGGCAGGGAACCTAAAGCGCAATACACATCAAAGTCTTGTGATAATCGTGCAAAACATGCCCATTGCCCAGCGGCCTAACTCGCCGGGCCGTCGGCTTTGGCACGATTATCACAAGGAACAAGCCCAGCAGCCTATAGTTGGGCCATTATGAACGTGCGAACTGAGTCATAAATCATTATTTTTTATTGTTACACACAACACTAGCAAGTGCGAGCGAGAGTTATGATATGCCTCTAAGTGTGAGCGAGAGGTCTGATAAAAATATTCATAATGGCCCGTTCGTAATGGCCCAAGCATAGCCCCTCCGGACTTTGGTGTGTAGTGCGCTTGATGGGTAAACAAAGTGGCGATTTATCACTAGCGTTTCCGTGCTTCGGAGGGCACGTGAAGCTGTCGGTCCCGGCTGTTGTCGATTGACTACAGTCGTTAAAACCAGGTCAGAGGCAATGTACGCTTTGAAAACTATGACACCAGGGTTAGCCAAGTTCGCCACACACTTGACTATATCTACACGATAAGGAGACCCCCGACACAAAAAAGAGGGGTGTTATAAGTTTAACGTGTGTGTCTGTGTGTCTGTCTGTGGCAAATTGCCGTTTTTCATACAATATTTTTGGTTAACTGAATTTTCCATACTAACGTTTTTGGATTTTTCTCGGGAATGCGAAATCCAAATTTAGCAAAATTTTGTGGAAAGGTTTGGACAACATTAAGTTAATTTTCATCATACTTAGTTTATTGAAGGTTGTAACTGTAACAACGGTATAGCAAAAATAAGCAATGAAACGGACAACGGATGAAACGAGCTATATTTGAGCTTCTTTTTCAGCAAATAAATCTAAAGTAAATATGTATTAATTTGACTCAATGTCTCCTTTATATTGCCAAGGTTTTAAATAAAAAACAATTTCAGTAATAGCTGTTCAATCAAATAAATTATAAATAAAATAAAGCTTGAGAAAAAATCGGCAATTTCATAGGTAAAGACCTATTATAATTTTTTCCCATTTTAAAATCTTTGCGCGCTTCACTAACAACCGTGTGTTCAAGATTTATATCGCACGCGCCGTAAACAAGCGTAGGACGGTAACAAGTATTATAAAGTTAATTAAAATTCCAAATTAAAAAAAAAAAATTGTTAAAACCAGGGTTAGCCAAGTTTGCCACACACATGACTTTACTTACCTACACGAAAAAAGAAGACCCCCAAATAAGTTCTTAGTTAATTTTATTTAATCTGATCATTATTCTAATAAACCATAGGATGTCCATAACAATACCTGACCAATCCATTGTACTTCTCGGTCCTGAGCTCATGCAGCCGCAGTTCAGGCGGCGGGTCGTTGTTGTTCCGTTTGCCGGTCGTTGTTGTTGTTGTGCCGTTCTGTTTTCTTCGCTCGTCTTTTTGACGCTGCACTGCTTCTTCTTCTACGCGTCTGTTTAAGAAAATAAAAATATAGTCATTTATTGCAAATTAATATATAAATAAAAACTTTATTAATTACCACACCACAAATAACAATAAGGTTCACAAAGAAACATTTTACATAGGTATTTTACAACAGTATTTGTGGAGGGCTGGTGTCTACATTAGATAATGAAGCCTGTACTGTAAGGTCACCAGGACACATTAACCTTTTCACCGCCAAAGTCTGATATATCAGACGTTTAAGTTTCGTGCCCTCGCCGCCAGTCTGATATATCAGACAAAAAAATTTTTTTTTTACTATCGTTCACCAAGCATTCGCCATACGCCACGATATTTTTTTTTTTTGATGTCGTGGCGTGTGGTGGGCGTTTTTGACGAAAACTCTTGGCGCTAAAAGGGTTAAAAAATAATTTTAAGTTATCTCACGTTTAGACATATACGTATATACGTACGCACACATATTAAACGATTTTAAATTAACTACCAAAATGAAAAGTGGCAGGTCCGTCCCCTATGGTGTATAAGGTAGTGACATATGTCATTTTAAAGGTCATAACAATAGCTTCATTTCATTATATGACACCCACAACGAGACTCATGTAGGAAAGGAACTATGAACAATTTTATTGCATACCTACTGACTTTTCATCCGACCCCGGTGCGGTGGTGTATAAGGTTGTGACATATGTCATTACCGACTTCAAAAAAGGAGGAGGTTCTACGTTCGACTGTAAGTTTTTTTTTTAATGTATGTTCTCCGCCGAAGATGGACCGATTTTCAAAATTCTTTTTTTGTTCGAAGAGTATACTCCAGAGATGGTCCCATATAAATTTAATTGAAAATGATTTAGCGCTTTTAAAAAAAACAACAAAAACAAAAAAACACGACAAACCAGAACATCATCTAAAAAAATGAGTGACATTTTCGTTTGTGGTTATCTGCTAATAAGCATTGTAGTCTGCAAAAAATACTAGTTATCTACTTTGTGCGAACTGTTTTTGGGATTGAAGTCGGTGACTCATACGTTTTTATAACGTGGAAAATTATTTTTAAGGTTAAATTTTAATTTGCTAAAGACCTCCCGGGCTATGATGATCGCAACGACATATAATCTCACGTTATCTCGTGGTGACGTGACTGTTTCGACCAATGAGATAACGAGAAAGCGTCACGTGACCACGAGATAACGAAATACTCGCTACGACAACAAAACCAAATAATGCTTCCTAATTCCCGATTAAAAATGCACACGGACGGGCCATTTGTAATGTCAATAAAAATATTCAATAAATTACCAGATCGCATTAAAAACATTATAAATAATAATTCATTTAATCGAACTTTAAAACAGTTACTAATAAAAAAATGTTACTACTCTATATGTGAATATATCTTGAAGACAAAGCCATTTTATCTACATCTTAAACAGAGCCATTTTTTAATTTTATTTTACTATACATATTTAAGGATGCGATACTGTACTATAATAGAATAAGTGATATGTTATGATATCAATGTATAATACGACAAGTATTAAAACATAGCTATTTAGAATAAGACTATTCTATAACTTTGCCGTGCCCTACTGGGTCATAATGTGATACTAATTTTAAGTTTCTATCTATGTTACCATTATGAGAGCAATAAAATATTGAATTGAATTCAAAACCTACCTTTAGAAAAATTTAAGACGATAATTAAACAAAAACTTTGTAAAAAGGGCTATTATAGAATTTCGGATTATCTGTTAGACAAGCAACCATGGGAATAAATTGCTCAGCTCCAGAGTTATTCAGATATTAAGTCAATTAAAATTAACAGTAAGAAAATTTATATGATTGACTTAAAAAGAGCGACCCTCGGAGTTTCTTGCCTATTCTTCTCCTGAGGAAGACTGCACCTTTGCGAATAGGCGCAAAGTCAAAAGTGCTAATGTAATTCATAATATTGACGTGTTCAAGTATCATTTTATATGTTCAATGAAATAAACACTTTTGACTTTTGACTATTGAATAATATGTCGTTGTGATCATCATAGCCCGGCTGATCGACATTTATCATCATTTCCACCCACTACATACTAACATGAGATAGGCCATGAAGTATCCAGCAGCCAGCACGAGCCCCACAGTCAGCAGCACGGACAGCGCGGAGATGGCGTGCTGCCTCCGCAACAGGTGCACCAGCCGCTCCGTCCACTCGCACACCCACAGGACTGCTTTTAAGATCGCCCCGCGATCCCCTTCGTCGGTTAACTCCTATGACAAAACACAAAGAGCTTATAGTACATTTATTTTATTATAAGATGGGTTAACTATCGACCTCAATCTTGACCATAAGGTCAAAGATGAGGTCGACGATGGAGCGAGATAACCCAGAAAATGCCTATACAGGCACTGGTACTCCCACGCACCGACGGAACACAGCAAGCTGTTTGGCGAACCAGACGGCCCTTTACAGAGCCTACCACACCGCATGAGACCATAGGACGACACCTCAGATTCAGAAAAAAATGAAGTGTCTTTGCCTGGGATGGATTACTAGGAGACAGGTCTCATTTGTGTTTCCTTAGTCGCCTCTTATGACACCCACGGAAAGAGATGGGGTGGTGTTACTCTCAACCGATCACCACACGGCAAAAATGGCAACATGGAAGTCGTACAAAAATAAGTGTTGCCTTGCATCAAATAAAGGTGGTCCCGATTTTATTGTATGATACCTACTAGTGATGAAATTAATTTACACTTTGTATATGTAAAATGAGAGCCGAGTTCAATATTATGATATGTGCCGAGTTCAATATTTTGATATTGCGACGACAAAAGAAGTGAGATCTAAATGGGTGCCAAGTTCAATGGTCAGTCATCTCTTAAAAAGTTGCCACATTTAAAGTAAAACTTATGCAATTAAATATTGAATTTTCTAAATTAAAACCAGACCAACCTGTATGTTGGCTTCATACGCCATCACTTCATTGGGCTTCAGCAGCCGCTTGATCATCCGTTCGAGAGCTCGTTTCGTCTCATTCAGTCGCTCCTGGAATTTCAGGACCTCTTCGCTTTCGCCCTCCTTTGGAAAACAATAAAAAAGCATGAAAATCTTGATACTAGGGACACATAATTTTGGCAAGTTATATCCTATATGTTGACTCGAAAATTGTCTCTGATTTGTAAAATTACGCAAAACAAACGTCTGAAGAGCAAAAAGACAAAACCAAAACGTCAAAAGCGCAAAATGTCCGAATCGGAAAATGACAAAAGCGCAAAATGATAAGTGGACCAGACGCTCCGTCCTACAATGTCAAAAATCACATTTTTAAGGTTCTCTAGTCTATTACAGTTTCACTATGTCCAGAAGGCGAAACTAATTGATTTAACAAAGCTTTCAGCGGTTTAACTCGGAGACAGTACTACAATCCAAAATTTGTATGGGCTGGGTAAAACATATCAATATGAACCTTAAAACAATGGCACAAGACCCACTTTATGAGCAAATGTGCTGAAAAGAATATAAAAGCATTGTATAAAGCTGTAACTGTCTACTTAGCTGAAAAGAGATAGAGAAAGAAGATACACCTTATCACAAGACGGGTGCGTGCAAGTTGGCCAGGTGTGGTTGAACCATTCGTATTGAATGCGACTCGCTTCCCGACGCCAGAATATCACTATACGATGTTCCACTTCGGCGAAGTCGATTCCTGTGGTAAATAATAAAATTTAATAAAAAATACCAGTTTTAAACATATTATAACGGGTTTTTATCCCTACTTGAGTGAGAAAGAGCAGAGAAGAATTTTGCCACAGAGAAAACTAACAGTCGAAGATGGCAGAAGCGATGGTTTTTTTTTATAAGATTGAGCAGAAAATACCCTAAACTAAGAATACCTGTGTTAAAAATAAAATTTCAGGAGTCATTGCTCGCTGATGATAACAGGTCCTTGCAAAGCAGTGTCATCAGCGGGAAATTGAGTTCACCGTTGGTTGTGTTCGAATTTATTTTTAGTTTTTAATTGTATAATAATAAGCACTGAATGTTTCTGTGATAGATAAGTGGAAAGGTAAATTGTAAACGAGCGCGTCTCGCCAGTAAACTTCACAGTTTGGCGAATAGAATATATGTGTAAACAACGTACTTACTTATCTGTTCATTTTTTTTATTAAAGACGACAAACCAGCCGTAACATGTGAACAAACGGAAATAAGAAGGTGAAGATCATACAACAGAGGACATTTAAGTATTTACCAGAGCCATTAGCGAGTGCGTGCACGAATGCGGGCTGTCTGTGCGTATATAGATACGCAAACCGAGCACGTGGCGGCGCGGAGCGGGCCAACGCACGCAACTGTGCGGCGCCACGCTCCCTCCCACCCCCTCCCGCAGCCCCCGCCGTCCCCCCCACCCGCGACCCCGTTAGAAACACGCAGCAGAGTTGGCGGCGTAGCGCGCGCCATTCCACTGGGCATAGTGCGTCTAGCACGCTCTGGAAACGAAAGTTTAACAAGTATTAATAAGAAAGTTTAACAAGGGCACATAACGTCTGTGGATGCCAATAATAACACAACTAAAAAAAAACGAGAGTGTGAATGTATTCCTTTCTTTCTTTGGTGAAGAGGGGTGTTAGCGTGGGTTGGCGATAGAGCAACGTTATAATGATGATTAATGAAAACAAGTATTAGTGTGATGAGCTGATGAGGAAAATTTGTCAGGCACGGTGTAAAGGGTTCGACATAGGGTGATGATGATGAAAGAGGGTCGACATTGTGTGATGAAAGAAAGGATCAATATAGTGTGATGAAAGAGAAGACTGACGGCCGGTTTGATCGAGTGGTAGTGGCACTGCCTATTGATCGACGGGTCCTGAGTTCGATTCCCAGTCGAGGCAAACGTATGTGTAAAAAGAAGATGTTTGTTCTCGGGTCATAGGTGTTTGTGTTTCTCTTTATGTATATTCCGAGGGACCCATAACACATGAGAAAACCTTTGAGTGTGTAGCGTTTATTATTTATGTAGTACGATGAAAGAGGGGGTGGATATAGTGTCATGAAAGAGGGGGTCGACGTAGTGTGATGAAAAAGGGAAGTGCGTTTCTCCACCGGGACCAGTTGTCAAATAATGATGTGTTCTATACTAAATTTTAAAGCATAAATTCAGCAATTCTGATATTCAGTCTTAGATTTACAGCATCAAAACTTTCGATGCTGTGACCTGAAAACAGTGGAAAGCTGGAGAAAATCTCGTCACCGGCGCCATCTGTATCTCAAAAACTGCTAGCAGTACGAAAAAGATTTATAGTCCAATTTTTCGAGCAAAATTTCAGCAATCAATACCTCAAAAATTGATTTCATACGTTTGACCGAACGAGAGATATTTGCCGCTAAGTACTGGTAAGCTGGAGAAACGTTTCCCCAGCTTACCAGTTCTGGCCACTCTATATCTCGGAAACTACGATAGGTACCAGTGAGTATTATGGCTCAAAATTTCACTCCTTGTCCTAAACTAGTGCTGTAAATATTTCATAGCCCCAGCTTCAGTACTTTTTAAGATAAAGGCAGTTTTTAATGGGAAGCTGGAGAGACGTTTCCCCAGCGGGCCAATACTGGAGATCGAAAAGTATTATGCCTAGCCATGTGATTTTAATATCAGATTATAGCTAGTAATTACAGCACTTGGCTGTAAAAAAATTAGGGTTCCAGGTCTTTTGGTTCATGCGCCAAGATGAAAAAACCTTTTTCCCGCCAAAAATAAATAACGGTCACTGAATGTGCCTGTTGGGCGACGTTGCCAGTTTGTGCGATGAGCAATGCGCGTTAGGTGACATGCCAAAATGAATCTTCTGAGCTTAGATTTATAATACATTTTAAGTAGTTTGTTTACGTCATAGAAGTTAATGTAGTCTAAGAGTCGGGCATGTAAAATAGATTTTGAAATTTTATGAATATACTTCTCAATATAAAGTAATAATGGTGTATGTTATGTGAAAGCAAGCAATAAGCGCTTATTAGAGCTAATATAGCTCATTTGTTTTTGTAGTTACCTACCTACTTCTTCTTTTCAATTCGATGACGTCATCGGTCCTTAAAATAATGTAAACAAAAAGGCTGTCAAAATACAAACCAATTGTGAAATTATTGGTCATGTAATTATAATAATTGTTGCGGTTTTCTGTCTCTCTCTATTTATGTGTGAACAATAGGTACAATGTTTATCTATTTTGCCTTTATAAAGCCAAAGCCGGGTTTCGCGTTTCAAAACCCCTAGGTAACATTATATGCTAACCGAATAGAGCCAATAGGGACCATATTCGGTTAACAAACAATTTTAGGCGTTTTCGTCTTTGCAAGCACGTAGAGTCGGGTCCGCTGCACCATGTTTTCGTGTTAGAAAACTAACCGAACATTGTTTACTAACCGAATAGGGGCGTTTTGGTGTTTGCAAACGCGAAAACACGGCGCAGCAGACCCGGCTTAATGTTGTTTGCTAACCGAATAGGGGCGTGGCCTGACAGTTTTTGCTAGCAAAATCGCAATAAAGCCCTGTTTTTCCCAACATGTTTTTAAAACTTGGTTGTTAGAAAATTGGCGCGGCGGACTCGGCTTTATCTAGTTTGTTCTCAGTTGATTACATTTTTAAGGGGCAAAATTTTTATAATTGTTCGCCAGAATTGAAACACGTTTAGTAAGTAGGTATGGATTATTGAGACGCGATTAATTATTTGTTCCTTAGAACCTAACGGTACTAACTTTTATGAGAAAGACAGGTAGTAGGTAAGTATAGTTTATTCTTCAGACTTTAATTTCATCTCGTGAATTGAAAAAATATTAAATAAAACAACAAAATGTAAGTAGGTAAATCATATTTTTATTTAGTTTAACAATCAGCCATTATACAAGGCCGCTTTGATGTGAATTTGGTCTGACTTACGTGAGAATATAGAATAGAATAGACCAAGCTCTCATCAAAGCGCGTACCTACGACGTGAATGCCATATTGTTTAACACTTTTAAATTTGGCTAAAACACACTCCAATGATAGCTTGTTGAAACAACAGTTTATAATACCCGCTACTACGGGTATTGTAAACTGTTATAATACCCGCTACTTCGGCTCAAACTACTCAATCATGGAAATATAAGTAGGTACTTGCTAAAGTCTTCCTAGGGCGTGGGCTAGATATTTGTTAACACGAAAGCACGGCGTATTGGACCCGGCTTAAGTGCTTGCGAACACGAAAACGCCTAAAATTGTTTGTTAACCGAAAAGGGGCGTCCCTATTGGCTCTATTCGGTTAGCAAATAATGTTACCTAGGGGTTTTGAAACGCGAAACCCGGCTTTGGCTTTATAAAGGATAAATAGATAAACATTGTACCTATTGTTCACACATAAATAGAGAGAGACAGAAAACCGCAACAATTATTATAATTACATGACCAATAATTTCACAATTGGTTTGTATTTTGACAGCCTGTTTGTTTACATTATTTTAAGGACCGGTGACGTCATCGAATTGAAAAGAAGAAGTAGGTAGGTAACTACAAAAACAAATGAGCTATATTAGCTCTAATAAGCGCTTATTGCTTGCTTTCACATAACATACACCATTATTACTTTATATTGAGAAGTATATTCATAAAATTTCAAAATCTATTTTACATGCCCGACTCTTAGACTACATTAACTTCTATGACGTAAACAAACTACTTAAAATGTATTATAAATCTAAGCTCAGAAGATTCATTTTGGCATGTCACCTAACGCGCATTGCTCATCGCACAAACTGGCAACGTCGCCCAACAGGCACATTCAGTGACCGTTATTTATTTTTGGCGGGAAAAAGGTTTTTTCATCTTGGCGCATGAACCAAAAGACCTGGAACCCTAATTTTTTTACAGCCAAGTGCTGTAATTACTAGCTATAATCTGATATTAAAATCACATGGCTAGGCATAATACTTTTCGATCTCCAGTATTGGCCCGCTGGGGAAACGTCTCTCCAGCTTCCCATTAAAAACTGCCTTTATCTTAAAAAGTACTGAAGCTGGGGCTATGAAATATTTACAGCA
The DNA here is from genome assembly GCA_949987775.1 of Aproaerema taeniolella. Classification (NCBI taxonomy): domain Eukaryota; kingdom Metazoa; phylum Arthropoda; class Insecta; order Lepidoptera; family Gelechiidae; genus Aproaerema; species Aproaerema taeniolella. Next base: position 19,128,742 of record OX465252.1, on the reverse strand, counting down.
CTAGTTTAGGACAAGGAGTGAAATTTTGAGCCATAATACTCACTGGTACCTATCGTAGTTTCCGAGATATAGAGTGGCCAGAACTGGTAAGCTGGGGAAACGTTTCTCCAGCTTACCAGTACTTAGCGGCAAATATCTCTCGTTCGGTCAAACGTATGAAATCAATTTTTGAGGTATTGATTGCTGAAATTTTGCTCGAAAAATTGGACTATAAATCTTTTTCGTACTGCTAGCAGTTTTTGAGATACAGATGGCGCCGGTGACGAGATTTTCTCCAGCTTCCCACTGTTTTCAGGTCACAGCATCGAAAGTTTTGATGCTGTAAATCTAAGACTGAATATCAGAATTGCTGAATTTATGCTTTAAAATTTAGTATAGAACACATCATTATTTGACAACTGGTCCCGGTGGAGAAACGCACTTGAAAAAGGGGGGTTAATTTGTATGAGGAAAACAGGAATTTGCATAGTATTATGTAATGTACACGAGCTACTGTTACAACAAGACTTAACATAATGTGGGGAGTACACTTATTATATCTGAGGCTACACTTGCTAACTAACCTGTGAAGACAGTCGGGGTAGTGTGAGCATCTGATTAGCCTCAATAAGTTCTCGGAGTGTCTGTGTGGGAATCTCAGTGGTGCTGACTGTTGCTGCTGGTTCTTGGCTATCCTCCTTTAGTAATACCATCGTGTCCATTCCCCTTTGGACTTTGAACCGGCTTGATATGTTCTGGGTATCCGCTGTCATGTCTACGAAACTGGAGAGGAGGATAAGATCAGGTTTAAAAAATTGACTTGCGCGTATTTGATATTTTTCCTATTTGTCAATATAAATATGAAACCATTTACGTATCTGTCACTATGCGTATGTGTGTTTCCTATTTGCTACGTGATGCTTGAGGAATTACGTTATCGCATCGTCAAGAATTGATTGATTGGTTATGCATATGACTTTGCGTTTCCGACTTCCCATAGAAAAAGAAAATCTGGTTTTATACGCATCTGTCATTTTGTGTGCATTTAATTTGCCTGCACTGCAACGAAAACTGTGTTAAATATTACCAATTCATGCGTACAGCTAATGTCTCTCTTAAATTGTACTAGCGACCCAGTAGCAAGTAATAGTCTACTCGTGCCTTGTGTAATGCCTAAAACACAGGTTTCATCCACTTTAGACGTATACTTAGTTAAGATTCTATTACTTTTTCTATCTTATAGGTGCGTTTTTTTATATCATTGAAATTAAATATAAATAAATCTAAAATAAAAAAAATGTATCACCCCAACTTTCGATTGCTTATAACTTTTAAACGGCTCAACCAATTTTGGTCAAATATAGCTCCATCTTGATTACGTCAGATTTAAACAATAAAAACCGAATCTAATCGAATCGGTCCATTCGCTTAGGAGCTACGATGCTACAGACAGACACACAATCTTATAGATACACACGTCAAACTTATAACACCACTGTTTTTTTGTTGGGGGTTAAAAAGTTAAAAAAAAATGATTTAAAAACTCACCCAAAAGAAAGTCTACTTCTATAATGGAATGCAGTGATGAGGTATCGCAGACGGATCGTGTGCCGTTCCTCAAAGATTAGAGCCTTCACTCGGTTGTCTTCAAAGTCATTCACGAACCAATCTATGTTCGAGTTTGATATGTCTGTCACCATCTTGTAAGGGAACCGCCAGCGCATGAACTCTGTAGGAGAGATTTACGATTACACTGTGAAACATTTATTAATTTTGCAGAGATAGGCCTGGCCACAGATCAGAGGGTTTATTTATTTATTAAAATTACTAGCTTTCCGCCCGCGGCTTCGCCCGCGTAGACAACAGGTTATATCATGCCCAGCTGTGCGACAAAATGTAGCCTATATCCTTTCCCAAGGTCTAATCTATCTCTGTTTACAAAATTTCAACAAAATCGGTTCAGTAGTTTAGGCGTGAAAGGGTAAACAGACAGAGAGACATACAGAGTTACTTTTGCATTTATAATATTAGTAAGGTTAATACATAAAATAAGTTTTCTTAAAAATTAAGCCCCACAAAACTGCTTGAGCAGTATGTCTGCTGGGGCAAGAGTCTCTATTTATAAAGGTCTATTAACTTAATAAAAAGGTGATGAAAATTTTTTCATTAGTTTCAAGGAATTGGAGTAGGTCCTTTTAAAAAAGAAATTTCTGTCCCCATAGCTTGCAGCACGCAGTAAATTAATTTTCTGAACTAACTTTGTCCAAACCAAGAGGACTGCAGAGTGACATAGGCTACTTTTCTACGTGAACGAAGTTGCAGTCAAGTATTATATTATAAATGTAAAAGTTGTTTGTTTATGCGTACTTCACATCAAAAAGGAACAACACATCGACGTGATTTTTTGCATAAGAATAGTTAAAGGGAATACACAGAAGGAAGGGGTTTTCCTCGAAACACATCTTGACAGTTTAAGCACAAAAAAGTTTTGTATTAAATTCCAACTTACCCAATATCTTAGGCAGCGAATTGAGTGCATCCTTATAGATGTAAACATGCTTATCTAACACCATAGTTAGACAAGGCACACCGCTCACTCCCACCCTTTTAGCCAGCCCATACTCATGGCCGGCGTGCACCGTGGCAAGCGTGACGCCCAATGGCTGCAAAGCTTCGACCAATCGCCGCCAAGCTGCCGCCGAACGCACACACTCAAAGCACCAATCGGTATAGAACAAGACAAGTGCTGGTGTGTGAACGCTTTTTTCGACTATGTTGTTTTCGAAATGCCTGAAAGTTAGACAGCACATGTGTAGTAGTTAACACAGCCCGCGATAAACTTGCACTTCACGCCGCTCAGATGACGGTTAAACTTCACTTTGCGCGAAGGTCAAATGTCAAAGTGTCGTAATGACAACAACAAGGTACCCATCGTTGTCATTACGACACTTTGACATTTGACCGCGGCGCATTTATCGCGAGAGAGGTTTTTAATTTCATAAAAAAATTGAAAACAATTTAGTAAAAGTATTTTCTGAAGATTTTATAAATATGTTAAGACTTTAGTCACTTAGCTTGATAGGGTCAAAAAAATCTTTTTTTTTGAGCTTTTTGCAATTTAGACATTTTAAGAAGATTTATATGATTAAGTTAAAAAGAGCGACCCTTGGAGTTTCTTGCTTATTGGTGCAAAGTTAAAAATGATAATGTATTACTATTTTGACTTACCGGGCCGTGACAGAGAGCTTGTGAAATAATGTAATATCTTGATCCTGAGTCCGGAAGTGTGTGCCAAAGAACTCCTCAAATGGGTCATTGCTGAAACATTTAAGAAATTTACAACTGAAGCCAAGTATGTGAGTCATTTCTACTGTTTATCATACAAGATGGTAATGATCTTGTGCAGATATGATGAATTTGGTTTATGATCCCAAATTATGAATTTAATATTGTAAGGGTATTTAATTATGTGTGAGTTTAAATGAAATTCCCCTGGCCTTGGTAAGGACTTATATGTATAGGCTGATAAAATAAAAAAATCTATCCACTTTCAACATTGATTTAATGCAGACAGAAAAAGTACAATTTTGTTGTTGTAAAATATATTGGGACAAACGTATTTTTAACAAATTTTGTTGTTGTAAAAAGCGGAGCATCGTGCAAAGTGGCGCACCTTGGGGGAGGCCTATGTTTAGCAGTGGACTGCAATAGGCTGATATGATGATGAAATTATATTGAAAAATTACTAGATGATGGTGCTATATGTGTACATAATATGTACCTACAGAGGCCTATACTATTATATACACATATAGCCTAGAGGTGCTATATGTGTACATAATAGTTACCCCATTTATATTGCAACACCATAGTTATCGTAACAGCACAAAGTAATAACCCGATGTGCAGCCCTCTATATTCAGTTGGTAAAATGTGCTGTTAAGTAATAATAAAAATCATATCTTAAAAAGTAACCCTTTTATTACCTTGCAGTTAGATACATACCTATATCGAGCATATTTGCTGTAGTCATGCCGGTCTTTATAAATGTATTCGTCTTCATTAGTGATACCATGCAAGTCATACGCCTGTCTTCGTTCTGTGTCAGTCAGTAGCTCATACGCTTGTTTAATTTCTACGAAACGGGACTCTGCTTTTGGATCTTCGTTTTTGTCTGGGTGCCTGAAAAAAGAAGATTATTATACATTTTTGTTTTACCTAGATATTTTTCTAGAAATACAAAACAATGATGCTTTTATATCTAGATAAAATTCTAATAATTTATAATTATTCCAGGGTGATACCTTATTCCAGTAGAATGGTAGTTGGAAGTAGCTGCTGTTTACTTGTAAAATTTTCTTATACAAATAAGTTGTTTCACATCAAAATTACAAAATACAATTAACCACAATTAAATGAAAAAGATACTTCACATTTCTTAATAGTTTGTTATCTGATCTACCTTTCTCACACATTAAATTAAACCACAAGCAATGATTTAGGTAGAATTTGATTTATTTAATTATTATTAATTCAACGCTTATACAGGGTGTCCCAAAACTCAACGTCAAGCCGGAACTGGGTGAACAGGCAAGTCATACCGGTTATTAGAAAAATATAAAAAAAAATCTAAGTTGTATGTTTTTTAAAAATAATGGGCATTAAAAAAAAAACGAAAAATTTAACACCCTGTGACAGTCTTTTCACTGCTGTTGCCACAAATATTTACTTTTTCCAATTTTTTTTTGTGTTAGGTATGTAATCCTGAACAATGCTTCTCTAAACTGTTATCAAAATTTCAAAACCAGCTGCTCCAGATTTGATGAAAATGAGACGTTTTTCCCAAAAAAAATTCAAAATAAAAAAATGCGCTCAGATTTAATTGACTCTACTGAAAAAAAAATGTACTACGTTAGTCTGGCAAGTAACGGCAAAAGTTGGCCCATTTAGTAAGGATTCCAAAATACACACTTGGTAAATTATTGCTGGAATCATGGGCAATTTTTTTGTTTTTGTAGAAATCCCGTTTTTTAACTTATTTTTCTTGCTTGGTTAAAAAAATTTCTGTAGTCCCCTAGGCTTTTCTCAAGGTCGTAACTTTAAGGTTGTAGCTTGGGTGAGATAGAGAAGTTATTTTAAGGTGTATGAGCGAGACAGGTTAAGTTACTTAGTGCGACGGAGGAAAAAATCTTTTTTCAAGTAGTTCAAGGTCAGCAAGGACCATAACAAATAGGTAACTCACATTGTTTATTACATTAGTGAAGGATTTACATTGGTGCCGGTTGCAATTTTTTTATATTTTTCTAATAACCGGTATGACTTGCCTGTTCACCCAGTTCCGGCTTGACGTTGAGTTTTGGGCCACCCTGTATTATAAAACCTGTAGTACTTAGTACATCTTCCTTCTTGTTTTTGTAGATAAGTGCTTACACCACTAATAAATAATTTCAGAAAAATATCTACAGTAGATTACAACAGAAAAAAGAATAACTGAAAATTTTGAATTGAAATTAGCTGTAAACATGCTATCTTGATTCAACAGCAGTGTAGTAATAAAACATGATATAAATGAACTCAGCCTGCTTTGCATATTGATCCAATCATAATGGGGTTAGAACAGGCAAATGAGGTCAAGAATGTAGATATAACAACAGTTATTTTATATTTAGATATTTCATTACTTAAGGAAGTTTATCTTACATATATATTTTATTAAAAACAACAAGGATAAATAACCAAAAGTTTCAAACATGTACAATTGTAAATTAATAGTATTTGTAATTATTATTAAGTTTAGGCACATTTTTTGTCTACTTTACTCAATAATCTTTGGTCCAATGTAAGCTTATACAAAATGCGGACACAAATGTTAATAATAAATAAGTAAGCTGCATGCAAACTTACCACTCCTTAGCAAGCTGTCTGTAGGCTTTTCGTATCTCTTGAAGCGTCGCCTTTTTATGAACGCCGAGGATCTGGTAAGGGTCTCCGATCTTTTGCGCTACCACTAGAGGCCCAACGGCCAACACCAATAGCACCCACAACCACCAACCCTCGACTTTCCATAGCATATTACTAAATGCGGCAGTCCACTTCAACCCCTAATCCAAACCCAGCACTATTCATAGAACACACACCACAACCCGCGGCTCGCTGGCAAAACACATGACTGCTGTGAAAGCAACGCAGAAGCCCGAGAAACTCTTATCAGTCATTCGTCCTAAAATAGAACGGCTGAAAATTTGTGAATTGGGAAAATTTCTCATGAAAAATTACAAAAATGTCAACTGGGAGCAACCATAGTCAAATTACTAACTTTTTTAAATAAAGTTTTTCTTCAGAGACCTACCAATCACAGTTAAATTTTAAAAATTATCTATGGTTTTAATATCATTTTCAGTAAAAACGCTCGTCTGTTCCGCCACTTTCAGGGTCATAAACGCTCACACTAATGTCAATCTATGACAGTCGCTGTTGGCACGAGAGTGAGACGGTCGCGCAAGTCTTGATTTCACATAATTAAATTTAAAGATATTAAATTAAAAGTGTAACTGGTTTGAAAAACCAGTGCCGTAGTTTTTTTTTACAAGCAGTCGTAATATACCCGGTAAGTTTTGCAAAAAGTATTTTTAGGTTAAGTTTTTCTTATCTTTTTTCAACATGAACCTGACTTCTCCGAGCGATAAAATAATAAAAAAAACTCAGTGTTCTTCAAAAAGGATGCGGCGTAGAAAATAATCATTGTACACAATGTAATCAAGTTTATGAGAAACATTTCTGGTACTTAAATAAATAAATACATGCGTATTCAAAAGATAATGAAAAAGTACTCCTCCTTTTACACAATTAAGTTTTACGTGTTTTTAATTTTTTCTCTGCTGTTTTCGTTTGTAACAATGATCTTTATTGTACACCAAAAACAAATATAAAAGACTATTAATCTCATAGTGTACCTTTAATTAGGCGGCCTTATTGCTAAAGAACAAAATGGGTTTTGCTCTTGACCATAATCTAGCTTAAGGGCATAAAATATATTTTTTTTACATACGAAACAGCAGTAACCCATAAAATTATTCATTAAGATTACATTTTAGTTAAGCACCTATTGCATCATATTTTCGTGTAATTAAATCTTCAAATATAAGTAAACTAACAACTTTTTTTGGGTTCAAGAATAACGATGTATTTGACAAAAAGTAACTTTCTTTTATGTTTTTTCTTAGCTACTGCATTGTAAAATATTGAACAATACTCTAGCGCTAAAGAATGTGTAACTATAGCCCCTCAATAACCTTGCTTCACTTGCATTCTAAGTGGGTTCACGTTTCACATAATTACTAAACAGACTTACCTATATCATTAATAACCATCACACTAATCAGATCATCACATTATTTTATCTAACATCCGTGCGAAGGAGCCCTAACAAACTTATTTGATTTGGCACTTTCAAACTGCAGCGAATGTGACGTAATTGAGGATGTGTATCATGTCCTTATGGAATGTGGCCGGAATGATGCCTTTCGGCGTAACATTGTTGCTACTCGTAGTTCATTTCTACAAGTAGGAGCCTGTAATAGTGCTTTGGCTTATCCTTTATCAGGAGAAGCCAAAGTACTTTACAAAATGACTAAAATCTATTGTAGGTTAAAAGATTGTAATTAATATAAGTACATATATTGTTTGTAAACATATGGAGCGATATGGTTTTTTCAAAGGAATAAAGATTTAAAAAAAAACTTATTTGATTTGGCACATAAGTCAGTAGGTACTACATAGCACATGAAATTATGTTCTCTTTATTTTCCACTTTTTTGAAGTCGGTTTATTCTACACACCACAACACTGCACAAAACTCGTACAAGTTGGTATTTCTTTATTTAATTTTACTTAGATACCTAAATTCTTTCCTTGTATGTCTTTTGTCCCTACCCTATTACATGTTTTCTTTCTGATTGCTTGGTCATGGTCCACCTTTTAGAGCTGTCGGCCGGGGATATTTAAATTACGAAAATGGTTACCGTTTGCAGTATTTTAATACGACAATAGCTAAATCATGGGGAAACCTAGAAAAAGAAACAAAAATAGGTTACGGCAGGTTGCGATCTTTAAGACTAGTTTTAGTATGTTTAAGATCCGATCTTTAAGACTTGAGTTAGCGTTATAAATAACATTACAACGGCAACCGGTAACCTTTTTCGTAATTTAAATGTCGGCCGGCAGTACTAGTTATGTTGGGGTTGAACAATAAATATTTACCATCAATTTCTAAAAGTGGGATTTTCACTGACAGTCAAATAAATGGTCGCGGCTTCTTTTAGTTACAGGGTAAACGCTTCTTCGATCGATCTAGAAAGCCTCTTTTTTTTTCTACAACATTTTTTTTTCTTTTTTAACTCCTTGTCTTGCAATCTGTCCGGGCACATTTAGCGAGATGTTACGAATGTAGCGGTAGGCTTGCAAGGTACGTATCCAGTAACACTTCCAATTATTATCTATTGTTTCATAGAAGATCTTGTGGTGCTTTTCTTTTAAGTCTTATCGCATGGCAATTGTTCACACGTTAGATACTGAATACAAGTCAGATAGTAGGAATACCTAGCTGCAAAGACTTTACAATTTATAAAACGGACTTGCTTTCCGCCCGTGGCTCCGCCCGCGTTAACTACAGGTTATATCGTGCCCAGCTGTGGGATAAAATGTAGCCTATGTCCTTTCCCAGGCTTTAATCTATCTCTGTGCCAAATTTCATCAAGATCGGTTCAGTAGTTGTGGCGTGAAAGCGTAACTGTCTGTTACTTTCGCGTTTATAATGTTAGTGGGGATTTGTTCTGTTGTGAATTGAAGCGACTAAAGGGACTACTAACATCATAAAGATAAAGAAATATGTATTTTTCAATTGCCTTTATGAATGGCAATATTTTCTCGACCACATTGAAAAGCAAACAAACTTGAAATGCGATTTTCCCTCTTATGCGCTCGACACACGATCGCTTCAAAGCTTCACGTACAAAGTGATTCTCTTGATTAATTTGGTTTCTGAATCCAATCGGATTACAACCAGTCGATATCAGTGGTTTTCAAATATTTTTGGTGACCAACCCTATTGGAAAAAAAAGTATTATTGGCCAGAGCCTTCATGCAATTCAAAACTGGTTGAGTTGAACTGTCAGTAAAGCTCCTTCCTTTCAGGAACTCGAGATTTCAATATGCCTTCGACTATTCTTGTCAACTTTTTCCGACATTTATTCAAGCCTCTACAAAGGCCAGTTTGAGGTGATACCTGGTTAATTGCTCCGCGTATCCGACTACCTGCTCGCGATACGAGAGGACATACTTGATGCAAATCAGAAGACCATTAAGGTCGCTGCCTTCTGACCTTTCAAATTCTAGATTCATCAACTGCCGATACGAAACTTTATTAACTTAATTCAAATTAAAAATAGATACTAGTGTCTAAACTAGGCCTTGCCTGTGTCTTAGTTAGACACTAGTCCCTTCCTCGTGATGTAATCTCATACAAAGAAGCTAATACAGTGGCGTGAATAGGCATTTAGAGCAGGGCAGGCAGTGAAAATATACAGGGTGTAAATGACAGCTTAGCAAATACTTAAATGGTGGAATCTACCCATAAATATCTTCAGCTATAAGTAATATTTTTTTCCCGGAAACGTCACGTTATGGAGTTTTCAATATTTACCTACTTTGGCGCTACGCAACGTATCGCGATACCACGCCCCGCGCGCGATCCCCTCGCGCCGCAATGCTATCGGAGTGCGATGTACATTGCTGGTTTTCGTGTTTTACGTTGTTATGATTGTTTTTTATTGCAAAATGGAGTGTATTCGATTAAATAATAAAAAATGTAAGCAGAAAATATTAAAAAACATGAAAAAATAAATCCACTGGAAAATCATTCTGAATGATAATCTAAGTACAGGGTTTCAGTTTTTGCTAAACTGTCTTTTACACCCTGTATTAGCTGATGTAACCAATTCAGAGATAAGATAATCCATCTCTTATAGAATACTAGCTTGAGTTACAATACCCGTTTCAAATGACGTATTTTCCATTTCAAATTATTCCAAAACGTTTAAAAATAGTCCGTCTTTATCGGGCCGCGTCCAATTGCACACAATTAGTCAGATTTCTTCCTTATTATTTTACAAAAGCATACTTCGTACATTCTCATGACCTTCAAACGACCGTGATAACTGACAATGAGGTAGGTATAGATGACTACGTCTGACTACTGTGTAGTGTATGTGTATACTATATCAAAAGTAAATAGCAGGCAAATAGCTTCGTAACGTCATAGGATAAGTTACTCGTATTACACATCATGTCGCGTAAATATGACCTGCAAAAAACAATAAAATGCACGATTTTTATACTTAAGGTATTATTGGACGAAACGTACCTGAATATTGCGGTGATAATTTATCAATTTATCATCATCATATCAGATGCAAGACGTCCGCTGTTAGATGTAGGCCTCCCCCAAGGATCTCTTTGATAGCGGTACGGTAGTGTGACGTGTGGGACCAGCGGGTCTATATTTAAGATCCTAATCGTCTTATAAAATGGACCCGCGGATTAAGGTGGCTTCCGCGACCGTTAAGAAAAAAAAACCTTTATTTCGTAGGATACCTATCACTGTACACACCTCTGTACATAAATACAACATAAATGTACAAAATATAAACATAAATGTACAAACCTCTGCCAGGGGCACTATTTTTGAATCACTCGCCTCGTTTCGAGCGATATCTTTCATTGATTTGCGTCGATGCTATTGATTTTTTAATTTTTTAACTACTAAATTCCATGAGTACTAAGACCCTTTCGCTGAAGTGTATTGATAAAAAAGTTCGGAAATCAATAGAATACGCGCAAATCAATAAAAGATATCGCTCGAAACGAGGCGAATGATTCAAAAATAGTGCCCCAGACCATCGACTCACATTGTAAGAAGCCTTCTTACGCTGAGCCTTCCGGTACATGGTCATCAACATCATACGCGCACTTTCCCCATCAATAAAATAAATGACTCATGTCGAGGTATTAAAAAAAGCCTATAGTAATAAATTTTACCTCTATAACTATTTCTTTTGTTGCATACTTCATGCTTAAAAGGAGGTTCCTGCAACATCATTTGTAAATCCTTTGTTATAATATAATATAACATACATACATCTAAATATATAAAAGGAGAAACTGACTGACTGACTGACTGACTGACTGACATATCAACGCACAGCCTAAACTTCGAAACTAAATTTGGAAGGGACGTAGCTTAGGTACCGTAGAGGTGCACTAAGAAAGGAATTCCAGAAATTCCCACGGGAACGGGAATTAGCGGGAAAATCCTTTTGTATGAAAAATCTAGACCGCTTAAGTTAGACGCTTGAAATTTGGCATGCAGGTACCCTAGTAAACTTAAAGCTTAGTTGCAACAGGATATTGCAAAATTCCCACGGGAACGGGAGTTAGCGGGAAAAAACTTTTGTATGTAAAAATCGAAATCTTAAACTAAATCAATATTTAATAAAGTGTAATCTGTTCAAAAGAAAAAATTAACACGCAAACGAAGTTGCGGGCATCAGCTAGTACACTATAATAATATAACCTATAATCCCTATCAGGGTAGGCAGAGCATCAGTGGTTTTAAAACCACTTGATACCACGTTTGACATAAATTCAAAGGGTTATAAGATGAAAATATAATGTAAGTGGAGAGGTGGTCAGCCTTTCGCCCACAATAAAGCAAAACCCTCGTGTCCTACTTACTGACTTTTACAGTATGCCTGGGAAGAGTAGGCAGCTGGCACATTCTGTTTCTTTGTTACAAAATACCTAAACATTTTTGTATTTTTATTTGATAGTATTTTTATTTTATTTTATTAAAAATGGGTTCGCTCTTGACCACAATCTAGCTTAGGGCAAAGATGTGGTCGAGGATGTAGCGAGCTCACCCAGAAGAAGCCTATTCACTCGTACTTTAAAGATATTTGGGTTGTATGAACTCGGATCTCGACAAGATAAGGGTGGTACCCCGCAGTGCGTCTGGACGTCCGATGGAAAAAAGGGGCAGGCGGAATGAGCTCATGTAGCCTCTGAGCACACTCTCCGAAGTACATCCTATAAAAAACACATACATAGGCAAGCTACTTTGCGTCTATGAGCTAGGCTTTGAAGCCTATCCTTAACCAGCTTTTTATCACCAATAAGCCTCCTGGCTCTGCGATCCACCGAGTCCAGAGCGGCTAGTTGGTATTTGGCCGAACCATCCCAAAGGTGGCTACAATACTCCATGCACGATCGGACCACAGACATTTGTGCATCCACAGACATTTTTGTATTATACCCCCTCCCTGTTTCAAATGGACTGATGACGAACTGATTCGTGTTCAGTCTCTAATTTCACGTCACAATATGCGTTGGCATGCAAAAATTCTTACTCGCGTGTGGCCTTGTCCTTTATCTGATACACACAATTTATCGCATCGTTGATTTGTTATCTATATGTGCTACTTATGTCTGCCTATCTATACATATAAATCGTTATCGACTAATAAACTAAGCCAGATTAAAACAATTTAAGATTTTATATTTTTTTATGAAAAATGTCCCGCGTTGCCCCAAGTTACTGAGTTCGTAATCTTTACTAAGAATAATTATAACTACTTTATGAGAAAGAAGACGGTGTTTTAAAACCTTGTAAGTTATTTTAAGGTGTGAAAATGCCTTTCGGACTTTTAGAATTAAATTTTTATAACAACTCAGTGACGATTCTGCGGAATAAAGGCTTCTCCCAAGGATACATTGATTGCTCTTGTGTGACACGTATCCAACAGCCTTCCCTAACCCTTACTAAGACCATCAGTCCACCTTATGCTCAGCCATCAATGCCAGCATACACTACACCAGCCACACCGTGTTTCCCAGTAAGACCTTTAAGCAAAGTGCTCTTCCCACTCCTTATTTATGTTTGCAAATGCAATATTTCCAAGTTAATATCTTGCTGAAATGGTTCTTATAAGAATCTCTTCATTTATGGTATCAATTCTATAAATCTAGGACAGAACACCGCGGCATCGCATCTTCAAACTCACTGTCATCTACGTATATAGATATTTATTGTATCAGTCGCTTCGAACCCTTGATTTACAGAATAGATTCGGTTGCTTTAGTACCCTAATTAAATATTCATTAGTTCATTGCATTTCATTATGTTCATTCAAATGAACTTAACAGTGGCAGCAGAGGATTTTGTATAGTATTTCGTGACAAACAAAAGATTCTATCCTTAGACCCAGTTTGGACACCCAAATTATAAGAGAGGAGGACTGGAGCTTCGTTAACGATTCCTCGGATACATTCTTTCAATCAACTCTTTCGTGCCATACACACTTCTTCTTCTTCTTATAGTGTAGATATAGTCAAGAATGTGGCGAACTTGGCTAAACCTGGTATCAGAGTTTTTAAACCGCACAATGGCCTCTGATTTGGTTTTAACGACTGTAGTCAATCGACAACAGCCGTGACCCACAGCTTAATGTGCACGGAAACGCTCATGATAAATTGCTACTTTGATCACCTATCAGGTTGCCTGCCTCTGTGTACCATACACACTGGTCAGGATATAAAGCAGGATATTATCTCTCGCCCAGAAGTAACCGAGAACGTGGTACATACATACATTGGCGTTTTGCAATGAAAATCTTTATGAAATAACTGAGCAATGCCATAGTGTACACCGTTTCGGTCAGTTCTCAGCGAGAATGAGGATAGGCCTTAGTTTCAACTCCCGTAGTATAATGATAATCCTGCGTCATTCGACCATTAAAGTGGGTGTGTAAGTGACGCGCGATTCACGGTACCAATTGCAGAGCCATCAAATGTAATATAGCGAGGATGTGATTGTTTGCGCTCTGTTTCCTCAATGCCAACGCAGTTTTGACCCTATTGCGTCTTGGTGATTTGCTATTTTTAGCTGCATCAAGGCGTCACCAATAAATATCATATCTTGAGCGGTTCCACGCTGTTGACTGGTCCTAGGTAACCGGTTATCAATCTGCATTGTGTTTCTTAGGTCCGTAATACAGAGCATGACTCAGACTCTGATCTATACTTAAGAAGCATTCGTCTTTGTCATTTTGATACTGAGGGAAAGAGACTATCAATACTTAAGTATATATCAAGACTGAGTTTCCTTCTGCAATACGGGTCTTATTGAATTGCTATTGAAACATGCTTCATTTGATACCCCAAACTCGGATACAGCAGGGCAATCGCGCTAAAGACAGTGGATTTAATCGCAATTGAAACGTAGCTGGGGGGCTACCACCTAAGCGAAGCTGATGCTGATTGAACGAATGGAATGATGTACATTGCTGTGTTTGGTTCATGTCGTTAATCAAGGTCTCCTTATAAAGAAGCAATCGACAACGTTCCATACGTTTTCCCAGCATCAGCTTCGCTTAGGTGGTAGCCCCCCAGCTACGTTTCAATTGCGATTCAATCCACTTTTTTTAGCGCGATTGCCCACCAGACCTAGATTTAAGTTTACAACTGCATTAAGCAGTGCCAACAAATAAATGAATTGAATTAACACACCTGCCTTTCCTAAGTGCCTCGTCGGGGAAGCTTGATCACCATTCGGTCTTAGCACTACCTGATACTAGAATTAATTTTTAGGATTATTGTATTATAGAAGATAAGGATAATAGGCATATTGATTTTAAGTTGTCAGCCTTATATAACTCCAATCATATTGTAAGTCGCGAAAGTTTAAAGTGTTTTTTTACGAACTGTCACATTTCGCCCCGATAGGGAATCGAATATGCTTATTTTTCTTTAAATCAGCCCCTATACGGCCCCACCGAGGGACACAGACCTTCCTTAAAAAGGTCTTACTCAGCTTCCTTAATGATCCCCAGCACCAAGATGTTGGAGCGCCTAGCGACAGTCCTCCAGCCATATAAGGAGCTGGTGGGCACCACGGCGGCCGTCGTCACCATCGGACAGATGTTCTCCGGCTCCTTCATCTGCCTCGACATCTACAAGCAGGGCGACACCAAGAACATTGGCATCATGCCATTCGTCGGCGGGCTTATTATGTGAGTATTTTGGTCACTTAATAACTCTAACCTACTGACTCTACGACTCTACTGACTCTACGCCTATTCTCAAAGTACTATAGGAGCAAAGTACTCGTCAATACGAATCGAACGAGCACAAATTCAAACTTCTTCTTATAGTGTAAGTATAGTCAAGTATGTGGCAAACTCAAACTGCAAAGTTCCTATGGCCACCTTCCAGTTCTAGTATCAGATCAGCTCCCTGTCATCATAATATAATATTGCATTGTCACGCGTATGCAAAATTTCAGCTCAATCGGAAACCGAGAAGTGGATCAAATTTAACTTGCAATATTTGTCCCACACATATTAGCTAATAGGGGAAGTCAAATAAAAGCTTGTAAAAACGACCAGTTCGGTCGAGTGGTAGTGGCGCAGCTTCTTGATCGGCGGGTCTGGGGTTAGATTTCCTGTCGGGGTAAATATTTGTTTACAAAGCAGATGTTTGCTCTCGGGTGTTCGTGTCTGTCTTTGTGTATGTTCTAAGAGACCCAAGACACAAGGGAAAACTGTAGTGTGGGACTTTGAATGCGTGGCTTTTATTATTTTATCATTTATTTGTTCCCGTAGGAATTCGGGCAAATTATGTACCCCTATGCCACCCGCTGATAAAAGAGCTTTTTATTGGTGAAAGAGTTTTTGAAATCGGTCCTATAGTTTTAAATTTTTTAATCGTTACAAAAATATACAAAACACGAATGCCAATGAAAATCGAGTAAGAAAAAGCATAAACTGGTCAGCTCTTCGCAAGTTGCTTGACCTATTTAGGTCCTGATTCTCAGACGTCCCACTAAGATTCAACCTGATAAATAAAATTAAACAGAAAAATAAAATATTTTGTAACTCGTTTGCAAGGTATTTGATCTATTTAGGTCCTAATTAAATTTTAATTTAATACTGTTTTCGAGCAGGTTTTTATGGGGACAGGAAAAAAACAAGTGTTTAACAAAACAAGAGTTTAAAAATGTACAATCACGCCTGTAATTGTCAGACATTAGGTAGTTATAACCGTGTGGTGATCGGTTGAGAATAACACCACCCCATCTCTTTCCGTGGGTGTCGTAAGAGTCGACTAAGGAAACACAAATGAGACCTGCCTCCTAGTAATCCATCCCAGGCAACGACACTTCATTTTTTTTTCTGAATCTGAGGTGTCGTCCTATGGTCTCATGCGGTGTGGTAGGCTCTGTAAAGGGCCGTCTGGTTCGCGACCACCCTCCTACCGAAGTCCGACGCCAAACAGCTTGCTGTGTTCCGTCGGTGCGTGGGAGTGCCAGTGCCTTTATAGGCATTTTCTGGGTTAACTCGCTCCATCGTCGACCTCATCTTTGACCTTATGGTCAAGATTGAGGTCAAGAGTTAACCCATCTTATAATAAAAAAAAAATAAAAAAAAGTTACATGACGATATTTTGTTAGGGGTTTGTAGTAGTGCTCCAAAATCGTCATCCTCACCTGCTAGCGGTGCACCCTGCTGATCAACGGACGAGGCTCTGACGTACAGTCAAGAGCACGTCAAGCTTGATACTTTAGACTTTGGACCGGCCCTGCATTGTATGGCGCGCGCAGTGTTGCCATATACACGGATTTGTCCGTATTTGTACGGATTTTGCAAGTTAGAGAAAGAAAGAAAGAAAGAAAATAAATTTATTTCACTACACTGTTTACAAGAAGATAGGTAAGTTCTTATAACTAAAGGTGACGTTGGGTACAGCGTAGTGTCATAGGGTGCAGCTCAGCATAGTGTCTGCGCTAAACAAATAGCACAAACGCTGGTATTCTGCTGCTCAATACGGATGAATCAAGATTACGGATTTTTATACGGATTTACTCTAAACACAGAATTAGCTTCAAAAGGACCCCGTTTTCGAGCCTTCTTTACATAATTTTAACCAATTTCGTCACAACGCTGGTGAGTTTGCTCCACTGTAGTGCGGCAGTACAGCAAAATTTCTTTAATGAAGACGAAACCAAGAAATAAATTATTACCTCGACGATAACGGACCCGCTACTATTAAAACAACTTTTAGGGAAATCAACCTCTTTTGATTCAAATCTTGACTCAAAAATGTTACGTTTAATTTTTGTACGGAATTCATACGGAATTTCAATCAAAATACGGGATATTTATACGGAATTTCAATAAAAACCGAAATACGGATTTTATACGGACTTTTGTAATGAAAATACAGATTTCACGTCTACTTCATGTGGCAACACTGGGCGCGCGGTATAAATAAGAGCTCAGCTTAAACTGGTAGTGTAAAGCGTGATATGCTCTTGACTGTACTACAACCCGTAAAGGGTTTATCTACTTTATATAGGCGAGTCCGCCATTCTATATTTTAGTTTTGTTTAAAATACTCAGACATTGGCAAAGTCACAATATTGTATCGTAAGGAAAATATCAGAACTGAGGACATATCAATTCACCAACTTAGACCAGCTTGGTGAAGACTGGCTTACTTTGAGGCATTGACTCCCCATTTGAGGCATGGACGCCATCTTTCAAAGAATTGATTGAAATATATTATACGAAAATAAAATTGTGGTAATATTATTACCTAGTCTTTAGGCCACAGTATATATATTCATAGAACCTTCGAATCCCTTTACATTAGGCTTTTTTTTTCGTCCACCACCCATGGTCCTACCAACTCGGATTAACCTGGTACATCAGTAGATATTGCTCGTGGCGCCCGCTGATTTCAACCGGTCAGGGAGGTTAAGCAACGTACGTAGAGGCAGGGAACCTGATAGGTGACCAAAACTGGCAATATATCACAAGCGTTTCCGTGCTTCCGAGGGCACGTTAAGCTGTCGGTCCTGGCTGTTGTCGATTAATTACAGACGTTAAAACAAAGTCAGAGGCCATTTGGCGGTTTGAAAACTCTGACACCTGGGTTAGATAAGGTCGCCACACACTATACCTACACGATAAGAAGAAGAAGAAGTAGAATATAGAATAGAATAATTTATTTCACAAATTGGGTTATAAAAACAGTTACAACAGCGGGCCCTGCACTAAGCAAGCTTGTATCGCAGGCGCCCTGTAAGCGATTGCCTACCCGTGTACAGAGTTTTAGACAAAATTGATAAACATAGCACAATTTAAAACGTAAACAAATCATATAAAATTAAATTAAAGTTTAACAAATTATATAAAATTAAATTAAAGTTAAACAGATTATATAAAATTAAATAAATTAAAAGAAAATAATAAAAAACATTAACAAAGATGAATGTGAGTATGTTGGCATGGTTAGTAATATAATCTGATCTTCCGTCAAAAGAATCTTAAATATTTTCCTTTGTTCTCAGGTCAATCCTCAACTTGAAATTTGGATACATCCTAGCAGACGACAAAATGATACAAGTCAACTTCTTCGGTCTCGCATTGAACATTATATATCTCATGATATACTTCAACTATTCAACAGAGAAGGTCAAAGTGTGGTTCCAAATAGGCGCTGGCGGGGCTTTTTCCGCAGCGCTGATTGGCTACACGGAATATGAAGACCCCTCATTGGTGGAAAGTAGATTTGGACTCATGATTACGGCGTTCATGTTCTATTTGATTGCTTCCCCGTTGTTTGGACTTGTAAGTTTACATTTTGACTTGTTTTGTTGCACACAAAGACGTTTTAACTATCATATCCTATTCATCACACTTTATTATAAAACAAAGTCCCCCGCCGCTCTGTCTGTCTGTCTGAACGCGATGAACTAAAAAAAAACTACTGAACGGTTTTTCATACAGTTTTCACCAATGGACGGAGTATTTAAGAGGAAGGTTTATAATTCACTCCTGAAATCCCCACGGAAACGAAATCCCGGGCGGGAAGTTAATTTATTTCAAATATTGACTGAATTTAATACAACGAAAATTTTGGATATCTATTCGGTCACTGTACTAGAAATGCCGTGTGGTTGAGAATAATACCAGCCTATCTCTTTCCGAGGGTACCGTATAAAGAGGTGTCTTAGACCACACAAATCACACCTGTCTCCTATTAATCCATCCTAGGTAACGACACCTCAATTTTCGCTAAATTTGAAGTCGCCCCATATAATCAAAAATTCTTGCAGGATTTTCTCAGGATCTATATATTTGTCTCTTTCTGTTTCAGGGTGAGATAATAAAGAAGAAGAGCACAGAAGGCATGCCGTTCCCCATCATCTTCTCGGGTACAATAGTCACGTTCAGCTGGCTGCTCTACGGCATCATACTTAGGAATAATTTCATTGTGGTGAGTCTTAACACAGATACATCACAGAAAGGGACACATACTTTAACTGAATTCTTACGGGAACGAAGTCCCGGGCGGAAAGCTAGTTTTTTCAAATTTTTCCAACTTTTTATTTTGGCATAATAAAATTACAGAGATACACATTAGCTAAAACTGAAATTCTGACTCCTATGTCAGTAGTTTGTTAGCCTACTAACAGCCTATTGCGATCAGGCGTGATACTGAACTTTAAAAATCATAAAAAAATCACTAAGCTCGACTTGCACCAAATTGGTAAACATATTTAGCGAGACTAATTTTGATTAATTTGACAGATTTTGTTTGTTTGACAACCAAGTTAAATGTGTTTAAGCTATTAAAAGTATTTATGAGGATCGTCTCAGTGTTTTTTTCCCATACAAACGGCGTCAATAGATTCCATTCCCTAAACGTCAACGGATCCCTGTTAAATTTTGGTATTATATCAAGAACACAAAAACTAGGTCCGTACGTTTTGATTTTTGTGATATTTTTTGTAGACAAAAAGATATTTTAAACTAAAAGTCAGCATTTTTCGCCAAAAAATTTCTCAACATTTAAGAGGTGACTGCTTCGATCAACTATAGAAAACTAGATACACAGTCCCATACAAAATGAAATTTAAAAGTGTCCTAACTACAATACGTACTTAGATAGTTGTATACCACTTCATGTATTATGAAAGAGTTCTAAAGTGTCAAACATTTTAATCTAATTTAAACCTTAACGTAATATTATAAGGTCGAAAATAAAATCTGTTTAATTTGTAAAATACCACTTTGGGTTTTGAGCAAAGGGTAACGTAAGACAATTTGATGACACTGGCTGTCACGTAGAACATGGGGAGGAGTGGAGTTGCCTTTGTTAATTTTAAAAATATATTAGTTGGGTCGATTTCACATATAAAATCTACTTTTTAACAAATTCAAAATGCTACGAAATGGTGTGGTTTTCTTTTTAACCCCTGATTGTGTTGTGTATGTATAGGAGCATCATAGCTCTTAAACTGATGATGTTAATGGTGCAGTTTATTTTATTCGAAAGCTTCTTCTTGCGCTGGATTTCAGATATGATTTATCAAAATTGGTTCAGCCGTTTACTTTTATGTTAGTTTTTATGGTCTTTTATTATTAAAAAAATCACATTCATTTCAAATTAACCGACGATTAATATACATTACAATTGATTTTTTTTTATGAAATATGAAATAACTTTAAAAAAAGAAAAGAACTGTGTCTTTCCCGATTACAGATATATTATGTTTTGCTTATTTAAAACTTAGTATAATTTTTTGAACAGAAATGACCTATTGAGATTTAAGAGAGGAAATTAGCTATGAAACTAAATAGATATTTAAGTACAAGTAATAATTTATTTAAAAAAAACAACTAACTCAAAAAAAAAATTTGTCTTCTTCGCTGTCATCATCTTTGTCCTGAAGATGAAATATATTTTTTTTATTTTATTCAATACAAGAAACTCCAAATCAAAAGTGATAAAAAGGTACATACTATTTGAGGTGCAACTGTTTTGTGTAACCTTTTGACTCCTTTTGTAATGACATACGAGTCACTTTCTAAAAAATGCTTGGAGCAAAAGACACTACTTTGCGACGGCTAGAAAAAATCTTCACATCTTTGACGTGCGACCACGTATGTCCACTGTCCACATCGCACAGGATCTCTAGGAAAACTAAAAATCCAATAAAACTTTGTTTGTAAACGTCACGCACGTTAAATTTTTTATTAATTCAATTTTATATGATTAATGGTTTTGCCATAATACCTTTAATGTAAGTATAGAAAACAGAATTAATATATATACTCTTTACACTTAAATTTTATAACACAGATGAAAATGAAAAAAAAAACAAAGTTCCGCTAGTGTCTATTCAATTTAAAGGGTTATACTCTCGCCGAATGTTATTAAATTAAACTAAAAAAATGTTTTATAACCTTTTCTTGGCCAAATACCAAGATAATTTCAATTCACATATAATAATTACAAAACTACTTATTTAAAAAATGTCATTCCATATTCTTTTAATGTTCTGGAGGTGTGATTTTTACAATTTTTCACTGCGCACTGAGGCATGCTTACTTTCGGAACGAACGAATGCTACTAAACGAAAAGACAACCCAAAACGTCAAGTGGGTGATCATTTAGTGAGGGAACTTTTTTGTTGTGGATTGTGTATCTAGTTCTTTATAGTTGATCGAAGGGTGACTGTTGAAAAACTAAGAACAATTTTGGAAAAAATAAAACGTACGAACCTTGTTTATACGCTTACAAATCGACAGAGACCAAAAACGTACGATTCCTTTAAGTTTTTGGGGTAGGAATTCATTGACGCCTAAACACATAATTTTGGAAATAAAACTCGGCATTTCGCCGGAAAGCTGCAATTGTCCCTTTCGCACAAGTCTGAGACAGCATGAAAAACAACTGAGCCGCTAGTCCAAACTGAGACGCTCCTCTTAAGGTTGTAGTGCAAGTCGGCCTAAATAAAATAAAAAATCTGACTGCTGTTTTATTCTATGAAGAACATTCAGAATGTTACTTAAAATAAGTCAAAACAGTGAATTACATTAGCATTTTTGACTTTGCGCCAATTCGCAAAGGTGCAGTCTTCCTCAGGAGAAGAATAGGCAAGAAACTTCGAGACTTCGAGGGTCGCTCTTTTTAACTCAGTCATATAAATTTCCCTATTTATAATTTTAATTGACTTACATTCATACATATACATACACACGCCTATAATCCCTAGCAGGGTAGGCAGAGCATCAGTGATTCTAGAACCACTAGATGCCACGTTTGACAAAAATAGTGAAGATTACCAGATGGAACAAGTTGCATAATGGTGAGAGGTGGCCAGCCTTTCGCCCATTATACAGCAAAACCCTCGCATCCCTCTTACACTTTTGAACAGTAGGTAGCTGGCACATTCTAAGTAATTAATATTAATAAAAATAGTAATAAAATCTTTATTTTCACCAAAAAACAGTTTACATTATTGATACGGGGGCTGGAGTCTCCTTTTAAGTTTTTTTAAAACTTGTGTTAGGAGGCACCGCTTTTCCTTTAGGTGTCACATACATCAGGTGAGTAAACTAAAATAGGAAGTGTACAACTACTTAGATTAATGATATTTTTTATAAACAGCTTTGACTTAATTTAAAAATGTTCATGAGTTCAGGCAGTAAAGTACTTAATGATAATTTAAATAAAAAGAAAAAAAACATGACTAATTATCTAAATTACTAATTTATCGTATTATTTCGTTTCAGGTACAAAACATAGTAGCACTTTTTCTGTGTTCAGCGCAGTTAGCGTTATTCGTCATATACCCCTCCAAACCTACTAAGGAGAAGACGAAAGCCAAGGCAAAGAAAGCTGATTAAGCATCATCTGTGATAGTTTGGAGGCCGATGTACACACGGCAGCACGTCCGGTTACCCATTTGCTCTATGAAAGTCGCCGCTATTACGAGCGAGATAAGGGCGACGTTAAGGTCAAGATGTGTAGCCTGATGTGCTACCGTGTGTACAAATAAATTGGCCAGGTTAGTTGTAAGTAAATAAGAGCTGAATGTCGTATGTGACAAATGTTTTAAATTCCAATTTAAACACGAAAAAAAAATCAAATGTTCAAATTTTAACGAAAGAAAAAAAAGGCAAAAATAAAATATATTTCTTTTTGACAAATCAAAATAGAATATTTAAGTATACAATTTTATTATTAACAAATCAAAATGTAAAAAAAAATATTTTTTCTATTAAATCATTGAATTTATTGGGGCGCTTTTATAATGTGACGTCACACGGCACGTTTCTTCCGTTCCGTCACGGGGAAGGCAATAAAATTAATTAAATTATACACACGATACTTTTAATTTATACATACATACGCTCATGTCTACAATCCCTAGCGGGGTAGACAGAGCATCAGTGGTTCTAGAACCACTAGATGCCACGTTTGACACAAATTGTGAGGGTTATCAGATGGAACAAGTTGTATAATGGTGAGAGGTGGTCAGCCTTTCGCCCATTATACAGTAAAACCATCGCATCCTACTTACAGACTCTTACTGTATACCTGGGAAGAGTAGGTATCTGGCACATCCTAATGTTTGTTAATTCTTTATTGCTCGAAAACAGTATAACATAATAAATTTTAAAGGTAATGCAAAGGCAATCCCTGAAGGGATCTCTTCCAGTCTACCTTAGAGTAGCTGAGAGAATAGACACACGTTGCGATGCAATTAAAAAAATTAAAGTATCTATATGAAAAATTCCATTCATTTAGATTCCCTGTCATCCCCGTGACGAAAAAAACGTGACGTGCCGTGCGCATAGAGACAAAATAAGTTAAATGCCGTGTGCCGTCAAATTGTAAGAGTGTACTATTCACTATTCAAGATTATTTTTTTTAATTCTTGCCATAAATAAAGCCTGTATATGTATACATATATGTAGATAAGTCTGCATTTATTTTTGTAAAGCCTTGTGTGGGTTGTCTTCCTTACAGTTATCTTCAAGCTTGGCTTGAATTCACTTAAGAAGCTGTTTAGTTAATTCAGGTTTCTGTGAGAAAAGTACAGTTATATTAGAACTACTATATACTTAACTCAAATTGGTTTCCTCAATTGCAATCACATGAGCGAATGAGACAGCTCGTGAATCCTTGCTATCACTATCTCATTCACGCATTGTGGTACTTATACAGGGTGTAAAGGCATAAGAATAACAAATAATACGAGTGTAGAAGCGAATCTCCCGCCCGTCGAGTTGAGCCTACCGTCGAGTTGAGTTATTTGCCTACCGTTTGACTTCTGTTGAACCGAGACGCCGGTCAGGGCGGTACGTGCGCGCCGCTGTCTACCTATGCCATTTTTGTACATCGAAATTTGAAACATTTTAATGATTTTGTTCTAAAGGATTAAACTCAATGAATCAAATATTAGTGAGGTTCTTATAACTACGGGATCAAAAAAACGTGCGTACTGTTGCTAAAGTGGAGAACAAAATCAATAATAAGACTCGGTGTATGCTCAGTTTCTCATTTAATGTAAAATATGGAGATACCTATATAAAAAATATTTTGTAGTAACCCAAGTGGTAACCCTAGCCGCGTCCGCGGACTACTGCGGGGCGTTACAGGGAGAAGGGCGCTGTAGGTACGCAAATGTCGGCATTTGGCGCACCTACAAAGAAGATTCGCTTCTATACTATTGTTTGACATTCTTATGGTAAAGGACAGTAGAAAATTATTAGAATGCGTGTTTTAACATTCCAAAGCACTTTTAACTTATTTTTGTTATGTCTATGTTCCAAAATGGCCTAATTCAGTGTTGTCTGCCAAGCAGTCTGTGTTAACTTGTCATGTGAAATGTGATTCAGGGCTGGCGTACTAAATAAAACAAAATGTAAATTAAATAAGTTTATTTAGAACTTTCTGTTTTAGGTGAAAAATTGTGAGAATTAAATAAAAACTAACTGTATATTGTATTTGTGAAATAATATTTGAACAGTTGAACACTGTTTATGTTTAGTACAGGAAAAAATATTCTTATTATTTATTATAATTATGTGTACCAGCTGTTTGTTTTTTTTGTCTTTTGGAATTCAAACTGTCACAAATGATTTACATGCTACAAAGATTTTTATCTGTCGCAAATGACAAATGATTTACATGCTACAAACGATTTACATACTGTTACATACGATTACATACATACGATACTGTCACAAATGATTTACATGCTACAAAATATTTGATGTCATTTTTCGCTCGTTACTGTTTTTTATTAAATGTTTAGATTTCACAATTTTTTTTAGAAAGTACGCCCCCAGACCAGGTTACCAGTTACTTGTGATAGTTTATCTGTGAAGTTGTGATTTAAGCCTTAACTAGATCAAATTAAAAATAAAAGTTTGTTAGGAAATCATTGTTTATTTTTTCTTCTTGTTCCACTCCATCACTGGAGGTTAATCGCTTTGTTTTTATACAACATATATTTTTTTTTGCAGAAAACTGATTTTCCGTAACTGCCATAGGAAAATCGGAAAAAAAATTGCTTATGTCCATTGCGTAATACTGAGTAGCTAATCACTGGCGTTTAGTCAGTGTACGGAACAGGGGAGCTACTACCTAAGTGAAGCTGATGCTAATGTACTTTGTACATACATTGCTGTGTTTGGTTCATGTCAGCCCCGGATCTATGATTTTTTCTAACCGGGGCAAAAACTTTATAGTGGCGCCCCCTTTCTTCAGTGTTTGTTGAGAAAAACTGTTAAAACTAATTAGCATTTTTTGGACCTTCTTCCTAGCACTTAGTCCCGTTTCTCATTCGGGGTACGCTTGACCATGATCCAGGATTTGGCAGGTCAAGTCAATACAAACTGCCATCTGACCTCCGTGACCCTGCTAACACGGAAACCTGACCAGATTGGATCATAGTTACACATTCAGTCTCTTGAATGTGCAGGTTTCCTCACAATGTTTTCCCTCACCGTAAGAGCATTGGTTAGTGTGCAACTAATGTACATAACTCAGAAAACGAGTCATTGGTACATGGGGCACTGGGGATCGAACTCGGTACCTATCGCTTACAAGTCCGACCCACTAGCCCTAGACCACTGACGCTCTTAGCATTTTTTTGTGACCATTTGTGAAAATAATAGGACTGGTTTCCCCTGGCAGAAAGATCACGCACACCACGCCTTCTTTACTTGATCTGTTAAGATGCGTTCATAAATCACTTAGTATGTGTTCAAAAACACTAACTGGGCGTATGGAAATACAAAAGTTTGTTTTTCAACCATATTATATTAAGATTCGATTACATGATAAAAAAAACTATGAGATTGTAGGAAAAGTGGCTTCACTTGTTCGATATTTCTAATTCTTGTCTCAAGAATTCTTGGCACCCCCATGAAGCTGTCGCCCGGGGCAAGTGCCCCGGTTGTCCCCCCTTAGATCCGTGGCTGAACCCAGTGTTTCCCAATGGTCAGATTGATGGTCAGACTGGTCTAGCCAACGGGAAAGTTCTTCTTAAAAAAGCAATCGACAACATTCCATTCGTTCACCCAGCATCAGCTTCGCTTAGGTGGTAGGGGCTACCAAGGTAGAACCGCATCGTCATGACAAAATTACCTCGCTTATGTATGTTAGTCTGTCTGAAAGCTGCACTTTATCCTTATATTCTTACTAATAATAGGTCTTTACCTACGAAATTGCCGTTTTTCATACAATATTTTTGGAAAACTGAATTTTCCATACTTACGTTTTTGGATTTTTCTCGGGAATGCGAAATCGAAATTTAACAAAATTTTGTGGGAAGGTTTAGACAACATTAAGTTAATTTTCACCATACTTACTTTATTGAAAGTTGTAACTGTAACAACGGTACAGCAAAAATAATCAATGAAACAGGCAACGGATGAAACGAGCTATATTTGAGCTTCTTTTTTAGCAAAAAAATCTAAAGTAAATATGTATAAATTTTACTGAATATCTCCGTTATATGGCCAAGGTTTTAAATAAAAAACAATTTTAGTAATAGTTTTTCAATCAAATAAATTATGAATAAAATAAAGCTTGAGAAAAAATCGGCAATTTCATAGGTAAAGAACTATTATAATAAACGCGAAAGTATACGGATGTTTGTTACTCTTTCACGCTCAAACGGCTCGACCAATTTTGATAAAATTTGGTATGGAGGTAGCTGACACCCTGGATTAACAGATAGGCTACATAATTTTCCCAAATTCCCACGGGAACGAAGTCCCGGGCGGAAAGCTAGTACCGTACATAAATAAATCTATTTTTTTTTTAAATATGACCCCTGACACTCACTTATAACTTTAAAACGGCTGAACTAATTTTGATCAAATATAGCAAAGAACCATCTCGATTACTACGTCTTTCAATCAAAACAAACTGCATTGAAATCGGTCCATTCGTTGCATGCTTAAGAGACCATTGTGAGACCAAGGGGGCTACCACCTAAGCGAAGTTGATGCTGATTGAACGAATGGAATGATGTACATTTCTGTGTTTGGTTCATATCATTAATCAAGGTCTCCTTATAAAGAAGCAATCGACAACATTCCATTCGTTCACCCAGCGTCAGCTTCGCTTAGATAGTAGCCCCCCAGTTTTTGAACATAGACAATAGTAATTTTCTTTTATCCATCAGGATAGGCGAGGGATAGGCAAAAGACAGAGCCATAGAAACAACTTAGAAATATGTCATTACAAAACAAAGGAATTCTAGAAAATGGCACAGAAACTTCAATAACCAATCCTATTTATTTTATTAGTTTTTAAGTTTATGTTTAGATTTTTATGTATTTATAATTACTGATTACTTCAGTAGTAAGTTAAAATGAAAATCACGAGTTGTTATTCATCAATATTTTAGATTTTAAAGATATTTAATTCGACGTCGAAGAAAAAAGGAAATTCAAAAATCAAGTTAAGTACATGTTAAGTAGAGGCCTAGGCCAGAGGGTCACGTGACTCTGACCCTCTGACTCTGGCTTTCGTACAGATAAGAGCCCAGAGGTTGAAGTAGGGGAAGTTGATAGTTATAGGCCAGAGTATCTCAAAGTGGGGTACGCGAACCCTAGGTTCGCCATTCGTCGGCAGGAGGTTCGTGGCAAGATTTATGATGGCGGTATCCCGAACTCTCACACAAAGCGGTGAATTTCCTTTCACCCTTTACTACAACATACTTATGTGAGATTGGGTTTTCACACCTAGTCATGATAAAAGGAAATATAGAAATTGACTTGATGTCGAGTCAGAATTAAAGGTGAAAATTGCCCAAAATTACTCCTAAAATTGACTCAATTTGCGAAAAGAAACAAGCCCACCCATCGCATTAATATTAAAAAAAGATATTTCTTTTGACACTGTATTTGTAACCTTTTATTGAAATAAAAACCTTATTTTCTTAGGGGATTAAATTGGTTAGTCAAGGGTTTCGCTGTCATCTGGAAACTTTAACAGGGGTTCGTGGAGCCAAAAGTTTGAGAAAGCCTGCTCTAGGCCAAGCAAGCCACCCGTCAGTGGGGGCTCAGAGTGAATCAGATGGCATTTTCTCAATGCATGTACTCTTACGATTAAAGTCTTCTTATCGTGTAGCAGTCAAGTGTGTGGCCAACCCTGGTGTCAGAGTTTTCAAACCGCACAATGGTCTCTGGATTGGCTTTAACGACTATAGTCAATCGACAATAGCCGGGACTGATAGCTTAACGTGCCCTCCGAAGCATGGAAACGCTTTGAAAAATTTCCGCTTTGGTCACCCATCAGAAAACCCATCATGACGAGAAACGAAAGACAAAAGTCGATTTGTTAGATTCAGTTGCAGAAAGTTAATGTTACCGTTAATATCATACTGTGTCTCTTTCCGTCTTGTTGACGTTAACAAGGACGGCATTATATTTTTTATTTATTTTTATTATATAATGGGTTAACTCTTCACCTCAATCTTGACCAAGGACATAGATGAGGTAGAAGATGGAGCGAGTTAACCCATAAAATGCCTATTAAGGCACTGGTACTCCTACTTACCGACGGAACACAGCAAGTTGTTTGGCGTCGGACTTCGGTAGAAGGGTGGTCGCGAACCAGACGGCCCTTCACACAGCCTACCATACCGCATGAGACCATAGGACGCCACCTCAGATTCAGAAGAAATTGAGGTGTCGTTGCCTCGGGGATTAATAGGAGGCAGGTCTCATTTGTTTCCTTATAGACTCCTTTTACGACACCTACGGAAAGAAATGGGGTAGTGTTATTCTCAACCGATCACCACACGGCGATCACCACACGGTTAATAAAAAACTTTAGCTTTAATAACCATTGGCGTATATTTTCTAGGGGGGGCCGCGGGCCTGGCGAAAATTAAATGAACTCTAGCTTAATACGCTGTGTATTCAAAAGTAACTAATACTGTATTATAGGTAGTATGTAATAATAAGTATGTAGATTTCTCAGTTGTAGATATTTTTTTTTTTTTTTTATGATTTTTGTGTGAAGTATTTTGGCATCAATTATAGAATTTCGAATTGGTAGCCCAATATTCTGGGGTGGGCCCTAGACCATACTGGAGTGGGCACGGCCCACCCGGCCCCCCCCCTATATACGCTTATGTTAATAACTATGGCCCTTGTTACAGAAGAAGACTGAAGTCTTGATCTATGCTTAAGTATTGATTGTCTCTTTCTTTCACTATCAAAATGCAAATTAAGTATAAATGAAGTCTGAGTTGCGTTCTGTAACACGGACCATGTATTTTGGAATGTTATTTTTCAGGATGCCCCTTACGAGTTTCTTATCTCGGTCTATGAAACTGCTCAGGCGAAAAGTACACGCTAAAAAGGTACAGAATAGAATAGAAAAAATCTTTATTTTATAGGACATTCTGGATGCCACTTAAAAAAAAGTCAAGATTACAATGAAATACATACAAACATACATTAAACGATTTAAATACATACAAACGCATTCGTTCTTTTGACACTACTGACTCTACGCCTATTTGCCTGAGGTTGCTCTTTTAAATCGCATTACAAATTTTCTTATTTACTAATTTTAACTAAATCTGAAATAACTCTAGAGCTGAACAGTTCATTCCCTTGGCTGCCTGTCTAATAGATAATCAGTAATTTTGTAATAGCCCTTTTTGCAAAGTTTTTGTTTAATTACTGTCTTAAATTTGTCCAACACCCATCCACACACACACACACACACACCCACACACACACACACACACACACACATACATACACACACGGACACGGACACAAACAGGCTCACTTATTGAACTCACTTACATGAACTTATTGAAGGTAAAAGGCCTGATTTTTTTCTATACTAATGTCATAAAGAGGAAATATTTGATTGTTTGTTTGTTTGCATTGAATAGGCTCCGTAACTACTGGACCGATTCGAAAAATTCTTTTACCATTAGAATCCTAGATTATCCGTGATGAACATAGGGTACATGATTTTCCGAATTCCCAAGCGAAAATCTAGTCTATCTATACATATTATTACGAGGAAAGATTTGATTGTTTGTTTGTTTCCATTGAATAGGCTCCGAAACTACTGGACCGATTTGAAAAATTCTTTCACTTCTAATGGTGATGGACATAGGGTACATGATTTTCCCGAATTCCCACGGGAACGAAGTCCCGAGCGGAATGCTAGTCTTTTATAAAGTTACAGCCCACGTATAACTACCGCTCGTAGCGATAGCTAAGTACTACGAATTATACCCGTAGCATTAGCTACGTGCTACGGCGTAGGCTTGGTAATTAAATAAAAAATTAAAACATTACATTCCGGTGGTAATTATACAATAGATGAGCCGTGATAACTCATTCTTGCCCGTTCTGCTTTTTTAGGGTTCCGTACCCAAAGGGTAAAACGGGACCCTATTACTAAGACTCCGCTGTCTGTCCGTCTGTCACCAGGCTGTATCTCATGAACCGTGATAGTTAGACAGTTGAAATTTTCACAAATGATGTGTTTCTGTTGCCGCTATAACAAAAAATACTAAAAAACAAAATAAAATAAATATGTTATCCCATACAAGAAACGTAATTTTTTTGCTCGTTTTTATAGATATTCGTACGGAACCCTTCGTGCGTAAGTCCGACTCGCCCTTGGCCGGTTTTTTTTCTTCATGATAATATTGTTAATATAATACTTAGATACGATTATCTTCATAATGAATCCATTAGTAGATATTTTGTCGGATCCTAAGCAAGAATTGCCAAGTTCGACTCCGAGTGCCGCATGCCGCTATGTACAGATAACAGCGCATCTGATTACCCCATTTTCGTTGCAGACTCTTTCTAATTGTAATAGCACAGAGTGCACCTGGTGTGCGGTTCTCTGTACCAATGACTTGCTTTTTGAGCTATGTACATACAGCAGCATATCAGTTTATACATTCGCACTACGAAAGCCAACTCTATTACAAACGACATAAGGGCGACGTCAAGGTTAACATGTATAACCTGATATACTGTCTTGTGTACATTAGTTACACACTAAACGATGCTCTTACGGTGTGGGAAAACATCGTGAGGAAACCTGCACATTCAAAAGACTGAATGTGTAACCATGATCCAATCCGGTCAGGTTCCCCTGTTAGCAGGGTCACGGAGGTCAGATGGCAGTCGCTCCACTGTAATGACTTGACCTGCCAAACCCTGGGGCTGGATCATGGTAAAGCGTACCCCGAATGAGAAACGGGACCAAGCGCTAGGAAGAAGACTTATTCAAATACGTAAAAAAATATGTATACAGGGACTTAGGGTGACTTCAGACCATCATTCTGAATTATCCAGTGGAATTTTCTTCAGAATTAATTTTTAACTTTTTCTGCATTTAAATTAAATTATTTATTCGTAAAAACTCCAATCAGCAAGAAAAAAAGCACCATAACAGAGTAAAACACAAAAAACAGTGATGTAATCGCATTCTGAAAGCAGTGTGGAATAATGCATTGCGACAAAATAGGTAAATAACGAAAACTCCAAATCAAATCAAATAAACTTTATTGTGACGCACAGGTAATATTATAGATGTTCAATACAATTTTGGAGTTCGCTGTGGCCTATCACAACTGATGGCGTGCAATAATATATTATGAAATCCTAAAATATTAATAGTTTTAAATGTATACGTTCTAATTGACTAAATAAAACCTTTTGGCGTTTCCGGAAAAAAAAACCAGCAACAAATAACAGAACATCGTTGTGATCTCCACTATTTAAGTATTTCCTAAGCTATCCCTGGCATACTATTTTGAGTGGATGTATGCGACATTTACCAGTCACCCAAAGAATTGGTACTGCAACCAATTTCTTTTTAATTTTCTATTTAATTTTTAGCCTAGTACCAATAGTGTGCGCGGCGCCAGTAGCGCTTCAGAATCATTTCTTAGTGGAACAAACGCCAATTTCTTGGAGAACCAGTACCAAGACTGGTCCAAAGGAAAAATCGGAGTGGAACACGTAAGTTATAATTTTATTTAAAGTAAGAAGCTGAAATACTAACTGACACATCATACTGGGGAACTGCATCCAATTGCGATAAGTTTGAACTGACATATCATACTGGGGAACTTCATCCGATTGCGATAAGTTTGAACTGACATATCATACTGGGGAACTGCATCCGATTGCGATAAGTTTAAACGTGCTTACCAAAGATAATCCGCTCAAAATTCCTTGGTATTCAGCCCAATAGAAACGTTGAATACAATAGAAACGTGAGCGATTTAGCTTTGGTAAACACGTTCAAACTTACCGCGCTCGGGGGGCTGAAACTTTACACAAGCGTACCTTAGGTAACGTAAGCATCTGCTAAGAAAGGCCTTCCCGACATTCCCACGGAAAATTGAGGAAACTGCTTTCCGTTTTATAATACCCTTGTTGTTTTTGCTTATGATGTAGAAAACACTGTTTGATTCCTTTGTGTTTTTTATTTTATTTTTTGTTATTCTTGATCTTTCGGTAGCTAGCAGTATTAATGCCATCTACGCTCGTAGCTAAAGTAGCGCTCGCTGATCTCAACCAATCAGTGAGGTTAAGTAACGTACACAGAGGCAGGGAACCTAATTGGTGACCAAAATGGCAACTTATCTCGAGCGTTTCCGTGCTTCGGAGAGCATCTTAAGCAGTCGGTCCCGGCTGTTGTTATGTTCTTTATTCGATTTTAGTGTATGTATGTATCTATCTGTGAGGATCTGTAATTGACTTATTGTTTTTTAAATTTTTGAAGGTATTTGCTAAATGTCAATATCATTTTACTTGTCTATATGTGGAAAAATTAATTTAATAAAACTAGTTTAAGCCAGCTACTTGTGTTTAATTGACGTTCCCTCGCACCTTGACAATGTTGAACACTGTTCATGTTAATAATTTGTTGAACCTCCATGTATTCACTTTTTCAGTCTGTGGAGGAATTGTATGCGAGTGTCGATTCAGATTCGCTTGTAGTTCCGGATTTTTCGTACAGCAAAGTCGGCAAATGTGAAAATGAAAAAAGTGCAGGTAAGTCTTCTTTTAAAATAACTTTATTCCAGTGAACATTCATTCATTCATTCACCAAGTCAGAGGCCGTTGTGCGGTTTGAAAACTCTGACACCAGGGTTAGCCAAGTTCGCCACACACTTGACTATACCTACCTACACGATAAGAAGAAGAACAAGTGAACATTCATCATCATTGGCCTCGGAAGTCTTTAACAGAAATAGAATAGAAAAAATCTTTATTTTATAGGACATTCAGGATGCCACTTAAAACAAGTCAAGATTACATGAAATACATACAAACAAACATTAAAGGATTTAAATACATACATACGCATTCGTGCTATTGACCCTACTGACTCTACGCCTATTCGCAAAGGTGCAGTCTTCCCCAGAGAAGAACAGGCAAGAAACTCTGAGGGTGCTCTTTTTAAACGCATTAAAAAATTTCTTATTTTCTTATTTTCAAATTTTCTATTTTCTTATTTTCTATTATTTTCTATTAACAGACTATTAATAACTCACGACTTATTAATAACTCAGACTTATTAAGCAGTTGTTTGAAGACACCATTTTGGTGACTAAAAAGTCAAATGCGGGAACGACAGTCTGCCGCAATTTGTTTAAGGGAAGTCACCGGTTATTGGCTTGGCTTGATTTTGATGCTTTTTAATGCTCCTGAGTATTGGGAACCAAGATTCGTGAACATTAATTATTGCTTAAAATAGCAGTAATAGCAATGTTGTTGGTATTATTTACCGACTTCAAAAAAGGAGGAGGTTCTATGTTCGACTGTATGTATTTTTTTAAATGTATGTTCACCAATTTCTCCGACAATTATGGACCGATTTTTTTGCTTCAAAAGAGTATACCTACTCCAGAGGTGGTCCCATATAAATTTTATCGAAAATAATTCAGGCTTTTAATAAAATCAACAAAAACAAGAAAATACTACAAAACAGGACATTATCTAAATAAATGAGTAACATTTTCGTTTGCGGTTGTCTGCTAATAGGCATTGTAGTCTGCAAAAAATACTAGTTATTTACTTTGTGCCTTCGATCAACTATAAAGAACTAGATACACAATCCACAACCAAAAAGTTCCCTCGTTGAATGATCACCCACTTGACGTTTTGGGTTGTCTTTTCGTTTAGTAGCATTCGTTCGTCCCGAAAGTAACCATGCCGCAGTGCGCAGTGAAAGATTGTAAAAATCACACCTCCAGAACATTAAAGAAATATGGAGTGTCATTTTTTAAGTAAGTAGTTTTGTTATTATTATATGTGATTTGAAATTATCTTGGTATTTGGCCAAGAAAATGTTATAAAATATTTTTTTAGTTTAATTTAATGACATTTGGCGAGAGTATAACCCATTAAATTGAATAGACACTAGCCAAACTTACAAATCCATACCGTTGTACTATAACATCATTTGTTCGGGTTATGCAGTGACTCTGTTCTAAAACAAATAGAGACGCTGTTTTTTTTTACTATGATTTTTTTTTCATCTTTATCTGTGTTATAAAATTTAAATGTGAAGAGTATATATGTCACCCTAAGATCATGAACTTCGTAAGTTTATAATCTTACTCGCAAAATTATGAACTAACAAAAAATTGTGAATAATCTCTCTGCCAGAAATCGTGAAATTATACACTGGACGAGTGAAAAATTTTAAGTTTGTTTAATAGATTTCTATATAAAATATATAATGTGAAAGTTTTGTATTAAGTTTTTATCTTGCAAGTTTATTTTAAATTGATTTAATTTCCTAATCGTAAGAAGAATTTTTTTGTTGCTATTTTTTTGAGTTCTCTAATATAAAGATAAATGTTTAAAAAAATTGCGATTTTTATTTTCTTACTTATTAGTGGACTGTTGACACAGTTCACAGTTTTTCGATAGTTTATAATCTTGCGAGTAGGATTATAAACTTACGAAGTTCATGATCTTACGGTGACATAAATATTAATTATGTTTTCTATACTGACATTAAAGGTATTATGGCAAAACATGTAATCATATAAAATTGAATAAATAAAAATATAACGTGACGTTTACAAACATAAAGTTTTATTGGAATTTTAGTTTTCCTCGAGATCCTGTGCGAAGTGGAGAGTGGACATCCGTGATCGCACGTCAAAGATGTGAAGATTTTTTTAAGCCGTCACAAAGAAGCGTGGTTTGCTCCAAGCATTTTTTAGAAAATGACACGTATGTCACTACAAAAGGAGTTAAAAGGTTACACCAAACAGCTGTACCTCAAATAGTATGTACCTTTTTATCACTTTTGATTTGGAGTTTCTTGTATTGAATAAAAAAATATATATTTCATCTTCAGGACAGAGATGATGACAGCGAAGAAGACAAATGTTATTTTGAGACAAGATCAAAAAAAGGTTGTTTACTGCATCAACAAGTAAGTTTCATTGCAAGCTGTTTGAACTTTTTAAATTGTGATTCTTTGTGATTTGAGTTACATTATATTTCATGATTAATTTTCGGTTTTGTTAATAGGATAAAGATGGTCAAGTAATAGATTTTGGAGAAGAAAATAATGAAGAATGTTTACTGAACCCACAAGTAAGTAAAATGTTTACTAGCTATTTCATTATGTTATTTAGCGTCTATTTATTTGACCGAATCAAGATTGATGTTTTTTCTAATTGTAATTTTTTTTCTATGTGCTATATACAGGTTGAAAAAGAACCTCCTAGCTTTATTGAAAATCCTGAACCAGTATCACTTACTGAACACTTTTTTTTGTTTTTTTGTTTTGGGGTGGGACGTTTAGGCAAAAAATGAACTATTTCCATTGAAAAAATATTAAAAAAATTTTTTTTTCATAAATGTGTTCTTTGAGTGGTTCAGGATTTTGAATATGGCTAGAAGGTTCTTTTTCACCCAGTATATATATATTAATATTATAAAGAGGAAAGATTTGTATTTTTGTATGTATGTAACGAATAAACTTAAAAACTACTGGACCGATTTCAAAAATTATTTCACCATTAGGATGCTACGTTATCCCTGAGTAGCATAGGCACCATAATTTTCCCGAATTCCCACGGGAACGAATTCCCAAGCGGGATGCTAGTAACTTATAGATATAAATGTCTTTGTTCATTTGTTTTCACGTCTTTGTGGTGTTTTTCTCTTTGCTGGTGTACCTAAATTATTTATTTACTTATTTTACATTGTTTTTATTAAGTAGTAATATTACTGACGTTTAATTATTAATGTTATTGTTGCAGATAAATATAATATCAAATGTTCCAGAAGTATTTAAAAGCCCTTCTTCATCTTTGAGCATTGGCTCAATTCTAGATACACCGAAAACAAGAAACATGAAGAAAGAACTGAGCGTTTGCAAAAAACTTATAACAACGAAAAATAAGAAAATAAATAACTTACAGAAAAAAAACAGAAGATTAAAAAAAAAGTGTAGAAACTTAAAACATATCCTCTCAACCTTAAATAAGCGTGGAGCAATAGACCAGTCATTATTATCCGACCTATCACAATATGTGGAAGTTACAGATATATTTAATGCGATGTATTTAAAAAAAAATAAAGGGAAAAGCAGGCCTTTTTCTAAATATCCGCCAGGTGCTCGAAAATTTGCTATCACATTACACTTTTATTCACCAGCCGCATATAAGTACATAAGAAAAATGTTTAACACCTGCTTACCCCCTCCGAATACTTTATGTAACTGGTACAGAAGTATAAATGCAGAACCTGGATTTACAGGGGAATCATTTGACAGATTAAAACAAAAGACAGAAAATGGAAAGAAAAAAATTATTGGTGCTCTAATTGTTGACGAAATGTCAATAAGACAACAAAAATGTGGACAGGCAAACGCTACGAAGGTTTAGTGGATATGGGCATTGGTAACAAAGACGAAAATGATATTGCTAGTCAAGTGTATGTCTTTATGTTAGTTGGGGTAAATGAACCGATTAAAATACCTTTAGCTTATTTTTTGATTACAAGCCTGACAGCTGAAATAAAAGCTAATTTAATAAAAATTGCCCTAGAAAAATGTCACTTGGTTGGTATAAAAGTCGTATCAATAACATTTGATGGATGTAAATCAAACATTTCATGTATGAAATTGCTCGGTTGTAATATTGATGACATCTCTAATATAAAAACCCACTTTAACCATCCTACAGATAATTACGATGTTGTCATATTTTTAGATGCATGTCATTTATGCTAAAACTAATGCGTAACATATTTGAGTCAAAAAAAAATATTAAGGACGGTAGCCAAAACCTCGTTAAATGGGTAAATCCCACGTACAGCGTCTTCACAATTTGCAGGAAGAAAAAGGACTTCATTTAGCAAATAAACTATCCCACCGTCACATATCTTTCAGAAACGAAATTATGAAGGTTAAATTGGCCACGCAGCTTTTGAGTCGAAGCGTAGCTAAAGCAATCGAGTTTTGTGAAGTAGAATTAAAGCTTACAGATTTCAAAAATTCCAACGCAACAGTAGATTTTATATTATTATTAAACAATACTTTTGATATATTAAATACACGAAACTTAAATAATCACGGTTACAATAAGCCTTGTCTACAAAACTCTGAAAAAATAATGCCATATTTAGAAAAAGTTAAGCAATATTTAATAGTTATCTTTGAGCATCGATGTCCGACGGAAAAAAAAGATAAAAAGGAATAACAATGTCAGAGTTGTGTTTTGGACCGAAAATGTTCCATTGTGGAAATCTCACGCTAACACAGGTGTTATTGGGCAATCACTAATCTTAATACTACTTCCCTCGGATATCGTGCAGAAGACGAAAATGAAGATGTTGACGGCGAGAATTACGAAGAAGATAAAAATATTGAGGAAAACTGTGACATTTTATCATTAGAGCTCAGTGAATCGGAATGTAGGACTGAATATGTCGATCACATCGTGGGATATATTGCTGGGAACGTGGTACGAAATTTGGTGAAAACTGTAAAATGTGATTCAAGTTTAGATAGCTTACTAGCTCAAGGTCGACTTTATTTTCATAAACTAATAGATATAAAAAACCTAGGTGGTTTATTTTATTCTTCCAAGGATGTTTTTGTAATTTGCAAAAAAACGGAGGTTGCAATTAGACATTATCAGTGTTTAAGTAAGAATTTAAAACATTCTTTGATTTGCACCAAGGTTATGTCGTCTTTCTTAGATGTAAATGTATTTTCATCTAAATGTGAGGATAATAACCATAAAACCATTATATTAAAATCAATTATCGAAAGATATCTTAAAATAAGATTGCATTATATAGCAAAAAAAGATACACTGAAAAATAAAAAAAATTCAAAAAGAACATTATATAATAAACTTAATTTGTTTCAAGGGAATTAAATGTGATTTTTTTATAATTTTTCAAAGACGATACACATTTTTCGTACAATTTCATTATCTATACTCATATTTTTTTTATTTTAAATAAATGATTTCTTGTAAATATATATTTAGTTTCATTGCTAATTTCCTCCCTTAAATCTCAATAGGTCGGTCCTGTTCAACAAATTCTACTAAGTTTTAAATAAGCAATAAAATATTTAATCGGGAAAGACACAGTTATTTTCTTTTTTTATAAGTTATTTCATAAAAAAAGCATAGAATATAATTATTACAATAAGCAATAATTAAGAAGAAATGGCGCGGCTGAGATTATCAATTATAATGTATATTAATTGTCGGTAAATTCAAAATGAATGTGATTTTTTTAATAATAAAAAACCATCATAAAAGTGAACCAGTTTCGATAAATCATATCTAAAATCCACGGCAAGGAAAAACTTTCGAATAAAATAAACTGCAACGTTAACATCATCCATTTAAGAGCTATGGTGTTCTCAAACATACACAATCAAGGAAAACCACATCATTTCGTAGCATTTTGAATTTATTTAAAAGTTTGTACGAAGTCATTTTTATGTGAAATCGACCCATATAAAATATTTTTTTAATTAACAAAGGCATCTCCATTCCTCCCATGTTCTACGTGACAGCGAGTGACATAAAAATGACTTACGTTATCTTTTGTTAAAAACCAAGTGGTATTTTACAAATTAAACAGATTTTATTTTCGACCTTATGATATTACGTTAAGGTTTAAATTAGATTAAAATGTTTGACACTTTAGAACTTTTTCATAATACATGAAGTGGTATACAACTATCTGAGTACGTATTGTAGTTAGGACACTTTTAAATTTTATTTTGTATGGGACTGTGTATCTAGTTTTTTATAGTTGATCGAAGCTTTGTGCGAACTTTTGTTGGGATTGAAGTCGGTGACTCATACGTTTTTATAACGTGGAAAATTATTTCTTTCAACTTTCTGTGTTCGCAAAGGTGCAGTCTTCCCCTGAGAAGTACAAAAACATGAATCTTTTTAAACATGACTATAGCTACCCTTTATCATCAGTCTATATACCATCGGAACAGTGGAAGGGTTTTAGGTCATGGTTCACCACTTCCGCTGGGCTAATGCGGGTTTGGTAGACTGCGCGACTTTCGCAAACTTAATTTTCTCAGACGTGTGGGTTTCACGTGATATTCATCGAGAAATCCGTACAGACCTCTCTATTTCTCTTAAGAGCAGCGCTCTGCTTTGTGGACGCTATTTGTTTCTATCTTCTTTCATGATTCAACTTTACGGTACGACACGATCTCTTCCCCCCGATCGCA
The DNA here is from genome assembly GCA_949987775.1 of Aproaerema taeniolella. Taxonomy (NCBI): domain Eukaryota; kingdom Metazoa; phylum Arthropoda; class Insecta; order Lepidoptera; family Gelechiidae; genus Aproaerema; species Aproaerema taeniolella. The sequence continues at coordinate 19,088,578 of OX465252.1, read as the reverse complement.
GTAACTTTGAACGTGTTTACCAAAGTTAAACTTTCCTATGTATTCAGCCCAATAGAAACGTTGAATACAATGGAAAATTGAGCGATCTAGCTTTGGTAAATACGTTCAAACTTACCACGATCGTGGAGCTTCTCCTTGACTTTATCGAAATAACCACGCCTAAGCCTTACTCTTCCTCGCTTTCCCTCAATCTTTCCCTCCATGCCATATTTTCATGATGGTCGTGTCGAATTAGATATTATATAATCCTATAATTTGTCTTCTCCAGTTTTCGATGGTTCTTATCAAGCTTATCTTTCCTCGTTATTTTATTCTCTCCAACTAATATTTTCCTTCTCTCTTCTACACCACATTTCAAAGGCTTCAAGTCGTTCCCGATCTTTTTGAGTCGGGTAAGTGTTCACGATGCACATTCGTAGAGTGCAATGTTCCAAATATAGGAGAAAATTCTCAATTGGACTGTAGTTTTTTTTGTAGTTTTTTAAGCTATAAAAAGCTCCGGCATCGCCAGATTTTCAAAATTATTTAAGTGTACTCTTTCGAAGTAAAAATTGATTTAGCACTGTTTAAAAAATCAACAAAAACACATACACATTATATTTAGATTTCAATTTAGTTTGTGTTATCTACATTGTTTGGATTTATTCTTACGTTTCTAACTTTGACAATTATATTATTTAGCTTTTTTTTCACTAAGCCTATTTTTTTCACAGAACTCGTTACAAAAGATTGTCCTCATGAGACTATAAAGCTTTATATAGCAGTTCAAAACCTCATCAGAAGTTATCAGGTTAGTGGCGGTTTTCACTTAGTGTGGCAGAAGATCACAGATCAGATCAAATTCGGTTCAGATTTAGATCAAATCTGATTCTTACAAGAAATCAGATTCTACCTGTATTATTATATAATCTTTTCATAAATAGACTAAAGACCTGGCTAACATGAGTTTCAAGAGCCTACAGAGTGTAAAAGCTTAGCAATTACTTAAAAATGGTGTAATCTATCCAGTAGTAATAATTAATTCCCGGACACCTTGAAACTGAAGTTTTTTTTGGGTTATGGTTCATTGCAATAAACGTTTGGCCAATGACAAATTTTACAGCTTCATACAAATTTTAAAAGCGTGAAAAATAAGTTAGAGTTTTCATTATTTACCTACCTACTGCCGTGTGAGTCCCCGGCAGAGTAGAATAGGACCACCCTCTTTCTTACAGAGGTGTCGTACAAGGCGACTAAGGTAAATATGCAAGCAAGTTCATCTGCACACAGAGAAGGAAAACTCTGCAGTTATATCAAAACCATCGCCAACCCGTCTGCCAAGCGTGGCGAGTATGGCATTTACCCCTCATGTTATTGAGGGAGGCCCGTGCCCCAGCAGTGGGGACGTACACATATGGGCTGATGAAGTTGAAGAAGACCTACTTTGGCGCTACGCAATATACCGCAAAACCGTGTCCCGGTTGAAAGCAATTTCTTCCAGGCAAACTCAAGCCCCTCAATCTCGGTAAGTTTGAACGTGTTTTCCAAAGCTAAACCGCTCACGTTTCCTTTGTATTCAGCCCAATAGAAACGTGAGCGATTTAGCTTTGGTAAAAACGTTCAAACTTAACGCGATCGGGGGGCAGATAGGAAAGTCGTTACTGGGATTTCAGAAGCAGGTGGTGCATTTTTTATTGCAAATCGAGCTTTGTTCTTTTAATAACTGAAATTAACTTTTTGTCTATGTCAATCGCGATCGCTGATCCGCCTGTGGTTGGAGGTACTTTATATTTAAATACATTTAAATAAAAATTACAGGTACGAGGGCATTTGATGGCAAAAATAGACCCTCTAAAGTTGTCAATAGGGATGAAATTCCTACTAGACCGCAAGAGAACGTATAACCCTCACATGGATGTTGTGGACCTGAAAGGCAGAGGAATGGATAATCCAGTCGTGGCAAGGGAACTTGGCGCCGTTCTAAGTAACGTATCTCTTTAGAAAAAGATATTTTAATATACATTTTTGGAAGTACCTTCAGAACCTGGTAGCTGAGAATTGGCCGTCGGCCCAGGCTAGCAAGTATTCATATGTTAATAGTACATATTAGCACTACTCTTTCCCACACTTTTGGTTACTGAGAAAACAAGTAAGGCTTTCGGCCCTGGGATCTCAACCTGTACAAGATCTGCTGTAAGAAATTTCTACCTAGAAATAAGCAGTGCCTGTTGTGTCGTCTCTCTCTTGTATGTTTATTTTTGTATGTCTATTGTGTATGTACAATAAACAGTATAATAAAAGGTGTTTCAAAAAAACCCAAAAAAAAGATAATTCAAAATGAATTAAAATTTAGCTTATTCTGTGCAATAAGCTAACAATGATGACAAGTATGTCATATTAATTATATGAAACTTTCATTTTGAAAGATTTCAAATCGTGCAATTGATTACGAAAGTTGCGTTTATTTCACTTTTAAAATTAAAATTTGGAATTTCTTTTTTTTGGATTTTTTTGAAACACCTTGTGCTCGGTGACATTAACGCACTCCCAAATATTACCTTACGAGCTTCGTTCCCGTGGGAATTTGGGAAAATTATGTAGAGTATGTGTTAATCCAGGATGTCAGTTACTTCCACTGACATCCTGGATTAAAATTCCTCAAATTGGTCCAGCCGTTTGAGCGAGAAAGAGTAACAAACCTTCGCATTTATAATATGAGTACGGTTATGCTAAGAAACGAATCAATTCCCTCGCTTTTGCTCTTAAATTAAGTAACAATATATCGTACTTGAAAAGAAATGCTTAAAAATAATTAACTTCCTTGTTTTGTATAATTCAATTATATTATTTCGTTTTTCAGAGGATGAACACATGGATTTAGAGTTTGTACTTGAACGTCCTCGATGCTATGTTCAAGGGAGTGAATCAAAATTGACCCTCAGGTAAATAAATGTACAGAGACCAGGGTACCTACCACGATCGTTTAAAAGCATTTCTGTTTAGGATCCAACTTTGAACTGCTTCGCAATTAGAATGTTTTTTTAAATGGTACCATGATGGCGCTGCTTTTGAACTGCTCTGTTGTCTATGGTCCATTTTAAATGTCTACCTAAATTGTCGCTGGTCTGCCTTTGAATCGCAACAGCGCCGAAATTGAATCGCTTATAATTCATTATGGTACAAATAAGCGTTGCAGACTTGTTTAGGTCCTAAATTGGATCGCGCTAAGCGATCATGGTAAACCTCCAGGACATCAGGTTACCTACCCCTTGTTTGTTTTGTAAAGCCATACTTATCACAACAGCACTCAAGTGATAACCTGATATGGGGCACTCTGTACCTATTACTTTTGGTTCTTCTCATTTACACCCAGTCGTTTTCGTTCCAATTAAGTTCTTTCAATGGTTAAGTTCAATGCAGCTGCCCTGACTCGGCATTGACGATTCTTAAGTTCAATTCCCGGTTGAGGCAAACATTTGAGTAAAAGATCAGTTTGTTCGTTCTCTGGTCTTGGTATTCGTATATTTGTCTTTCCGTGTGTCCCAAGGATCCTACAACGTAAGGGAAAACCTTCACGTGGGCCTAAGGACATAAGGACAATAGAAAGTGACATTTGTCGGGCGTTTTCTGCAATGAGCCTCTCGTTTGGACCATTGTGTCTTATATGTTTCGGGCTGGCTTTTCATAATCATAATCATAATCGTTTATTGCTTTATGTGGTGTACAATGGGTCTTACAATATATTTTTTTATTTTTTATTATAAGATGGGTTAATTCTTGACCTCAATCTTGACCATAAGGTCAAAGATGAGGTCGACGATGGAGCGAGTTAACCCAGAAAATGCCTATAAAGGCACTGGTACTCCCACGCACCGACGGAACACAGCAAGCTGTTTGGCGTCGGACTTCGGTAGGAGGGTGGTCGCCAACCAGACGGCCCTTTACAGAGCCTACCACACCGCATGAGACCATAGGACGACACCTCAGATTCAGAAAAAAATGAAGTGTCGTTGCCTGGGATGGATTACTAGGACTCAGGTCTCATTTGTGTTTCCTTAGTCGCCTCTTACGATACCCACGGAAAGAGATGGGGTGGTGTTATTCTCAACCGATCACCACACGGTTAAAAACTAGAGCACACATAAATCCTGTAAGGGCACTGCAATTTATAATAACTAGGTGCTTATTAGGAACTTATGCCTATACTTCTACTATACAAACAACAACGAAAAAAAATAAAAAATAAACAATTTCAACTTTTAAACTTAAATTCAAAATACTCTTTGAGATTGAGATTATAGAAACTATTTTCAATTAGAAAAACTTTCAGTCGATTACAAAAAGTTGGTAAGCTGTCTAAGTTTTTTATGTTGGCTGGCAGTTTGTTATAAATTTCCATCCAGCCTATGTGCTTCCAGAAGCACGCAGAAAGAAGGGATCCTGGGTTATGCAGGTTCCGTGGCCGCTTTAATTCACGCCTTGGCATTCTAGTGTTATCTGCGCTGGAGTTCCTTCTGTCTATATGCGACTGCGGCATAGGACATTTTCTGTAATTATTAACCCTTCAGAGGCCATTTGGCGGTTTGAAAATTCCGACACCACGGTTAGTCAAGTTCGCCACAATCTTGTTTATATCTACACGATAAGATGAAGACTAACCCATTTAGACTGAGATCCCAGGGCCGCCAGACCTTACTTATTTTCTCATCAACCAAAAGTGTGGGAAAGAGTAGTGCTAATATGTACTATTAACATATGAATACCAGCTAGCCTGGGCCGATGGCCAATTTTCACCTACCAGGTTCTGAAGGCACTTCCAAAAATTACTCAAACTGAAACCCTGGGCTCAGAATGATAGTCTGAGTCCAGGGTTTCAGTTTTTGCTAAGCTGTCTTTTACACCCTGTATACATACATGTTGACCTTGACGTCGCCCTTATCCCGCTCGTGATAGCGCTGGCTTTCGTAATGCAAATGGATAACCTGACCTGCTGCTGTCTGTACTTCCCCTAGCTGCCCGCTATAAATTTCCACCCTGTATTTTATTCTAGGGAAATAATAAGACGATTGGACGAAGTATACTGTGGCCCTATAGGCATTGAGTACATGCACATATATGACTTCGATGAGGTGCATTTCCTCCGGGAACGCATAGAAACACCAGGAAGTTTGGACTTCACAACCGATGAAAAGAGGATTATCATGCGTCGGCTTACTAAAGCTGTCTTGTAAGGATCTTTATTCATTACATTTCTTTATTTGGTACCTACTGTGTACTCGAATGGAGACCACGTCTTGGCAAACGTAGTGTAGGACGCCCCCCAGCCAGATGGTCAGATGACCTAAAGAAGATAGCGGGTAGTGGCTGGATGAAAAAAGCGGAGGATTGTGCAAAGTGGTGCACTTTGGGGGAGGCCTATGTTCAGCAGTGGACTGCAATAGGCTGATATGATGATGATGTACTTACTATATCTGCGCAACGTTTCGTTCCCGTGGGATTGGATAAGTGAGAGTTAGTTTGTAGGATTACTGAATCGATTTTCTTCGATTCTTCAATAGAAAGTTCTCTTAACAGCAAGCGACAAATGCTACATAGTTTTCCCAAATTCTCACTATCTAGAACGAAATTTCGGGCGGAAAACAAGTGTCCTTTAATTTTCCCAAGTTACTTTATCAAAATTCGTTAAGAAGTTTTTACGTGAAAGAATAACAAACATCCATAACCTAAAGCGCGTTATTTGATGATCGAAAACTTGACTTGGAATTATTGACCTACACTACAGTGCTTTATTTGATGATCAAAAACGAAATTGCAATGCATTTTTTATTATTTTCTACTCTGTTGATACACTTATGACCTGCGACTTGTGTCTCGAAGAACTACTTATATGTAAATATCTTTGTTTCTTTTTTATACAGTTTGGAGAAATACTTCGCGAAGAAGTGGCCTGCGGAGAAACGATTCGGGTTAGAAGGCGGTGAGAGCATGATAGCTATGTTGGAAGAGATTGTCGATCACGCCACAAGACACAAAGTCCAGTCCATAATCATTGGGATGCAACATCGAGGTGGGTACTGTAAGGGGTAAAGCCTGCCCCGGAATCGCAGTAAGTTTGAACACATTTAACAAAGCTGAATCACTCACGTTTCTACTATATTCAACGTTTCTATTGGGCTGAATACAAAGGAATCGTGAGCGGTTTAGTTTTGGCAAACACGTTCAAACTTATCACAATCGGGGGGCTGTTATTATTATTTATAATAATAATAACAGGGTTGGATTGGGGTTCCTCAAGACCGCAAGCCTCCATGTCGCTGCGACCTTTATATATCTATTGTGACAGTGCCCTTCTGTTTATCATCACAGTATGTCTTGGAATTCTATGACAACCGCGCATCTAGTTATGTTCTTAACGGGCACATCCTTGAAATAACATTTTAAACTTTCGCGATCTGAACACATACCTACTTAATCAGATACTAAAACGAAGTCTATCCGTGACCACGGCGCGTACAACCACGTCGAAACGTCGGGAAATAGGTAAAATCATGAAATAAACGTGAATTTAGACCCGTTTCAGTATTTAATTACACATCCTTGATATCTCGGTAGAATAAAGTGTGGCCCCCAAGGTACCGATTCCTGCTGCAGTGCAACGCGCTATCTGCGCTTGGATATGCAATGGTGTGAGGCAAAGGAGCGTTTCCATTGCCCTAGTGGGCGTGAACGAGAGAACACCTATTGCTATTAAGCAGATCTCTGAATTTATTTGAGATTAGTAGCGCAGGAAGACTGTAGGGTTTTGCTGTGCCAAGCCGTAAGTCCTTAAGGGCTAGCGCGCACGGGCTACTGTTGTCAGGGTTACATAAAAGTTTTTGTCATTGTAACGTTACGTCTCCAAAGCGGAGTGCTCTTACGAAGACTGATAGAGTCAAAACTTTTTTGAAATTGAAGCGTCATTTGTCGCTATGGATTTCGAAGAGACGGTCGTTGTTCTCAAGCATGAGAAAAAAAAGTCTAAAGAATACTGGGTACACCCCCTTTGGAGTGTCAGAGAAGTAACCCCAAGCATTGGGAAATATTATTCGACTGATCTCTTCCCATGCAATACAATGTACTTTATTGCACACAATTTTTTATCATAAAGTGCTAATCTCTTTTCCACTTCTTCTATAAGCATATAACCGAAGCACTTGTAGCCCAGTGGCTGTCGCTGATCTGTACCGATCTAGCTGTGAGGGTTAAGCAAGGTATGCAGAGGCAGGGAACCTTAATGGGTGACCAAAGTGGCAATTTATCACCTAACCTATACCCATGCGCAGTGACAGTTTTGTCACGGGCTTGTTCGCGCTGGTTACAAAACATGTCACCCAATTGGCATGTCGTATTAACATGCGCGCATCTCCAATCATATCCATGGACTTGCTAAGAGTGACAAAACAGTCACGGACACAGAAGTTGCCCCTGGGCGCCAGCCCTAAGTGACCATTGGTCTAACTACAGAGTGTTAACTAATTCGATCTTATCCTTTTAGGTGGTGAATCAGCCCACGGAACTGAACAACTTTCCCTAAGAACAAATGCCGAAATACGAAAAAATTTTTTTTACTTCCAATACAAACCATTTTGTATGGGAAATCAAAATTTTTTTTTCGTATTTCGGCATTTGTTCTTAGGGAAAGTTGATCAGTTTCATGGGCTGATTTACCACCTGAGAGGATAAGATCGAATTACTTAACACCCTGTATACGGTGGTATATATCCACAGCAACCAGACACAGGGCGCAATCTTGGCTTTCCTAACAATATGGGTCACATGCTTGTTCCAATTAAGCTTGTTATCCAGGATGACTCCAAGATTTGGCCTCCTTGAAAAAGCCGGCCTCTTTCCTTTTTTTGGTAAACCGCGCTAAGATGGTTTAACACGCATGTGATGATTCGTTGGTTGGTTTTTAATGCACCAATCTTCAAGAATGAAGGAGCCTAGACCTGAGCCTTGTTTATGGGCATAAACCTTATAAGCCTAAACGTAGCCTGTAGACTTCGCTCCCGTGGGAATTCGGGAAAATAATGTACCCTATGTCCATCACGGATAATGTAGGATTCTAATGGTGAAAGAATTTTTCGAATCGGTCCAGTAGTTTCAGAGCCTATTCAATGCAAACAAACAATCAAATCTTTCCTCTTTATAATACAGGGTGTAAAAGACAGCTTAGCAAAAACTGAAACACTAGACTCATACAATCATTATGAATGATTTTCTAGTGTAATTTTTCTCCGGAAAATTTTCATTTTTTTTTATGTTTTTTAATATTTTCTGCTTACATTTTTTATTATTTAATCGAATACACTCCATTTTGCAATAAAAAACAATCATAACAACGTAAAACACGAAAACCAGCTATGTACTATCACGTTCATATATGGAGGCATAGTCAATACAAAACGCAGAAAACAAGTCGCTTGCGGCCGCTCGTGTACTCACACATAGACACAAATGACGTATACCGCATACCCCACCTCGCTTGTTGCTCTGATAACAAGCATAATTTCACGAGCCAAAGCATAAGCCTATGGTGGCGCAGCGGAAACACTGTCTGCCTGCTGTAGCAAGGCGCGGGTTCGAGCTCAACTGTCGCCTAATAGCTACGAAGTTTTATTAGATATGTTTTGGTTTTCAAACATTTTATAGTCATAGACCATACCACACAAAATTGAATGCAATGAAGTTAGTTTAGATTCATTCGGTTCGGTGTTCATGAGCAACCTGTTTGTCATTGCTAGATCATAAGCGAAGGTGCTCGTGTGTTCTTACCGTATCGGCAGTTTACTGTGATTTCTTTTTTCGACATGCATACAAATAAATAATAATTTTACAGGAGAGGCAGTGTATTGTTGCGCTGCACAATATAGGATATAATATATCCCAAATTGCTAATGAGACAGGTCTTACAGTGAGTATTATAATGTTTACTTATTATTAACACTGTTTTTAAATTTATAATTTATTTTGAGAACGTTAACATATCATCTAAATGATAAGCTTATAACTATTGTAATGCATTTTATTAGTGGTGCATAGTTTTTGTTCCTTATTATATTAATCTTGTTATTTTGGTTTTAATGAAGGATGGGTGAATCATTACGGAATGAGGGTAACGTGTAATTTCGGCCGCGCAGTGGACGATCGCGAGTTATCAATGAATCAGCGTGTGGTGCAAATGTATGAAAATAATGGATTCATACGGAAGATAAATGGAGTTCATCGATTCTAAGGCTTAATAAGTTTAATAAAATATTGTTATGTGTAAAATTGTGATATTTATCTATAACTTATTCTTTTGTTATTATAAACTGTATATCTACTGCCTTGTAGTGCAAGTTGAATATAAATTTTTGTTGAGGTTTAGCTTCAATACTCTTTTCTTCACGAAAACGAATTCTTAAGCTATAACCTTAATAAAACTGTAAGTGATTAAGTTGCAGAAAAAAAATGTGATTTTGTTAGTAGGAAATAAAGTTACCTAGTCGAATTTCATATTTGTTTTATTCAAATACTTTATCACTGATACAATAATGTAACATTATTATTATTAATGTAATATTATGTGTGAAAATAGTTGTTAATGCTTTAATAAACAAAAAGAAATTACAAAAAGAAATTGCTCGGCTGGGATTAGAACCCGTGAACCTTTCTCCCAGCTAAGACAGTGCTTATCCACTAGACCATACATAACGCTAGTAAGATCGACAAAATATAGATACACTACGTCATGTTTACATTACCGATTGTTTGATATGACTCAACAGCAGCGGTGAGTGGAGGACAGTGCAATGTCGGGTGAATGCGTCCTACAAAAACTTCACCGAGGAGCCAATAGATGTCGCTAAGCAATATAATGTTCTTAGAAGAGGCTACAAGCTTGTGTGCGTGAGAAATCGTGTGAACTATGTTCAGAGGAACATAGTCCCTATTGCAACGCGCTAAGTAGTTTAACTATGACTCCATTAAAGAACGCTACTGTACATCGCACTCCGATAGCATTGCGGCGCGAGGGGATCGCGCGCGGGGCGTGGTATCGCGATACGTTGCGTAGCGCCAAAGTAGGTAAATATTGAAAACTCCATAACGTTACGTTTCCGGGAAAAAAATATTACTTATAGCTGAAGATATCTATGGGTAGATTCCACCATTTAAGTATTTATTAAGCTGTCCTTAACACCCTGTATTAGTACAGATATAAGCTTAAGCCTACAGAGTAAGCCTAGTCTGTAGCCCTAAGCCTAGCCGTCAGTATCTCTAATTAGTCTGTGAGCCTAGCATGTAAGGCCCGAGCTTGGTCTGTAATGTCTCGGTTTAATAATTTGCGTCTTCTATTCTCCAGGGCGATTAAACATGCTGGTAAACGTGTGTAGAAAACCCTTGGTGGACATTTTTGCACAATTCAAATCAATGCAACCTAAGGATCCGGTTAGTATTTTGTTATTCAGAAAGATGGAACCCTGCATTGATCGATGCTAATTGGTGCTGGTCGTACGTATGGTGCTTCTCCAATGTACTGATTTGGGAAAAGTATAGAAACTCCTCATCGTTATTATAGACTGCGCTCCCAAACCCGCCTGCTCAGGGGGTTCTTTTAGAAAAATTTAAAAAAGTATTTTCCTTTTTAATCAGAAGTCTTTCAAGGTCTTTTAGGGCTTCGTCATTCCAATCATATCTAGGAAGACCAAGTGAAGACCAATACTTGTCAGTCCTTAATATGCTCTTTTGGATGCATGATGCATCTCGCTCTTTTGATAATTTAGGATGGCGATAGATGACGGGATCTCCTGTCGGAGGCCAAGACCCAATTTGGGTCACAGCGCCAATAATTAAAGAATCTCTTCCTTCCGTGCTCAGTGGTGGTAATTAATGGGTTGATGAAAAATAAGTTTTTCAAGGATACCTAAATCAAATTACATTAACGTGTTAAACAGGGTTCAGGGGACATGAAGTACCATTTGGGAACTTCGATCCAGAGGTTCATTCGTCGAACGAACAAGTACATCAAAGTGATGATGAGTGCCAACCCCTCCCACTTGGAGTGCGTTTCACCAGTCGTCATCGGCAAAACCAGGGCGGAGCAACACGCCAAAGGGGATGCTCATGGTGATATGGTAAGATTTCAGAACTGACTTGATGCAAACTTTGAATTGAGAAAGACTGAGTTTAATGAATAATGTCAAGGGAAGTTTCACTTTATTAAATAAATATAAACAGTACTTAGTTTATATTTATTTTGTAAGTATTCGATTGACTACGATTTTATTCGTAATACGTCCTGGCACACATTATTAATTGACTGAGCAAGCGCCAAGCACTCGCGAAGCGTCTCCGGTTCACCTCGATCGCGGTAAGTTTGAACGTATTTACCAAAGCCAAATCACTCACGTTTCTATTGTATTCAACTTTTCTATTGGGCCGAATGCAAAGAACACGTGAGCGGCTTAGCTTTGGTAAACACGTCCAAGTTTACCTGGATGGGGGGCTGGCTGTTTTCCTCTACGGCTAGGTCGCATTTCTCAACCAGTTTTGGTAAAATTTAAACAGGTTCGATAAATATGTTGAATTTTTTTGGTCAATTACGTTTTTGGAAAAATTTGCAATTACGCTGGGGGGTTACAAAAAACGTAATAAGTATCACATTCCAGCCATTTCGAAAAATCTTGACTAGCGAGGTCTACATCTACAGCTCACAGAGCCTAGTTAACTTACATAACACAGAGAAAAAGACAAAATTTTACAAAATACTGAAAATAAGGTATTCTTTTATTAGTTATGCGTACAGGAGTGCCATAAAAAGGTCATAGCACAATACGAACTATAACTGACAACAAAACATTGATATTTTGTGTAAAGTAAGTCAGTTATGAAACCTTAGCAGAGCATATAGTATTGTTCTTCACACTTCCTGTACCAAAGTTACCAATTATAGAGATTTTTTATGATAAAAATTCCTGTAGAGATTTTTTATGATATCTGTAATCGAAAAATTGTATATACTTACGTCTTACCAGGCGATGTGCTTGGTGATGCATGGTGACGCGGCATTCTGCGGCCAAGGCGTAGTGTACGAGACCATCCTGCTGAGCGAACTGCCAGCGTTTACCACCCACGGCAACATCCACATAGTGTGCAACAACCAGATCGGATACACAACCGACCCTCGGTACTCTAGGAGCTCACCTTACTGCTCAGGTAGGTCATGGCAAAATTGGGAACACTTTACGTTAGTAAACTTATTTGAGTATTTTTGTCTCTAGGTACTGTATTAACTGTGCCCTTTATTCTCAAAAGACATGATTCATATTCCAATAAACATCCTGATTAAAGTATTGGGAGGTTCCAGATTGTGGTAAAACCGTGAACGCGCCAGTAATCCATGTGAACGGGGACAATGCCGAGGCCGTGGCGGCGGCGGCGCGGGTCGCTGTGGAGTACCGGATGAAGTTCAAGAGGGACGTCATCCTGGACCTGGTCTGCTACCGGCGGCACGGACACAGCGAGGAGGACGAGCCCATGTACACGCAGCCTATCATGTACAAGAAGATTAGAGCTATGAAGACTGGTCAGTGCGTTTTGAGCAGCTTTACATAATTTCTTTGGCAATGTCTTCACATCTCGTTTCGAAAATAAAATTTTCAAACAGTACTGTTAATATTTAAGTTACATTATACTCTAGTTTGCAGTGATAGCCCAGTTGGTAATGTGCCAGACTTGTGATCGGAAGGTCGCGGGTTCAAATCCTAGTGCGGGCCTGTACCACTAAATTCGTCTTTTCGGATTTATGTACGGATTTCTAATTATCACTTGCTTAACGGTGAAGAAAAACATCGTGATGAAACCCGCTTGTCCATGAAAATTCATTTTCGAAAGACCAGCGGTCCACCAACCCGCATTGGGCCAGCGTGGTGGACTATGGCCTAAATCCCTTTCGTGTTTCGAAGGAAGGCCCGTGCCCCTCGGTGGGGAGGTATATGGGCTGATGACAACAATACTCTAGTACCTATTGATATTTCTTTATTCATGTTTTTTGTTTTATATGTTGCTTTGTCAAGGTCAGGTCGCGGGCTCGCCTACAGATTTAAAAAGTCCCATATAAAATTTCTACCTATTCCATTTGGTCTGTTTACTCGTCATTCTAAAGATTTAATAAGGTAACAACTGCCAAAGGTTGTTATTGAACAACAATTTTCTTTCTCAATAAAAAGAAACCATAACCTATTTGATGAATTAAGACAGAATCTCGAACGCTGCTACCTGAGAGGTAGTGTACTAGGTATATAAGTAGCTAATTACTTACTTTGGAATTTCAGTGGACCAAATATACGCTGAGGAGCTTTTGGCGAAAGGTATCATTACGCAAGATGATGTAAAGATGTGGGAGAAAGAGTACACTGACACGTTGAACTCTCACTTCGAAATGTCGAAGAAGATCACTTCCCTGTCCATCATAGACTGGGTGGACACCGCCTGGACTGGATTCTTCGAAAGCCGGGATCCGAACGTGGTTAGAATTTATGTTACATACCTACTTATTAAAAATAAACATCATTTTACAAACATTTATGATTCGCGCCATAATGTATGCCACATTTTTTTTCTTCGCAGATTTACGAGACTGGAATCAGCGACCAGACAATAGAGACTATCACCAAAGTGTTCTGCAATCCCCCTGAAAAGTGGGCCTTCACGATCCATCCAGGCATCACAAAAGTCTTGGAAGCTCGAACTAATCTTGTAAGAATACCGTCTAGAAATTAGTGTTAATTTATTTGAAACAAGATTGCATTTATTACATTCATTTTTATTTATTTGTTAGTTTTTAGAGGGTTACCACCAAACTCAAGAAAGGTTTACAATATACTAACTCAATTTAAACCATCACTTGAATGATTTTCTGTAAATTTTTCATTTTTTTGGCCACAAAGAACTAAACAAACATCTACACAACATGGGCCCCACCGAGACCAAGTTATGTAGATTCTGTCATGAAGCTGACGAAACGTCTCTTCATGTAATCTGTGACTGCAGGAATCGGTATCTTGGAGGCCGCAACTTGTCCTACCAAGATATTAGGATGTGCCCGCTAAGGACATAGCCAGATTCGCGGTTGGCATAGGACTCCAGGATGTACTGTGATAACACAGAAGGGTACTGTCACAATAGATCTGTCAAGGCCGCAGTGACACGGGGGCCTGCGTACATGCTTGATAATACCTCCTTAAATAATAATAATAATATAGACAAATAATACTTGTAAATTAGGTAAAGAGCGGGATGGCGGACTGGGCCATTGGTGAGGCGCTTGCATACGGGTCTTTGCTGCGAGAGAACATACACATTCGGTTCACAGGAGAAGACGTCGAGAGAGGAACCCTCGCACACAGGTAATAAAACCTTAATTAAAGGATTTCCCTGACCACGCGGTAACGTGGCCAGTATCATTATCGGCGAACTTCGGGGGACCTTATGTTTTATTTTGTACAATTTTAGGATATTAATCGGGGTTGATGTAGCATGTTATTATTTATTATTTATTTTATTTTATTTGGGATTACAAACAGTTATACAATGAAGCTTATGTACTAAACTTATATAGAAACAACGGGTTTGGTAATCGTATAACCAGCTACGTAATCCTCGTGGTAATTATATAAAAAAAGAGGTAAAACAGATCATGTGCATCAACACATTATCACGTTATAAACAAACATACTTTAAGGATAATTTATGGTAACAAGTTGTAAACTAGAATGATAGAAGTTACGTATTGTGATAACAATATTATAATAAAACATTCATATGAGCAATAAAAACAAAAATAAGCAATGAGTTTGAGAGGGAGCAATGAAGTGTATGTATATATATGTATATGTGTGTTTGTGTGTGCGTGTGTGTGAGTGTGTGTGTGTGTGTGTATATTTATACTTGTATTATCTCAGTTTATTAGATACCTTGCCCAGCCCTGCGACACAATATAGTAATCTTGGGATCGAAATTAATTCACTGGGCAAGGCATCAACTTAAAAATTAGGTATCAGTTTGGCATAGGACTACTAGTTGCCGATTAGCCGATTAGCCGTTGCCGATTAGTTGCCGATTACTTTTGTCTTAGTTTTTAGTTATAAGCCTGTTGCGGATGAAAAACTAGCTAAATGCATCCTCGGCACCAATATCCGCCTCTTGAGCTGGGTTGTGGTCAAGAACGAACCCATCTATAAATATACAGAGGCTTTAGGTAAATCACTTTCAACCTCTCGGGGGGTAAATCAGTCCATGAAACTGAACAACTTTCCCAAGGAACAAAGGTCAGAATACGAAAATTTTTTTTTTAGTTCGCATACAAACTGCATCAGCTGATAGCGCATTTTGTATGGGAAGTAAAATTTTTTTTTTCATACTTCGACCTTATTCCTTGGGAAAGTTGTTCAGTTTCATGGACTGATTTACCACCCGAGAGGTTGAAAGTGATTTACCTAAAGCCCTGTATATATAAAAATGAATCTCTATTTCGCTTGGTCATCGCATCACGGGTGAACAGATGGTACAATTTCGCTAATTCTTTTTTTGTTGTGTAAAAATGTTTTATAAGACATAAAAAAGACATTAGAAAGGAACATTAGAAAATTTAAGAAAACAGGACAACGTCCAGCTAGTTTTTTTATAAAAAGTAATTAAACTGACTTTGTATGTGACGTTGCGGTTCAAAATTAAACCATTAATTTACTCCGTCAGGCATCACGTGCTCCACTGCCAGGAAGTCGACGGAGCAAGGCACCGCGTGCTGGACGTGCTGTACCCGGACCAAGCACAGTATCATCTATTTAATAGTCCACTCTCAGAGTTCGGTGAGTATCAATATTAGTCCTAGTTGTTATGGACATTTTTTCCCAGGATGCTGCATTTTATGATAGGAACAAGTCACTTTGCAAATTGATAGAAGGGACCATAATAAAATATTTGACCCGAGGATAAACGAGATTCCCCCATTTGGAACAGAGATGGCGCCACTTACTCGATTTTTTAAAAAAAAAATTCTCAATCCTGAATGGATGCTCCGATTTGAATAATGAAGATGTCAATCGACAGGAAATTAATTGATTTATTCTAAAAAAAATAAAAAAGCGCCCTAAAATAAATATAAGATAAAAAAAACTGGAATAAATATATATAAAGTGTTTTTTTTTGTATTAACGAAATTTTTTGAACAGTGTGTAAGGAAATGGAAGTTTTTATTTATATACATATTGTCACGCAATCATTTACACGTTTTGCGCAAAAAACCGTTACTCAATATCTTGTCTCGTTACAAATTTATTGAAGAATTACCGCTGTCGTCCGCAAGACTTTGTCCGAGTATAATTCGTTAAAATGAAAATATTTTCTCTTCCCGTCATCCGATGTTTATAAAACTTGTACCAATTTGTAAATCGCTCTCAATCAGTCAATATACCAGAAATGACATGCCTATTTTAACCTAAGTTAGGTATATATATATATTAACCAATTGTTTTGTTTCTATAAAGATCCTATAAGTTTACTATTTTTTCATCAAATCATTCTATGTTCTTAGGGTTGTTATAATTCCCAATATTCTTAAACGAGCAATTCTTGTATATAAATATATATATATATAAATATCTATATATATTTTTAGGATCTCGGAAACGGCTCCAACGATTTTCTTGACATTTGGTATGTAGGTTGATTCGGGGGCAAAAAGTCGATCTGGCTAGGTTTAATTTAAAAAAAATAACCGTGCGAAGCTCGGTCACCCAGGTACTATAAATATATATATATTTAGGATCTCGGAAACGGCTCCAACGATTTTCATGAAATTTGGTATGTAGGTTGATTCGGGGGCGAATTATCTTCCATTTCAAAGGTGCTGGAAACCCTGAAAATAAGGTCGCTATTAGTATAAAATACCAAAATAATAATAATACTAGGTAAATGTAAAATAGTTTTAGAACTGATATTTTACTTACGTTTTGTTGTCACATTGGCCTTTGCACGTTTTACACTGTAACGTGCAAGGAAGACCTACGCGTTGGCATCAGCCACAACGCATCGAGTTGCAGCTCAATTTACAGCCACAATTATCAAAAAAGCTTGATTCGGGCCAAATTGGAGTGGCTTTGAACCATAGAGGAGCGGTGCATAAAATATTTACTGTTTTGGGTAAGAATCCGTTAAAAATGTCTTACGTTAGTGATAAAAAGCGAACCGATAAAACAATTGCTTACTTTTTTAGGCCCTGAAATGTCAAGTGCTCTACGGGGCTTCCATGCCTTTACAGGGTGTGACACGACTTCATATTTTAATACAAAAGGAAAAAAACTTGTTTTAAAACTTGGATGTCACACCCTGAGACAACCACCGCTTTTGCTGGCATGTTAATTCCTGCAGAAATACTTTCTGAAGAAGTAATGGGTCATTTGGAGCGGTTCGTATATATATGATTTGTTATTGTATGAGGTATATTATATAACTATCTCACACGTTATCAGCTGATTAATTTTTTTTGCAGATTCACTTGCAGGCTATACAACGTGCAAACCAAACATTCAACGGTAAATGAGGTTCGGCAAGATTTGTTTTCAAGTAAAAACAGGATGGTGACGAGCCTGCCCCCTACTTCCGCTGCCCTTAAACAGCATGCCTTACGTGCAGCGTTTCAAGCGGGCCATATTTGGGGCAACGCGTTAGATTTAGACGCATCAACCCCAAGTCCATCTGTCTGGGGGTGGCACAATGTTGATGGAAAATGGACTCCTCTATGGTTCAAAGCCACTCCAATTTGGCCCGAATTTGGCACCTTTGAAATGGAAGATAATTAGTTTGATTATCAATGCATGAGGTGCACTTGTGGCGCCAGTATCAACACAATGTAAATAAATAAAAGTACCTGGGTGACTTTTTTTTTAATGAAACCTAGCTAGATCGATTTTTCGCCCCCGAATCAACCTACATACCAAATTTCATGAAAATCGTTGGAGCCGTTTCCGAGATCCTAAATATATATATATTTATAGTACCTGGGTGACCGAGCTTCGCACGGTTATTTTTTTTAAATTAAACCTAGCCAGATCGACTTTTTGCCCCCGAATCAACCCACATACCAAATTTCAAGAAAATCGTTGGAGCCGTTTCCGAGATCCTAAAAATATATATAGATATTCTTGTATATATATATATATATATACAAGAATTGCTCGTTTTAAAATATTGGGAATTATAACAACCCTAAGAACATAGAATGATTTGAAGAAAAAATAGTAAACAGGATCTTTATAGAAACAAAACAATTGGTTAATATATATATACCTAACTTAGGTTAAAATAGGCATGTCATTTCTGGAATATTGACTGATTGAGAGCGATTTACAAATTGGTACAAGTTTTATAAACATCGGATGACGGGAAGAGAAAATATTTTCATTTTAACGAATTATACTCGGACAAAGTCTTGCGGACGACAGCGGTAATTCTTCAATAAATTTGTAACGAGACAAGATATTGAGTAACGGTTTTTTGCGCAAAACGTGTAAATGATTGCGTGACAATATGTATATAAATAAAAACTTCCATTTCCTTACACACTGTTCAAAAAATTTCGTTAATCCAAAAAAAAAAAACGCTTTATATATATTTATTCCAGTTTATTTTTATCTTATATTTATTTTAGGGCGCTTTTTTATTTTTTGTAGAATAAATCAATTAATTTCCTGTTGATTGACATCTTCATTATGCAAATCGGAGCATCCATTCAGGATTGAGATTTTTTTTTTAATCGAGTAAGTGGCGCCATCTCTGTTCCAAATGGGGGAATCTCGTTTATCCTCGGGTCAAATATTTTATTATGGTCCCTTCTATCAATTTGCAAAGTGGCTTGTTCCTATCATAAAATGCAGCTTGGTTTCCATAACAACTAGGACTATATACAACCCGTACGAATGGGGTTATAAACTAAAAGCTCTTTAGAGGTGGCAGCACTGTTGCCTGTTCCGTGTCAAGCTGCGGCGCTGTCATTTTAATTGGATTGCGAGCAAGTGTTTTTTATTTTTTTTGCGGAAATTATTACTCAAATTCAAGTCAAATTACAAAGATGTACTCAACATGGAGTGTATTTTAACTGAAAGAAGAGTTGAGGAAAAAAAACCATACTTTATTTTCCCATACTTTTCTTCTTTTTGTATCTTTGGGGGAATACATGTACACCCGTATTTTTGCAGTTAATAGCTGCGCAAATCGTCATAATTCATTAATATAATATAAACAAATTGTTTGTTTACGAAAATAATATGGAGAATGACAGCTACTCGTCATAGAATCAGTCAACAGAGGCGACATCTGAAGTGAGAAATTGGCAGTTTATTACCCTATTAACTTGAGATCTCCCGCGGTAAGTTTGAACGTGTTCCCCAAAGCTAAATCGCTCACGTTTCTTTTGTATTCAGCCACAGTAATACTGTGATTCAGCCGTCACGAACAGCCGGCTCAACAAGTCGTCAACAGCGCATGCTCTAAATCCGCCCAATAGAAACGTTGAATACAATAGAAACGTGAGCGATTTAGCTTTGGTAAACACGTTTATACTTACCGCGATCGGGGAACATTCATCTATTACTCAACGAATTCAAGGTGGCTCCTCAATTCAGATGTTTAGATTGAGGTGCCACTTTTGAATTAATATTACTAGATAGATAGATAGATAGATAGATAAAAACATTTATTCACATAATCACAGCACACGAACAATCAACATAAAGCATTACAACTCACAAAAATAAATTGAACATGGAACACAACACAAACAAGTACAAAATTAGGTAATCAGACAGGTTAGAGAGAGAGAGTCGTGTACCGTGCCGGTGAATGGGCTTTGGCTCAGCTTAATGTTACAGCAGAGCTGCAACGCTGATAATTCTGCCAATACCCAGAGCATTCGAAACGCACCTATTCATCGTATCTATTCATAAATGAATAGATACGATGAATATACATATGCTTTATTAGAGATAAATTAGTGCTAGTTCTATATTTTGCTGCTAAATCCAGAATTCGTGCTGCAAAACCAGCTATTTTGCTGTTAAATAATGGTGAGATCAGCTTTTAAAAATGACCGGCGTAATAAATCTGTATTTGTTTTCACAGGTGTGTTAGGTTTCGAGACAGGCTATTCGTACTGCAGCCCTTACCAGCTAGTTATCTGGGAGGCGCAGTATGGAGACTTCTGCAACACGGGCCAGCCGGTGTTCGACACATTCATCTCAAACGCGGAGAGCAAGTGGGTCAACATGTCGGGAATAGTGGTGCAACTGCCGCATGGACTCGACGGTGGGGTGAGTTCTTTAGTTTATTACTAGCATTCCACCCAGGTCTTTGTTCCCGTGGGAACTTTTTCGTCAATTTTCCAATGTTTTTAACAGTTATTCTGCTATTTGAGATGGAGACAAATACAACAAATCAAAAACCATGAAAATCGGTCCAGCCATTCTCGAGTTATAAGTTTAGATACGACTTTGTTTTTTATTTATTTTTTATTATAAGATGGGTAAACTCTTGACCTCAATATATTATATTAAGATTTATTTATTTAATTCACGCAAGTAGGTCCTTAAAATACATACATAAAATACTACGACCAATAAACTCAGATGCGCCGAAGAGCGTTGTGTGCCCTATCAGCTGCGTCACGTATGACATTATAACGTTATAGACCAGAGTCGTTAATTAAAAAAAAAAAAAATTAGTAAAATGAAACCCATTGGAAAAGGAAGAGAACATAACAAAAATGCGTATTTCCCTTTCCGTGTTCAACTGGCGACACCGGCCGCGCGAAATCCGCACGCTTTTGTATTACTATGGAATTCGACTAACCCGTCGTGTTCAATTCGCGTCAACTGGACACGCCTTTGTGATCTAGTGGCAGTGGGAGAGCTTTTACAAAATAGTGTGCAGTTGAGCTGAACACTTTTTGTCTTGACTGTTTGAGTCTTCAAAAGCGTGTTGAGTAAGTGACAGTATTAGGTGAGGTACCGCTTACATTCACTATGTTACCACTGCGTCCACTGCTGCTCCTATGATAGTAAGGTTGCGAAATGTATGACAACAGCTTAACGCAACCATAGTCGTTTCTGGCACTTCTTCGCTCGCTCGGCTCGTGCGTTGGGGGTCGCAGTTCTAACCTAACCAAATAAAACCAAACTTAATGGGTTGGTTGGGTTAGGCTACTAACAAACCTACGTATCGCAGTTGCATCTGTCATAATCGACACAAAAATTCGGGCATCTAACGCGTCGGGTATTATTTACGAATAAGCGTACCGCGCCGGCTTCATCCGCATCGGCTCACACGATTTATTCCGAAAATGTACGAACGCGCTTAATCAGCACGGATTTGTTTTGAAAAGATCAAATAAAAAACCGTGTTCAATTCAATTGTACGCTGTTTTTGCTTGATCGCAAAAGCGTGCTCAGATGACGCGAGCTGAACACGGGTTGGTTGAATTGTGTAGTAATACAAAAGCGTGCGAATTTCGCGACACCGGTGTCGCCAGTTGAACACGGAAAGGGAATTACGCAACAACAATTAAAATAAAAATAGATTACGGGCGATCTGAGGTCGGAAAGTGGAATGGATCACCCAGGCAAAACTACAAGTCTTATGAAAAAAAGTTAAATAGCAAAGTTTTAGGTTATAAAATATCTACAACTTTTGTATTTACACCAAGTTTTTGGTTTTTTATTTTTATCTTACAATTTTTTTTAATTTTTCAAGTAATTTGGTGAAAACTTACCTTTTAATGTCCCAAAAACACACTGTAATTTTTTAATTTAAAATATCTATTTTTTCACCTTATTTTGACTGAATATTAAAAAAACCCTAATTTTCAATCGAAAATTCTCGCGTCAAAATTTCTGTTTTTTTTTTAAAAAGTCGGTAGGCTTTTTGTTCGTTGAAATCTCTACTTTCTGATGGTGTAAACATTTCTATGGTAAATATTCTCAGAAAATACAAAGAAACGAAAAAACTCGAATCCGAATTTTTTTTAATCATGTACAATTTTGAGCTATTTACTAAAATTTACACTTTGATTACTCGAAAAACGTAAGATTCCATGTTACATTGATGTACAAAAACATTGCAAATCGATATATACTAATTTATTTAAATATATAGGTTGAAAAAGAACCTCCTAGCTTTATTGAAAATCCTAAACCAGTATCACTTACTGAATACTTTTTATTTTGTTTTGTTTTTTATTTTTATTTTTTGGGGGGAGGACTTTTTTTTTCCTAAACGTCGACACCACTCAGGCGCACACCCCAAGCGCTACCCGCACCCCTCGCGTGCCTGGTGTACGAGTAATGTCTACGTTTAGGCAAGAAATGAACAATTCCCATTGAAAAAATATTTAATATTTTTTTTTTCATAAATGTGTTCTTTGAGTGATATTGGTTCATGATTTTGAATATAGCTAGGAGGTTCTTTTTCACCCAGTATAACCCTTAGAATCAGTGTAGTGTGGTTCGGAGTTCGGACCATAGTCTTCCACGCTGCGCTGGCCCAATGCGGTGGACCGCGTGCCTTTCGAAAAATTATTTTTCCCAGACGTGCGGGTTTCATCATGATGTTTTCCTTCACCGCTGAGCAAGTGATTTATTAAGAAATACGTACAGAGGTCAGCAAATCAGGTTACTTCCATTTTCATTGCAAAACAGCTCTTATCACAACGGCACAGAGTGCACGCGTGTGGTAACCTGAGTTGCGGCCGTCCGTACACAATTAAAAAAAAAAACAATTTAGTGGTACAGACCCGAACCTGTATTTGAACACCCGCAACCACAAGACTCACTAATTTTAATTCGGTACTCATGATGATATCATTTGCCTAACTTAGATACATAACTAACTTAGATACACTATACACAAAGTGCATACAGGGCCCTGCGCACTCAGTATAACAATGCTTTCAGGGAACTGATGGGGCTGCGGCTTCACTGCAGTGCCTCAGGGATGCTGGCGGAAGCGGGATTGGATAGCTTTTCAGCAATCGTTAGAAACGCATCGCATCCCTGATTCATTGCGTGAGGAGCAGCTCCAACAGTTTCCTGAAAGTTACTGCAGGTAGGCTGGACGTGGACAGTGCTATTATGCAGCACTGGACACGTTTCCAGCTTACAAAAGATACTAAGATTTCTTATGCTAATATAGGTAGATAAAAACTGCCTATGTTGGCATATGAAATCTTCTTCTAGATTAGTTAATTTTAATTTTATTTTATTCTAGATAGTAAGTACTAACATAGTTGTAAGTTTCCTTTGTTACTAACCATTTATGAGCCATGCCTGAAATAAAACTTTTATTTTTTATTTTATTTTATAAGCTCACGCCTGTTATCCCTAACGGGGTAGGCAGAGCATCAGTGGTTCTAGAAAACCACTTAATGCCACGTTTGACGCAAATGGTGAGGGTTATTAGATGGAACATGTTGTGTAATGGTGAGAGGTGATCAGCCTTTCGCCCATGATACAGCAAGACCCTCACGTCCCACTTACAGATTTTTACAGTAAGCCTTGGGAAGAGTAGGCAGCTGGTACATTCTAAGTTTTTGTTTCACTCCCAGTCCAGCGTGGAAGGAATCTAACTTGACACCGCACTAAAAACGCAAGTTTTTTATTTCGTTCGACAGGGCCCCGAGCACTCCTCTTCGAGAATTGAACGCTTCTTAATAATGTGTGATGATGAAGAAGAAGCGATACCAGACTTGGATGACAAGGATTTAGTCTGTAAGTAACAGTGTATTCAAAATTTACCTTGGGATAAATTTAAGACAGTGATTAAACAAAAACTTTGCAAAAAGGGCTATTCCAAAATTTCTGATTATCTATCAGACAGGCAGCCATGGGAATGAACTGCTCAGCTCTAGAGTTATTTCAGATTTAGTTAAAATTAGTAAATAAGAAAATTTGTAATGCGATTTAAAAGAGCAACCTCAGAGTTTCTTGCCTGTTCTTCTCTGAGGAAGACTGCACCTTTGCGAATAGGCGTAGAGTCAGTAGGATCAGAGGTACGAATGCGTATGTATGTATTTAAATCGTTTAATGTATGTTTGTATGTATTTCATTGTAATCTTGACTTGTTTTAAGTGACATCCTGAATGTCCTATAAAATAAAGATTTTTCTAATCTATTCTATTCTAGTAGAGCTTTGGGAAAACTAGGTAAAGAGACAAGGGCACATCATACTATCCAAAACTGTCAAATTTCTTCAATCGATTTTCAAATTTATGTCCAAGTATTAGAATTTACTATCCACTCGGGAAATTTGACAGTTTGTGGTAACCTGATGTGCTGTACATTATTTACTTGGGAAAACTAGGTATTGTCCCAAAAATCGTTTGGCCTTCGCACAATATATCGGAGTGTAGGCGTATCGTAAACGTAAGTAATCAGCTTTGCGGACTTGTTTAACGATGTAATGCGCTCGTAGGTATTACTTACGCTTACGCTATGACGTAGGGTGTGAAGGGCCTTTTAACGTATAATATATGCGGCATGTTAAAAGTAAATATAGATAGGGTAAGCAAGTATACAGGGTGTAAAGGACAGCTTAGCAAATACTTAAATGGTGGAATCTACCTATAACTATTATCAGTTATAAGTAATTATGATTTTCCCGGAAACGTCACAGAGTTTTCATTATTTACTTACTTTGGCGCTACGCAACGTATCGCGAAACCATGCCCTGCGCGCGATCACCCCGCGCCGCGTTGCTATCGAAATGCGATATACATTGCTGGTTTTCGTGTTTTACGTTGACTTCTATAAAATTGCATGACATTACCTCTAAATTATTTAAGACATTAAGTACTTATAATTATTTAAATTTTATACATAATAATGTACTTAATTAGAAATTAGTTTATAGCTCATTAAATTAATGAGAATTTTTCAGACACAATATATATTGTTAAATGAATAAATGAATGAAATGAAAAATGGAGTGTATTCGATTGAATACATATAAAATGTAAGCAGACAATATTATTTAAAAAATGAAAATTTTCCGGAGAAAAATTCCACTGGAAAATCATTCAGAATGATTGTCAGAGTCCAGGGTTTCAGTTTTTGCTTAGCTGTCTTTTACACCCTGTATAAATACACGAGTGAAGCGATAGTTAAATATTTTACATTTTTGATCCCTTGATTAGAATCAACACAAGAGCATTAATCAACCGACTTCAAAAAAGGAGGAGGTTCTCAATTCGACTGTATTTTTTTTTTGTATATTTGTTACGCGATTACTCCGGCAACTGTTGTCCGATTTTCAAAATTCTTTATTTGTTCGAAAGAGTATACTCCTGAAGAGGTCCCATATAAATTTTATCGAAAATGATTCAGCGCTTTTAAAAAAAATCAACAAAAACAAAATATACTACAAACTAGAACATCATCTAAATAAATGAATGACATTTCTGTTTGTAGTTATTTGCTAATAAGCATTGTAGTCCGCAAAAAACTAGATATCTACTTTGTGCGAACTGTTGTTGGGATTGAAGTCGGTGACTCATACGTTTTTAACGTGGAAAATTATTCTTTATTCAATTGGTAGTCTCGTGTAGAGAAGAGATTTGTACCGTAAATACAGTTAGCTTAGGATTTAATAGGTGTACAGCCCTACAGTTTTTTTTACTGAGCTAGTAGCTACGGCATATTTTTAATTCCACAGTGAAACAACTTCGAGCCTGCAACTGGATAATAGCGAACCCGACAAACGCGGCCAATTACTTCCATCTGATCCGCCGGCAGATCTGTCTGCCGTTCCGTAAGCCTCTCGTCATCATGACCCCCAAGATCGGCCTCAAGAGCGCCTATTTCAGGTCACCACTCGCAGACTTCAAGGTTGGCACCGAATTTCGGAGGTAAGGAACACGCAGCGTGCCGTATGTGGCTTCGGTAAATGCCTAGACTAGTCAAAGAAAGAGACGGTACAATGACGAATTATTTAATTATTCATAATGTTAATTTCAGATGGATTTTAATAGGTGTAACAAAGATAGGTACAACTTAAAAGTTAGTGTTAGTAAAATTATCTATTCCTATAATTAAACCTTGCGCCGGGTAGTGTGCCCGTCGCGTGTAGGTTTATACATAGTAGTCAGTAAGCAGATCCACTTTTTTTACTGGATTAAAGCAAGTTACTTGGTATGGTTGTTTCTTAGGTTAAAGTAAGCCGATAAAAATCGGTAGCTCTCAAAATACCCCCTCTGAACCGGGAGGGGGAGGGTCAAAGAGGTGCGCCGCTTGGCGTAATTAAAAAAAATCATTAGCACTAATTTGTAGCTACCAGGTTGAGTTAGGTATGGTTTTCGTATAACTTAGCGACGATTAATTCATTTCTGGTATTTAATTATTCACATATGTGCAATGGTTTTTGAAATAGTCGCAAAAATATAAAATAGTGAACACAAAAAATTAGAGCAGTAACAAATGTTGTTAAAATCAGATCGGAAAAATTTGAGGGGCAAACTTTTTTATTTATACCTCTAACAATGTAATAAAAAACGTTTCACGAAAATGCATTCAGTTTAACCGGATTCCAAGGTTTTGACGTTTTTTGGTCTTACGGCACTCAACTACTTGTCTTTGACATTGAAAAACACAATAAATCAAAATTTAACAATTGATAAGAATGCAAATAAACGCTTTGGGGTCATAAATAGGACCGGATTATAAAAAATATTCTCTGATTAAAATAAAAAGAGGTTAATAATAATTATCTCAAATAATCCGTCCGCCGCGTCGGATTCTACATTTTTTGTGTCATAATTCTGTATGAAAACCCCTACTAAAGTTATATTTTCATAAATCTAAATTAAAAAGGCTATATTCAAGTATTTTTTTAACACTTATATGTCTCGTAAATCAATATTATAGACTGCGATAGGATTTTTCTGTGATCACTATTTTATATTTTTGCTATTATTTTTTAGAAACCATTGCACATATGTGAAAAATAAATACAAGAAAATAATTCCTCGTCATTGAATTATATGAAAACCATACCAAGGTCAACCTGGTAGCTACAAATGAGTGGTAATATTTTTCGAAGTAACGCCGCCGGGCGGAGCACCTCTTTGACCCTCCCCCTCCCGGTTCAGCGGGGATATTTTCGAGGGCTGCCGATCTTTATCGGCTTATTTTAACTGGTAAATTTGGTACAGAGATAGATTAGAGCCTGGGAAAGGACATAGGCTACATTTTATCACACAGTTGGGCACGATATAACCTGTAGTCCACGCGGGTAGAGCCGCGGGCGGAAAGCTAATAAATAATAAAAGCTTTAAATCCAAAAAAAGTCGCCAACCGTTCTAAAACTTAAGTTATAAAATTATAGCCGTTTCTGCAGTGAATAAGTGATTGAATATTCTGTTTATAATATTAGAATGTTATTTTCCTTTCAGATGTATAACAGACACTGTACCAAAGGACCCGAAATGTGTGAAGAAATTAATGTTATGTTCTGGGAAGATGTTCCAGATATTGCACGAGATAAGGGAAGGGGCTAAGCAAGAGAATGAAATGGCAATAGTGAGGGTGGAACAACTGTACCCGTTCCCGTACGACTGCATTGTACAAGAAGCCAATAAATTCAGTAAAGCGAAAATATTCTGGGTACAAGAAGAACACAAAAACCAAGGTGCCTGGCTTTGGGTGAGACCGAGACTGGAAAATTTGCTGTGTCAGAAAATACAGTAAGTTTTTTCTCATTGATTGATTATTGGTCCCGGACGAAAAAACAGATACACAGTCGTAGCTCCTAAAAAATAGACCGATTTTGATGCATTTATTTGAAAGCTGATGTGATGGAGATGTTTTTAGGTATATTTTATCAAAATTGGTTCAGCCGTTTAAAAAATATAAGCTGTGAATGTTTGGGGTGAGATACAATACAATTTTAGAATTATGCCAATTACCTAAGTTCGTTATTGCAGTACCTATCAAACTTATTTTACTTTAGCCATTTAGTTATGTATTGTCCAAATGCGAAACGATGTTTGTACTGTCAGCAAAAAGAGAAAAAATTTTTTTTCTTTCATAAGAACCTTCTCCTGACAATAAGGAATACAACAAAAAAAAGAATTATCCAAATCGGTCCAGCCGTTCCCACGTGATGCCGTGACCAAGGGAAATAGGGATTCATTTTTATATATAAAGATGATTTTGATGAACCCTATACATCCTTACTAATTATAAATGTGAATGTAAATTTGTTTGTTTGTTATGCTTTCACGCCTAAACTACTGCACCGATTTTGTTGAAATTTGTATAGAGATAGATTAGACCTTGAAGAGTGCTATAGGCTACATTTTATCCCACAACTGCGCACGATATAACCTGTAGTATATACATTTGTTTCAGTTACATCGGACGGCCTTCAAGCGCGGCTTCAGCGCCTGGTCACAAATGGCTGTTTGCAAAAGAATCTGCAGCAATGAAAGAAGCTGTAATTAAGGGCTAGACTACACTCGTTGTAAACATAGCGATCACAGTGGTAAAGTGTCGAAACATGATTTCGTGCTGGTGGTTTATTTTGAGATTAACCACGTTTTTACGCGGTTGCACCCATTAATCGTTGCGGTGTAAATAAACAGTTGCACTATAAATAAACAGTTGCACTGCTAGTAAACAGTTGCACTATAAATAAATGCGTGCACTGTCAAACTGCTGCAAGTATTAGAAACTTTATAAAGTACCCTTACGGTAACGCATAAACATCGGTGCGCTGAAATATGCAAACCTAACAAAACATAAGCGCGCATACATATGCTTGTAAAGGACTTTTCCTTACAAACCTATAATTTTAGCCGCCTAATTTGCTGTTTCTTGTAATTAATTGTAATTTGTTTGTTAACTATTGCGTGCGTGTGGCGGCTCAGTAAAAATTCTCGACGGGTAACTCGATAGCGACCGCCTGGAGAAATCACAACATGTAGTTACTCGGTTTTTGTTTACTAAATTTCAGACCAGCACTCTCTAGCCTCTGAGTCCATTTCAGTTATAAATATAATTAATCTGTTAAATTATATTTATAACAGATATTTATTGATAAAAAATATCAAGAAATGTCCTAAAAAATATAAAAAATGCTCATTATGATTACTGTATCAATAAGACATGAATTTAAAAAAATCTTCACCACTGTGTGGACTACTATATGCTAAAAAATGCTTATTTTATGTATTGTATATGCTCCAAAGGGTAAAATTATAAAAAAATATAAAAGGTAAAATATAAAGTTAGACGACTAAGAGAAAATTTTGTGTTGTACCATGTTGTACCCATAGACACAATATCACTTGAAATTGACTAAAAAATAAACGTCCAAATACCAAACAATCATGTTTTCGTAATCATGTAAAGACCATAAGAAATTATATGTACTATATTTAGATATTTAGATGTTAAATTTCTTTTTTGTATTAGCGTTGTATAACTGAATTTGCAAGTTAAAGAATTATTGTAAAGTTAATGTTGAGTGTTTAGCTATTGAAGTTTTGTAATTGAGAGTTGATATTCAAATGTTGTGAATTTTTGATATTAAATTATTTTATGAACTTACAAGTATCAGTGTTTCATTATCTTGACGAATGATTAACTGCCATAATCAGATACGTCAATTAAAGTTAAGTACTGTTAAACTCTGATGTTGTCTCTTTCACTCTTATTGATATCAAGGATAGCATGACATTTAATTACTTAACTTTAATTGACGTATCTGAGTACGGCAGTTAATCCTTTCCGCAGTAAGGAACTTGCCCTGAGTACATTGTGGTCAAGAGCGAACCCCTTCTTAATAAAATAAATAAATAAATAAAATAAAATTTTCGCATAAAAAAAAGGAAATAGTTTATTAACACTGTTAATAAACACTGTATTTAAAAATCCAATCAAAATTAATCACAAAACGATTTGACTTTTCAAGCCACATTACTGATCAACACGATACCAATTTAAAACGTTTCACAAATACATTAGTAATTTAGGCCTTGATGACAGCTTCTTTAAAATCAGCAGCTTCTTTAGCAAACAGCCACTTGATACCCGCGGCGCCAGCCGCGCTTGATGGCCTCCCGATGTACCTGGGAGAGATAGATACTTTATCGCATACTATTTACAATATAATCTTACAATCAAAAGTGTACAAGGGCGGCCTTATCGCTTAACAGCGATATCTTCCAGGCGACCCAAAGCGAAAAAGAAAAACCGAGAGTAGCGCAAAAGTACAAAAAGAATAATAAAGAAAAGAAAACAAAATAAATAAATAAGTCATTTTCATACATACATATAATAATACACAAATAACCCATAGCATATGTGTGTTAACTTATAAATGATAATGATAATGATAAATGATTTATTAAACTGTCCGAATAATACAACATAGTTTTACTGAGATAACCACACTAGGCTAGGCCTGTGTCGTGATTATCTTTACGTAATGATTAAACAGGGACATTTCTTATAGATTTTAGGCATTTTCATTAATCAAATAAATGATTATCATGTAAGTAAAATGATAACTTTTTATTTGATTAATGAAAATGCCAGAACCCATGACCAATTACAATTTTCCCCCTCTGTCCACTATCTTAATCCACCAGTGGATTGAATAGCACGCTGAAGTTCAACGTTTTAGTAGTAGTGCACATTTTCCGATTTGTACGTTTTACGAATGTACATGTTGCTTTTTGTACGTTTCGCTTGCGTATTGTACTCATTCTACCGGTTGTTACATTTTGCATGTAGTGTACATTTTGCGTTTTGCACATTTTTCTCCAGAGGGACACGTTCCACTGAAATCAGTGATGGATTTTACCAAACTCACTGAATTCTGTTCGATCCATTGGTGGAGCATAGCAAGTATCAAAGGATCCACCGAGCCGAATGGTGAATCACAGTGGATTTCATCGTGCTATTCAATCCACTGGTGGATCCTACCTGGACTGAGGGATTTTTCCTGGGTATTCCTTTTTAAAAACACCTTTTGGTTTGGTCGAGTGGTAGTGACGCTGCCTCTTGATCGGCGGGTCCTGGGTTCGATCCCCAGTCGGGGCAAACATTTGTGTGAAAAGCAGATGTTTGTTCTCAGGTCATGGGTGTTTGTGTTTGTCTTTATGTGTGTTCCGAGGGACCCACGATACAAGGGAAAACCTTAGTGTGGGCCTTTGAGTGTGTAGCGTTAAAAAAAAAACCTTGTAATTAGATGTAGAACTTAGATACCTATCTCTATAAGACAGTATAATCGAAAGCACTCAATGCGTGTTATGCGTGAATTTTTTGGAGTAACTCCCAAACTGACTCGTATTTTTTTTTTCAATTTAGATCAAAAAAGAACAATATAAGTAATTTTTATGTTTTAGGTAACCAATTCACGCTAAGACGTAGAGTTAAGTATTCAGTGCGAAAAGTAGGCAAACAGATGAAAGAGAACTCACGATATTTTCTGTCCCAGCAAGTTTTCCAGTCTTGGTTTCACCCACAACCAGCAACCCTGGTTTTTATGCTCCTCTTGTACCCAGAACACTTTTGCTTTTTGGAATTTGCATGCCTCCTGTAGAACGCGATCGTACGGGAACGGGTAAACTTGTTCTACTCTCACTATCGCCATAACATCCTCTTGCTTGGCTTCTTTCCTAATTTCATGTAACATCTGGAAGGCCTTTCCTGAACAGAACATTAGTTTCTTCACACATTTCGGGTCCTTCGGTACAGGGTCAGAGATAACTCTGTAAAGAAAATATGTTGCTGATATCATTGTTTGTTACACGGTAGATTTTTTTTAACCAGCCCATATACGTCCCCACAGAGGGGCTCGGGCCTCCCCTTCGAAACACGAAGGGAATTTAGGCCATAGTCCACCACGCTGGCCCAATGCGGGTTGGTGGACCGCTCATCTTTCGAATTTCTTAGAGACGGGCGGGTTTCATCACGATGCTTTCTTCACCGTTGAGTAAGTGATAATTAGAAATCCGTACATAAATCCGAAAAGACGAGTTAAGTGGTACAGGCCCGCACCAGGATTTAAACCCGCGAGCTTCGGGTTACAAGTCTGGCTCATTACCAACTAGGCTATCACCGCTAGATATAAGCTGTTTAATTTTGTACATCGTTTAAAAATATTACTTATTTCTTTAAAAGACATGATTTTACATGGTCCCGCAAGACTCTAACTCAATTTTAAATCACGTTTATGAATAAGGGGTATAAGGGGGTCCATTGTAAATTCTCTTTGTAAGCGTTAAATAACTAAGGTGTAGAAAACTGCTAAGCTATTCTACATTTATTTAGTAATCTGTGATTGTCGGTGCTGGCTGTACAATTATTTAAGATATTTAGCTCTTAGTCTAGTCTAGAACAATACCATTGTACAACCGTTTGATAACCCAATAAAAAAAAAAATAATAATAATACGGAGTGTAAAGGACAGCAAAAACTACAACCCCGAATTCAGACCATCATTCTAAAGTTTCCAAGTTTTAAAATATTATCTGCTTTAAAATTAAATTATTTATTCGAATTATCAAAACAAAAAAACCAGCAATGTACATCGCATTCCAATAGCGGTGCGGCGCGGGGGCGGTTACGCGGTACGTTCCGTAGCACCAAAGTAGGTACTCGTAAATAACCAAAACTCCTCAACTTAACATTTCCGAGAAAAAATAATTACTCGCAGGTGATCATAGTTATTATGGGTGTAGATTCCACCATTTAAGTATTTGCTAAGCTGTCCTTTACAAGTTTACACCCTGTTTAAGAAAGTGAGCAAAGACGTTTATTTGATAAACTCAACTGGTATGTAACTATGACATTTAAAAACTGTTTGGGACCTTTTTTTTGTACATGCAATTATAAAGTTTCTACTATTTCTTCAATCATTGCCCTTTGTACCGTCTCTTACTTCGACTAAACTAGTCTAGGCCTTTATCGGAGCCGCAGGACACGCTGCGTATGGCTTACCTCTGAAATTCGGTGCCTAACTTGAAGTCTGCGAGTGGTGACCTGAAATAGGCGCTCTTGAGGCCGATCTTGGGGGTCATGATGACAAGAGGCTTACGGAAGGGCAGACAGATCTGCCGGCGGATCAGATGGAAGTAATTGGCTGCGTTTGTCGGATTCGCTATTATCCAGTTGCATGCTCGTAGTTGTTTCACTGTAAAAATAAACCGTATTAGACATTTTCTTCTTCTTCTGATCGTTTAGGTATAGTCAAGTGTGTGGCGAACTTGGCTAACCCTGGTTTCAGTTTTCAAACCGCACAACGGCCTCTGACTTTGTTTTAACGACTGCAGTCAATCGACAACAGCCGGGACCGACAGATTAACGTGCCCTCCGAAGCACGGAAACGCTCATAATAAATTGCCACTTTGGTCACCCATCCGGTTCCCTACAATTACTTTAAAAAATACAGTCTAAATAACGTAGTTTTCTGAATGTTCTGCTGTTACTTACATACTAAATCCTTGTCATCCAAGTTTGGTATCGCATCTTCTTCCTCATCACACATCACCAAGAATCGTTCAATTCTCGCAGAGGAGTGCTCGGGGCCCTGTCAACCGAAAAAAGGTTTGGGGTCAATTTTATCAACACGATTTTAGAGTTGAAATTAAGGAGTCTTGTGGTTGCGGGTGTTCAAATCCAGGTTCGGATCTGTACCAGCACTAAATTAGTTTTTATTTATTTTGTTAGAAAAGGATTACCAGCGAATTTTGTGAATTTGAATAAATCTTCACTTTCCATTTTTTTTTTGTTGAAGTAAAACAATGGGAAACCCGAAAGTTACGGACTGTGGCAAATATTTTCATTTATAATGAAATGAAACCCGCACGTCTGTGAATATTAAGATTTTGAAAGGCGCGCGGTCCACCGACCTGCTGTGGGTCAGCGTGGTAGACTATGGTCTGAACCCCTTCACTGATGCTAAGGGCGGCCCGTACCTATCGGTGTATGGGACGATGATGATCTAAAGAGACTCACCCCACCGTCAAGTCCATGCGGCAGTTGCACCACTATCCCTGACATGTTGACCCACTTGCTCTCCGCGTTTGAGATGAATGTGTCGAACACCGGCTGGCCCGTGTTGCAGAAGTCTCCATACTGCGCCTCCCAGATAACTAGCTGGTAAGGGCTGCAGTACGAATAGCCTGTCTCGAAACCTAACACACCTGAGAAAACAAATACAAATTCATCACGCCGGTCATCCTAATGATTAATTCGGATTGTAACGTCCTTCGTAAGCCCGCTCCAAATGCTGCCCCCCACCCGCCCTATATACGCCTACGATCATATGATATCACGGTAAAATGCATGGCACACGGCCGGAAACGCCTGGATCAATTGGATTTTTCTCTCCTAATGTATGAATTAAAGATGTCAGATGTCAGTATGATCCTACATGGCCGGAGGAAGTACTTGCCAGACTTTCTCAATACTCAATATTTGTCCTCAAAGACCCCCGACAGACTTATGTTTTCTTTCTGACATTTAACGTAATGCTAGCTCCTCCTGCCACAAGTATCATAATGACTCCTTACTTACATTAGTTTGACGGCCGGTTTGGTCGAGTGGTAGTGACGCTGCCTCTTGATCGGCGGTCCTGGGTTCGATCCCCAGTCGGGGCAAACCTTTGTGTAAAAAGCAGATGTTTGTTCTCGGGTCATGGGTGTTTGTGTTTGTCTTTGTGTGTTTTCCAGGGGACCCACGACACAAGGGAAAACCTTACTGTGGGCCTTTGAGTGTGTAGCGTTTATTTATTATTTATTTATTTACTTAAATTTACTTACTTTATTTATTAGTTGCACAATAACCGATGCTCTTCGGTGTGGGTAAACATCGTGAGGAAACCTGCACATTTCGGCAGTTTAATTTGTTACCATGATTCAAGGATTTAATCCAGTCAAATTCCTCTGTTAACAGTCACGGAGGTCAAATGACAGTCGCTCCATTGTAATTACTTAATTTGCCAATATCCTGGATTACGGTCAAGCATATAAGAAACGGGACTTAACGCTGGGAAGAAGATGTCGCAGGACTTAGAATAAAGGTCTCTATATCTTGACAGATGAGTTATAGACACCTGTGTGGTGAACTCAATAAACAAGCAGCAAATCTTTGATAATCTTGATTTATTTCTTCAATTTGTCTACTAGTAAATTCACAACTTTGGTTTATTCCTTAACAATATAATGTCTTTCCAGCTAACTGTACGATTCGAGCACTCGCTAAAAAGTGACTGCTTGGGCTCGGCCAGCGGCCGTATTCCCTCTCCCTTTTTACTCCCTACTTCAAAAGGCGTTTTTAGCACGTGGTTGGTCGACGTTTAATCAATCGCGAGCCAAGAACTGTGCCTATGTTTTGACAAATATGTCACGAAACACCTTGAAAATTAGGAATCACGACACCTATATTAATACTCACCAAACTCTGAGAGTGGGCTGTTAAATAGATGATACTCTGCTTGGTCCGGGTACAACACGTCCAGCACGCGGTGCATGGCGCCGTCAACATCCTGGCAGTGGAGAACGTGATGCCTGACGGAATATCAGTGGTTTAATTTTGAACTATAACGTCACATTCAAAGTCAGATTCATTGCTTTTTTGTAAAGAATGGGTTGAGGGATCGGGTTCGAAACGAATAATCCGCCAGAAAACCAAAGTCACCGACATAGCCCAGCGAATTAACAAACTAAAGTGGCAGAGAGCTGGTCATGTCTGTCGTAGAAATGATGGCCGTTGGGGCAGACGAGTTCATAGGGCAATGTGGCATAGGGCGTCCTGTAACTAAGTTAACCCATCTCATAATAAAAAAAACTAGGTGGGGTGACGATATTCGTAAGGTAGCGGGCAGTGGTTGAAGGAGGAGAGCTGAAAGCCGAGCTCATTGACATGCTGTACGAAAGGTCTCTGTCCAGCAGTTGACTAACAGGTTGATGATGATGATGTTTCCCTCAAATAAGCAAATAAACTTTTTTTTTGCGTAGAAAATTAGCCAATGTCACGCCTAACCATCGCTGCTCTTTGTTCGTATGAGAGCACCCTAACCATTGAGTTTTGTATTGTACTTGTATGTCATTTTTAGATAATAGTCTTCAGGTATACAAACTCATGTTTGTTTTCATGTGTAACTCCTTTATATTTCTACTTTTTTTCAATTTTGACCAGTAAAATGTAACACAGAATAAAAAGAAAATATACAAAAACAGGCTTCGTCCTAACTGAAAACTAAGACAAAAGTAATCCGCAACAATATGCTTCATCAACCCCGATTAATATCCTAAAATTATTAATATAACCCCTAAGTTTCCCCCACTTAAAGGTTCCCATTATACTGGCCACGTTACCCCGTTATATGGCCAACGAAATCCTTTGAACAAGGTTTTATTACCTGTGTGCGAGGGTTCCTCTCTCGACGTCTTCTCCTGTGAACCGGATGTGTATGTGCTCTCGCAGCAAAGACCCGTATGCAAGCGCCTCACCAATAGCCCAGTCCGCCATCCCGCTCTTTACCTAATTCCCAAGTATTATTTTACATAAGTATTTATTATTCGAAAAAATATCATTCTGCAGCAAAAAAATTGGCGGAAAATCATTCAAGTAATGGTTTAAATCGAGTTGTCTTTTTAGTTTTTAAGAGCCATGGAAGAGCGAGTTCTCTTCATCATCATACTTAGCCCTTATCAACCCAATGCTGGGTATAGCCTCTTCTCTTTAGCGCCAATCGTCCCGGTCCTGTGTAAACCTCATCCATAGAGGTCCCGTCAATTTGACGACATCGTCTGACCATCGGGCTGGTGGTCTGCCCACTGGCCTTGTTGCTCCCCTTGGCCACCATTCTGTGACTGCCTTGGTCCACCGTCCGTCGTCCCTCCTAGCCAAGTGTCTCTCTTGCCACAGTCAAAATTGCTTACTAAGAGTTCTCTATTTCCATTACACTATTTTGTGTAATAATTATTTTTATTTTTCAAACCTTCACCTTACATGATTAAGTTTGTTTTATTTTGGATTTGCCGGTAACCCTCCAAAAACTAATAAATGTAAACAAATAAAATGCAATCTTGTGTACCAAATAATTAATCCTTATTATATTAAGACTGGATTCTTACAAGAGCAGTTCGAGCTTCCAAGACTTTTGTGATGCCTGGATGGATCGTGAAGGCCCACTTCTCAGGGGGATTGCAGAACACGTTCGTGATAGTCTCTATTGTCTGGTCGCTGATTCCAGTCTCGTAAATCTGCGAAGAAAAAAGAGAAAGTCTTT
Organism: Aproaerema taeniolella; assembly: GCA_949987775.1. Classification (NCBI taxonomy): domain Eukaryota; kingdom Metazoa; phylum Arthropoda; class Insecta; order Lepidoptera; family Gelechiidae; genus Aproaerema; species Aproaerema taeniolella. Next base: position 19,051,231 of record OX465252.1, on the reverse strand, counting down.
GTGGTATACTGTTGGCGCGAATCATGAATGTAGAGAAAGCAAAAGCATAAACACAAGGTTCCAACCACATTGGGATCCCGGCTTTCGAAGAATCCAGTCCAGGCGGTGTCCACCCAGTCTATGATGGACAGGGAAGTGATCTTCTTCGACATTTCGAAGTGAGTATTCAACGTGTCAGTGTACTCTTTCTCCCACATCTTTACATCGTCTTGCGTAATGATACCTTTCGCCAAAAGCTGCTCAGCGTATATTTGGTCCACTGAAATTCCAAAGTAAGGAATTAGCTACATAAACACTCAATAATCTATGGCCAAGTTCATTCTAAACTTATCGTCAGCAAACAAGAAATATGAGTGAATACTTAATTAAGGGACGTACTATAATAATGATACACATACATACATTCACGCCGATCATCCCTGTCGGAGTAGGCAGAGCAGAATGTGGTCCTAGAATAACTTGACGCCACGTTTGACATACTTTTTGTGAGTTTAGATGAAAAATGAGTCAAGTGGTGATAGATTGCCCGCCTTTCAGCCACGATACAACAGAATCGTCGCATCCCATTTTGAACCTTATTACCAACAAATAAGAAACAGGAGTGGATACTTATTGAGGGAACAGACTGCACAAATGTAGTTACAGAGTTGAATAGAAAATAAACACTGTAACAAACAAACCTTTGAACGAAGTCGCAAAGCTAGTCATTCACGTAGGACTTAGTAAGCGATTTATAATTCTATCCACGAAAATCCAATTTCATCGTTTTGGGAAGCAACATCTTCCACGTTGTACTGAGACTGAAAGAAAAACTTAGAATGTGCCAGCTGCCAACTCTACCCAGGCTTACTGTAAACAGTCATGATTATGAGAGTATTGTTGTATTGTGGTCAAAAAGCTGACAGCCTATCGTCATTTTACTCATAGATCCATCTAATAATTTTCATAATGCATGTCAAACGTGGCTTCAAGTGGTTCCTAATCTGCCTATCCCGACAGGGACGTAAGGCGTGTATGTATGAAAAGCAACATAAAACAAAAAATATAAACAAATATCAAAACTTCATGGGGCATCATTTGTAATGTCATAAAAGTACTTTCGTTTAAATGCCAAATAATAAAATTATGTAAACCTATAAATATAAATTATGTAAATCTGCTCAAAACTCACTGACCAGTCTTCATAGCTTTAATCTTCTTGTACATGATAGGCTGCGTGTACATGGGCTCGTCTTCCTCGCTGTGTCCGTAGCGCCGATAGCAGACCAGGTCCAGGATGATGTCCCTCTTGAACTTCATCCGGTACTCCACGGCGATCCGCGCCGCCGCCGCCACGGCCTCGGCATCGTCCCCGTTCACATGGATTACTGGCGCGTTCACGGTTTTACCACAATCTGGAACCTCCCAATACTTGAATCAGGATGTTTATTGGAATTTGATCCATGTCTTTTGCGAGTAAAGAGCACAGATAATACCTGCCATACTAGTATCTAGAGACAAAATATACTCAAATAAATTAATTAACGTTAATTGTTCCCAATTTTGCCATACCTGAGCAGTAAGGTGAGCTCCTAGAGTACCGAGGGTCCGTGGTGTATCCGATCTGGTTGTTGCACACTATGTGGATGCTGCCATGGGTGGTAAACGCTGGCAGGTCGGTCAGCAGGATGGTCTCGTACACCACGCCTTGGCCGCAGAACGCCGCGTCACCATGCATCACCAAGCACATCGCCTGGTAAGACGTTTTTTTTTTAAATTTTAGACTAAACATATGTCAAAATTGATACCATCTGTTCGCTGAGTTCTGCTGTTCTACTGACTCACCTACTTTACAACAGAATATGTTGTTCTCAGTTATTGTTCGTGTACTGTGCTATGTTCTAAAAATCTTACCATATCACCATGAGCATCTCCCTTGGCGTGTTGCTCCGCCCTGGTTTTGCCGACGACGACTGGTGCAACGCACTCCAAGTGGGAGGGGTTGGCACTCATCATCACTTTAATGTACTTGTTCGTTCGACGAATGAACCTCTGGATCGAAGTACCCAAATGGTACTTCATGTCACCTGAACCCTGATTAAAATTTTAAATGTTATTTTAGGTAATTTGATTTAGGTATCCTTGTAAAACTTCTTTTTCATCAACCCATTAAGAGATTCATTCATTTTTGGTGCAGCGACCCAAAATGGGTCTTGGTCTCCCACACGAGATCCTCCCATCTTTCCCACCGTGAACCATCAAACGAGCGAGATTTATCAGGCAGCCAAAAGAGCATTTAGGACGATCAAGTATTAGTCTTCCAGCGGTCTTCCTAGACACCGATGGAATGACGAAGTCTTAGAAGACCTTGAAAAACTTCGCATCGCAAATGATGTCCATTTTTTTTACAAAAAGACCACGCTGAGCAGACGGGTTGGCGAGTGCACTAGAATGCCTATATAATGTAATGCTGATGTCGAGTTTCTATTTTATTTGCCGAATCAGGTTATTTGCGAAGCACTGAACGACCAGCACCAGCTTTCTACGTGAATAATAATAAGAATACTAACCGGATCTCTAGGTTGCATTGCTTTAAATTGTGCAAAAATGTCCACCAAGGGTTTTCTACACACGTTTACCAGCATGTTTAATCGCCCTGGAGAATAGAAGACGCAAATGATGAAACCGGGACGTTTACAAGCTAAGCTTAAGCTTACAGAATAGGCTAAGGCCTACGTAGGCTTACATCCAGCAAGGCTAAGACTTACAGACCAGACTTAGGCCTACTGGCTAGGCTTTCGCCTTCATTGTGAAAGATTAGTGCGACACAATAGATCATAGGGGCCTGCGGTCTCGAACGACCCCAAACCCTTCGCTCTCCCAAATAATAATAACAGGCTTACTACTCCTTACAGTACCCACCTCGATGTTGCATCCCAATGAGTATGGACTTGACTTTGTGTCTTGTGGCGTGATCGACAATCTCTTCCAACATTGCTATCATGCTCTCACCGCCTTCTAAACCGAATCGTTTCTCCGCGGGCCACTTCTTCGCGAAGTATTTCTCCAAACTGTGTTACGAATGAAGAAAGATGTTTACATAACACATAATGAAGAAAGGTGTTTGTTTTTATGTATGTTCTCCACAACACAAGGGAAAACCTTAGTGTGGGCCTTTGATTGTGTAGCGTTTATTTATTTAATATTATTATAATAAGTAGGTAGTCTATTTTGAGGCACAACTTGCTGGTCCCTAATTGTAGATCAATAATGGATCACCAGAGCAAAAATAATAAAAATTGCATTACATTTTAGTTTTTGATCATCAAATAACGCACTGTAGGTAATATGATTTCTAATATATTTATTTATACAAATACGAAGACAAATCTCAAAGAATGCTTGATTGGACATGGCTTTTATAGTTATAATAGTTAATGGATTTTTAATACAAACTGTGGATGCTAGCTAGCGAACCCAAGCGGAATATGACGGACTCATATTCAGCTTGGGTTCGCTAGCTTTTTGTAGCTTGAACATCAAATTCCTACGGGAACGAAATCCCGCGCGAAAATAGCTAGTATATCATACCATACTAAATAAACGAATTATTTTAATAAAGATCCTTACAAGACAGCTTTAGTAAGCCGACGCATGATGATCCTCTTTTCATCATTTGTGAAGTCCAAACTTCCTGGGGTTTCCATGCGTTCCCGGAGGAAATGCACCTCGTCAAAGTCATATATGTGCATATACTCAATGCCTATAGGGCCACAGTATACTTCGTCCAGTCGCCTTATTATTTCCCTAGAATAGAATATACTAGAATAGAATAGGTGCCCTAAATGGCTGCGACGCCTGCTAGCAAGTCGAATGGGTTCTTTAGAAAATAAGCTGGATCACTTTTGAAACATTTTAATAGCTAACAACTTGTTTAAATTAAACTTTAGTGGGGTGATTCTTCTCTTTAAAAATATTCGACGTGTCGTACTAAGCTGATCGCTCAAGTTATATATGGAAAGGCCAAATTATTTTTTCGTAAGGCTGTGGTTGGAGGAGGAGAGCTGAAGACCGAGCTTAGTGACGTGCCATAGGAGAGTCCTATGTCCAGCAGTAGACTGACACTGATACAGATGGACCTGATGCTCCGGTTTCTGTATATTTCTTTACCTGAGGGTCAATTTTGATTCACTGCCTTGAATATAGCTTCGCGGAGGTTCAAGTACAAACTCTAAATCCATGTGTTCATCCTCTGAAAAACGAAATATTAATTACTAGCTTTCCGCCCGCGGCTCCGCCCGCGTGGACTACAGGTTATATCGTGCCCAACTATGGGATAAAATGTAGCCTATGTCGTTTCCCAGGCTCTAATCTATCTCTGTACCAAATTTCATCGAAATCGGTTCAGTAGTTTAGCCGTGAAAGACGGACAGACAGACAGAGTTACTTTCGCATTTATAATATTAAGTATGATGGATTGAACTATAAAATTGAAAAAACTAAAAAAACACGCTTTTATTGCTAACCGAACTAAAAAGTAGAAAATAATTTTTAATTACAATCAGGATAATTCAATTCAGAGTAAAAAGCGTGGGGTGCTTGATGTATTGGATGTTAAAATTATTCTATTGACAACAATCTATGATGAGAGAGTTATGAAAATATTGTAAAATGCACCCCACGCTTTTTACTCTGAATTGAATTATCCTGATTGTAATTAAAAATTATTTTCAACTTTTTAGTTCGGTTAGCAATAAAAGCGTGTTTTTTTAGTTTTTTTAAACTATTATTTATTTTCCAATTTTTAGTCCGCGAAGAGATTTATTAATCCTGACGATCCTAATCAGGATAATGGAAAATTTTTATCGGGTTATTGCATTGTCATCGGCCCTTAACACGTGTGCAAAGTTTCAAGTTGATCAGACGTCTAGAAACCAGTGAAAATTAGGCTCAAAGATTCCGTTACATACATACATACATACATACATACATACATACAACCCGAGCTAATAAAAGCGTGTTAATAACAAGGAAGAGCGTCGGCGGTGGTCTAACGACTAACAGGTGAAACTCGTAAGCAAGAGGTACCGAGTTCGATCCCAGTGCCGCCATGTACCAATGAGTCGTTTTCTGAGTTATATACAGACAGCAAGTCAAATTTTTCTTACGGTGTCAATAACGATGATAGACCGTAAATAATGACTTTTTTAATTTTTATGTTTTGATATCCCTTTTTAAATCAAATATTTAACCAACGATTAACACTGGCCTGGCCTAAGGCCAGTGTTAATCGTTTAATGTTAAGTGTTTATAGTTTTGGTGAACACGGGTCTTAGAGGCTGAATTAAAACGCATAAATACGGGTCTTACAAATTATGTTGTGAATAACCAAGTTTCAAGTCAATTGGACGGTGTTACTATTTTTCTATATAATTTTTAAAATTTATTTTCATGCTTCAGACGATCTAGCTTGCAATTTAAGTACAGAAAAGGCTACTAATTAAGAAATCAGCTTGTATGAGGGATACATTACTTAGAACGGCGCCAAGTTCCCTCGCCACGACTGGATTATCCATTCCTCTACCATTCAGGTCGGCAGTATCCATGTGAGGGTTATACGTTCTCTTGCGGTCTAGAAGGAATTTCATCCCTTTTTGCAACTTCAGAGGGTCTATTTTTGCCATCAAGTGCCCTCGCACCTGTAATTTTTAAGACATTTATTTTAATGTCTGAACTCGTGAAAGGTAAGCGAAGACATGGCAGTCAGCTTCTTCGCTACATAGACGTTCAGAAGCGACACATGAAAAGGTGCAACATAGAGCCCTCTCAATGAGAACCTTCCCATTGCAGTACAGCGGATAGAATGGCACGAAATTGTGAAGAAGCGTTCTCGCTTTCTAGCGAGTTCGAGAAACAGCGTAAAATCGACCTCGATACGAAACGCGACCAGATAAAAGCCAGTCCGTCCTCCTGTTGCCGTTAATCTTATTGCAAACGTGGTTGTGCCGCAAAGGTAGGCTATATTATAAGGAGTTGACGTCATCGCCAGGCCGAAATCGGTCGGACCTCATCATCATCTTATGAGATCTAGTTATTTAAATGTGAAGTACATCCAACACACATCCAACATGTACATCCAAAGGCCGATCAGCAATGGTCACAATAGAAAAGAAAATGTCACTTCTGGAGCGTATCACAAGAACGAAGCTATATTTGTAATGCACTACCTGCTCATCAAAACCCTGTACGGCTTTCCCCTTGAGTTTGCCTGGAAGAAATAGCTTTCGAGCAGTATGTACATTTGTATTTTTTTCTAATTACGTGCAAATAAATTTGTATTTATTTGCACACGTATTACTGTTTGTATTTACTAATAAGGTAAATAAGGGTTAATTGCACATTTTTGTAACTGATTTGATGAAAATTGATTAAAAAGTACCACGCTGGACTGGGAGTGAAAGAAAAACTTAGAATGTGCCAGCTGCCTACTCTTCCCAGGCATACTGTAAAAGTCAGTAAGTGGGACGTGAGGGTCTTGCTGTATCATGGGGCGAAAGGCTGACCACCTCTCACCATTACACAACATGTTCCATCTAATAACCCTCACCATTTGTGTCAAACGTGGCATTATGTGGTTTTCTAGAACCACTGATGCTCTGCCTACCTACCCCGGATTACAGGCGTGAGCGTATGAATGAGTGAATTAAAAAGTAATGTTGAAAAAGACTAAGCAATTGATTTGAATCTAGTGCTCTTCTTAAAAAAATATGATTAATCTGAGTCTTTAAATCCAAGTCTGATCCAAATCTGATCTGAACTGTCATCTTCAGTAACACTAAGTGAAAACCACCACTAACCTGATAGCTCCTGATGAGGTTTTGAACCGCTATATAAAGCTTTATGGTCTCATGAGGACAACCTTTTGTATCGAGTCCTGTGACAAAATTTATTTAATTATCTTTCCGCTCGGGACTTCGATCCCGTGGGAATTTGGGAAACTTATATAGCTTATGTTACTAAGGGATAAAGTAGCATTCTAATGGTGAAATAATTTTTGAAATCGGTCCAGTAGTTTTTGCGTTAATTCGTTACAAACATACAAAAATACAAATCTTTCCGCTCTATGTATATTTTTATTAAAAAATCTGGAATATAACACCGAGATAAATGTGTGCCAGCCGCGAGCAAAGGACAAAGGTCGACATCATATCAACATTTTACAGGAGTGTGAGAGAGAGAAAAGTAACATAAGACATTATTATAAAGATATATGAGGGTGTATTGGGGGATAGAGATAGCTGGGCAAGCCTTCTAGGCTGTCTAGCTACTATGAGCATAGAGATTTCTGCCCCCTGACCCTGACTGCGGTAAGTTTTAACGTGTTTACCTAAGTTAAACCGCTCACGTTTCCTTTGCACTCAGCCAGTGCCAAATACAATGGAAACGCGCCGGGTTTAGCTTTGGTAAACACGTTCAAACTTACCGCAATCGGGGGGCTGTACGGAAGACGACCTCCTCTCCTACGTTACTGTCTATGTCTAGGCACAATCAAGTGGTCAACTTGATTGATTGATTAATTCAGTGGGCTTAATTTCCCAATAAGAATTATCTCGTATGAGAGCATACAGGGTGGAATTTTGTAATACCACCTGAAGGGAAAGTACTCTTAATACTGTAGATAGAAAATTGTACGCAAAGAAAACATTCCTTTATTTTTGAAAAGATAGAAAACTGCATTTAAGGATTTTCGAAAATTCGCTTGCCACACCCCGGAATCGAACGGACTAAAATCTGTAAGAATTACACCCTGGTCTCTGCACTTTTCTTGCGTCGATCGTTAGGGTCAATTATAAGGATGAAATATCTGTAACAAACTTAGTAAATCTGTCTTCTTTAGGTCATCTGACCATCTGGCTGGGGGGCGTCTTACACTACAATCAAAACTTAAATATACTTAAGTGTCCTTCTGTGAACACGGCCTTAATGTTCACTGAAATGAAAATAAAGACTTACCCGGACTTGTATCGTCTCCACATTTGCCAATTTTGCTGAGTGAAATGTCCGGAACTACCAGCGCATCAGAATTGACACTAGCATACAATTCCTCCACAGACTGGAAAAATATACATGGTAAGGGACCGCTTAGAAAATACTTAAATGGTGGTATCTACCCATGACGATGATCGGTTTCCAGTAAATATTTTTGCCCGGAAACGCCCCGCGCGCACCGCCTCTGAATCGAACCTGATCCATAAGATTATCAAATAATTGTAGGTATAGAAGCGAATCTCCTTTGTGGGTGCGCCAAATGCCGCCATTTGCGTACCTACAGCGCCCTTCCCCCTGTAACGCCCCGCAGTAGTCCGCGGACGCGGCTAGGGTTACCACTGATCCCGTAGTTATTAGAACCTCCCTAATTTTTGATTCATTGAGTTTAATCCCTACACTTTAGAACAAAATCCAAAAACAAAATCATTAATAAATTAAAAAAAAAAGGCTGCAAAAATCAAACGGTAGGCAAATAACGTGGCCTTAAGGCGACTACAGCACCTAAATTACGATTTTATGATGCGTAGATAAGCATGACGCACTGCATTAAATCGAAGAAGAAAAATACTACGGTAATATTCAGGACATAAACTAGATAAGTAGTTTGCTGAAAACATGATTCAGCACTTTTGGTTCGATAGAAAAAGCTCACAAAGTCACCTCTAAATTCCAATATTGTGTATCTTTTAAGCTGTAAAAATGATAGTAAAATGCACACATGAACTTGAATTTGCTATCAAAATGTTCGTGATTGAACACTCTCGATAAGTAGTTAATGCATTTTTCGATTTAAGCTGTGTTACATTTCCATAAATCTAATTTTTCTAACTTTTGAACATGTTTTTACGCACGCACGCTTTCATAGTCCGTAAACTTCGTGTATCGACACTGTTTGCACTGCCGGCCCAGGCCTGTTGAGAGACGGAGATGGCACTATTCGATTCCTATGTGTGCTGCCTTTATCGGGTGCTGTAGTCGCCTTAAGCGCTGGACGGGTGGGAGATTCGCTTCTATACGTATTATTTTTTATTCTTATGCCTGGTCTTCCGCATTATAAGCCAGGGTATTGGACAGATGGTCGAAATTGAAGAACATACTATACGTTGAGCCTCCCACCCGGGACTTCGTTCCCGTGGGAATTTTGGGAATGAATTATGCACATAAACCTTCCTCTTGAATCACTCCATCCATTGGTGAAAACTACAAAATCCACAGTAGTTTTTGAGTCATAACGGACATAGATAAAAACATTTTTTGTGTTTTATGTAGATTGATCAATTTCCTCAGTTTCCCGGGAATGACGGGAAGTCTTTTCTTACAGACGCTTACGTTACTGAAGGAACGCTTGTGTAAAATTTCAGTTCTCCAGTACGATATGTCAGTCAGTATTTCAGCTTCATACTTTAAATAAGTATAGGTAACTTACGTGTTCCACTCCGATTTTCCCTTTCGACCAGTCCTGGTACTGGCTCTCCAGGAAATTGGCATTTGTTCCGCAAAGAAATGATTCTGAAGCGTTTTTGGCGCCGCGCAAACTAGTTGTACAAACCTAATAATTTAAATACAAAATTAAGTGAGGCATTATGCATCTTGTTCCATCTGATAGTCTTCACTATTTGTGTCAAACTTGGCATCTAGTTACTAGAACCACTGATGCTCTGCCTACCCCTTTAGGGATTATAGGCGTGAGCGTGTGTGTGTATGTGTGTAAATGAGGCTGCACACAGAGTCACGTCGCCACAATATGCATACTATATGTATTTTTCAACACATTTGCTCATAAAGTGGGTCTTTTGTCATTGCTTTAAGGTCCATAATGATATGTATTACCCAGCCCGTGAGTAATAAAAATAAAGTACAAGTACATAATGGTTTTTTTTTCTAAATTTCAGCAAAGAGATCAGATCGTCAAATTTTAAATTCTAAATGTTGCATAAAATTAAATGTAATGTAGGTATGTTGTCATTTATGTATGGACTTAAATTTATTAATTTGTGTCATTCCTTACTTATCCAATTTTTAGTTCACTTCCCTCTTTGTGACTCAGGTTGGGCTTAAATTCAGCTTGCTGTGCCCACACCCTTTCCACCCTGCCTTTCTAAAGCTTGCTATATTATGTATGTGTTTATATTGTGTGTGGAATAAAGAAATTTGTATTTGTATCTTATTTTATATTTAAAATTAAATGTAAATATTAAACTATTTGTAAATAAAAATATAATTCCACTAAATCATTTAAATTTAACAGGAAATTATCATTTATTTATGCAAATACGTAAAAATATATAGTTAAGTATTTTTTTATTATTTGGCTGTATGGCATACTTGTCGATGTTAATCTCATTTTGCGAGCGAAAAAAGAAAAAAATAATCGCGCCTCTTTTCAGATGTTTTCACTTGGTTTTCACTAACGGCATTTGAATTCATCAGATTGTTATTAATTGTCAGAAATACAACACAAAAAATGTCTTCTTCAAGTGCAGAACAGGAAACCTACGTGGGTACACCGCCAGAAATACTTTCCGAGGCGCAACATGCAAGTGATAGCTTTTGTGGCCGTAAATATCAAAGGAAAGTTTTTATTTCTTTCTTTCCTCGCAAATGTGTTGAAAAACGTCGTATGACACGCGTGCGCTTTGGATATTACATTAGAGGCTCCATTGAGCCCTCGCCTCGGCTCGGGCTCTAAACTCGCCTCTAATGTAATATCCAACTTAGCACACTTGTAGCATAATGTACTATTAACTGACTTCATAAATTTATTTTAATGTAAGTTCGTTAATTTCTCCGCCAATTGTGAACTGATTTTCAACATTATTTTTGTTCGAAGAGGAATCCCAGGAAAATCGAGGGCAACCCTCGAATTCATAAGCACAATGTTTCTAATACCTACTCTCTATAACTTACACTATAAATGAAAAAAAAAAAACTTTTTAGAAAATAAATAAAAAGGATTCAACAAAGCGAAAAATAAAAGACACTATAATTTAATGTGCTACATAGTACCTACTGATCAGTTTGAAGTCAGTGCAAAGCTAAATATGTTTGTTGGACCGCCTTTTTTTGTCTGAGTAAATGTGTCGCGTACACGAACAATGGACACAATTATCGTAGCGATAATATAGATATCATTATCAGACGCACTCGTAGCCCAGTGGCGCACGCTGATCTCAACCGATCAGTGAGGTTAAGCAACGTACACAGAAGCAGGGAACCTGATGGGTGACCAAAGTAGTGGCAATTTAACACGAGCGTTTCCGTGCTTCGAAGGGCACGTTAACCTGTCTGTCCCGGCTGTTGTCGATTGACTGCAGTCGTTAAAACCAAGTCAGAGGCTATTGTGCGGTTTGAAAACTCTGACGTCAGGGTTAGCCAAGTTAGCCACACTTGACTATACCTACATGATAAGAAGAAGAAGATTATTAGATGACACGGATTCCTTGATGTGGCAATAATTGAGAAAAAAAAGACTTAATTGACTTGACTTGATTTAAAAATTTCGAAGGAATAACTGGAATTAGTCTAGATAATTTCCACAATCCGTCTGTTGCTATAATGATTAAGTCCATGGTTGCATAAAGGCGTGTCTTCTTGCGCATATTTTTTCGAAACATTACACAAAAACATACACTGTGTTAGAGATAATATCTTTACTACGGGAAAGTAATAGGTACGTAGGTAATGCTACGGGTATAAATCGTAGTAATTAGCTACAGCTACGAGCGGTAGTGCTACGCGGGGTGGAACTTTTATAGTTGGGTTCGGCTCAGTGGCGTGCATTCCATACAAGCAGAAAAGCAGTGCCTACCCTAAGGTATTCAACGAAAATAAAACAAAAATTTAATATATAATGAACACTAACGATCACAGAATCAAACGAATATAAACGTTTTACTAAATCACGTTATCTACATTATATTTTTACCGAATTTAAACTTTTTCAAAATAGCGCCATCTAAACTAGTTACTAGTTCAACATTAGAACTAGTAAGAAGAGAGAGCCGTGCCGCTCGCCGCCGCCGCTAGATGGCGAAGCTTATAAGCACTCGTTTGAAATGCCTTTTTTGTTGAAAAATGCTGGCTTCTGATTGGCTGTTTCGCCTCCCCCGAGAAAAATTAACGTTGTATGGCGAAAAAAGCTCTGCCTATAAAGCGATGCTACCAAATTGAGAAGTGTCAATATTTGGTAAGTTTGGAAGGGCTGTTATAGATTTTTAATTTTGCGGCATTTTTTTCTTATTGGATTGTTTTTCTTTTGCAACTACGAACGAAAACTTTTGCAAATTATTGTTTTATCAGTTTATAGTGATTATTAGACATTTGTTTAGAACAAAATGAGTACAATAAGTTGTGAAAAGTGTGGTGATGATGTTTGTTTGCCGAAACTGCGTAATTTTTCAAGTTTACCTTTTCAAGAAAAAGTAATCATTATCGCAAAAGGCCGAGTAAGACATTTTAATACTAAAATATACGACATTCAGAATAATTGGGTCACGGGCTGTGTGCATACTAACCGCTTATTTTGTTTTCCGTGCATTTTGTTTTCAAACTGTTATACATATAAAAGTTTAGAAGCACAGGTTATTTTGATTTGAATAACCTTATGTTGTTTTAACTAACATTCTAAAATCTTAATAATTTTCATCACTAAAAGTTCACTGCCTACCCTGCCTAAAATGTCTATGCACGCCACTGGTTCGGCTACTAACAAACTTACTTGTCGCAGTTCCAAGTGAGACATTCAACTTATAAGGGTACAGCTCGCGTTTTCAACCAATCAGCGTACCTCTCGCGTTCGTAGGATCATTTTACCGCGAGTGGCCGTAAATTGATCAATTACCGGAAATGTATACGTTAAATAATACATTTCAACTGCCGTGTATGATTTTCCGCTAGTTGATAAACTACCTCGAAAGTTGATCAACTTACGGTTCTTATTATTTTCCGGTGACATATATTGTACTAGCATTCCGATCGGGACTTCGTTCCCGTGGGAATTAGGAAAAATTATGTAGACTATGTTCATGGGGGATAATAATATTATCCCTTAGCTATATTATAGCTTCCTATATAATTTAGCTATATTATAGCTTCCTAATGGTGAAAGAATTTTTCAAATCGATCCTAGTTTCGGAGCCTATTCAATGCAAACAAACAAACAATCAAATCTTTCCTCTTTATAATATTAGTATATACATACTAGCATTCCGATCGGGACTTCGTTCCCGTGGGAATTATGGAAAATTATATAGCCTATGTTACTCAGGGATAATGTCGCATCCTATTGGCGGAAGAATGTTTGAAATCGGTCCAGTAGTTTTTAAGTTCATTCGTTACATACAAAACTACAAATCTTTCCTCTTTATAATATTAGTGTAGTAATTATAATATAACCCTGACCGAACCAAGCCTTATGCGTGTGTGTATTTATGTGTGTGTGTGTGTGAGGGAGTATGACAAAAAATACCTTATTAGGGTGTATTTTACGCATAAGCAGTTTCACGTTCCGAGACAACCTAGTCATAAGGGGCATCCTGAAAAGTAATATTAAAAAAGCCAATGTTCACCAAATATTAAACCAACGATTAGCAGCTAACTAGAGATTTTGTCAGATTAGCTTATAACTGCTGTTTAATTTGGTGGGTTGAATTTTATGTGAAAACTAGCTTACGCCCGGGACTTCGTTTCGGTGGGAATTTCGGAAAATTATGTAGCCTATGTGTTAATCCAGGGTATCAGCTACCTCCATACCAAATTTAATCAAAATTGGATCTTCAGTTATAAGTGGTGTAACTAACACGACTTTGTTTTATATATTTATTAGATTAGATAACCCTAAAATACGCAAATTTTAACGAGTTGTTTACCATCAAAATGCCCTCTAAAATCTAGCGGATAGTCAATTACTACATAGTATAAAACAAAGTCGCTTCCCGCTGTCTGTCCCTAAGTATGCTTAGATCTTTAAAACTACGCAACGGACTTTGATGTGGCTTTTTTTAATAGATAAAGTAATTCAAGAGGAAGGTTTATATGTATACTTTTTACGAGAAATAATGGCTTTTATTCTCCTTATCCAATTAAGTACCTTAAATACATTGTGCATTTAATATAGATCAATATGGCCCTTTACAGCATGTGATTTAAATGAATATTTTCGAAGATATGACAGATTTAAAATGCAGGGACATAGCGGTTGATGAAGTTTGCTACAGAGATAGATTAGACCTTGGGAAAGGACATAGGCTACATTTTATCTCCCAACTGGGCACGATATAAGTTGTAGTCCACGCGGGCGAAGCCGCAGGCGGAAAGCTAGTAACACATAAAACTCAACGTTTCATTCAGAGCCCCGTCCCTTACAAGTGGCTCTTTGCCTAGACCTATCAACTTGCCTTGTCAACCTTACTGGTCTCTTGTCAAGGGTGTGTGGAGTCATTACATCTTAATTGTCCAAAATTAAATGAAATTAAATCCCATTAGAATAGAATAGAGTAGAAAAAATCTTTATTTTATAGGACATTCAGGATGCCACTTAAAACAAGTCAAGATTACATGAAATCATACGAACATACATTAAAGGATTTAAATACATAAACACGCATTCTTTCTTTTGACCCTACTGACTCTACGCCTATTCGCAAAGGTGCAGTCTTCCCATGAAAAGAATTTATTTACCAATCCAGAATGCTCATCCTCGCCTACTAGCTGATCAACAGACGAGGCACTGACTTACTACCCGTAAGGGGTTCTTAACTTGATACTGGCTACTTAGCCATTCTAATATTTTAATATTTATTAAACAACTCTTTGTCTGTACGTAAACTCTCTGACCGTTTATATGTATTAGACCAGCAGGTCAATCGCGCTAAAAATGGACTGAAACTATACTGAGGAAGACTGCACCTTTGCGAGTATTCGCAAAGTTGTAAATGCTAATATAATATACTATTTTTACTTAATTTATGTAACATCCTGAATGTTCTATGAAATAAAGCTATTTTTAACCTTGGACTTTGTCTAAAATGCAGCTACTTCCATAGTTTTGAAAAAAATTGTAAACCGGATCAGAGAGTCATGTTAGAAATCGCAATAACACTTCTTTCAAAAAGTTCAGCCAGCCGCGTTAATTATAATTATAATTATAACGCGTTATTCAATCCATATTTTTAAACACGATAAGCCTGCAGGTATTTATTTCGTCAGATGATCATGTTAGGCTTACTTTGATTTTTGAATTTCCTCCTTTTTTTCTCAATGCAATCTACAACATCTAAAATCTTGATGGATACCTACTCCAGAGTTACATTTACACACACATCTGGAGTAGGTAATTAAGTAATACTCCACGTTACATTTTCACACACCAAAGAAGTAATTAAGTAATTACTTAAAGAAATTTTAATGTTTATTGAAGTTTCTGTGTCATCGTCTAGGCTTCATTTGTTTTGAAATGATCAAGAAATGATGTTTCGATTCCCATGGTCCCATTAAAAATAAGTTAAAAGCCATGGACCAAATATTACTATTTTATTATACTACTAGGTCCATGGTTAAAAGTCTCATTACTATATAGAAATGTAAAGAAATACATAAGTGATCTCATAGTGCCCCAGAAAGTTTTCTTCTTTTATATACTTAAAACAAATGTAACATCTTTGCATTACATCGTTTTAGTATTACTTACATTTTAATCACCACTTCACCAGCAGCGGACAAGAAAATTGCCAGACTGTATTGTTGGCGGTGTTGGATGATGATCAAGAAATTCCCTTGGGCAGTAGGTATACGTCCCCACCGAGGGGCACGGGCCTCCCTTCGAAACACGAAGGGGATTTAGGCCCTAGTCCACCACGCTGACCTAATGCGGGATGGTGGACCGCTCGTCTTTTAAAAATGAATTTTCTTAGACAGGCGGGTTTCATCACGATGTTTTCCTTCACCGATGAACAAGTGAAAATTAAGTAGAAATCTGAAAACACGAATCTAGTGGTACAGGCCCGCACTAGGATTTGAACCTACAACCTTCCGGTTCCAAGTCTGGCTCATTACCACTGGGCTATCACAGCTGGCTGTATGTTATTCGTTATTCCAATATCTTCTGCCGAACTATGATATTATTAAAAAAGTAAATTATTGACATTGACAGTTGCTTGTTTTGAATTGATTTTAAACTTTGTTCGGGAAAAGGGCGGGAAACTTCGGTCGGTTCGGTTGTGTTTCTTGTTGCGGATTTTAATTTTATTATAAAATTGTGAAAAGGATTGGTTTAACTATAAATATTTGTTGTGTATATTAGTAATTTACTTGTATATTTACAATAGTAGTGTGTAGTTTGCTGTATATATAGGTAAGTCTTTTTATTTCCATGGGCGATCCGCCCGATGATCCTGGAGGAACAGTCTTTCCTCCAGGACATCAGAATCTTGTACAAAATGTAAATAGTGCGTCCACGCGAATGGACATATTAATTAATGTCCTGGAATCGTCCATGGACACTGATTGTTCAGTGTCAGATTCCACCAATAAACTTATAAAAAGAAAAAGGGTCCTTTCCCGCGCAATTTGCGGCACATGCAATAAAAAACAACGTAAACATGGTTTAAAGGAAAAACCAACCGATTGCCAATGTTTAAATAGTGATAGTATCAGTTCTGGTCCCCGTGCTCTCGCAACTCCTATTTTCATTGAAAATAATAAACAACAAACCAAGTCTGACGGAACCACTCGTGTGCCGGTTGGTCGGCCAATTTACCAGGCATCAGATGCAGCCCCATATGTAGTTCACGTTCAGAAAGAAACTGAAAGTAGCAACGACTCCACAATTCTTCATCCAGTGACCTTTGGTCGTTTCCTTAAAAGAGCAGACATTAAAGGTATTGTGAATGGTAGCCTCAAGCGTATTGGGAGAAATCGCATTAGCCTGGCTTTCTCAACCTATTCAGAAGCTAACACTTTTTTACAACACAATAGCTTATTAAATGAAAAATATAAAGCCTTTGTCCCAACATTTAATGTGACACGTATGGGAGTAATTAGGGGAGTGCCTATGGATTGGTCTGATGATGAGGTTTTGGCGAATATTAATGTTCCAATTGGATGTGGCCCTATCATGAAAATCAGACGATTAAAAAGGAAAGTGACTGTCAACAATAATAGCCAATTTGTAAATACAGGAACTATTGTTGTAACTTTTGATGGGCAAATTTTACCAACACGCGTTTACATGTGCTACACTGCTCTACCTGTTGATTTATACATTTATCCAACTGTACAGTGCTATAACTGTTGTAGATATGGTCACGTTAAAAATCAATGTCGGTCAGCACCAAGGTGTTATAAATGTGGTCAAGGGCATTCAGGAGATAGCTGTGATGTTGAAGAAGAGGATTATTGGTGTTGTTTGTGCAAGGGGTACCATGAAGCTATTAGTAAAAAATGTTTAGAATTTAATCGTCAAAAAAATATCAAAGAAACCATGAGCAAGAGTTGTATTTCTTATATGGAGGCAGTAAAGTTACATCCACCAATAACTAGAAAATCATATGCAGATGCTCTTCTCACAGCACCAACATCCTCTGCTTCTACAACATACAAACATAATTCTTTGGCTCAAAATCCACTAAATTCTACTGTGTCATATAAAAAGACAGTGTTTAGACAACCTAGGTCTCCACCAAAAGTTATTAAGGGATATGATCATCATTTTCATAATGACATGGTGAAGGATCCCGTACTTCCTAAGACTAAACCTATTTTTAATAAAAACCAAAGTGATAGTAATGTAAATACCTCAGATATGATAAAACTTTTAATACAATTGTTATCTCAGCATAATACAATTTCACCGTCCAACGTTGCAGAAGTAATACATGCTTTACATAAGTTATCTAACAATAATAATAATGGATCACAAAGCCACAGTCATGCAGTGGAACTGCAGGAGTATTCTTAGTAAAAAATATGAATTATTATTTTTAGTAAATCATTATAATCCATCTATTATTAGCCTCCAAGAAACATGGTTGAAACAGGAGTCTAATTTTCGTATTCCTGGTTTTTCCTGTCTTAGGGCTGATAGGCCTGATGGGTATGGTGGAGCTGCCATACTTATTAGGAATTCTCTTTTTTATTCTCAACTTTCCCTTCCTTCATTTAGCAATGAATTATCTGTCATTGCTGTTATTGTAAATAGTGTTTGTTATGTTTCTTTATATTTTAAAAAGCCTAGTGTAAGTATCTTTAACGAAATTAATATTTTGATCAACTTACTACCAAAACCTTTTGTGTGCATGGGTGATTTTAATTCTCACCACCAACTGTGGGGATATGATTCAAACAGTTACTATGGGGTGCAACTTTTGGATTTAATAGAGTCTAATAATTTATGCATATTGAATACTGGTGCACCAACTCGCATTTCTGGACCTGGTGAAGGTCCTAGTGCCCCTGACTTGTGTATTTGTACACCTGATCTAGCATCCTTTTTGACTTGGATGCCTCATGACTCTACACATGGAAGCGATCATTTCCCACTTATAATAACTTTCCCTTCTGCGAGTCCTCCTAGGCAGTTTAGGCAGCCACGATTAAAATACAAGCTGGCTAATGCTGATTGGAGTTTGTATAAGAGCAGAGTAGAGCAAAAGTTGCGAGACTTGCCAGAAATCTCTCATACAAATGTATCATCCTGTTCAGAATCATTTGCCAAACTGTTAATTGAGGCGGCTGATGTCTCATTCCCTTTTAAGAAGAGTGGCACTGGATTGATACCTTCACCTCCTTGGTGGGATGAAGAGTGTACTATTGCTACTAGAGAGATAAAAAATGCAGAGAAAGCATACTGTACATTAATGTCACAAGAAAATTTCAATAATTATTTACAGATATCACAAAACACTAAAGAACTTTTAAAGAAAAAGAAATTTGAAGGTTGGCAAAGATTTTGTTTGTCATTATCCCCTAATGTTAGTCCTTCACTTGTATGGCAGAATGTAAGAAGGTTCAGGTCTGCATTCAATGACACGACACAAAGTAAGATTTTTCCTCTTTTAGCAGAACAAATTATGGATCGGCTGGCCCCTCCTTCAGTACCTGAAGAATTTGTCACAAGCCCTTTGTAATCTCAATTATCGTCGGACCATGACTACAGTGATTCTGTTCTAAATACTCCTTTCACTATAGAAGAGTTGAAGGGCGTACTTTCCACATTAAGGGATTCGGCACCTGGTGAAGACGGCATTCCATACTCCTTTTTATCAAATCTTAATGATGACAGTCTTGTTTATTATTTATCTTTAGTCAATAATGTTATGGTCACTGGACACGTTCCTCGGTCTTGGAGAACACAAAATTTAATTTTGTTATTAAAGCCGAAGAAGGACCGTACAGATCCGTCATCATATCGACCAATTGCTTTAGCTTCAGTTTTGTCCAAAATAGCGGAACACTTGATAAAAATTCGTCTAGAATGGTTTATAGAACATCATAATTTACTATCGCAGAGTCAGTTCGGGTTTTTTTTTTTTTTTTTTTTTTTTTTTTAATTGGCGTGGCACAAGATGTGCATTTGCCACAAACGGATATTAATTTGGTTCAAACTTGGTTTTAAAAACGGGGAAACGTTAAAAAAAGGAAAAAGGAATTTAGGAACGAAATTTAGACGGAAAGGATCAGGATTACAATGTAGGAAGAATATAAATACAGGTAAATAATGTTATAACTTAATATTATTTAAAGTAATGAAGGAGGATAAGGAAGTATAAATAAATACATCATTATACGAGAGCAAGATAGGAATAGACGTAGGGAGAGGAACATTGGCAGATAGCAAGGAGTTATAAAGATAGGAATTATCATGAAGGGGACAGGACAGGAAGATGTGATTAACATCACACACATCCCCGCCACATTCACAAAGATCATCTCGAACGATACCCATTTTGGCAAGATGGGCTGGAGAGCACGTGTGACCCAATCGCATACGAATCAAAGTTGTGGTAGCAATTTTGCCAAGCTTTAACTTAAAGAACCAAGGCTTAAGCGGGATTTCATTCTGTACAAAAGCATAAAATTTGCCTTTGGAAACACGAGTCTCTTCCCATAGTTGCCTCCATGAGTCGCGAAGATATACCCTTGGCAAAGCCAGCAAATCTTGAACATAGTTTTTATAAGGAAACAAATCACCACATTCAACAGCATCGTTAGCAACTTCGTCAGCCCTAACGTTGCCCAAAATTCCACTATGTCCGGGAATCCACGAAAAAGTAACAGAATATCCTAAAATAGAGCATTTCAATAGTAACCGTCTAAGGTCTATAATTATTGGATGAACTATTTTCATTTTAAAAGGAAATTTATCAATAGATTGAATGGCACTTAAAGAATCAGAAAAAATAACAGTTTTATTTAACTTGAAAAGTAAAATATATTCCACAGCCTTATATAAGCCGTAACATTCCCCAGTGAACACCGAAGTCTCAGGTGGAAACTTAATTTTTTGGACAATATTATATTGTAAATGAAAAACACCTACACCAACACTGCCAGAAGAAGAATGTTTCGAAGCGTCTGTGTATATATAATTAAAATCTGGCCACTTTTGGTTCCTTATGAAATTAAAATGATGGTTGACATGAAGGTCATGACGATTTAAGCCCAAATCTTTGTTAACATCTAAGGTTGCAACTAAGGACTCGAAGTCGCATGTGAAAAGAGGATGACAACGGAAATTTACAATTGGAGCTTCCAAGGACAAGAATTTACGATAGCTGTTAACCAAGAGTGGGATTGGTTTATGGAGCCAGTAAGTTGAAGAATTAGTGAGATCAGAGAGATCACATAGTTTGGAGCAAATGGGATGAAGCTGAAATTGAAAAGTACGAAACAAAAATTTGTCAGACAAAAACTGCCTACGAAGCTTGAGAGGAGGCTCCACACACTCGACCTGCAAAGCATTTATGGGACTTGACCTCATCGCACCAGCGACAATCCTTAACGCTTTCGATTGCAACATGTCCAATTTTTTAAAAGCCGATGAATTACCCGGGGCTAAAAGAAAAGTCCCATAATCCAAAACACTTCTAATCAAGGCATTATACAAAAGTTTTAAACAGAAGGGATGTGCGCCCCACCAAACACCAGAAAGACATCGCATAATATTTAGACGTTGTTCACATTTCGCAACAATATATTCACAATGTGCAGAGCCCGTTAGTTTTGAATCCAATATAACACCCAGAAATTTAACCTTTGCTTTGACAGGAATAGGTACATTATCATAATACACTAGTACTGGAGGAGGAAGTCTCATCCTGGAAAATAACATAACAGAACTTTTAGATGGTGACAACTCAAGGCCATTATTGTCAAACCAAAATTTAAGATTGTTAAAAGTGCGGTTCATTAAAAAACAAGCTCGATCAATAGAGGAATCTATATGATACAGCAATAAGTCATCGGCATACTGCAAAACTTTTACACCTCCATCCAAGAAAGATTCAAAGTCATAAGTGTATACATTATATAGCAAAGGACTTAAAACTGAACCTTGTGGTAGACCCCTCCAAACCACTCTGGAAACCATACTACCATCCTCCAAGGATAAGCTAATAGACCGCTCAGAAATAGAATTCAAAATAAAATTAGATAAAATAACAGGTACATTAAGCATTTGAAGTTTTTTATGCAGGATAGACGGAACCACATTATCGTAAGCTGATTTTATGTCGAGGAAGGCAGCAACCACCGACTGATTGTGAGAAAATGCTAATTGAATGTCAGTGATAAAAATAGCTATACTGTCCATTGTACTTCTACCACGTCTAAAACCAAACTGACATTGGCCTAGCAAATTATTGTGTTCTATGAACCATTCTAGTCTATTCTTAACAAGGTGTTCTGAAATTTTCATTAAAACAGATGATAAGGCTATGGGGCGGTAAGAAGCAGGATCTGAAGAACTTTTATTAGGTTTTATAATTGGGACAATAATCTGTGATCTCCAAGATTGCGGAATATTTCCAGAAATCATGATAGAATTAATAAGGTTTAAAAAATATGAAAGAGTTTCAGAACCGGAATTTGCAACAAAAGAATAAGGGATCCCGTCCATGCCAGGAGCAGAATCCTTAACATACGACAGCACCCCCTTTAGTTCCGACAAACTGAATGGGCCATTCAGATTAGTAAACGAATTTGATAAGTATGAAATATTAGGTAGAGATATATTTTCTGAAACCGATGCAGGAGCTAGTCTATCCAAATATTTACTGGCTAAAGCAGAAGGAAATGTATTACTTGAGGAGTCTTTAAAAGCTGACCTAAATCTTCTGATATTACGCCACACTAAAGATGGGCGAACGTCAGGGGATAATGACAAACAAAATGACCTCCAGCTTTCAAACCTTTTCTTTTTAAATAATTTACGAGTATCATTTATTATATCCGATAATATACCAAAATTTTCAGTAGAGCAATACTCTGCATATCTTAGTTCAGCTTCTTTGCGTCTCCTAATTGCTTCTGTACACTCAGAATCCCACCACGGTGGAGAAGGAATAAAACCAAGAGCCCCATTTCTAATTGGAAAGGTCGCTTCGGCAACCTCAATCATTTCTTTAGCTAATCCTTCAGAGCAAATATGCTCTTCTCCTTGGATAATAGAAGGAAGAAGACCGATTTTAGCTTCCAACCGCGACTTAAATAAGTCCCATTTAACGTCAGTCAGTCTGTACTTCAAACGTGGGCTTTTTTTAGGAAAAGGACTTTTTACAAAAGGGAAAGTAACGAGGCACGGGAAATGGTTACTCCCAAATGTAGAATCAAGAGCACGCCAAGAAAGCATAGAGGCTATATTAGCAGAACATATGGCAAGGTCAATGGCACTCTTACCCTGCCCAGGAGCCGTGCGTAATGTCGGGGTGCCTGTGTTAAGTAGACAAAGATTAAGAGAGTCAATATAGTTCAGCATGATTCTCCCACAACCGTCAGTATTTGCACAACCCCAAGACTGATGATGACTGTTAAAATCGCCTAGAACTATGAATGGTCTGGGTAGAGATGACAAAATATTGCTAATTTCATGCAGTAAGGAAGCAGAGGGATAGGGAAGATAAATAGATACATAGCAGATATTTTCCACTACAGCAGAAATTATGGAAAAATCATTGCTATGATTAGCAATATTAAAATGGGTGTAAATTAGAGGATGTCTGATGAGCAATGCAACACCACCGTGCCCATCAGAACGGTCCTCTCTAAGACATGCATAACCAGGAACTCTGAAAGAGAGTTCTGGCTTTAGCCATGTTTCCTGTATGGCCAAAATTGAAGGATTGAATTTATTAATTAAGAAGATGATTTCATTTTTTTTCGGAATTAAACTTCGACAATTCCAATACAGAACTTTGTCCAGGATTATTATTTTTATTAATATCTTGAATAATACAAGCTAATAAGGCAGCGTCAGACGGTGTAATAGTATTACATTGTGATAAAAGTTTTATCAAAGAGAAAATAATATCTTTAGTTGATGTACCATCAACATCATCATTGGAGGAGAAACCGCACCCATTAGAGGGTTCGGGGATATTATAATTTTTAACAAGAGCAGCATGTGCAGCCTTGTCATAACCTTTAGAAATGATAGGGGAAGCTTTGGGTTTAACAAAAACTGTCTTCTTATATGTTGAAGTCAAGTTAGTTTTAGGAGACGGACTCTGTTCATGTGTGGGACCCGATACAGATGGACCAAGTTTAGCTTTTGTTAATAGAGCATCAGCGTAAGATATCCTAGAAACTGGAGGATGAAGTTTGGCTGCTTCTGGGTATGAGAGACAGCTCTTAGCCATGGTATCTTTAATAGCCTTTTGCCGCTCATATTCCAAGCAATTTTTACTGATAGCAGTGTGGGAACCTTTGCATAGACAGCAAGTTACCATTTCTTCTGGGATAGGACAACTACTACCAGAGTGACCTTGGCCACATCTGAAGCAACGGGGTAGAGATCTGCATGAATCCTTAACATGGCCATACCGGCAACAATTATAACATTGTATTGTTGGGTAAATATACAAGTCAACAGATAATGCAGTGTAGCACATAAATACTCTCTTAGGTAGGACTTGTCCGTCAAAAGTTAATATGACTGTCTGAGTGGATTTAAGTTGATTATGACCATCAATAATTTCTTTACGTTTAATTCTTCTTACCTTCAGAACCTTCCCACATCCCACAGGGACATTTATGGTATCCTTGATTTCTTCCTCAGATAAATCTGTAGGAACACCTCTCACTATACCCATACGGGTCACTTGAAAGGTTGGGATGAAAGCTTTGTATCCCTCGGATGACAAATTTGAATTAGTTAAAAAGTTATTAGCGTCTCCGAATTTACTGAAAGAAATAGATAACCTATTTCTGCCAATGCGTTTTAAACTGCCATTAATAATATTAGAAAATGAGTTCTTTTGTAAAAACCGACCAAAAGTTACGGGATGAAGAGAAATTCCCTCATTAGAATTTTGGGTTTTTTGAACATGAACAACATAGGGTGGAGCATCTAGTGACTGATACATGGGCCTTGCTACCGATGTCTGTTGTGATGTAGAAGTTTCAAAGTTTTTATTCGAATCGTTAGATAATCTTTGTTCATGATCACGAGACTGTGGTTGTGATTTTTGATCATTAGGATGTTGAACCAAGACTTGTTTTTCATCTTCAGAAACCAAGCACTGACAATCACTTTCCCTGGCCTTTTTGCCTTCGCGGTGTTTCCTTCTTTTCTTATTACAGTGCCTACAAATTGAGCGGCGAGCCGAAACTCTCTTGCGTTTGCCAGAGCCTTGTATAATGGAACCATCAGTGTCCATACTTGCCTCGCCATTAGATATTATAACCGAATATCCTATATCGGGAATAGCAGTCCCCCCGGGGTCCTCGGGAGGATCCCCCATCATGCAAACAAAAAGAAAAAGTGACTTACCAGAAGATCACCTTTTTCACAAAACTACATAAATAATACACAAATATACAAAACTACAAACTAATAAGATTATATGTACAATTATATACACTCTACACTGAAAACTGATCCAATCTAAGTAAGAATTAAGTCAGAAAATTAATAAAAAACCGAAGACCACGTCTACACCGAACGACGTTTCCCGCGCTTTTTTCGTCAGTTCGGGTTTAGAAAAGGCAAATGTACTTTTGACAGTTTGAGCATTTTTACCACAGATATAAGATTAGCTTTTACTAGAAGCGACTCTGTAATTGCCGCTTTTTTGGATATAAAATCTGCCTATGATAACGTATTAATTTCAATTCTTAAACATAAACTCATTGTTTTAAAAGTCCCCACCCTATTAGTAAATTTTATAATTAATCTTTTGTCTGAACGATATATTAAGTATAGTACAGACTCCGATAATATAGTTGAGAGAACTGCATGGAAAGGCTTGCCACAGGGCTCTGTCCTTAGTCCTATTTTGTATAATATTTACACTGTCGATTTGGAATCGTGTTTGAACCCTAACGCTTGTGTACTCCAATATGCTGATGATTTGCTTCTGTATGTACCTGGAAAATCGGAGGATGGAATAGCTGAGTCTTTATCTCAGGCGCTGACGTCACTGAAGTGTTGGTTAGACGCTAATGGTTTGGATTTGTCTCCTTCTAAAAGCAATGTGGTATTATTTTCCAAAAAGCGGATCCCTCCACTAATCCAGGTGTCATACGGTGATACAGTTCTTCCAGTTAGGGAACAGGCAAAATTCTTGGGCGTAATCTTAGACTCAAAACTTACAGGAGTAGATCATTGTGATTATATTGTGCTGAGATGTGAAAAAACATTGAACATTTTAAGATGCATTTCTGGAGTTTGGTGGGGGGCGCATCCTTTTACTATGAAGCTCCTTTATAATGCGTTGATTCGAAGTGTCTTGGACTACGGTACTTTCTTACTTGAACCAGGTAGTGTGGCAGCCTTTAAAAAGTTGGATGGCATTCAGTCAAAGGCCTTAAGAGTCATTACTGGTGCAATGAAATCTAGTCCAATAAACTGCTTACAGGCTGAGTGTTGT
This sequence comes from Aproaerema taeniolella, assembly GCA_949987775.1. NCBI lineage: Eukaryota > Metazoa > Arthropoda > Insecta > Lepidoptera > Gelechiidae > Aproaerema > Aproaerema taeniolella. Next base: position 19,025,120 of record OX465252.1, on the reverse strand, counting down.
GACCCTCCTTTGGCATTGAGGAGGCAGTATTTGTGTGACCGTTTCTTTTTCCGTAGCTTACAATTAAAGTCCCATCCAATGTATCAAAGGGTCACTCAGCTGGCAGAACAAGTTAATTCTTCAAGTTACTGGGCCCATAAAAAATCACCCTGTCTTGTTAATAGTCTTAAAATTTTTAAAAATATTGAAGCCTCTACCCACCGTAGTTTAAAACTTCCTCTCTATGAGGGCGACTACGGTGCACTTGTAACAACTCCTCAAATCAAAAACAGTATAGGTGTTGCGAAAACGGATTCTGACCCTAATGCGGAATTTAATTTTACTATACATAATGAATGGCCAAAATGGCATTATATTTACACCGATGCTTCCAAACATACTGACGACGGGTGTGTTGGTGTTGGGGTTTACCATTCACAATACACAATAGTTCAAAAAATTAAATTACCCCCACAGTTTACAGTATTTACTGGGGAGTGCTTTGGGATTTTAAAGGCGGTTGAATATATTTTATTAATGAAATTATCAAAAACAGTAATTTTTAGCGACTCTCTTAGCGCCTTGCAAGCTATATCAAGGTTTCCTTTCAAATCTCACAAGCAGTCCCCAGTAGTTTTTGCTATCAGGGATTTTTTATATCAATGCTCTAATAGAGGATTTAGCGTCGTTGTTGCTTGGGTTCCTGGTCATGCGGGCATTCGTGGCAATGAAAGGGCTGATCAACTGGCAAACGAAGCCATTCAGGTTGGGGATGTTTTCCCCTATCATATTTATACCAACGATTTAATAACGCAAGCAAAATTAAGGTTGCAACAGACGTGGAATCAGCTGTGGGTGGATTCTGCGTCTAAGGGCAAATTTTATAAAAGCGTTCAGGAAAACATTCCCACTAAACCATGGTTTAGTAAACTTAAACTAAGCAAACGGGCTACATCAATTCTGTGCAGAATGCGTTTGGGTCACGTCTCCACCCCGGCTCATTTGTTTAAATTGAACGTTGTCCCTGACCCCAGGTGTTCATGCGGAGAGTACGGGGATCTGAATCACATTTTCTTTACTTGTGCACTAAATGACACATCAACTTTCCTTTCACATCTCCTTCTGTCCCATGTCCTTTTCCCAACTTCCATACAATGTTTATTATATAATATTGACCATAATATTTACAACATATTAGCCACTTTTATTGAATTTAATAATATAAAAATATAAACTTGTTCCTTTTTTATTTATGTAAATATATTTGTAAAATTAACCTAATCCTTTCCTTTTCCATTCCAAATTCCTATCCGTTTTTTATGATATCTGTGTTTCCCTAACTTTTAATAACTTTGTCGTTGGCTAAATGCTTTGCGAAGCCAAACCAAAAAAAAAAAAAAAAAAAAAAAAAAAAAAAAAAAAAAAAAAAAAAAACTTTGTTCGCCTTGCGCTGATCGTATATTTTTGTGTTAATTTTCAATAAAACTTCTAAATAATGTCCTATTTAGATTTCTTTTGTCATTCGGAAAAACAGTCTGATGTGATATACGGCACATGCTCTTCTATGTGTCCAGAAGAAGAAGCGGAAATGTGAGCTATACGAATACAAACATTTCAAGATAAAAATCAGTATACAGAGTTAAAATTATCTATGATTTTGCCAATGTAATAAATAAATCTCCGTTATTTTAATTGACTCTTGAAATTCCAGGCGGGAAAAAGAGAATTTGGTCCATATATTGGAGGTGTGGGGGCGCCAGAAAAAGTTGATAAAATGTTTCTCAAGATCAGCTGCTGACAATAACATGGCACGCACATGCATCCTGAAGCCGTATGCGGTGCTAAAACAGACAGTTGAACACCTTTTATTAGAGTAAGATACAATCTTAGGTTAATACTTTTAAAGAAATTATGTTTTTAAATAAAAATATAAAAAAATATTTTCAGAGTGACAAAAAGAGTTGATGTGTCACCACGATGCATATATGACTTTGTGAACGACCGCCTGCGAGCCGTGAGGCAGGATATGACCATACAAAGGCTTCCACCAGAGCAGGTCACCCAGTTGTTGGAGCCTATGGTCAGGTTTTATGTTTTCTATGGCTATAAGTAAGTTTTAATTTGCAACATAGAAAACTAAACTAACACCACAATATGTGACTGTGAAAATGGAAAGGTACAACTTTCGTGATAGTCATTAAGGTTCACAATTAGTGTGATGAGCTATTGTAAATAGCTCTTATTGATGGGTGTTTTGGTCGAGTGGTATTGACGCTGCCTCTTGATCGGCGGGTCCTGGGTTCGATCCCCAGTCGGGGCAAACATTCGTGTAAAAAGCAGATGTTTGTTCTCAGGTCACCGGTGTTTGTGTTTGTATGTGTGTTCCAAGGGACCCACGACACAAGGGAAAACCTTAGTGTGGGCCTTTGAGTGTGTAGTGTTTATTTATAATTTATGTTTATTTACCCAAAAAGTTGTACCTTTTACTAAACACAATCACATATAGCAATACAAATAAAAAAAATGTAACTTGACTGAAGTACCAATAATTATATTAGGTATATTCCATTATGATCACCCAGGGTATTAACCCTGGACTAGAATCCCTGCCAGAGGCATGCAAGAATGTGAAGAGCCTCGCATGCTTCTGAGAGGACACCTGGAACATATCACACAGGATGACCGAATTGAAGGGCTTAGTGTGTAAAACGCCTCACCAACATAACCTGTGAAGCCTTCCCCAGTAAAAAAAATCCAATTTACTCACACAACAAAAAACCCACCAATAACCAATCGCTGAAGCCAATCTCAAGTGATGTTCTTGTCAAATAACTTTTTAATAACTTCCTACTTTAACCCTGCAGTGGTCGCACGGATTACATAAGTAGACCATATTAGTTTGACATTTTTTGAAATAAAAGTCATTATTAGACAAAAAATTTTATTAAAATATGGCAAGAAAACTTATCTACAAACAAATTAAAATTTAAAAAAACTTAAAATCACAATCATTCTGTGACTTCAAGGGGTGCGACCACTGCAGGGTTAAACAGATTTTTATGGGTTTATTTTCAGGTTAGGCAATCTCCCTATAAAGGACTATGATCCAGTACTTAACAAAAAACACCTAACCGAGTGTTTAACATGGTTCCTAGCTACCTGTACGGATAAAGATCAATTTATTGATCGCTTTAGCAATTTGAGTTTGAAAAATAAACTGCAATGCGACCGGATTTTGATGGAAAGCTTATACTTGCTGTGCAACCTAGACAGTGTGCAACCTCTCTACCGGTTCCTAACTCTACCAAAAGATTTGAAAAGGTATTCTACATACTCCTATACAAAAAAGATACTCCAATGTAGGGACCAGAAAAAAAAGTTATAAAGATTTTAAAAATATCTGTTGCAATACATTTGTATACAATAGTAAGTATACAGTCATAAATGTATTTTATGAACAGCCCTTAAATTAATTTATTAGGAAACCTTGGTAATTTTCTTTTTCTGGTCTGGAAACAAGTCATTTTGGCCAAAAAATTACAGTTTTAAAATGTTACATTACTAGGTAAACATGTATCGTGATCTGCCTGTACCATGGAAACAATTTAATATTTTACAGCCAACCAAAACTGCAGCTATCGTTCAAGATAACATTAGCAAATGTACGAGGCAACTATGTAGAAGTATGTAGATATATGGAAGATTTGTGTCCTCTCACATACTGCGCGGTCTGTGTCTACCTGCCTACTCTACAAAGGTTAGTGAAGACTTTATACTTCTCATAATTCATCCTACTAATATTATAAACGCGAAAGTTTGTATTTTTTTTATTATTATAAGATAGGTCAACTCTTGACCTCAATCTTGACCATAAAAGTCAAAAATGAGGTCGACGATGGAGCGAGTTAACCCAGAAAATGCCTATAAAGGCACTGGTACTCCCACGCACCGACGGAACACAGCAAGCTGTTTGGCGTCGGACTTCGGTAGCAGGGTGGTCGCGAACCAGACGGCCCTTTACAGAGCCTACCACACCGCATGAGACTATAGGACGACACCTCAGATTCAGAAAAAAATTAAGTGACGTTGCCTGGGATGGATTATTAGGAGGCAGGTCTCATTTGTGTTTCCTTAGTCGCCTCTTACGACACCCACGGAAAGAGATAGGGTGGTGTTATTCTCACCGATCACCACACGGTGTATAGATGTTTGTTTCTCTTTCACGCTCAAACAGCTGGACCAATTTTGATAAAATTTTATATGGAGGTAGCTGACATCCTGGATTAACACATAGGCTACATAATTTTTCCAAAGTCCCGCGGGAACGAAGCGAAAAGCTAGTTTTTTATTAATTGTTTTGTGAATTCACAATTTGAAATTCATGTCTGGCAGTTTTAAATTAATACCACACCGTTAGATTTTGACTTAGGCGCTGTTTATAAAAATCAAAGCAACGTAAAATGAATCTCAGTAGCCACGGAACAAAGGTGTTTTTTCGCCCGTCGTTCCGACTTTAGGCGACGGATATTTCTTCGTGCTTCTATTTTCGTCAAAAAACTTTTGTTATAAACAGCACCTTAGGTTGCTTTAGAACAGGGTTTCTCAAACTTTTGGCTCCACGAACCCCTGTTGAAAGTTTCCAGATGACAGCGAACCCCTTGACTAACCAAAGGTAACAAATACAGTGTCAAAAGAAATATCTTTTTAATATTAATGTGATGGTTGTTTCTTGTCGCAAATTAAGTCAATCTTAGGAGTAATTTTGGACAAAGTGCCGTACGTGCCCGCCAGTCATCAAGCCGCCGCCATCACGTAAATCTTGCCGCGAACCCCCTACCGACGAATGGCGAACCCCTAGGGGTTCGCGTACCCCACTTTGAGAAACCCTGCTTTAGAAGAATGCTTGAATTTTATTCCAACCCATCATACAAAGTTCATAAAAACAATTTTTTTTTTTGTGAACTTTGTTGTGACGAACGCTGGTGGCAAAGTTCTCCAACCACCTTTAACTTGAACGTAGAAGGGTTCTGATTACCCTGAGGGCTCTTAAGACTTTATGGTTGATGTTTGGTTGCTTTTGTCAACCACTCCTTGCTGACGAAGAACAAGTTGTGCCAACCCATTGATATCCGCACGTTACGCTGTCGGTCCCGACTGTTGCCGATTGACAGCAGTCGTTAAAACCAAGTCAGAGGCCATTGTGCGGTTCGAAAACTCTGACACCAGGGTTAGCCAAGTTCGCCACACACTTGACTACACCTACACGATAATAAGAACTCATTGATAAGTTGATAACCCCACAGACGAGCCCTGCAAGTGATGAGTCACGCATACAACAACAAAACGCTGAACGTCCCAGGCGACGCGGTGCGGCGGTGGCTTAGATATGAGAGCGACGCAGACGCACTCTCGGCTTGTCGCCTCTATGGTTTACAAGTCTACGGTGGCAAAGTGAAGTTCGTGAAGCAGGACTTCAAGGTCGATGTACCTACTGTGAGTAGCCAAGTTCGCCACACACTTCGCCACGCCACGCAGGCGAAGCTCTTACCCCTCCATGCTTACGTAAACATTTGTATATGAATTTTGTGGGAATCCCCGAAAATGCGCTTCGTTTTCAAGCATATAACTACTATTGACGTAATCACCATTTCGATCCCCCCTGTATTGGTTACGTAATACTTGAATGGCCCCTAATTTAAGAGCTGCGCTCTTGTCGGTGGAGTAGACAGGTGCATTGTGATTTAAACCTTGTCGTATGTGCATAAAGTACAAATCAGCTTGCGGTATGTAATAGGTACATTTTTGTGTGCGGGCGGAAAGTGTACTGGAATCGCACGTCTCACGCAGAGTTGCAAGTTATTTGCGCAGTAGATTTTTGCGTATATTTCCACTAGTCCTGTTAAAGAAAAAACACATCCCTTTAACCATCTTTTTACCCATTCATCATCATTATCATATCAGCCTATTGCAGTCCGCTGCTGAACATAGGCCTCCCCCAAGGTGCGCTATCTTCTGTAGGTCATCTGATGAGTTAAAACCCGATGCACTCACGCTCTTTTTCAGAAATGTTCATAAAAGCTTCTTTAAATTTAATGTCGTCCTTGTTAACGGCGGAAAAAAGGGCTTTTCGATGTGACGCATATTGCTGTATTTGTTTTTTTTTATTATATGATGGGTTAGCTCTTGACCTCAATCTTGACCATAAAGGTCAAAGATGAGGTCGACGATGGAGCGGGTTAACCCAGAAAATGCCTATAAAGGTACTGGTACTCCCAGGCACCGACGGAACACAGCAAGCTGTCGGTCGGTAAGAGGATGGTCGCGAACAAGACGGCCCTTTAGAGAGCCTACCACACCGCATGAGACCATAGGACGACACCTCAGGTTTTCATCGCGTTTTCGCTTTCCGTAGTTGGGGCCCCTGGATAAACGAACAACCATAAACGCTACCCTTTTTCCAATGGTAAATCTGTTTTTGTTTCAGCTCCCGCCAAGGAAACTGCTAGTCTTTGAGACGAGATACGATTTCTCAATAGAAAACATTTTTTGTTATACACTAGCAAATAAAAGCTGAGACTGAAAACGGTGTAAATATTAGGTAATCGGTGTAAATATTAGGTAAATATTAGGTAATCTTACCTTACTTTGTCAACTAATTGAACAATCAAACGAACTTACCTGTGACGTTCGATTGTAATTATGGAGAGAAGTCCTGTCCGAAGGTAATCTACTGGATAGGATGCCTTTTGGCAAACTACGACTCACTATTTCAAAGACAAAAGCAAAGCGGCGGGCTGTCAAGTGGCAACCCCATGCTGTAGGTGGCCACCCCACAGCCCACCGCGCTTGCGCCGCCATTCACGTACAAAGGCGTAAAATTTTAAAATGTTTAAATCGGGTAGGGATTTGGGAGGGTGTCCCTTCGGACAGGACTTCTCTCCATAATTACAATCGAACGTCACAGGTAAGTTCGTTTGATTGTTCAATTATGGTTCGAAGTCCTGTCCGAAGGTAATCTACTGGATCGATGTACAAAGCGAAACCGTTTTAAAATTTTGCAAAATTTATTGATTAATCACCAGTTTTATAATCATTATGTATTTCAATAAAATTGACATACAATGGACTTACGTATCAAGTCTATATTAAATTTAAACATTAACTAATTAAGTACTTAGTAAGATATCTATCAAGAGATCAATTATATCACATGAGATCTTAAATTTATTTTAATATGGATCTAGCAAATGTTGAGTTATCTTTGACTAATGGTCTATTATAGAAATTTGCAAAAGTCTCAGAAGATTCTGTCCACCCTGCTGTATTTCTAATTATATCAATGTTAACATCTGAAAGATAGGCTGCAAACGTTGCTGCATGACGAGTACTGTGACCTTTGAAAATGTTGGTATCTATACCACTCAGCTCTAAAGTATCCTTTATCCATTTACTCAATGTTTGTGAGCACACTGGCTCATGAGGATTTTTGTATGAAATAAATAACCTGTCATCCAAGAGGTCTTTTCTTAATGATTTAGTCTTGTCTATATAATCATATAAACATTTTGCAGGACAAATATTTGGGTTTTGTGTGAAGAAAGGTGTGATTAACAATGGTTGTTTTTTACCTATACCTGAAGTTTTGATTTGATCAGTTATCATAACTTCAATTTGATCCTTATTAATACATATATTTGACAGACGAATAAAAGATAATGTTTGTACTCTATGTTATTAAAGCAATCAGCGTGATTAGTTTTTTACTCAAAATTTTTAAATCTAAGTTATCATGTGGAAACCATTTTGATAAGAAATTTAATACGATACTTGGTTGCCAAGTTTTGTTGTATCTCGGCCTAACGGGCCGTAATTTGCTTACACCCCTAAAGAATCGTTTAATCGTAGGGTCTGAGCCTATATCTGAACTCAGAAGAAGGGATAATGCCGATCTAATGGAATTTAAGGATCCATAAGAAGCTCCTTTGTCATATACATCCGTTAAAAATTCAATTATCGTTAAAATGCTATAAGTATATGGATTTTTACCCTTGCAGTTGTTAAAGGTCCACCATAGTTTATAGGCAGATTCATATTGCTTTTTTGTAGAGTCCGTTACAGATGCTATGATAATATCTGTCTGACAGATCCCCCTTCTCTTGTAGGCTTCCCTGATAGCTTGGCAGCAACCAGGGTAAGGTCGTGTGGTAAGTCTTGATTTCTAGAATTTAACACACAATCATGAGCTTTAAAAGTTAGGGATTCTGACACCCTCAATTTATTAAACAATGGAAACCATGCTTGGGCTGGCCATAGTGGCACTATCATTATACCTACTGCTTGATCATTTCTAATTTTTTGTAAACATCTTAAAATTAGGGAAAAATTTGGAAAGGCGTAGAAATAAAAAAATCCAGCATATGGTGAATGCATCTATTGCAAATGCATCTGGATCCGGTATCCATGAAATGTAAGTATCACATTTTTTGTTTCTAGCAGAAGCGAATAAATCTATTGCCGGCCTCCCAAATTTTGATATTAATGTATTAAAAACCTAGTCTGATAATTCTAGTTCTATTTTATCATTATATCTTCTTGATGCTGGGTCCGCTATATTTTCTTTAGGAGAAACATAAGAAGCGAATACCCAAAGATGTTTTGTTTCACAAAGTTTCCAGAATTGTCTAGATACGCTGTTTAGGTGTGTGTATTGTACACTACCCATTTTATTTATGCATGCAATAGCAGTTCTGTTGTCTAACCGAAATAATATTTCCTTGTTTTGAACTGATTTTGTGAAAATTTTTAAGGCTAAAAAAGCAGCTTTTAGTTCTAAGAGGTTAATGTGAAAGGTTCTTTCTTTTTCATCCCAACAGCCAAATATACTTTTTTCGCCACAAACTGCTCCCCATCCTGTTGTAGATGCATCACAAAATATTTCTAAACTAAAATTAAATTGATGAATTTTATTAACAGATTTATCGATATTTGAATACCACCAGTTCAAGTCATCTCTAAAGTATGTTGGAACGTCCATCATAGCTTCGAAGTTACCATCATTTATTTTAAGTGCTATCATTTTTTCTCGTTCGAATATTTTTGTATATAGGATACCATATGCTATGCCTGGACAAACAGATATTAGTTTCCCTTGTAATTGAGCAAGGTCTCTAATTTTGCATCTACTTTTTTGTAAAAAGTTTTTTACTCTAGTTTGTCGATTCTTTTTTCTGGTGGTACTTCCACAGTAAGGTTTGTTGAATTTAAAACAAGGCCTAAGAATGTACAACATTTTTTTGGTATAAGGCAAGATTTTTCAAGGTTTACCTTGAATCCTAGTTTGTTTAATAGTTCTATTGCATAATCACCTTGCTTTCTAAGGTCATGAATATCTGAATTTATTAATAAAAAATCATCTAAGTAATTAACTAGTTCGTATCCTTTTGATCTAAAATGTGCTACTACAGGCCTCATTATTTTTGTGAAAATATAAGGGGCAGTACATAATCCAAAGGGTAAAAAGTTGAACTCAAAAATTTCTTGTTCAAAAATAAACCTAAGGTACTTTCTGTGTCCTCTGGCTATGGGAATAGAAAAATAAGCGTCTTTTAAGTCTATTGATATCACGAAGGAATCTTTTTCTAACAGTTTCATTGCTGTTCTAAGGTCCTCTAATTTGAATGTTATTGTTGTGACAAATTTGTTAAAAGCTTTTAGGTTCAGTATGAATCTATACTTTCCATTTGGTTTTTTAACTGTAAAAATTTTTGAGAAATATTCTCCTTCTTCATGATCTACTTTTGATATTATATTATCTGCCAATAACATATTGATTGAGTTTGTAAAATGGATCTTTCATTTTTAGAAAAATTCTTATTTTGAGGAATGTGATGTTGGATGGGAGTCTTAGCAAGTGGAATCCATTGTATCCATCTTGTATCCATTTTAACACAACCTTATTTGCTCCAATAGATTTCCAATATTTTACCTTTATTTCTTTGTTGTTGATGTCCTCTTTTGAGGCCTTGGTGCAAGCTGTGGCCTGACTCTGTTCCTGTTGTTTGGATTGTTGAAGCGAGGTGCGGCTGATGTCTGGTAATTCTGGTAACTGCGATTGTTGTAATTTCGACCTTGAGAATTGATATGCCCCCCTCTTGTCTTCGTCCGTGTGAAGTTTGTTTGATAGTTTTTTGCCCTGATGTTGAGGTCCGACCTGCCAACTGCTTTAAATTGCTGTATTTTTTTTGAGAGTTCTTTGCCGAATAAAAACCCATCAACATCAACTTCATCCAAGAATTAATTATTTTTTTGTCTAGTGAGGGGATAATCACTGATCTTCTCATTTTATTGTCCAGATGTTGGATATCAGTTAATATTTTTATTGCGTCAATCAGAGGAACCACATTGGTAGTGTCCCCTTCCCTTATTAAACTGTCGGTAGTTTTTAAATTGCTGCGAGGGCAACAGCAACCTTGCCTTGTCTCGCCAACATTTTCTTATCTCCACTTATTTGTTTATGATTTAATATGGCTGCAATTTCTGGATACAATACTGGGGCTTGAAGGTTTTTGCAGTTTTCTGGTAACAGATAGTTTTTATTATTTTTTTCTCTCTCATCTTTATCGAAACCTTGTTTTATTATTTCTTGTACTTTTTGGGCAATTTCTGATATTATCTTTGGACCTAGTTGATTATTTTCGTCACTTATTTTCCCTAAGAGACTCTTTAATTCTTCTGGTAATTGAAAATTCTCGTCCTTTATAGTAATGACTTGGTCAGTGAGTTGTTCTTCTTTAATTTCTGGACTTTTTTCATTAGAAGTATCAGAAAGGTTGCCTATGTCCTCGTCGCTTCCCGAATCTAGGTACTCCACTGGCCACTCATCACTGTCACCATCTGACTGGTAGCCCAATTTCTCTTCCAGCATCTTTATTCTTTTTATGAGGTTCTTTGTGACCTCCCCCTTTCTTTTTGACATTTTTTTTTTTTTATTGTAAGTTCAACCACAGGTTCCATCATAACCTTTTTTATTGAAATAACATAATTTCACATCTCCAATCAACCTACTGGATTATATTTTGACCTAATTTGAGTCAATTTAAAACAGATTACTTTGAATTTTACGGATTTATCGTTTTCTTTCCACATGGAACCCATGTCAAGTAAAAACCTTCTTGCTCCCTTATGGTACTAAAAAGTAATTCAATGGGTCCACAACTGACCCTTTTCTTCCAAAGGTTTATTTAATAGAATATGGATCATTTGCCTGATCTTGTTCCCCCAAGCTGGGGTTGTATTGCTCCCCAGCGGAGACTTAGATAATTGTTTCAGAGTGGAGACTTAGATAATTGCTTCAGAATGAAGACTTAGTACGAGCCATGCTCTCCAACAGAGACTTATAGGTCGGATCACCTGCTGATCCTTCTCTCCCCAGCGGAGATTGCTTTGCTCCCCAACGGAGGCTTATATAATTTCTTCGGAGTGAAGAGTTACATTCATAAAATTCCTACTCTTATATGAATTTTATGTCCATGCAGGACTGACTTATTTACCTAGTCGGTAGCGCACTTTTACGTTGTAAAATATACTTACGTGTGGTTTGTTGAATTTATTACGGTGATAAATTTAATTTAAATATCAATTTTCCGAAATTGGCGAATCGTCGTTCGTCACAAAAAGCAGAATGGCGGCGCAAGCGCGGTGGGCTGTGGGGTGGCCACCTACAGCATGGGGTTGCCACTTGACAGCCCGCCGCTTTGCTTTTGTCTTTGAAATAGTGAGTCGTAGTTTGCCAAAAGGCATCCTATCCAGTAGATTACCTTCGGACAGGACTTCGAACCATAATTATTGTTAGAATCACTGAAAAAATAATCACAGAGCATATGGAAAGGATCTGTCTCAGATTTAATTTGGAAAAGGCCTTAGTTTTAAGTTTTGTTAAGATTACAAATCAGCAAACCATGGTTGACCATAGATCTCTTTAAATCAATAAATATCATTATTTTACTTTACTTTTAATTATTATTTACAACTGTACTTATCACAAATGTGTAAAAACTTTTTTATATACCTGGGGCCACCACCTAGAAGCTGATGTTGGGTGAACGAATGAATGTTGTCGATTTCTTCTTCATAAAGAGACCTTGATTAACGACATGAACCAAACACAGCAATGTATGTACATCATTCCATTCGTTCAATCAGCGTCAGCTTAGCTTAGGTGGCTTTTAACGCTTTTGTAACGCGTAAAGTAAATCTTTGGCCATACTCTTATCTATACTTAGTTATGAAGGCGAAAAGTGACTATTACGCAACAAGGACTCTTGTTTACTATTTTAAAGAAACACGATGCCCTTCTAATTGTATAGGATTATAAATATTATTCTGCAAAATTAAATTAAACCTATGCGATAGTGAATCCGTATTGCAGAACGCGACTCAGACTCTGATCTATACTTGAGTAGCAGTCGTCTATCATTTTGATAATGAGAAAGAGAAAATCAATACTTAAGTATAGATCAAGACTTGAGTCTCCTTCTAAAATGCGGGCCTTAGTTTAAAAGCGTAGTACACACTTATTTTAAAGCGTAATAGGCACTTTCCTTCTATTTAACACGGAGTAGGTATTCTTAAGGCGACTACAGCACCTAAATTACGATTTTATGATGCGTAGATAAGCATGACGCACTGCATTAAATCGAAGAAAAAAAATACTACGGTAATATTCAGGACATAAACTAGATAAATAGTTTGCTGAAAACATGATTCAGCACTTTTGGTTCGATAGAAAAAGCTCACAGTCACCTTTAAATACCAAAATTGTGTATCTTTTAAGCTGTAAAAACGATAGTAAAATGCACACAGGAACTTGAATTTGCTATCAAAATGTTCGTGATTGAACACTCTCGATAAGTAGTTAACGCATTTTTCGATTTAAGCTGTTGCCTTTCCATAAATCTCATTTTTCTATCGAACATGTTTTTACGCACGCACGCTTTCATAGTCCGTAAACTTCAGTACTGCCGGCCCAGGCCTGTTGAGAGACAGAGATGGCACTATTCCTATGCGTGCTGCCTTTATCGGGTGCTGTAGTCGCCTTAACGCATTAGGATGCAGTAAGTACGCAACGTTTAAGTTAAGAAGTTTATTATACATGATTATAAATAAAACATTGTTATTTTTATAAAGGAATCCTTTATTGTTTATTTACATATGAAATTCTCCTAATTACCGATACTAATTACAATGGACAACAAAACTAGCTAATATCAAACGGTTGCATGGCTCCCAACCCACTGCGTCGTGGTAATCGTATTTACCTTCCTGTTTTAACTAATTTCATTTAAAGGTCATTCAATATTGGTCAAGGATGCCTAGAGTAACAGTAGTAATTCTGTGAAATATTATTTCTTAGGTCTCTTGATGAATCCTCTAAAATTTAAATAAGTAGGTACTTCAACTGAGAACTGTTCCAAGGAATTTTCGAGATCACTCTTGATATGTACCTTCATTACTTTAACAACTTTCTAGCAGTTTTTCCTGTGATTAATGTATGTGCGTGACTTTAAATTAGCGAAAATAAAGGTTGTGAATTAGTCCACTAAACTTAAGCGCAAGGAACATAAACTTAAATGTGAAATGTGAAACGCAGTCGGGTAAAAACTCTTTTTCGTGAACCTGTTTGCTTAGTATAAAAGTCGATATTTATTTTTTAATTGTTCTGTTTCATTAGGAGATTCAACCCCTATTTCGGTAGGTAATTTAAAATTAAAAATCACCTAAAAGTATTTCTAATTGCCACTTAACCAAAGTTGGCACATGAATAAAACAGGCTTCTATACATCAAAAACTCTAAAAAGAAACTGGACTTATGTAGCTCTAAAAATCGAAAAGAAACTTTTGAAAAATTCGCGTAGTCTGTGTTAACTTGACACGCTTATATCAGGTCATATTCACATTGTTCCAAGGAATCAAGGACCCAACATTGAAAGACCTTTCATTTACTACAAATTGTCTAATACATAATAACAGAGTTCTACAAGAAACTCAAAAAACCGTGTAAGAAACATATCGAGGCTTACATTGTGACCTAAAATAAATGCTACACAATAAATAATGTCGTTATAATATAAACCAAATCATCTAATTTCATTGGAATCTTTAAAACGAAGTCGTTTAAAACCTGCAATGAGAAAAGGCTAAGATGTAATAAAGCTGGGCGTCCAGTATGGAAAGTAATGCACAGACTTGAGAATTTTGTAAATAAAAGTATGCCATTATAAATTAATAACCCCTAAGGGTTTGCCATTATAAATTAATAACCCCTGTTTTAAATAGCACGCGGGATTGCCTCGCCCTACCCCACGTGCGTATTCCACGCATTACAATAGATGTTTGTATAGAAGAGACACTTGCGGGTATCACTCATGCGGGGCAATCCCGCGTGCGTGATGAAATCCGCACGATATTAAAAACAGCCTTCATATTTCACTAACATTGGGAGGTAACCCAACATAATATACTCAACCCAGAATTTTGTGGCAGCTGGCAAATAATATTGGCGTCATTCTATGTGGTGTTTATTTTTTTATAAAACCAGCCCATATACGACCCCACCGAGGGGCACGGGCACCTTCGAAAATAACGTGATGTTATTTATTTATAATGCATCGAGGTGTCAAATATGTTACAAGTGCTACTTGAGCATAATTTCGCGCATTACTTTACGACGAAGAAGTTTCAGGATTTATTAAATACAGAATAAAAGTAACTTCGCAACGACAAAAACTACTACAGTCACAACTTGATGATGTTGGATCGACAAGGCTATATCAATGTAATAACTACTAGAAGTAATTAGAGATTTCTCAAAATTAAACATGGGTGGCCCTTTATATGTGCTGATCTTATGAATGAATCTGCTTTGTAAAGTAATTTAAATCACATAATTATTGGCCAATTATACTGTTGTATTATAATTGGCCAGTAATTATGTGATTTAAATTACTTATATTTAAAATGTTGGTTGGAGCCAGAAGTTTAAATAAATAAATAGACGTCCTGGCACTTCTTCATCGTTACCAGACATCAACCAGCTTTCTTCATTCGTCTATAATATTAGGTGACATAAATTAACTAGCGAAAATTAAAGATATAATAAGCCCAGTTTTAACAACTTTTCCAAAGGAATATGAAATAAATCGTTCACCCTTCCATACAACTTGAGCGATCAGATTGCCTTGTATGAGAAGTCGATTTTTTTAATATATTTTCGTATGGGTCTCGTGGTAATAGTAGAGTCATTAAGCAGATTCACATTTTTCTTCTGGATTAAAGCAAGCCCCAAGTGCTTAAGTTATATTTTTATAAATTTACAGGCTACATTTGGATATTTTTTAACACTTATATGTCTCTTAAATAAAAAAAATATAGGCTGCGAAAGTTTTTTTTTGTGATTACAATTTTATATTTTTGCGATTACTTAAAAAACCATTGCACATATGTGTAAAATAAATACCAGAAATGAATTCCTCGTTATTGATTTATACGAAAACCATACCAAACTCAACCTGATAGCTACAAATGAGTGGTAATATTTTTTGAAGTAACGCCGGGCGGAGCACCTCTTTGACCCTCCCCCTCCCGGTTCAGAGGGGATATTTTCGAGGGCTACCGATCTTTATTGGCTTATTTTAACCTAAGGAACAATCATACCAAGTGGTTTGCTTTAATCCAATTTCCGAAACTCAACTCATTTTTTCCCGCTTACTGACTCTACTATAAGTTGTTTTTAATGTATAGATTTACCCCCTTAAGTTTCCCAAACTAATTTTAAGTCACCATATAAATTAAAATATTATAATAAACCAATTTAGCTACTGGGTAACATTTTTTCAAGACTTCAGTTCATAATGAGTGCTTGAGTTAACGCATAATGTTAATTTTAATCGCTAGTCTATGCCTATGAGCATTAATTCAATTAACATACACGACATAAATTTTTAGGTCAGCTTATATTGGACGATTCTAAATTAGAGAAAATTTAGGATGCGAATCAGTCCACGAATTCGCAAAGGTGCGAATAGGCGCAAAGTCAAAAGTGCTAATGTAATTCACTATTTTGCTGATGTAAATATATCACTGTATTGGCGTGTTCAAGAAACATTTTATATGTTCAATGAAATATACTTTTGAGTTTGAATCTGAACAATTTTTCCCAAAGAACAAAGGTATATAAAAATAAAATTTCGCATTTAAAAAAATAAAAAAGTCGAATTTTCTTTTAGAATTTTATATGAGTTTTGTTTGGCAAAGTTGTTCAGTTTCATAGAGCAAATCGACCTTTTATGTTTCGCTTATTTAAAATGACCCCACATACATTAAAGATGAATACTCTTTTGTTTAATTAATTCATAAAAATAATAAAACTTGTAAAATAATATTTCGGATATTTTGAAAATATTTTAGTATTTTAAAACGCTTACCCGCGTGAGGGATATTCACAAATAATTTTTGGGGAAAGAAAAATATTCGGCGCGAATGGGACTTGAACCCACGACCCCAGGATCAGATCTCCTGGTGCTCTAAGCAACTGAGCTATCGTGCCTTCAAGTCAAGCGGCGAAATATTGTTACGAAGTACAATGTTTTTATACTAAAAGCAAAAACTTTTTGTTTGTATTTTATATCGAGTGAAAAGTCGACGTTTTCCAATCGTTATCGACTTCGTCTGTAATAGCCCCTTAGTTTGTTATTGTACCACGAGTCCTCCATATTGTCTGCCATCAAAACTAAAGTCTTAAATTCGATTTATGATAAAACTCGAGTCAACTCGACAATTCCATCCTATCTATAAATAGTCGGTAATCATCATCATCAAATAGTCGGTAACTTAGTCGGGGAGATGACCGGTTATACTAGGCCCATGCTTTCGCTGCAGTCCGAGTACAAACAAAAACAACATGAACATTGCGGATGTTGAATGGCTTCAATCAACAATACATGCAACTATAGTAGCTTTAAGACTCGCTGCAATCTCGGTCATAAATCATCTTAACACTAGTGTTGGGAGTACTCGGCGCAGGTACATGCACGTTATCGATAAAAAGCCAATTCTAGCGGGGCGCGCTCGCGACCCCTTGCGTAAACCTCGAGTTCTTATCGACTGCAGCAATGCACATCTCTGCGCTTAAACAAAAGGATCGCGCCGTTCTCCTAAGTGGGAGAGAGATAATATAGTTGTCTCGTTCCGATGATTTATGACCAAGTTTGCAGCGGGTCTAACGCTAGTAAAGATATCGGATCGGCGCAAAAAAAACTGAACTGTAAATAACAACTCACTTGAGAAGTGCGGCCTTATTTTTTATTTGTGACTTTATTACTAGGTGCCACGGCTGTAATTAGGTTAAACTAAAAATTGGTTTAAAACTTATTAACGCGTACAGCATTTAGCATTGATATTGTACGTGACCCGTTACCTAGTTGGAGTATTGTTGATCGAAGTTGACTGGTCACATTACCGAAAGAATAATAATAAAAGTCAGAAGGGCTAAGAATCGCACAGATAGTTCACTCTCACGGGAAAAGATTCAGAAATCTATTCTCATAAGAGTTATACTATGGCCGTTATCAACGAGTCGTCGGGCCTTAAATCATGTCCCTATATCTATCTCGCTTGCACTTACGGGCCTTATGGAGCCTATCTCGCTTGCACTAACGGGACTTACATTCCTCACGACTCAGTTGATAACGGCCATACTATAGTGTCATTGCGCGTCTTAGCCTTGCGCCTTGGAATTTCTAGCCGCGTCTGTAAATTACTTTAAAATCCGATTGCAGCGAATTGGGCAGTACCTAAATGGGATGAATTTAAATAAGTTAGCGAAACTTTAAGGGGAGGTTGTACCCATGAAACTGAACAATTTTGTCTAAGGAACCCATACAGGGTGTAAAGGACAGCTTAGCAAATACTTAAATGGAGTATCTCCCATAACTATCATAAGTCATAAGCACCCCGCGCCGCGCTGTTGTCGTAGTGCGACGTACATTGCTGGTTTTCGTGTTTTACGTTGTTATTATTGCAAAATGGAGTGTATTCGATTAAATAATAAAAAATGTATGCAGAAAATATTAAAAAACATGAAAAAACAAATGAAAATTCTCCGGAGAAAAATTCCACTGGAAAATCATTCAGAATGATTGTCTGAGTCCAGGGTTTCAGTTTTTACTAACCTGTCTTTTACAACCTGTGTGAAATTCTCAAAAAAAAATTCGTTTCAAAAACAAATGCAAATCAGCTGATCGTAAAAGTTGTGTGGAGGCGATTTTTTTTCACATCCTCAATTTTCGCTAACTATTTTAAAGACACTAATATATCTAAACATAATCACAATCAACAGAAACTAAAATCTAAGAACTAAGATGACTTTCAACTATAAAATATAAATACTGATGATGTTTTATAAGTTATTTTATACGATAAACAATTTTCCAACACTTCTCAACGGCCTACCTCGATTTTAATTACATAAATATTTTGTTCTTATTTACATTCGTTCGTAGCACCTATGTATACACCGTTCGCGAAAAGTTGACCAGTGGAGACAAAAAACTGAGAATAAGGACCATTTCAAATTACTGTAGTACAGTCAGATGCAGAGGCAGTTCAGTAACACACTCTTTTATCTTAAAATGTGACTGTGAAAATGGAAAGGTACAACTTTCTTGATAGTCGTTAAGGTTCACAATTAGTGTGATGAGCTATTGCAAATAGCTCTTATGGACTACCCCGAAAGTTGTACCTTTTACTAAACACAGTCACAAATACGTTTTAAAATATAGTTGGCTGTACAGCTTTGGTCAGACATCTAACAAAAACTTATCATAGAAATCAGCACTTTTAAGTGTTTTGTTAAACAATAAAAAGATATATACGCTCACGCTTGCAACCCTAAAGGGGAAGGCAGAGCATCAGTGGATCGCTAGAACGTCGTTGGACACAAATTGTGAGGGTTATCAGATGGAACATGTTGTAGAATGATGAGAAGTTGTCAGACTATCGCCCAATATACAGCAAATTCTTCGTATCCCACTTACAGGCAATAAGGTTTATATATTTCTCAGTAAAAAGAAAAATTTACCTATAGCTCATTGCATCGGTGCCTTTTCTCATGTTATTGCACGAAAACCTTTTAGAAAAGCAATAATCAAAAGAAAAAATGTCCAAAATAGATGAAATTTAAATTGAACAGAGTAAAACAGTTTATTTTATCCTTTTAAAATATGTACAGCGCCATCTAGTAGCTCAGAAAAACTACTTTTGCATGCTTTACCTCTTTGCAATTGTCATATTTGACAGAAATAAATTAACCAGCCTCTGATACAATACAATACAAATATACTTTATTGCACACCAACATACAGAACATGATAAAAGTTACATTATGAAACGTAGTAAAGTTAGGGTACAAAAGGCGGCCCCATTGCTAAGAAGCAATATCTTATCGGCATATAACAATGAATGTAATATTAGAATCTGGGGATTAGAACTAGGATCCCCTGTGTCTTTTAGCATACCGACAGAATTTTAATAAACTGGTCAACGTAACGCGAACGTATCGTCGTCTAATATTTGGTTGGGGAAGGCAAACATTAAAACAAAAAATGTCAAGGAACCATCGCACCAAAAAAATAAATTTATAACAAGCTAAATGTCATACATTTCAACAAGGTTTAGTATATCTACGCAATTTCATTCAAGTAGAAATACGACATGTAAAGCTGATAAATAACTTCTTTAAAACGATAACAAAATGTATTATACAAAAGAGGTTTTTCAACTGTAAGTAGCTGAATAATAATAAATAATGTACATTTTTACTTCCCTTTGGCAATTGTCCCACCGCCAGCGAGAAGCGATTAGAGTTAAAAAGAAGAGATGGCAAGTTTTTCTTTGTTAAATAAGTTTTAAAAAAAAAGACTTGGATAACTCACGCAGCGCCACCTAACCCCAAACTAAGCAAGACTTGTACGGTCGGCCCAATAATTGGTTTACCACTTTTGACACTTCCCATGTAGCCAAAATATCGCTAAGGTTGGGCAGTATGTAACAATGAAAGAGATGTATGATCTTGACGTTTTGTCACATGATATGCTTGACATCAGCTATCACTGATCTTGTTCTGGTCTTTACGTATACTTTTTGTTTTTCTTCTATAAACAATGATCATAGATCTAACAACACTATGGAAAAGTGTAAAAGCTATTTGCTTAATGTCACAATTCAAACTAGGAATACGAGGCAAAGTGTTGAAAATGTTACTCTAACGAATGACAAAAAAGCATTGGCAAACAGTCAAAATATTATGCAAGCGAAAATCAACCTTGTTGTATGTGCAAGGGGAAATTGAACCTTAAGGTGGTAAATCAATTTTTTGGCCGACTGCACATACTACGGGTGCTAGATTAGTAGGCAAGGCAACCAAAAGAGCAGAATGAACCCCTTTTAGTCACACCTGATCTAAACAAATAACTACTATCCTTCCTGGCAGATTTTCGGCTACGGCGCCGGCGCGCGGCGACTGCTTTTTTTCTAAAGGTTAATTTAATTTGACGGCCGGTTTGGTCGAGTGGTAGTGACGCTGCCTCTTGATCGGCGGGTCCTGGGTTCGATCCCCAGTCGGGGCAAACATTTGTGTAAAAAGCAGATTATGTGTGTTCCGAGGGACCCACGACACAAGGGAAAACCTTAGTGTGGGCCTTTGAGTGTGTAGAGTCCAAAGTTAAACACGTGATCTACATCTATTGTGTACAGGCCAGCGCATCAGGTTACGCCAATTTCATTGTAAAACCATTCTTCTCGTAACAGCTCAGATGCGCAATGAGACTTTACTTTCATTAGAGTTGTTTGCCAAGGAAAACATAACCTTAAATTTAACAGCAGAAGTTTGTGTTTCCTTTGCATTCGACTGACGTTGACAAATGATCTTGAATTACTAAAAAAACACTTGGCCAAATTCAAACGCAAAAAAAGAGAACTTATCTCTATACAAAAAGAGTCCTATTTTCGTTGTTTTTTGGCATATTAGGCCCGCTGAACGTTTCTTGAGGGAGTATAAATAGTTATGCGCTTTCTCGTCAACGCTGGGACCACCGCCTTTGCGTGTGGGCTTAAGGGACCCTAACAATTGTCATGTAGGTGGTAAGGACGCAGTGTATCGAAATGATCGCTCTTTACTTATAAAATTAACTAACATAACATAAATAATGAAGAACTAATGCTTTCAGGACAGCTGTATATTTAAAAAAAAAACGGGTACCTAGATAAATTCCACCACAGACAACTTTTTCTAAAATGGCGAAAATTTGCGGCGCCGTTAATAAACTGACTAAACTGCAGTGTTAAATATTCAAACCCATACGTTAGTGTCGTCTTTTACAAACTGCCGCACCAAACTGTCTGTTCGGATGGTAGTTTTAAATTGCTATAAGTAGGGTAAAAGTTGCGTTTAAATGGTTTTTTTTTTGTAAAATAATGACGCTATTCGTAAATGAACAAAATACACAGTATGCCTGCGACATATAACGTGGCGTTACTGTTTTAGATATTTCATAAATGTTTTAAATAATTCATGAAACAACATGATAACAATTTCAATGTTCATAACTAAATGTTCCCTTTGGACAATTTATTCGTAAAAACTAAGCAAATCTATTCCAATGCACTGCATCGCGGCCGGACTCTGATTCTGCTAAGTGTCTCGCGATACAAACTCGCGGTTTGCGTGTCATAGTCTGGTAACTTGGAGTTACAGTTAGCAGAATGAGTGCCAACGTGACTACTTACAAGCGAGACCAATCAGAACTCCTCCTTGGAGACTGCCAATTCATTCAACATCATGTCTATATCTGTGAAAGAGGAAAAATAATATGATTACGTCGGGAAAATAGAACTGAAATTGTAACTAATAACTTCGCAAAATCCACTTGGGGCCGGTTTGGTTTCTTTTTTCTAGATAGATAGATAACAGCTTTATTCACTCCAAATCACTTCAATTACAGAATATAGCTATAATTAACACATGGCAAACACATAAACAAACACAAAGTGACATAATTAAACAAAAATTTGCAAACAGTGAACTGGAGAGTGAGTGCCACCGGAGCGAAGAGGCGCTGACTCAGCATGCAGCAGGTGACCTCAGCATTATGTCATAAACGATGCGCTAATCTTCCGTCAGGACTTACACATCCTATTAAACAAATTTTCCACATACTTCTTTGAGCTCATTCTGTTGATTAGTAAAATGTACCGCTGACAGGATAAAGATTTTGAGCCCTTAGTTGTTACCGATGGAAAATTGATACCGGTGGAAAATTTGAAAAATCATCTAGTTTAATAACTTATCGATAATATTAAACAGTTGTAGGTTTTCATAAAAAAGTAAAATTTTTGTAAAATTAAATAAAGTGATATTGTGTGGGGAGCTGACCCCAAAACTTACTTAATGTTGCTTAAGGAAGGCGTCGTCGAAGAGCTCTAGTTCGTGGCAGAGGTAGTTTGCTTTGTTGCGGAGTTTCTTGGCTGAGCTGGACGCGTCGTCCAGCAGCTTGATGACGTCACGCACCTCGCTGAGCTCGCCGTCCATCTCGGTGGTCGCCTCGTCCACCAGCCGACATAGGCGAGCGAACATAGTCGATAGCTCCCTAGGGATAGATTACGTTAAGTATAATAGCCGAAGTTTGGTTACACCTAGTTTTAGCCGGTTTAAACTAGGTGCAGCTAGTAACAGGTTGTTAAAATTAAGAGCATCCTATTTTGTTGTGTCGGTGGACCTGCTACACGGCTTGTTAAGATAAAATGTCATCTCTGCAGGCGCAAAAAAATAAAAAAAACCTTTATTTCCTCTATCAATGAGCACTTATTACTATGAATTTAATATCAGACTAGAATCCCCTGTGCGAAAATTCTACACCTAATTCTAGTTCTAAATATGAACTTACAGTTCTTCACATAAATAAATTTGGAAATCTGATTTTTCTTTATAAATACTTTATTGATTCGTGATTATTTTGGATGTACACGGTTTTGCTGACTTTATTTACAGCCGTCTTCGGGCAGACAATTTTTATCCTATTTGAGGGACGAATCCCTGGGCGGAATCCTAGTGGATAAATAAATTCGGTTTATTATTATTATTATTATTAAGTGGGAAATAATAAAATACTCACTGCTGCACTTGATGGCTGCAATTAGCGGACGTAAGGTCCACAATGAGACGTAGTTTCTTGCTGGCGTGCGCCACGTATTGCTTCTTGAAGAGCCTCTCCTGTGCCTTCGCAGTCCACGTCAGCCTCTCGTACGCGTACAGAGCCCCGTATAGCACGCCTGTCACGGCTACTATACGCCATCCCACTGTTTTTAGAAGCTAGGTGACAAACGAACAATTACATTATTGTTAAGGTTTGTAAGGGGTTTGAAACTTACTGGCATATCCACCCCCGCGAGTTTTTTTTTTCGAAAAAAAAAACGCACTATGAAAATGGTACAGTCCTCTCAACTTAAGCTGAGAATTGCATTTGTGTGAGTGCACACCGATAGTGTAGAGTGGCAATCGGCTTGAGGCGCGGCGCGTCCCGCGCACTAGTAATAGCAAGCGGCCTGAGGCGCGGCGATTCCGCCACGCGCCGCTTCCCTGCCGCTCACATACTTCACTCACACAAATGCAATTCTCAGCTTAAGTTGAGAGGACTGTATGTATGGGTAGAGGACAAAGAGGACAAATACATTTTTTGTTCATCTATGTGAACAAAAAATGTATTTTTTCATCGTGCGCCACGGTTTAGAAAAAAAAACATTGGCGGCGGGTGGATATGCCAGTGTCCATACAAAAAGTTTCGAACCCCTTTTTAAGGAATTTTTATGCAACGTCTTATATTAAAAAACGGAAACTCCTTTCAATACTGTCATGTCTTTTTTGAGCTAGTAATTTCTACAGAATTCTAATAGTTTATAAATGAACTTTAATGAAATGGCAACACCTTTCAGGACTGCCATCTTGCTTAGGCGCGACTGGATTACCCAAAAGGAACGCTTTATTTTCCCGCTGAATAGGGATGTTGACTAATTTTTTTTTATTGCTTATCTTAAAAAGGAACTGAAACCAAAACCGAAATAATTTTTGAAAACTATTGAGAAATAAAAAAGTTACAAACTATTAAATTTCAATAGAGGGGGAAACTGTCAAACAATGAAAAAAAGAGATGCACTTACTGGCATGTGACGTCACCGCTATCTGTTTGCGTAGGTAAAAACGAGCTCTCCCCACAAAACGAGCTAGCTAGTCCTTACGATAATATAAATACTAATAACTTGTTCATTTATAAGCCAATTTTAATCCTGTTTTCGGATATTAATATATTTCTAGCATTATTTTTTGTTTTACATACAAAAATTCATAAAATCAAACACTGTTAACATCTCTATTGTGAACTAGAAAAATGGCGTTCAGAAGAGTGACAGCTCGGAGTTTTAGCGCAAAATGGGGATTGTCAGTTGATGGGGGGCATCTATCTTGCATCATTCTTGATTACGTAGCCTAAGAAGTTAGACGTAAAAAATGTATAATTCATTTAATTAAATATCAATACTGAGTTCTCTAATAGTTTTCATTTCAATAGTATCCAGCTTAGCGACGAGGGCTCCATTATTATATCTGAAATGACTAACCTACTTTATTAAACTTGACATTGGTAGCTATCTTCCACGCCGAACTGAGAGTGAAAGAAAAACTTAAAATGTACCAGCTGCCAACTCTTGCCAGGTATACTGTAAAAGTCAGTAAGTGGGTTAAGCCTTGTCTAATGCTACCTAAATCGTGAACATTCCTATTCTATCAAGTCGTCTTACCAGGCCAGAGAGCAGTAATCCTCCCATGGTCCCCTGCGAGGTGAGGGCCCCCATGGCGAACTTGGAGACGAGGCCCCACTCCTCGGCGGAGAGTGGCCCCATGTGTGTGGGCCCGTTGCCCGCCGCGCCCGGCCGGGCTAGCTCCAGTGATGATGGTGTCGAGCTCACTGATGGAGGGATCTAATGAACAGACAAAGATGATCGACTTAAAAAGAGCGACCCTCGGAGTTTCTTGCCTATTCTTTCCTGAAGAAGACTGCACCTTTGCGAATGGGCGCAAAGTCATAAGCTATTTTGACGCGTTCAAGCAACATTCTATATTTTTGTTATTTATTTATTGTAAGATGGGTAAACTTTTGACTTCAATCTTGACTCAAGGTCATAGAAGAGGTCTGAGTTAACCCGATGGAGCGAATTAACTCGGAAAATGCCTATTAAGGCACTGGTACTCCCATGCACCAACGGAACACAGCACGCTGTTTGGCGTCGGACTTCGGTAGGAGGGTGGTCGCGAACCAGACGGCCCTTTACAGAGCCTACCATACCGCATGAGACCATAGGACGACACCTCAGATTCAGAACTAATTGAGGTGTCGTTGCCTGGGGTGGATTAATAGGAGGCAGGTCTCATTTGTGATTCCTTAGTCGCCTCTAACGACACCTACGGAAAGAAATGGGGTGGTGTTATTCTCACCGATTACCACACGGTGTATGGATGTTTGTATCTCTTTCACGCTCATACAGCTGGACCAATTTTGATAAAATTTTATATGGAGGTAGCTGACATCCTGGATTAACACATAGGCTACATAATTTTTCCAAAGTCCCGCGGGAACGAAGCGAAAAGCTAGTTTTTTATGAATTGCTTTTACTTTCATAGAACATACAAAGTGCTTCTTGAAAATGTCATAATAAATACATTTGCAAAATATTGAATTACATTACATGTAAAGTTCAGAACCTATCACCGCTCATGAGCCATTTTATGACCCTCAGAATGTATGAAATAATAAACTTAAGGGTATGCATGTGTAAATATCAGGGTTCGAAAGGATAATTATGGATAATTATCGATTGATAATAACAAGCAACAAAGCCAATGGAAATACAATCATCATCGGATGAAGATATTCCTTTGGCTTCTTTGGTCCATCTAAGTTTATTTATTTACGACTAGCTTTCTGCCCGGGACTTCGCTCTTTCCGAAAATTGTGTTACCTATGTGTTATTCTGATGCATAAGCTATATTATTGTTAAGTTTAATTAAAATCCATTCAGTAGTTTTTGTGTCAAAGAGCAAAAAATATCCACACGTTACGAACCAATATAACAAATTAATTTCTTACACTGGTGATAATTATCCAATAATTATCAGATAATTATCCGATCATTATCAGATAATTATCAAGAAGCGTAATTATCTTGATAATTTCGAACCCTGGTAAATATTACTATTACTCTGAATCTAAAACGGCATATAGCGCTAGAAGAAGACATAAACACTACACTCAAAAGCCTATCCCTTGTGTCGTGAGTCCATTGGAACATACACAAATACAGACACAAACACCCAAACCCCAAATAGGTTTCATCTAGTCATCTAACTTTACCTGTGTGTATTGTGGTGGATTTTTGAGTGCTATCTTATTAGTGTTCTTCCCTTGGAAACGCTGAATTAACGCCGTCAAACCGTATGAGAACCTGTAAGATAAGCACATGGGTAACATCACACTTTTAGAGTAGACTAACTTTTTGCCCACAACTTCGTTTACTAGGAACTCAATAAGTTGGTACGCTAAATCGAACCCGTGTTTTACATAAGATAGATAGATAGATAAACACTTAATTCCTAAGACATGAGCGTACAAGTTGCTGGTCTACGTATTTATACTACGTATGTTATTCATAGATTTGTTTTCCAATCGGGCGCCTGTCACGTAAGAAAAGCTCATGCAGAATTCTGGCTTCAGTAGCTTTGGCGGAGCGTTGATATTACAGTCAAAACAAATCAAATAAACTTTATTGTGGCACAAAGGTAATATTATAGATGTTACAATTTTGGAGTTCGCTGTGGCCTACTAATGGCATTCTTCATAGGATAAAAACAGTTATACACCACGAAGGGTTGCTGCTGAGGTATAACACCACGGAGGGTTGCTGCTGAGGCATAACACCTCGAAGGGTTGCTGCTGAGGTTTAACACCTCGAAGGGTTGCTGCTGAGGTATAACACCTGGAAGGGTTTCTGCTGAGGTTTAACACCTCGAAGGGTTGCTGCTGAGGTATAACACCTCGAAGGGTTGCTGCTGAGGTATAACACCTCGACGGTTTGCTGCTGAGGTATCACACCTCGACAGGCTGCTGCTGAGGTATAATACCTCGACGGGCTGCTGATAAGGTATAACCCCTCGAAATGTTGCTGTTGAGGTATGACACCGCGAAGGGTTGCTGTTGAGGTATAACACCGCGAAATGTTGCTCCTGAGGTATAACACCTCGAAGGGCTGCCGCTGAGGTATCACACCTCGATGGGGTGCTGCTGAGGTATAACCTCTCGAAGGGCTGTTACATACCTAAATGAGAGGTCCTCCTGGAAGTCTGCACACAGGTTGTCACAGTTGAGCCGGTATAACACCTCGAAGGGTTGCTGGTGAGGGATGATGTAGCTTGCTGCTGCGGCGCGTTTGTGGACTGGCATGATGCTGTACATACGCTCTGAAGTAAAAGTAATAGGTCTATATTAGCTATGTAATTTTATTTTAGCTATTATGTCATTTTTTTCCAGTTGGTCTGGGAGTGAAAGAAAAACTTTAAATGTGCCAGCTACCTACTGTTCCCAGGTACGCAGTATAAGTGGGATGCGAGGGTTTTGCTGTATAATGGGCGAAAGGCTGACCACCTCTCACCATTGTACAACTTGTTACATCTGATAACCCTTACAATTTGTGTCAAACGTGGCATCAAGTAGTTTGCTAGAACCACTGATGCTTTGCCTACACCGTTAGAGATTATAGCCATGAGCGTACGTTTGTATGTATTATGTAATTTTAATTCATTACTTTAAGATTTACTTTCAATAGGTACAAAAGCTAACTATTTTTGTGATTTGGATTGCTCGCTGTCACCATCATAGCTCAAACCAGGGTCAAAGGTTAACAATTTATTGTTGTTAACCCGTATAATAGCAATAAAACAATTTGAAATTTATATAAGCTATGAATGTCTTACCAGCCATCTCTTTCTGTGCCTCGTCCATCTCATGTCCTATATCTGAAGAGAGTCTCTTCTTGAGTCTGGATCCGAGGCCGGCCTCCACGTGGCGGTGTAGGGCTCGCTTGTAGGTCTCCAGAGCCGCTCGCTCGGGCTTGAAGGTCGCTTCGTACTCGTCCACTAAGGCGGAGAGACGACGGATCTCTTGGCTTAGGGTTAGAGATACCTACAACAATAAATTAGATTCAAAATTATACAAAATTAAGTTTTTTTACTAGCCTGTAAAGAAAATGAAAAAACTATATTTTATAACAACAAGTGCGAGGAGGTCCCGCTCCGCCCTATCCGTAAGTTGGTAAAGTATAGAAAAAAAATAACAATTAATACTAAGTAACAATTTAAAAAGTTAGTCCAAAATTATAATATATACAGGGTTATTGGTAATACGTCACGATCTCTTTAAGGATTATTTTACCAATAACCCTGTTTATAGATACATAATACCACCCTCTCCTTTTGAATGTGTAGTATCTAGTATAACTTTGTATCGTTTATACAGGGCTTTAGGTAAATCTCTTTCCTCTCGGTAAATCGGTACATGAAACTGGACAACTTTCCCCCAATAATAAATCAAAATACGAAAAAAAAATTTGAGTTTCTCTTTTAACCACCCGAGAGGTTGAAAGAGATTTACCTGAAGTACTGTATAGCGCAAGGCCAAAAGTCGAGCTACGGCGTAAGACGAAGCCTAGTATACCCCCGAAAATCCAAGATGGCGACCATCCAAGGTAAGACCGCAGGTTTTGTGTAGAGTGAAGTGTGAAGCCTACATTCAAGATTTGACAAACTGTCTCCAAGCTCTATTGCTTGGAGATAAAATTGAAATTCGATTGAAAATTTGTAGTCTTGGATAGCATGATGTGCCATTTAGTTGTTCCTCTATGGAGGACAACTTAACCTAACCTGACGTGCTGCCGTGTGTACATAAAATATCTCACTTTGTGCTCGACACTCTCGACCATGCGGTTGATCTTGTCCTTCATCTGCCGAGTGATTGTAGTTAGTTGCTCCTCTATTGAAGATAGTTGCTCGTGTAAAACCCGTTGTTTCTCCACTTTAGCTGCTTTTTGATCTGTTGCTGTGTTGTACACCTGAAAAAAAATGGAATGAACTGTCAAGTATACAGTGAAATTTATTATCATCACATAGATTAATTGTCTCAATAGGTTATGTGCAATTTTTTTTTAATGTTCAAATTTTAGGTCCTAGATTTGTAAAAAAAATTACTTATTTACTTTTTTTATTGATAAATAAAAATAATAATAATTTCTATACTTTTCACTTCGCTACACCGCGCTCCTCTACGGAATCCAAAGATTTCATTCCTTTGCCATTTTAATTTTATATGGCAACGAAAAAAAACTTCTAATGGTTGTCATAAAATGAAATTCACAAAATATGTTTTTTCCTTTTTTTTTTTATTAATCCCTCCGCAGCACGGAAGCGCTCGTGATAAATTTCCAATTTGGTCACTACCGGGTTCCCTGCCTCTGTGTAAGTTGCTTAACCTCACTGATCGATCCCGTTACCTGCTCTAATGCGGCCATGACGTCACCGGCTATATTCCTGCCGCGCCGCGAGTGTTGTGCGAACTTGGTGCGCACGGCCGACTGGCTGATGCACTCTTCGAATTTTCGCTCGAAGTCCACGAATTCGAAATACCGCACTTGGTGGCCTTCCGCTAGGATTGGAGCTGAAATTAATTAATGAATGAATAAATTATTTATTGCATACGTAAACAAAAACAAAAGGAAATATTAACACAAGTGCAAAAGGCGGTCTTATCACTAAAAGTGATCAAACGACAACCTTAAAATAAAAAGTGACAACCCTTAAAAATAAAATAATCTGAAATGTTATTTAAAAAATTGGACTCCAGCGTGGCGGACTAAATCCCATTCTTGTTTTAAAGGGCGGCCCGCGGTGGGGACATATAGGGTTGTATAAAAAACCCGAGTCCCGACATTTATTGCATACAACTCTTAAACGGCTGAAAGAATTTTGAAAAACTAAGAACCATTTCTACCACATCAGCTTCATTTAGCAGCTACGATGCCATAGATAGACACACAGAAACACAGACATACAGATACTTACACAGACACACAGATACACGGATCAAACTTATTAAGTTAAAATTGGCACTTCAGCGAAATCTTTTCGAAACTTCAAGTTGGTAAAAAAATAATTGAGATGGACCTGCAGATTTCAAACAGCTTTTAAAAACATCGGAAGATATTCAGCTTTACGAAACGTACAAAAAAATTGCACTTAATGGGGCTTTTTTATGAGTAATTCGCGTTTAACGCTAAACCATCGTAGGCGGTTTCCTAGTAGTAATTCCATAGAACGTATTGTTTTTGAGAATACTACAGGCATGCCCAAAAAGTTGTTCATACGCTTTTAAATGAACCTTAGACAAGTTATAACGATTACTCAATCTTCACGCTATATCCCTTGTGGTATCAAAACTGTAATGGCGAAACATAGAAAACAATTTCATCCTTCCCATCGAAAATACAACTTTGTTATTTGAAAAGTCCACTATAATGATATTGTGATATTGGTAATGGTTACATCTCCTAGAGGTGGGTCCCAAGCTAGTAAACTTGTATGAAATGGGTCGTAGCCCAGACAATTATAATAAAATAATCATAATAATAAAATCATTTATTATCAGGCATCTAAGGCCCATAGATAAATACCTTACAGACTAACATACATATGAATTATAATTAAACAAAATAAAATAAAACTAATTAACACTATTTCCCGGGTGTTTTCCCGGGGAACCACTGAGGTTTTTTTATATCTTTATTTATTTAAGGACTTTTATACTATAAGTACATCAGTCCTATGATACCTTATAACATATATGTTCACAGAATAGGGGTATATACAAATACATATAGCTAACCACTGAGTTAGTGTATTGTCGATCGAAGATATAGCATGACAGTGACTCACATGAGACAGGTTTCTCCCGTTCGCGCATGCGCGTCATGAGCGCCTCCTTAGCGGAGATGAAGAAGATGCGCTCCTCAGCCTCCTTGGGAGTGCACACTCGAAGCTCGCGAGACAAGAAGTCGATGCAGCGATTCGCATGTTGAGTACGCACCTTTACAAAAAAACATATCACTAAATGACGGTTTATTCCACTATGATCAGTTATCACCCAGGTGATATCACCTAGGTGTTGATCACCTGGGTGTTCAAATTCCACACGACTGTCACGAGACAAGAAGCCGATGCAACGGTTCGCATGTTGGGTGCGCACCTTCACAAAAACATATCACTTTTCTTCTTATCTAAATATATAAAAGGAGAAACTGACTGACATATCAACGCACAGCCTAAACGGCTAAACGTAGGCACTTGAAATTTGGAAGGGACGTAGCTTAGGTACCGTAGAGGTGCACTAAGAAAGGAATTCCCGAAATTCCCACGGGAACGGAAATTAGCGGGAAAATCTTTTTGTATGAAAAATCTAAACCGCTTAAGTTAGACGCTTGAAATTTGGCATGCAGGTACCTTAGTAAACTTAAAGCTTAGTTGCAACAGGATATTGCAAAATTCCCACGAGAACGGGAGTTAGCGGGAAAAAACTTTTGTATGTAAAAATCTAAATCTTAAACTAAATCAATATTTAATAAAAAGTAATCTGTTCAAAAGAAAAAATCAACACGCAAACGAAGTTGCGGGCATCAGCTTGTCGTGTAGATATAATCAAGAGTGTGGCGAACTTGACTAATCATTTTCAAACCGCCAAATGTCGGAGGCCAAGATCCACTTTGGGTCGTTAGGCCAGCGAAGTAAGTAAATGGCCTCTGATTTGGTTTAACGACTGTTGTCAATCGACAATAGCCGCGACCGACGGCTTAACTTGCCCTCCGAAAGACGGAAACGCTCGTGGTAAATTGCCACTTTGATCACTAAATTAATAATAATAATAATAAACGTTACACACTCAAAGGCCCACACTAAGGTTTTCCCTTGTGTCATGGGTCCCTTGGAACAAACATAAACACAAACACAAACACCATCTGCTTTTTACACAAATGTTTGCCCCGACTGGGGATCGAACCCAGGACCCGCCGATCAAGAGGCAGCGTCACTACCACTCGACCAAACCGGCCGTCACAGCTTACAGCTTATTCCACTATGATCAGTGATCACCCAGGTGATATCACCTAGGTGATCATTTTGTCACCTAAAATAAACAAACAGCTTGATCACCTGGGTGTTTAAATTCCACATGATTAAATTATTATTGCCCTAGCATACGCAAGGGCAGCAGGCGATATTCGTTTCTGTATCTATGTATGTTTAAAGGGATCCACGACACAAGGGAAAATATTACAGAACGCCACTCAGACTCTGATCTATACTCGAGTATCAGTCGTCTTTGTCAGTATTACAGAACGCCACTCAGACTCTGATCTATACTCGAGTATCAGTCGTCTTTGTCATTTTCATATTAAGAGAAAGAGACAGTCAATACCTAAATTTAAGACTTGAGTCTCCTCATTGAATACGGGCCTTAGTGTGGGCCTTTGAGTGTGTACCATCTAAGCCAGTGTTTTTCAATCTTTTTGAATTCGCGACCCCTTTGGATCATATAAAATTCTGGCGACCCCCTAAGGTCCCGAAGACCCTTTTAGGCTAAATCTATGTACTACTTCGAAGATTTTAAAACACATAATAAAAGAGTTTGCCGCGGGGCAGACGTGGGAGACGTGGAAGGTCCATCATTATAAAGGCGCAGCCTATTCACTGAAATTGTCTTAGTTTAGTGTAAGATTTTACAAATTTAAGTCTTTGTCTTTTACCTGCGTCCCCTCGAGTAAGGCTTCACGACCCCCCTGGGGGTCGCGACCCACAGTTTGAAAAACACTGATCTAAGCCACTTAGATGGTACACACTTAAAGTACCATTTAAGTACACTTACTTGGTCCAAATATTCTGGCTCGGAGGCGGAGGCATCCCATCGGTTGTTCAATATGAAAATATTCGGTTGTGATATCTTAGTCGATACTTTGTGGAAAAAGTTTTTTTCCTGCAATTTAGAAATGAAAGGCGTTATTTATGAAATGTAAGAAATGACAAAAAATTGGTTACAGTTTGTTTGTTAAAAGAGTGGTTACGCAAAAAGGGACCTGAAGGGATTGGAAACGGATTTTTGTTTATCGTGAATTTTGTTTCTGTGATCTTTCAGGTACGGTACAGACGGATATGTACGGTACGGTTATGTACGGTACGGATGTATGTTTGATGTACTTATTCTTTACTGTACAATGATAATTGATAATACAGAGGATAACTATGTTTTGGTCTAATCATTTTTTTTAGGTTCCGTAGTTTTTTTTTTTATAGAATTTTTAATGAGCCCAGGCGAAACTCATTTCGACTCAAAACTTTAAGCGCTATTTACTCGAAATCTATTATTTTCCCTTGAGGTACCTTTTGCGTAACCACTTACAAATAAAATTTGTTGTGAATATTATGGCTGTCCATATTAATTGAACATGAAAACAATTACAGTAACCAAAAGCATAGATTCGGCATTAGTGACTATATCAATAAATGTATCATATTTAATGTCAGTCAACTAATACTAATATTTCCTTACTAATATTATAAACGCGAAATTTGTATGTATGCATGCATGGATGTTTATTCCTGTTTTACGCTCAAACAACTGGACAAATTTTGATAAAATTTGGTATGGAAGTAGCTG
Organism: Aproaerema taeniolella; assembly: GCA_949987775.1. Lineage (NCBI taxonomy): Eukaryota > Metazoa > Arthropoda > Insecta > Lepidoptera > Gelechiidae > Aproaerema > Aproaerema taeniolella. The sequence continues at coordinate 18,991,233 of OX465252.1, read as the reverse complement.
ACAAACTGCATTAACACATAGGCTACATAATTTTCCCAAATTCCCAGGGGAATGAAGTCTCGGTCGAAAAACTAATCTATAATACTTAGTACCACTATAGAACGTAATGTTTGAGTTCTGAAATCTAAAATTCTGCTCAGAGGTTCCCTTTCTTATGTAGAGAAGGATTGAGGCAGGATTTTTCGAAATTCCCACGCATTCCGCCCGAAGTCCCGGGCTTATGTTACGAATATACTCACAGTGACCATAAGCGTAGACTCGGCATTCGCGACGAGCACAAAGACGTCGGCGTCGAGACAGTACTTGTCGATCCACTCGTCGAGGTTGGGCGTCACGTCAACCCCGGGGCTGTCGACCAAAACGACGTCGTCTCGCAGCAACGCGCACAGCTCTCGCGGCCAGTACACGTGCACTAACGAGCACTCTTGGAGACGAGACGCGCATAACGCGTGCCCCAGTTGACTCACTGACTGTAAAGAAAAGCGAACTTCTTAGAGGCTGTAGGAAAAGGCCAGGGACTAGCCCCCCCACCTGAAACATAACGCCATTGGTATGTTTTGCCATGGGTGACCAGTGTGACCACTCAAAATTTGAAAATCGGCTGACTACTGGCGAAGTTTCGCACAACAAACATTCCAAAAAAAACATCGTCAAATTGAGAATCTGCTCCTTTTTTGAACATACATTGCATTACATACGCTCACGCCTGTAACCCCAAACGGGGTAGGCAGATTATCGGTGGATCAGAACCGCTTGATGCCTCGTTCACGTAAATTCTGAGGGTTTTTAGATGAGAAATGATGTATAGTGGTAAGAGGTTGTCACCACTTATTAAAAAGAGCCGAAAAGTTAATAGGATCTAGGGACCTTGTTAAGATATAAAAATTAAAACAACATAGAGCAGAACTCCAGGTTACATTCAAGGTCGCAGCAAACATTTTTGTAAAACACGACATTCAAAAAACACCTTAATCGCCATATCGCGCCATACCGTCAGCTGCATATATTACGCAGATGACGGTAATGATGCTATAGGAAGTTTTATTAAAGAAACAGAGGCGGGGCGGGCCGAGGAAAAGTGATTGATTACAACCTAAAAATGGCCATAAAAAATCGGGATACGGTTGTTATCGATGCTTTAAGGGCTGGAGACAATAGGCAGAAACCACCGCTGGCTTAGGTAAACGGTGTTTTTATTTTTGTAAAATATATAGACTGTTTTAAAAAAAATATTTATATTTTAGTATTTTAAGTGTATTAATTGTAAACTCATATATAGAGTAAATGTGTTAAAAAAGTTAAATATGTAATAATAATATTAAATGTAACAAGACAATGTGTAAAAAAAAAACCTCAATGTACGACTTTGAGTGTGTCGCAAACTAAACTAATTTCAGATAAATTTTAATTAACTCAGTAAATTAAAATATTTACTGTGACGTAAAAAGGTCCTGTAACCATTTCAAGCTCTGCCTACTCCGATTGGAAATATTGGCTAACATAACTTGTGTTTTATTTCGTTAGTTGTTTTACGTAATATCTACAGTTAGATAAATATTTCATTCCAGTACTCAGCAAGCCAAGCACACAAAATGGAACTAGACAAAAATAGACGTGAGAAATCGGTCCGAAAATAGTTGGTATACAATAACCTAGTGAGGTATAGGAATGGTGACGGAAGCCAAGTATGTATGTATTTAAACACTTTATTGCACATAATCAGGAATATAAAACAAAATAGATGGATAAAAAGAAAACTAAATGTACAAAGGCGAGCTTATATCTTAGAGGGATTTCTTCTATCTAATCCTTGACAGAAACGAAAAAATACTAATCGCAGGATCGGCGTACTTGCGTGAATAGGCTTCTTCTGGGTGAGCTTGCTACACCCTCGACTACATCTGCGCCTTTATGCCAGATTGTGGTCAAGAGCGCACCCGTTGTTAATTAAAATAAATAAAAAATTTGTCCGCCGAGTAATTTTTTTTTTGTATATAATCGGTTTGCTCTTGATCACAATGTAGTCCAGAGGCGGAGATGTAGTCGAGGATGTAGCAAGCTCACCCAGAAGATGCCTATTCACTCGAACTTTAAAGAGATTCGGGTTATATGTGCCCGGAAATACAGACGCAGGCAGAGAATTCCATTCCTTAGCGGTGCGCAATATAAAAGATGAAGAGAAGCGCTCAGTACGGATCCGAGGAATCTCCACAAGGTAAGGGTGGTACCCCGCGGTGCGTCTGGACGTCCGGTAGAAGGGCGCGGGGCAGGCGGAATGAACTCGTGCAGCTCATGACCACACTACCCGAAGTACATCTTGTAATAAACACACAGGCAAGCTACTTTGCGTCTATGAGCCAGGCTTTGGAGTTTACTGTTTACTAGCCTCCACTGATGGAGTGGAACGAGAAAAAGATTGCCTTACTAACGTCGATTTTTTTAAAGGATTGTACACGGTGGAAGCATAATAAGTATTATATGCGCTTGTGTTGTCAAGCTCATTCTTACTGCTCCGTATATGCGTTAGAACAAGAGGTGGAAATGAGTTTTTTTTTAAATATATCATTTACGTCCCCACCGCGAGACATGGGGGCCTGCCTTCGAAACACGAAGGGGATTTAGGCCGTAGTCCAACACTGTGGCCTACATCTCGCTGGCCCAATACAGGTTGGTAGACTGCGCGCCTTTTGACGTGCAGGTTTTCCTTCACCGTGGGGGAAAGTTGTTTGATTTCATTAGAAGAATCACCCCCTTATTGTTATTTATTATTATTTGAATTTATATAAAACTAGCTGTCCGCCCGCGACTTCGTTCCCGTGGGAATTGTCCCGGTGGTTTTTTTTTTAATATGAACCTGGTCGTGACAGTAAGAAACACAACAAAAAAAGAATCATCCAAATCGATCCAGCCGTTCTCGAGTTTTGCGCTTACCAACACATTTTGCGATTCATTTTTATATTATAGAAGATGGGCGTGACGAATTTTAAGTAACCTTATAGTGAGTTTTTTTTTATTATTATAAAATGGGTTAACTCTTGACCTCAATCTTCACCATAGAGGTCAAAGATGAGGTCGACGATGGAGCGAGTTAACCCAGAAAATGTCTATAAAGACACTGGTACTCCCACGCACCGACGGAACACAGCAAGCTGTTTGGCGTCGGACTTCGGTAGGAGGGTGGTCGCGAACCAGACGGCCCTTTACAGAGCCTACCAAACCGCATGAAACCATAGGACGACAGCTCAGATTCAGAAAAAAATGAAGTTTCGTTGCCTGGGATGGATTACTAGGAGGCAGGTCTCATTTGTGTTTCCTTAGTCGCCTCTTACGCCACCCACGGAAAGAGATGGGGTGTATTCTCTACCGATCACCACACGGTTCTATTGCAAGTATTACCTACTTAACTTCTTACGTAACATAGTGTTTTGTCACACCACATTCATATTCAATTAAAAACAATAGGTGATGTAATGACGTTTCGATGCGTACAGTGCTATTTTTAACCAACTTCAAAAAAGGAAGAGGTTCTATGTTCGACTGTACGTATCTTTTTTTGTGTATTCACAGATTTCTCTGCCATTTGTAGACAGATTTTAAAAAAAATGTTCCAGGGGAACAAGTCCCGGGCGGAAAGCTAGTAATTAGGAAAGGAGTTTCGTGCCTATTCTTGCACCTTTGCGAATAGGCATAGAGTCAGTAGGGCCAAAAGAACGAATATGTATGTATGTATTTATATCCTACTAGCTTTCCGCCCGGGACTTCGTTCCCGTGGCACTTTTTTAGTTTTTTCTTTCATAAGAACCTTCTCCTGACAATAAGGAACACAACAAAAAAATAATCATCCAAATCGGTCCAGCCGTTCTCGAGTTTTGCGCTTACCAACAGATTTAGTGATTCATTTTTATATATAAGACTAGCTTTCCGCCCGGGACTTCGTTCCCGTGGCACTTTTTTAGTTTTTTCTTTCATAAGAACCTTCTCCTGACAATAAGGAACACAACAAAAAAAGAATCATCCAAATCGGTCCAGCCGTTCTCGAGTTTTGCGCTTACCAACAGATTTAGTGATTCATTTTTATATATAAGACTAGCTTTTCGCCCGGGACTTCGTTCCCGTGGGAATTTCCCCGTCAATTTTCCAATGTTTTTAATAGTTATTCTGCTATTCGGGACGGAGAGAAATACAACAAATCAAAAACCATGGAAATCGGTCCAGCCGTTCTCGAGTTATAAGTGTTGTAACAAACACGACTTTCTTTTATATATATAGATAATGTAATATGCTGAATGAGCGAATATGTTTGTATGTGTTTAATGTAACTTTGGACTTATTTTATTTAAGTAACATCTTGAATGATCTATGAAATAAAAGTATTTTGGACGACAGGTTTGGTCGAGTGGTAGGGACGCTGCATCTTGATTGACGGGTTCTGGGTTCAAATCCCAGCCGGGATAGGCAAATGTTTGTTCTCGGGTCATGGATGTTCGTGTCAATCTTTGTATATGTTCCAAGGAACGCACGACATAAAGGACAACCTTAGTGTGGGCATTTGTGTGCAGAGTGTGTAGTTGTAATATTATTATTAAATAATTTTCCACGTTAAAAACGTATGAGTCACCGACTTCAATCCCAACAACAGTTCGCACAAAGTAGATATCTAGTTTTTTGCGGACTACAATGCCTATTAGCAAATAACTACAAACAGAAATGTCATTCATTTATTTAGATGATGTTCTAGTTTGTAGTATATTTTGTTTTTGTTGATTTTTTTTAAAAGCGCTGAATCATTTTCGATAAAATTTAAATGGGACCTCTTCAGGAGTATACTCTTTCGAACAAATAAAGAATTTTGAAAATCGGACAACAGTTGCCGGAGTAATCGCGTAACAAATATACAAAAAAAAATACTAATTGAGAATAGAATTGAGAACCTCCTCCTTTTTTGAAGTCGGTTGAAAAAACAACATTTATTGTCAGAGAAATAATAATATTACAATCAACTGTCAAAATACTTTTTTTTAAAATACATTTTTGAATACATACTAAATTGTCCAGTTAAAAATCACACCGAGTCATCCCCGGTGCAAAGGTACCCATCACACTTGCGGCATTACTGCGCTGGATAGCCTTTGCAGCAGGAATGACCCGGAGCGAGGGTCTTTTCCCGCAATCGAAGGCCGATTACCCTAAGCAATCGCCTGCTTCAGAGCCCCAACACCCAGTCGTTTCCACCGCTCAAAATTGAATTGAATTAATTTTTTTTGTAGGTACCTGAACGTTAAGCTTCTCCTCTGATCCGTCAGTGCGTAGGAATGCGTCGTCGGTGTCAGAGCCCTCCACTTGCAGGAAGCAGTTGGTGGTGTGCCCGATGCCGCTCGGCAGGATCTTGTCGTGGAGCATTGCGTTTATCACGGTACTCTTGCCGTTGCTTGTCCTGGGAATTTTTTATTAATTTTAACCCCCGAAGAGAAAAGAGGGGTGTTATGTTTTTTGGGCGTTTTCCGCACTAAGGCTGTTTTTAATATCGTATGTATCATCACGCACGCGGGATTGCCCCGCCCCGCCCCGCGTACCGCGTGCTTATTCCACGCATTACAATATAGATACTTGTATAAAAATAATTTTATTTATTTATTATTACTTGCGGGTGTCACGCATTAACCCGCATGCGTGACACCCGCAAGTAATAATATCCGCGTGCGTGATGAAATCCGCACGATATTAAAAACAGCCTTAACCTCTCGATTGTGCGGTAAGTATATTGTTTGGGCTAGCTATTCCAGCCAGCCAATGTCCTCCCAGAAGTACGCAAGATTTCTCACGTTCCTAGATTCCTCTGGTAGGGATCCCGGTTTAAAAAAAAGAGGGGTGTTATTAGTTTGACATGTGTCTGTGTATCTGTATGTCTGTATATGTCTCTATGGCATCGTGGCTCCTAAACGAATGGACCGATTTCAATGCGGTTTTTCTTTTTAAAAGCTGACATAATTGAGATGGTTCTTAGGTATATTTGACCAAAATTGGTTCAGTCGTTTATAAGTTACAAGCAATCGAATGTCCAATGATACAATTTTTTTATTAAATTACTAGCGATTCTCCCCACTATGAAATTCTGAGTATTTCTATGAAAAGGAGGGAGGGTGTATGTCTGTGTATATTCACGCCTATAATCCCTATCAGGTTATTGAGCTGCGACAGACGGAACTGCGGCACAACCTGTATACAAACTGTAGTTGTAGGTTAGTTAGTTACCTAACCCAATAAGGGTTGGTTTGGTTTTTTTATTTTTTTTATTATAAGATGGGTTAACTCTTGACCTCAATCTTGACCATAAAGGTCAAAGATGAGGTCAACGATGGAGCGAGTTAACCCAGAAAATGCCTATAAAGGCACTGGTACTCCCACGCACCGACGGAACACAGCAAGCTGTTTGGCGTCGGACTTCGGTAGGAGGGTGGACGCGAACCAGACGGCCCTTTACAGAGCCTACCACACCGCATGAGACCATAGGACGACACCTCAGATTCAGAAAAAAATGAAATGTCGTTGCCTGGGATGTAGTACTAGGAGGCAGGTCTCATTTGTGTTTCCTTAGTCGCCTCTTACGACACCCACGGAAAGAGATGGGGTGGTGTTATTCTCAACCGATCACCACACGGTTACGTTGGAACTGCGATCCCGAACGCACGAGCCGAGCGAGTGAAGCAAGCGAGACGTGGCAGCGGCCGGCGAACTGCCAGCAGTTCCGTCTGTTGCAGTTAAGTCGTGTCGCATCTAAATCCGCAACTCCAGAGCATCAGTGGTTCTTGATTTTTCAGCCTTTCTTTATACTTAGTGCAGTACTTAACAACTTTCTCCTCTTAAGAACATTTCTTAAAAACATTTTGTGACCTATCTAATGCGCTTTCTTCCTTTTCGTGTCTTTAGGTGGAGGTTTTTTTGAAAAAGAACCTCCTAGCTTTATTGAAAATCCTGAACACTTTTTTTTAGTTTTTTTTGTGGGGAATTTTTTTTTTCCTAATCGTAGACACTACTCGGGTTCACCCCCTGAGCGTTTCCCGCACCCGTCGCGTGCCTGGTGTAGGAGTAATGTCTACGTTTAGGCAAAAAATGAACTATTCCCATTCATAAATGTGTTCTTTGAGTGATACTGGTTCAGGATTTTGAATATAGCTAGTAGGTTTTTTATCAACCAGTATCCAAGTGTGTAGTGAACTTGACTAACAACCCGGCTCAGGTGTCAGAGTATTGATACTGCCAAGCAGCCTCTGACTTGGTTTAACGACTGTAGTGCCCTCTGAAGCACTGAAATACTCTTGATAAATTACCACTATGGTCACCAATGAGTTCCCCTGCCCCTGTATACACTGACCGGTTGAAATCAGCGAGCGCCACTGGGCTATGAGAGCTTATCTAATATGCTTGTGGATGCGGATTACAAGAACTATACAAGAAATATAACTTTGACACCTAGTTTGGTTTCGACGGTCGGTTTGGTCGAGTTGTAGTGTAGTGGCGTTGCCTCTTGATCGACGGGTCCTAGGTTCGAATCTCAGTCAGGGCAAATGTTTGTGTAAAAACCAGTTATTTGTTCTCGGGTTACGGATGTTTGAGTATGTCTTCTTCTTATCATGTAGGTATAGTCAAGCATGTGGTGCACTTGGCTAACCCTGGTGTCAAGAGTTTTCAAACCACCAAATGGCCTCTGACATGGTTTTAACGACTGTAATCAATCGACAACAGCCGGGACCGACAGCTTAACGTGCCCTCCGAAGCACGAAAACCTCGTGATAAATTACCACTTTTGGTCACCCGTCAGGTTCCCTGCCTCTGTGTACGTTGCTTAACGTCACTGACCAGTTGAGATCAGCGGGCGCCACTGGTCTACGGGCGCCACTGGACTACGGGCGCCACTGTCTTTATGTATGTTCTCAAGACCGAGTGTGTGTAGTATTTTATTTTATTTTTTTATACTAAAAACAGTGCTAACCTGCCAAAGAAGGCAACCTTCATGTGATCCCGCTTGAGGACCTCCCTGATGGCCTGTACCTTGCTGACATAGCCTTCCACATTAGCAACGTCTTGAGGGGTCGCAACACCATTCTCCCCGGAGACAGCTGGAAGACATAGCTCTATTACAATGAGGAATCTTAGGCCTATATTACAGAAGGAGACTCGAGTCTTGATCTATACTTAAGTATTGATTGACTCTTCCTCTCACTATCAAAATGACAAAGACAAGTATGACTGGATGGAACAGCAAAGGGAACTGTTAATTAATAATAAACTGTCAAATAAATAAAGGAACTGCCAGTGCAATTCTATCAAGTTTGTTTTTTAAATTAATTGATATTCTCCTAGTTATTTTACTTAGACTTGCTCCACTTAGAGTCTCCACCATTTTTTTTTAAATTTGTTACCTATGTGTAACATTAGTCTCAATGATATTTGGATAATGATATTTGAATAGATCAATACATACTCATATTTAGATAAGACAAATGACCTTATGGTCAACATTGAGGTCAAGAGTTAACCCATCTTACAATAAAAATAAAAAAAAAACAGATCATGGCTCAAAAAACATCTGTATCGCAAAACCTACAGATTACCATTTTTATTTTTATTTTACTAATTTATCTCAAGCAATGAAGATCCACATTAAATTCATAAAATGTTATTAAAAAAAGTTTAAAAAAATGCATAAAATGTTGTAAAAAAAATTTAAAAAAGTTCTCAATAAAATAAAATTTAACTTAATAACTACTAGGAACAGTAGAATATGTCCCCGTCCAAGGTCTAATCCATCTCTATCTATACTTACCAAAATCAATTCTGTGGTTTGATTGAAGTGAAAAACTTTTGCATTTATAATTTATTATGAATTACGTACTAGAGGTTCTCATTCCCATGGGAATTTTTAAAAAACTAGCCTTTTCCTTGTCTACCTATATTATAGTCTTATGTTGCAAGTATTGGGTTAGTAACTTGTAAATGTAAGTAGGACTTTTATTTGGAAATTCCCTAAGTGATAAGTGATATGGGCTCCCATTTTCCGCATGTAGGCTCTTAAGTGGCCCATTATGCGTATGGGTCAGTGGTTATTCCAGCCACTTCAGCTCCGTCCAGAAGCTCAGAATCCTCCTGGGGATTTCGCAGGCTTCGCGGAGCGACCTAATGTTTGCAAGGATTTTTGCCCGGTGTTCTGCCACTCCCATGCAATCCAGGATTACATGGGCGACTGTTTCATCAGCCTCCAAGCAGCCCCTACAGAGGGGACTGTCGGTGACGTTTAGTACGAATAAATGCTTGTTCAGAGCACAGTGGCCCGTAAGGGTACCCACCATTATTCGTAGGTTTCGTAGGTATTCGTAGGATGTGAATTTTTCCAAGGAACCCATAGGGAATTCCCTATGGGTTCCTTGGAAAAATTCACATCTTTTACGATTCGCTAGCTGTAGCTTAACGGAAGTTAAACTTCGTGCGATTCTTGCACACCCATGTGTGCAAGATTCGTATTGCACGCGCCGTAAGCAAGCACGCTATGGGTGATTGATTTGATTCATTTTAACAACAAATTACTTATAATCCTGAATGAAATAATTTATAAACATTAATAAAAGTTTAGGTAAATACACTTACCATGCATAAATGTGACAGCATCCTTGACATAGTCATCAATTTCCACAAAAATGTCATTAATTTTCTTCTTTGCCCGGACAAATATCTGTAGCGGTGAATCCACATTGGACATGTTCACACGGACCGCCCCATTGTTGAGTGTAGCAACGTTGTGGGGCCCGTCGCCAGCCATCATCGATATCGTACGGTTAACATACGCAGCCATACGGGAAGGAAAGCAGGGGAGTCGTTAGCTGAACCTTATGGCAGACAACGCCAACAATATAGTCACTGTACCAGTTCTATGCTTCAAACACAACATGCAGCATACGACTGCAACAAAAAATAAGGATTGAACAAGTGCAACAGAACAAAAAACTGATTAAAAAGCAGAAGAAAGCTTATACAGAAATATTTATGAATGAAATGCTGATAAGTTAATATGTGCAACCAATTTTACTGCAGAAACAGAAACTTAATGTTAAATTGAAATCAGACTATGCGACTGACCGAATGTGGTTTTGATATGGATCATGCGAGAGAACAAAAGTGTGGTTATGGGGGCATTGAGCAATGTAAGTATGAATTGAGATTGTGATGAGGTTATGTTTGTGACTCGTTTTGGTGCAGTACACTACCGGACTCTATCTAGTGAAAATAAAAGGGGAGAAAGTGTACAAAAGCAAAACGTACAACACGGAAGCATTCATCTACGGCAATTGCTGTAAATTGCACCTTATCATCTCGTTGCATCATCGCAATATCTGTTCATCCCTGCAGCCAAGCCGCATGAAAAATTATTTACTTTTTGACGATATTTATAGAAACAAAATATTACAAAAAAATTATGAGACGTAAAACAACTGACAGCCGCTAAATATAAAGGTAGACAAAATTCATTGACGAAATCAATCGTCTATTACTTTACAGTTTGTTTTCCTTTTTTAGAAGAGTTATTTTAATTATATGCCTTACCTGGACTTTATTGTAACATTCTGTCCATTTTATTTCACTATTATTAATTTTTATTTCGGAAGAAATAAGAGCAGCTATTCATTGAAATTTTTCGAATTTTTGTTTTCAATGTGACCAAAAAATATTATTGATAATTTTGCACTTTTGCAATGGAAGCTTTCGATTCGTCCATTTCATGAGCTAAACAAATTCAGCCAATCACATTTACGGACTCATTTGACAACGACAACCTATCGTTTTGTCTATGTTCTTATTTTCTTTCCTTCACAGAAACGTTTAGATACGTTTTGTGCATAGGTTTTAAATTATTTTATTCTTAGAACAAAATAAATGATTATTAATTCAAAGAATTATTTAAAAAATATTAAAGTATTTTAAGAGCCCATTTTATCAGCAAGCAAAGGACTTTCCAACTTGATTTCAATTTGCTATGTTCAAAACTAAACTAAACGTAGATACGGAGATCCCTCCTCGCCTCACTCCCCACCTCTTCCACTCAGCTCATTTTGTCTGTGGTTTTTGTGTCAACAAATGGCGGATGATAGGAAAATCTGTTTGTCTAAGATTTAATTTATATAGACGCGTTGTTGCGCGTAATTCCTGTCACAGAACTAGTTAATTATTTTTTGAGTGGATTGTTATTTTTTCAAAGTAAAGATGTCTCGTTCTGTGCGCGCTGAAACGAGAAATCGTGTAAAAGATGACATCAAAAGAGTAATGCAAGCTGTTGAAAAAGTTCGCCATTGGTACGAAATATTTCTGATTCTTAATTTCCTGTGATAAAAATATCTTTATACTACTGTTGATTAATTTTATAGGGAGAAAAAATGGGTGACGATCGGAGAAACAACAATGAAAATTTACAAATGGGTACCAATATCCACCAATGAGCAAAAGAAGAAACACGCGGCTAAAAGAGAAAATAAGGAAAATAATTTGACGCCAAAGAAAACTCATGACTCCTCAAACTCCAACTTTGGCATGGCTGAAGACTCGAACACTTGTAAGTAAAATTAAACAGTAATTGTATTTTCACTAACTTGAGGAAATCTCTTTTTTGGTTGCTATTCTGGCAGCCATTTTTGCGGCATTTTAATATCTATTCATACAGCCGAAATCCTTAGATTACTATATTTACTAAATGTAAGATATTTATATTCCTAAAATACTCTCTTAAAATTAAGTATGTTCAAGAACTAGAGTAACTAATATTCAGAATTTAATTGATATTAGATACTACACACTCAAAGGCCCACACTAAGGTTTTCCCTTGTGTCGTGGGACCCTTGGATTGGAACACACACAAAGACAGACCAGCACCCATGACCTGAGAACAAGCAACTGTTTTTAACACAAACTTTTGCACTAGCTGTGAATCGAACCCAGAACCTTTCGATCAAGAGGCAGCGCCGCTACCCGTCGACCAGACCGGTCGTACTAAAATTCTTGATGAGACCACCAATTTTTGAAGTTCTGTGTCATAAAGTATTAAATTATGATTACTTAACCAATTATTTGTAACGATTTCTTTCCTTTCCAGGCTTCTCTACTGTGAGCGATTCCCAAGGCCCGACAGAGTTCTCCTCCACACACATGAACTTCTCCGAAGACTCCAACTCTCAGAGCAGTGGCACAACAACACCAGCTAAACGGTTAAAAACCGACTGAGACACCGAACAAAAGTAAAAAACCTTAAAGGTTCTGGACAATTTTCTGCTAAAATGGACATGTGCTATCAGTTGGTGTTATTATGTGATGTGATTTTATTTATAAGCTTGCATTTAATTTGTGTGAGAATTTGTGAGAGAATAAGTACAAACACATGTGGATAGAGCCCTCCTTCAATGCCACATCCAAGGGATGCACTGCCAATTCAAGTTAAGTCCATGTTTTCTTAGATTGCTATTTATAATTTTGATTTTTAAGGTTTCTTTTCACTTCATAAAACTTTCTGACAAATGTTTGTTGTGAAGAGTCAAGATACAGTGTTCACAAATAACAAATATTGTTCAAAATTCAATTTTATATGTTAAATTTAACAAATGCTATATTGATGGTCATTGTTAGTAACACATGATTGATACACTGATCTTTGTAATAGAAGTCAGCAATTGGGTAGTTGACTGATATAAAATATTTATTTAGATAATTATGTAATATGATAATTGAAGGCAAAATTAAATTTGAAATTTATTGAAAAATAAAAAATAAAACTTACAGCCTTTCAAACTTTTTTGTTTATCTTTTACAAAACAACGACTGAACTGTAGTTACATAGTGGTACTAAACTGTGAAGTGACATTTTGATATTTCCCTCTAATTGAGAGTTTCAAACATTCACAATTTTTCTTATTTTAAAGACAAATTATTTACTTATCTATTTAAGAGTATAAAAAACCTTCAATTTCACTATTGATAAAAAATTAGTCAAATACCCAATTCCATATCTTTGTTAGCGCCATCTATGAAGCTCATATTTTTTATAGTGATTGATAATAAATTGTGTGTTTTATGCAGCTCCTAAATCTCAGTTTCTATTTTTAAGTGATGCTGTGCATAAGAAGGTCCTAAACAGGAAAACATTTCAATTTAATATTGAATTGAGGAACCGAGTTATGTTTTATTGTATTTTTGACAAAGTGTTAATATTGATGCTAAAGTATAATACCTAAATAGAATTTTAATAAAAAATTAAATAATTATAACATGTTTATTGCTCTGAACCACATGTAAATAATAAAAACTAACCCAGTGAAAACTGAATAACATTCACCTTAGAGCAAAATTAAAACCTAATGTAACACATCCAAAATTAAGAACTATTTTTTTCTTAAAATGAATTACTATTGCTTGTGTAAATCAACAAACAAAAAAAAAATATGTCAACTGAAATTAGCAAACTTACATGCTAAATTATACATATAAATAGCTACCTAGTTAATTGAGGTAGTACTTGGTTTTAACAAAAATATAATACTGGCTAAATAAGTATTCCTTAAATATTCTACACCTCGTAAATAAATGCGTCTTAGTTTCATGAAAAAAAAATCTCATACATCTTCCATGGCCATAACTAAAATGAATATCATTATTTAACAAAATAAATTGATCAATCTTATGGATAATTCTTTGTGAAAAAAGTATTCTTTATACTATGATTGGCCACTTTTAAAATAAAAATAAAAATGGGTAGGTATCCCCATACACAGCATGTTTTTTTAAATACCTAAAACGTCATTGTATAATATTTCTCCAAGCAGGTCCTCAGCTGAGTTGGTGAGCTTTAGGTCTAACTCACTGATACTCGGCCTAGAGTCACGCTGTTTTCTCTGCTTCATAACATATCTGCGCGGTGTCGAGTAATCCATTGTCTCCGCAATATCAAATATCCAAGGTTCCTCAGGGAATGCCCTAAAACGATAAATAAAAAAATATGATGACCGATGCGGATGCGCGGCATGGTAGCTTTCCGCCCGGGACTTCGATCCCGAGGGAATTTGAGAAAAGTTATGCAGCCTATTTGTTAATCCAGGGTGACAGCTACCTCCATACCAAATTTTATCAAAATTGGCGTAGCCGTTTGAGCGTGAAAGAGTAACAAACTTCCATACAAACTTTCGCGCTTATACTGCTATTTCAATCAGTATAGAATATCCAATCCAATTCAACACAAAAATCCAGCAATTATTTTTACCCGACTGGGAGACGGAAAGGAGAGTAATGTGTTTATCAGCCTATGTATGTATGTATGTGTGTATGTATGTTTGTGCCTTTGTGGCACTATTTAGACCAGTCTTTCCCAACGTGGGCGATAACGCCCCCTTGTGGGCGCTGCAGGCCTAAAGGGGGGCGGTAAGAGACCCAGAAAAAAAAGGGGGCGTTGTGTAGGGCTTTGGGGTCGATTTATAATTTCATCTACCTAGCTAGGAAGACTCTTAGACACCGACTGAGCTCTCGACTCTCGACTACATCTTGTGAACATCAACTAATATTAATTAAGATATAGCTCAAACTCGGTTCGATATAATAGACCGCGGGCAATCATGTTTTAACAAGTTTTTGTTAAATAATCCGATTTGTACATTCCTGTATCAATCGGCTGGTTCTATAATACTTGTTCTTGCTTGTCGAGTACGATTGGGCGTCGAATGAGATAAACGAGTTTATGCACGTTTGTCTTATTCCTGTTGGTGCGTGCTGCTTATGCAATCCTATATAAACGACGTAAATTTATTTTATTTTCATTTGCGGTTTCGCGCATAATAGATAAGCAGTACTTCATTATAACACTTACGTATTTCTCAAAACAAAACAATGTCGGAAGTAAAAAAGAAGAGACGGCAATACTCTGCGGAATATATTAAATTCGGATTTATTGAAAATCCCACAAACCCGTCGTCGCCTTTGTGTCTTCTATGTCTAAAAACATGTTCGAACGAAGCAATGAAGCCTTCAAGACTGCAAGATCATTTGAATAAAATGCATCCAGATAAGAAAGACAAGAATGTAGCATATTTTCAAGACCTAGAGAAGAAGCATAATACTCAGCCAAGTGTATCAAAACTATTTTCGGCGGCTGCTAAGCAAGATGACGACGGACTTCGAGCTTCGTACAATATCTCTTTGTTAATTGCTCAAAAAGGCAAACCACACAACATCGGAGAAGAGTTAATTTTGCCAGCAATAAAGGAAGTAATAACTACTGTGCTTCATAAACCGGCCGCAGATATTATCCGAAAAATTCCTTTGAGTAATAATTCTGTGCAAAGACGAATTGATGAAATGGCTGAAAACATTGAAGAATCATTGTGCAATCATCTGAGGACTAGTCAATTCTCAATTCAGCTCGATGAGTCCACTTTACCAACTAATGAAGCGTTGTTGCTATCTTACGTGAGGTTTATTAAAGATGAGAAAATACGTGAAGAACTATTGTTTGCCAGAAATTTGGAGACAGATACAAAAGGCGAAACCATATTCAATACATTGGAAAAGTTTTGTGAAGAGAAAGAGATTCCTTTGAAAAATATTATATCAGTTGCTACGGATGGCGCTCCGGCTATGACAGGGCGCCATAAAGGCTTCATAGCGTACTTAAAAAATAAAATTCCAGATGTCCTTGCTATACATTGCGTTATTCATAGACAACATTTGGTTGCTAGAAACTTAAGTGAACGACTATTTCAATCACTGCAATATGTCATCAAAGCAGTCAATAAAATCCGTAGCAGCTCTTTGAATGATAGATTATTTCATCAGCTTTGTGTTACTAATGACGAAGATTTCAACCGTTTATTGCTTCATACTGAAGTTCGTTGGCTGTCAAGAGGCAATTGTCTGATTCGATTTTACAACCTGTTTGACTCAGTGATAGAGTTCTTGGAAACTAAAGATACAGAACTGCGCAACAAGCTCATAACATCAAAGAATGATATAGCTTACATGACAGACCTGTATAAATTGTTCAACGACATGAACCTCCAACTGCAAGGCGATGAACTAAATTTAATTAAAACAAAAAATGTCGTTGCTGCTTTCGCAGCCAAACTGCTTCTGCACAAAAAGAATATGGGCAGACGTGAGTTTCACAATTTTCCGAATTTATCAGTATCCTGCAGTAACGACGACTTGTTTGCCTACTGCCAACATTTGGAAAACCTCCACATTGACTTCACCGAACGATACCAGGACATTTTAAACTTGGAAATACCAGACTGGGTGTTAGATCCGTTTTCAAATGTCAACATAGCAATGTCACCTCAGCTGGAAGAAGAACTTATAGAATTGACAACAAACGAAGAAATAAAAATCAAGTTCAAAAATGGATATCAAGAATTTTGGCTTCAAAAACCGATCTTGCAATTGTACCCTGGATTGTGGTCAATTGTTCAACGATTCTTGATAGCATTCCCATCGTCATATTTGTGTGAACGTGGTTTTAGTGCTGTGGCAACGCTGCTTACTAAAAAGAGAAATCGTTTGCGTGTTACCGAACGTGGCGACTTGCGGCTGTTTTTGAGTAAATTGGAACCTGATATCAACAAACTTATTGAACAGCATCAGATTCAACCTTCACATTAGTTTTTATATAAGAATTGATTATGTTTGTTTTATTTTCAATAAAAGATACTCTGTCCGAATACTATAAAGTTGCGTTTCAATAATCAGTTATACGTACTTAGCGGTTTTTAAGTATGTTTAAAAAGGGGGGCGTTAAAAAATAATTTATTCTTAAAGTGGGCAGTAGACAAAAAAAGGTTGGGAACCCCTGATTTAGACCAAACGCGTGGGCCGACTTTGATGAATGTTACATCGTTAGATTTGTCATGGCGCGAGTGTCATAGAAAGTATAAATTATTTGAAAAATCAAAATGGCCGATTTTGGACGCCATAATGTGAAAAAGAAAAAAATGAAAATCGACGAACTATGTCAAGTTGGGTATCGTTGAATAGGTATTTAAAAATCATTGTTAGGTTTCTCATTCGTTTTTCAACCAAAGTTACTGTTTAGGATCTATGACGATTTAAAGTTGGTTAGTAACGATTTTTCACTTAAATGTACGCTTTTAATTCGGAAATTGTTCATTTTTTATGCAAGTGAGAGAGAGAGATATATATATATATATATACAGCTAATGAGGAGATCAATAAACAAATATAAATATCTGACTTAACTAAATCGTGTAAAATAAAATAAATTAATTTTTTAATAAAAAAAAATTAAAAAAACTTGACTGCGTAATAAAAACTGAAAATAAAAAAACAAGTAGTCGAGACTTTTATTATTGAATAACATAACGATTTTAACAGTCGGGACCCATAAAAAATCCGGCTTCTTAATAACGGATTATGTTTACAACAAATTAATCCAAAATAATCCAACAATTAAACAGAAATCACAATCCCACCGGTACTTTATGGCCCCTATTCTGGCTCCTACAGCCAATTAAGGCGCGGACCCACCGCGGCGCACGACGCACGTGGGTTAAGTTTCGTTTTACAAGAAAATGTATGTGATTGTGTCCACTGCGGCCCACGACCACGCTACGCATGAAATGACGTCATCGATACACGCGTGGTTTGCTGGAATATGTTGCCCACGTAGCTCAACGCCATGCACGCTGTGCATGCGGGACACGGTTGGCACGCGGTGCATTTTAGCTGCGGTGAATATCTACTCAGTGAGTTGACATTAAGGCTCAAATTAGATTTTGATCTAATCCACGTAGCTAAAATCGTGGGTTTCAATTTGTGTATGGCGTGTACTGCAGTGGAAACGTAGACCCACGCTGTTAAAAAAAATAATGTTTTCCTTCTCATCTACTACTTCGACTCGCACCCTTCGCTCTAACTTTGATCAATCCCTCAATATGCCTTCACACTCCACTAACTTTTTCACTTCCTCCTTCACCGTAGAAGCCATCCGGCTTTGGAACTCCCTCCCTGTCTCCATAAGATGTCCTCCATGGATTCCTTTAAAACCCAAGTCAAATCCCATTTCCTTTCCCCTCCCGTTCCTTAGCTAGGCTCTCGATTCACTGTCTTTGCTTTTATTTTTTATTTTTTCCGTTGCTTAACACTTTCGCTAAATATTTGCTGCTTGTATGTATAGATATATATATATATATATATTATAGTATAGATATATTATTATTTTGTATATTTATTTGTATAAATATATAATATATATAATGTATATGTATATTACATATATTTGTATTAAGTATATATATTTATGCACCACCTACTACTTCTTATCTTACTTCTGTCCTACCCTAAGGTTGCCTGGAAGAAATTGCTACCTAGCAATAAGGCCGCCTTGTTGTACACTATGTTTTATGTTCTGTTGATTGTGCTGTATGTCCTTGTGTGCAAATAAAGTATATTGTATTGTATTGTAATCCACGCAGCTAAAATGCGCCGCATGGCCGTGCACATCCTGCGCCGCGGTGGGTCTGCGCCCTTAGGCTAAACGCCGACATTTTCATTAACATAGTCTTGTGTTTTCTCCTATCAATAAGAGCATTAAGAAACGGCGTCCCAGCCTGTATCCCTCACTGATGGATATAAGCCAGCCTTAAGATGCCCCCATCACCTGATGTTTCGTTGTCTGGATCATTTTGAACCAGTCATCCAGTCTTCTTCTTTACGTGTAGGCATAGTCAAGTGTGTGGCGAACTTGGCTAACCCTGGTGTCAGAGCTTTCAAAGCGCACAATGGCCTCTGACTTGGTTTTAACGACTGAAGTCAATCAACAAAAAGACCGATAGCTTAACGTGCCCTCCGAAGCACGGAAACGCTCGTGACAATATTGCCACTTTGGTCACCTATCAGGTTCCCTGCCCCTGTGTACGAAGACATTCCACATTACGTCTGGATATTGATCCACCACTACAGGGGCACTATTTTTGAATCACTCGCCTCGTTTCGAGCGATATCTTTTATTGATTTGTGCGGATTCTATTGATTTCCGATCTTTTTTATCAATACACTTCAGCGAAAGGGTCTAAGTACTCATAGAATTTAGTAGTTAAAAAATTAAAAAATCAATAGCATCGACGCAAATCAACGAAAGATATCGCTCGACATGAGGCGAGTGATTCAAAAATAGTGCCCCATATTGACGTAGGGGTGTTTTCTTTCTCGCCGCGTGCGGTTTAAAAACTATTTTAATTTTGTATCAGGTGTGACAAGAAAACACAAAAGCATAGTATATAGCGCATTTGCAGTTAAACTAAGACTGTCGAAGTGTTCGGTTGATTCTAGCTCAGCAGAATTGGACTAAAACTCGTGCGGGCTTCAGATAAATGTATGAAAAAGTTCGTGTCCAACCTCCGCACGCGAGTCTTTTCATATTTTTTTTATAAGAACTGTTTTGCAATGAAAAGAGGGAAAACCAGCGGCTCTACATTCTCTGTTCACTATCTACGAGCGAAATTTCGAAGAATCGAACGTCAGTACACACATCTGTCTTGCGCTATACTACAGGGCTTTAGGTATCTCTCTTTCAACCTCTCGGGTGGTTAATCAGTCCATGAAAATGAATAACTTTCCCAAGGAACATAGGTCAAAATACGAAAAAAATATTTTGAGTTCCCATACAAACTTTATCAGCATATAGCGCATTTTGTGTATGGGAGATTATTATTTTTTTTCGTATTTTGACCTATGTTCCTTGGGAAAGTTGTTCAGTTTCATGGACTGATAAACCACCCGAGAGGTTGAAAGAGAGACACCTAAAGCCCTGTTTTTATAGATGACAGTGACAATTATCGATCGTAGATAGCAGAGTAGAGCCCTTGGCCTCTGTTGAGAGTAGGTATCTGTAAAATGCTGTTTTACTAGAACTTAAAATTATAGTGATATTTATTCTGGTTGTGCATTGGCAGAGCATAGAGTCAGTTTCTTTTTAAACGTCCCCACCTAGGAGCACGGGCCCCTTTCAAAACACGATTAAAAATGCTAATGTAATTCACTATTTTTACGTATTTCAAGCAGCATTCGGTATCTATCTAAATATACAAAAGAAGAAACTGACTGACTGACATATCAACGCACAGCCCAAACCGCTGGGTCTAGAGATTTCAAAGGCTAGGTTTCTTATGAGGTCTAGCTAGGGGTGCACTAAGAAAGAATTTTTCGAAACTCACGCTCTAAGGGGGTGAAACAGGAGTTTGAAGTTAGTATGTATGGAAAAATCATTTATTTTGGACATTTTGACTCGAAACTTCGTCAAGATATACCTTGAAGCAAGTACGGATACAATACGTGTTTCGCGATTTTTCGAAAATAAAAGATTTAGAGAATAAAATGTGTGACAAAAATAGTTCTTTTCGCGAGCGAAGCCGCGGGAAAAGGCTAGTGTTCTATAAAACTAATTTTGACTTTGACTTTTAAAGGCGACTTAGGCCATAATCTACCATGCTGGTCCAATGCGAGATATCGGTAATCTGGTATTTTAGGAAGCTGTTATACTGGGAAAGAAGTGAACCGCGCGCCTTTCCAAAACGAATTTCCTTAGACGTGCGAGTTTCATAACGGTGTTTTCCCTTTACCGAGTAAGCGATAATTCATGGAAAATCCATAAATAAACCCGAAAAGACGAATTTAGTGGTACAGGCCTTCATCACCAGGATTTGAATCCGCATCCTTCCAGTTACAATTCTGGCTCATTACCGACTGGGCTATCACCTTAGTGGTCCGAAATGCCGAACCAAAACCCCGTTGATAGAATTAAAATCACAATTAATCAAACTCTTTTTTAATCATCAAGATAATAAATAAATTAACAAGCTAAGAATAAGAATAAAGATAATAAATACATTAACAAGCTAAGAATAAGAAAAAATGATTTAAATATAATTTAAATATACGTTTAAATTAATATTAATAATGATGATAAAAATAATATGATTTCAATGATTTGATTAGAATGGGAACCTTTGGAGGCCTTCTTCTGAGTCTTCGGACTCCTCTCGCTCGAGCACCACGTGCTGAGTCATCACTGATGGTTGCTCCGACGTTCCTGGTGCCTCAGGAACATCAGGAATGCCCAGTATCACAGTGGTCAGGTCTGACAGCTTTATTTTCTGTCAAATAAATTTGTGAAATGATTTCAGGACTTTATTTAGCGAAGCTCTAGAAACGAGTGTGATGTATAAGCCGGCCTGGGTAAAGCTGGTTGTGTGCACTAACTACGAGCACTCAACCCTATACAGGGTGTAAAAGACAGCTTAGCAAAAACTGAAACCCTGGACTCGGACCATAATTCTGAATGATTTTCCAGTGGAATTTTTCTCCGAAAATTTTTCAATTTTTTTCATGTTTTTAAATATTTTATGCTTATATTTTTTATTATTTAATCGAATACACTCCATTTTGCAATAAAAAACAATCATATTAACGTAAAACACGAAAACCAGCAATGTACATTGCACTCCGATAGCAGTGCGACGCGGGGTTTGGCGCGCGGGGCGCGGTTTCGCGATACATTGCGTAGCGCCAAAGTAGGTAAATAATGAAAACTCCTTAACATGACGTTTCCGGGAAAAATGATTACTTATAGCTGATGATAGTTATGGGTAGATATCACCATTTAAGTATTTGCTAAGCTGTCATTTACACCCTGTATAGAGACGTAGGTAATACAAGGCGACCCGAGGCTAGTCACTGATATAATAACGCACGCCCTAGCGATCGTGTTCGGAATCTCTTCAGATTAACAAAATCGTTTTCTTTCAAATTCGCATGTATTACGTCTCTATATAGGGTTGAGTGCTCGTAGGCACATAATGTGTATATCTCAAAACAAGAAATGCCACTGTGTATAATGAAATCGGAAACCCCGTGTTATTGGCACCAAAAAATGTAGATACGTATTTCTGAAATACATACATCGTTTAGTCTTGACCACTGGTCATTGCCCACGTTAATGATATAATTGTACACTAAAGATGATATAATTGTACACTAAAGATGATATAATTGTACACTAAAGAGCACGTCAAGCTTGACACTTGGACTTTGGACCGGCTCTGCATTGTATGGCGCGCAGTATAAATCAGAGCTCAGCTTAAACTGTTAGTGTAAAGCGTGACCTGCTGACTGTTGACTGTACACGACAAAAACGTAACTATCAACCCACTTCAATCCTAACAAAATGCCTATTAACGGATAACCACAAACCAAAACGTCGTCGGCTAAATTAATACTTGTGTTTTTTTGTTGATTTAAAAAAAAATATTTCGACAAAATATGACATACCTACTCCTCACGAGTATACTTTTTCGAACCAAAAAATAATTTTGAAAATTGGCCATTAATTGGCGGAGTTATCGCGTAACAAACATACAAAAAAAAAACTTTTAAATTGAGAACCTATTTTTTGAAGCCTTTAAAAAATAAGGAGAGAAAAGAAAAATAAAGCGTCGGGATTGCACAAGCAACAATTTTAACAGTACCACGAAGACATAACCGGCAAGTTATATTCTTGTCAGATTAATAAAATAGAAATAGAAAGACGTAAGAATGCGATGGAAGATATCACTCACCAGCGGCAGGAAAGAGAAGTCCGGTTCCGGGGCAGCGGCTCGGTCTTCGAAGCTGTGGCCCGCCAGGATAGACAGCAGGTAGTACGCCAGCTCACGGGAAAAGTTCTCGCCTGTAAGGTCAGTGACAACCTTGTTCTATCTTTTTTTTTTTCGTTCGTTTTAATACCAAAAAAAAATTGTTTATTTCCTAGAGAACAATTTTACAAAAAACAGTGTTGAGGCTTCTTTTAAGTAAAAATTTTACTTGTGTTAGAAGCCCCGCTCTTCTACTATACATTATGTTATCTAAGTAAACAGTTTTATTTCGATAGAATTTGACCAAAATTAATTAAATTAAATATAAGATATAAAAAAACTTAATAATAGTAATGCACAATATGTGCGTGTGTATAGAGAGTGTGTGTCTGCTCGTGCGTATGCGTGTGTATGTGTGTGTGTGCGTGTGTGTGTGTGTGTGCGAAAGACATTGTACCAAATGATAAAGTATTATGTGTTTCCGGACTAATATAAAACAAATCTCTTTAAAGTCAGAGTGAATCTTCTGGGTGAGCTTGCTACATCCTCGACCACATCTTCGCCCCTGGGCTAGAATGTGTTCACGAGCAAAATCAAAAAGCTCAATTTGAAGTGCTCATGGGTGGGTCTGTCTGGGTACGTTTCATTACATTCTAGCTTCCTATCGGGGATTTTGTTCCCGTGTGAATTTTGGAATTCCTAACTGAAATTCCGTATCTTTTTAGTTTTTTGTAATTAAAAAGTTCGATTAAAAAAAGAAAGACATGCTTTTTCTTACTACATTAGTTCCACTTGTTTATTTCATATTTTTATGCGACCGCCTGAAGATGATTTAATCGAAACCGGTCGCATAAAAATATAAAAGAAACAAGTAGAACTTGTATTAAAATCAAGTCTTTCATTGGTAGTAATGTGGAGTTCCATCAAGAAGCAACAACACGAAATTTTCCAAATTACAATCAATTTTGTGTTAGTCATCGACTACTGCGAAATACGAACAATGTCCGTGTTTCGCAGCAGTCGTAAATAATTAGTTTTAACCTTTTTAGCGCCAAGAGTTTTCGTCAATAACGTTCACCACACGCCATTACATTACAAAATAATTAATTATTGATGTCGTGGCGTTCACAACACGCCACATTAAATAATTAGAAAAAAAAACAGTTAAATTGGTAATTTTATTTGTCTGATACTTAAAGTCGGATTTTTAATCAGACGGAGTAAACTGAAAGATCGAATGTTGCCGCTTTTTTACAAAATGCAACTAATGTTGTGCTTAAATGATTTACTCAATTTAATCATTTCAGTTCAGTGATCTAAAATCCAAAATATCTCTCTAATGTGTGTTTTTGCTACCTATTAAGGGGAACTAGAACACAAAAAATGGGACATAAATAAGTAACATATTATTTTCATTATAATAATTTATTCACTATCGGAAGAATCGTCATCATCATCAGTCACATTTATCAAAAATCTGTCACTAACAGTATCAATGTGGTCATCGAGCTGGATGTCTGACAATTAACTGACGGTAATTCAAATGCTCTAAAATTATTTGCATTTTATTCATAGTCACATAACTATTTATGAATAAGTCAAATACTTCACTATAATGTGAAAGTTTGTATCATTATTACGTTAATTGACATTTCGATCTGTCAGTTTACTCCGTCTGATTAAAAATTTTAGTATATATCAGACTTTGGCGGCGAGGGCACGAAATATATCAGACTTTGGCGGTGAAAAGGTTAACATATTGTTACTATTTATTATATCCGTATTCATCCGTGATCATGGTGCTTGCAACAGCGCCGAAATATCGGATACTCACTTAAAACAAAAATCTGTTGGATATATCACCTTCATGCCTATAAGCAAAGCTGACTGGCTGTCTGTTACACATACATAACCACATCTACCATGTCAGTGTTATGTATGTAGTTTTGTTTATTATATACTAGCTTCCCGCGCGGGACTTCGTTCCCGTGGGAATTCGGGAAAATCATGTAGGTACCCTATGTCCATCCCGGATAATGTTTTTTTAATTTTTATTATAAGATGGGTTAACTCTTGACCTCAATCTTGACCATAAGGTCAAAGATGAGGTCGACGATGGAGCGAGTTAACCCAGAAAATGCCTATAAAGGCACTGGTACTCCCACGCACCGACGGAACACAGCAAGCTGTTTGGCGTCGGACTTCGGTAGGAGGGTGGTCGCGAACCAGACGGCCCTTTACAGAGCCTACCACACCGCATGAGACCATAGGACGACACCTCAGATTCAGAAAAAAAATGAAGTGTCGTTGCCTGGGATGGATTACTAGGAGGCAGGTCTCATTTATGTTTCCTTAGTCGCCTCCTACGACACCCACGGAAAGAGATGGGGTGGTGTTATTCTCAACCGATCACCACACGGATAAATTCTAATGGTAGGATTCTAATGTAGAATTCTAATGGTGAAAGAATTTTTCAAATCGGTCCAGTAGTTTCGGAGCCTATTCGATGCAAACAAACAAACAATCAAATCTTTCCTCTTTATAGTATGTATAGAAATAGGAAACTTCAGTGTGACTTGCGTACCTACGAGTGCCTACGACCTTCGATAACTACTTATTTACAACTAGCATTCCGCCCGGGACTTCGTTCCCGTGGGAATTCGGGAAAATTATGTAGCCTATGTCCATCGGGGATAATGTAGCTTTCTAATGGTGAAAGAATTTTTCAAATCGGTCCAGTAGTTTCGGAGCCTATTCAATGCAAACAAACAAACAATCAAATCTTTCCTCTTTATAATATGTATCGCGAAAATTTTGTAGCCTATGTCCATCGGGGATAATGTAGCTTTCTAATGGTGAAAGAATTTTTCAAATCGGTCCAGTAGTTTCGGAGCCTATTCAATGCAAACAAACAAACAATCAAATCTTTCCTCTTTATAATATGTATAGATATAGATTTTATTAGTATATTTCTACTGTGTCTGCTCTGCCATTTCCCTAACAAAATCTTGGTAAGAACCTGTTGTATTATGTTTAAAACTAGTGAAAATAACCGCGAGAATCTTAAACAAAGCCCTTAGCGTCTCGATTCTCCCCACTCAAAATCCAAGATGGCGGATAGGCCTGTGTTCACCAAAAATATAACCAACGGTTAAATCGCGGTTAGAAGCTAATCAGACAAAAACGTCAAAAATGTATGAAAATGACATTGTCAAATCTCTGGTTAGCTGCTAATCATTGGTTAAATATTTGGTGAACACTGGCCTCCTTCCTAGTTAATTTGCATACTGGCAGGTGGCTGGCGACCGTTTCTTTAAAGGCTTAGGGTCAGTTTACACCGCGACGCGACGCCGCGCGCACTCAAAATTTAATTTCATTTATTACATGAAAAGATAAACATTACATTGTGAGAACGCCGCGGCGCACCGCGAGGCATCTCGAGCCACAGCGCTGCGTGGTGCAACGTATTCGAAATTCTCACATATAATAAATAAAATTCAATTTTGAGTGTCTGCAGCGTCGCGTCGCGGTATGATCTGACCCTTAGTTTCGTTTCATTAAATTCAATTTCTGATTCTACCCACTGCACTGGGATGCAGATTCAGTGGGATATCAAAGAGTTTTACTATCTTTACTAATATCGCCTTCAATACTTACCGTAATTGCAAAGAACATCCACGAAGTCATCTCTTCGCCAGTAATAATCTTCTTTCTTCGAGTAGTTGGCAAAATGTCGGAAAGCCTTCTTTATTTTGTGCGTAGTCGTGGCGAAGGGGGGCCGGTGGTTTATGTACAGCTTCACAAATTCCTCGAAGTTTATCTCTGTTATTGGTACTTTGTTGTATATTTGAAATTTTGCTTCCACTATCAAATTTTCCACCTGTGACCATACGAACAGTTATTTATAACATCTATTATGCTGTATAATGTCTGCAGCCTTGCAATTTTCTTCCTTACAACCACTGTAATTCTGAATAGCAGTACTATATTCCTTGAATCTCTTGAGCCTGGATTCCTATCCTGGGGGTAATTACCCCTGCGGGGGTAAATCTGCTATTTTACGGGGGTAACGAAGAACCTAATTATTAGAAACGTAAAAAATAATAATTGTGAACCATATTCGTGGCAGTGCTACAAACTCGAGAATCTTCAAGTACTATGCGATGAAATTGGTGCAAATTTAATTCTCTTTTATACCACACAGAGGTACCAAACAGAGAACATAAAAAGAAAATTTTCTTTTATTGTTTGATTTGATAACATCTAAAGGGGGTAAAATCAGTTTTCCTCAAAGGTTACAGGGGTAACAATATTAAAAAGGTTAGGAACCACTGCTCTTGAGGCTAAGCTCCATAAAGGTCAATGATCTTTTATTCAGCCTAAATTCCATTGAACAAGAGGCTTCTCCCATACGACCTAATCGACATGCGGTGATAGCCCAGTTGGTAATGAATAGCGGTGATAGCCCAGTTGGTAATGAATAGCGGTGATAACCCAGTTGGTAATAAATAGCGGTGATAACCCAGTTGGTAATGAATAGCGGTGATAACCCAGTTGGTAATGAATAGCGGTGATAACCCAGTTGGTAATGATAGCGGTGGTAGCCCAGTTGGTAATGAATAGCGGTGATAACCCAGTTGGTAATGATAGCGGTGATAACACAGTTGGTAAGGATAGCGGTGATAGCCCACGGTTGGTAATGAGCCAGACTTGTAATCGGAAGGTTGCGGGTTCAAATACAAGCGCGGGTCTGTACCACTAAATTCGTCTTTTCGGATTTATGTACGGATTTCTAATTATCAATTGCTCAACGGTGAAGGAAAATATCGTGATAAAATCCACTCGTCCAAGAAAATTCATTTTCGAAAGACGAGCGGTCCATTAACCCGCATTGGGCCAGCGTGGTGGAATGTAGCCTAAATCCCCTCCGTCTTGCGAAGGGAGGCCCGTGCCCCTCGGTGGGGACGTATATGGGCTGGTAAAAAAAACGACATGCAGGGTGATATTATAAAGACGTTCCAGATGCACGTCGTTGTCAAGAATTTTACTATGGTCCTTTTGATCGCCTCAATAACATGACTGCGTTAAGCAACGTACACGAGGCAGGGAACCTGATGGGTGACTAAAGTGGCAATGTATCACGAGCGTTTCCGTGCTTCGGAGGACACGTTAAGCTGTCGGTCCCGGCTGTTGTTGATTGACTTCAGTCGTTAAAACCAAGTCGAGGCCATTGCGAGGCCAACTGTAACACCAGGGTTGGCCAAGTTCGCCACACACTTGAGTATACCTACACGATAAGAAGAATAAGAAGACCTGGCTGCGCTGACAAACCAGCTTTGAAGAATTTAACTAACCTCGAACTCTGACGGAAAATAACCCAAAGCCCTCATGAGATCAGGCAATGAGTCTATCGGTATGACATCCTTGACGCGCCTCATTGCTGGCGAGAAAGTGCCCTGGCAGAGGATCTGGATGTAGTAGAAGAGATCTCTGATCTCCTGGAACAGCCAACCTGGTCGGCCATCCTCTATAAGGCAGTAGTAGGGGTCTAGTTCGTTACCACCCATTCTAGCCATCCTTTCTGTTGAGCTATGTAAATGAGATACAAGTCAAATGTTTAATAATAATATTAATTTAGTTCAATTGTCTTCAGGGAAGACTAGGCCGAATTTTCTAAGTCTATATGACTTACTAGCTGATGCCCGCAACTTCGTTTGCGTGTTAATTTTTTCTTTTGAACAGATTACACTTTATTGACGGTCCATTGATTTAGTTTAAGATTTAGATTTTTACATACAAAAGTTTTTTCCCGCTAACTCCCGTTCCCATGGGAATTTTGCAATATCCTGTTGCAACTAAGCTTTAAGTTTACTAAGGTACCTGCATGCCAAATTTCAAGCGTCTAACTTAAGCGGTTTAGATTTTTCATATAAAAGGATTTTCCCACTAATTCCCGTTCCCGTGGGAATTTCGGGAATTCCTTTCTTAGTGCACCTCTACGATACCTAAGCTACGTCCCTTCCAAATTTCAAGTGCCTACGTTTAGCCGTTTAGGCTGTGCGTTGATATGTCAGTCAGTCAGTTTCTCCTTTTATTTAGATTCATAAAACTACTAGCTTTCCGCCCGCGTGGACTACAGGTTATATCGTGCCTAACTGTGGGATAAAATGTAGCCTATGTCATATTATCCCAGGCTCTATCTATTTCTGTGCCAAATTTCATCAAAATCGGTTCAGTAGTTTAGGCGTGAAAGACGGACAGACCGACAGAGTTACTTTCGTATTTATAATATTAGTAACGATTAGGGTATAGTCAAGTAAACAGAAACAAACTAATAGAATCAAGCTTTCTGATCTTAGAACCAAAGAAATTTTTGCGATTTAAATATCAGGGTGTAAAGGACAGCTTAGCAAAAATTGAAACCCTGAATCCAGACCATCATTCTAAACGATTTTCCAGTGGAATTTTTCTCCGGAAAATTTTCGTTTTTTTCAAGTTTTTAAATATTTTCTGCTTCAAAATTTAATTATTTATTCGAATACAATCCATTTTGAATTAAAAAACAACAACAATAGCGTAAAACACGAAAACCAGCAATGTACTATCACGTTCAGATATGGAGGCATAGTCAATACAAAACGCAGAAAACAAGTCGCTTGCGGCCGCTCGTGTACTCACACATGGACACAAATGACGTATACCGCATACCCCACTACGCTTGTTGCTCTGATAACAAGCATAATTTCACGAGCTAAATGATAAGCCTTGGTGGCGCAGCGGAAACACTGTCTGCCTGCTGTAGCAAGGCGCGGGTTCGAGCCCAACTGTCGCCTAATAGCAGCTACGAAGTTTTGTTAAGCGCACTACACACCAAAGCCGCCGACCCGGCGACTTTTGTCGGCGGGTAGGCCGCCGGCACGATTATCACTAGAAACGTGCCCGGCGGCCTACCCGCCGACAAAAGTCGCCGGGTCGGCGGCTTTGGTGTGTAGTGCGCTTATGATATGTTTTAGTTTTCAAACATTTTTATAGTCATAGACGATACCATACAAAAATTGAATGCAATGAAGTTAGTTTAGATTCATTCGGTTCGGTGTTCATGAGCAACCTGTTTGTCATTGCTAGATCATAAGCGAAGGTGCTCGTGTGTTCTTACCGTATCGGTAGTTTACTGAGATTTCTTTTTTCGACATGCATACAAATACATAATAAGTTTGCAGGAGAGGCAGTGTATTGTTGCGCTGCACAATATAGGATATAATATATCCCAAATTGCTAATGAGACAGGTCTTACAGTGAGTATTCTAATGTTTACTTAATATTAACACTGTTTTTAAATTTATAATTTATTTTGAGATTGTAAACTTATCATCTAAATCAGTCTTTCCCAACGTGGGCGATAACGCCCCCTTGTGGGCGCTGCAGGCCTAAAGGGGGGCGGTAAGAGACCCAGAAAAAAAAAGGGGGCGTTGTGTAGGGCTTTGGGGTCGATTTATAATTTCATCTACCTAGCTAGGAAGACTCTTAAATACCGACTGAGCTCTCGACTCTCGACTACATCTTGTGAACATCAACTAATATTAATTGAGATATAGCTCAAACTCGGTTCGATATAATAAACCGTGGGCAATCATGTTTTAACAAGTTTTTGTTAAATAATCCGATTTGTACATTCCTGTATCAATCGGCTGGTTCTATAATACTTGTTCTTGCTTGTCGAGTACGATTGGGCGTCGAATGAGATAAACGAGTTTATGCACGTTTGTCTTATTCCTGTTGGTGCGTGCTGCTTATGCAATCCTATATAAACGACGTAAATTTATTTTATTTTCATTTGCGGTTTCGCGCATAATAGATAAGCAGTACTTCATTATACCACTTACGTATTTCTCAAAACAAAACAATGTCGGAAGTAAAAAAGAAGAGACGGCAATACTCTGCGGAATATATTAAATTTGGATTTATTGAAAATCCCACAAACCCGTCGTCGCCTTTGTGTCTTCTATGTCTAAAAACATTTTCGAACGAAGCAATGAAGCCTTCAAGACTGCAAGGTCATTTGAATAAAATGCATCCAGATAAGAAAGACAAGAATGTAGCATATTTTCAAGACCTAGAGAAGAAGCATAATACTCAGCCAAGTGTATCAAAACTATTTTCGGCGGCTGCTAAGCAAGATGACGACGGACTTCGAGCTTCGTACAATATCCCTTTGTTAATTGCTCAAAAAGGCAAACCACACAACATCGGAGAAGAGTTAATTTTGCCAGCAATAAAGGAAGTAATAACTACTGTGCTTCATAAACCGGCCGCAGATATTATCCAAAAAATTCCTTTGAGTAATAATTCTGTGCAAAGACGAATTGATGAAATGGCTGAAAACATTGAAGAATCATTGTACAATCATCTGAGGACTAGTCAATTCTCAATTCAGCTCGATGAGTCCACTTTACCAACTAATGAAGCGTTGTTGCTATCTTACGTGAGGTTTATTAAAGATGAGAAAATACGTGAAGAACTATTGTTTGCCAGAAATTTGGAGACAGATACAAAAGGCGAAACCATATTCAATACATTGGAAAAGTTTTGTGAAGAGAAAGAGATTCCTTTGAAAAATATTATACAAGTTGCTACGGATGGCGCTCCGGCTATGACAGGGCGCCATAAAGGCTTCATAGCGTACCTAAAAAATAAAATTCCAGATGTCCTTGCTATACATTGCGTTATTCATAGACAACATTTGGTTGCTAGAAACTTAAGTGAACGACTATTTCAATCACTGCAATATGTCATCAAAGCATTCAATAAAATCCGTAGCAGCTCTTTGAATGATAGATTATTTCATCAGCTTTGTGTTACTAATGACGAAGATTTCAACCGTTTGTTGCTTCATACTGAAGTTCGTTGGCTGTCAAGAGGCAATTGTCTGATTCGATTTTATAACCTGTTTGACTCTGTGATAGAGTTCTTGGAAACTAAAGATACAGAACTGCGCAACAAGCTCATAACATCAAAGAATGGTATAGCTTACATGACAGACCTGTATAAATTGTTCAACGACGTGAACCTCCAACTGCAAGGCGATGAACTAAATTTAATTAAAACAAAAAATGTCGTTGCTGCTTTCGCAGCCAAACTGCTTCTGCACAAAAAAAATATGGGCAGACGTGAGTTTCACAATTTTCCGAATTTATCAGTATCCTGCAGTAACGACGACTTGTTTGCCTACTGCCAACATTTGGAAAACCTCCACATTGACTTCACCGAACGATACCAGGACATTTTAAACTTGGAAATACCAGACTGGGTGTTGGATCCATTTTCAAATGTCAACATAGCAATGTCACCTCAGCTGGAAGAAGAACTTATAGAATTGACAACAAACGAAGAAATAAAAATCAAGTTCAAAAATGGATATCAAGAATTTTGGCTACAAAAACCGATCCTGCAATTGTACCCTGGATTGTGGTCAATTGTTCAACGATTCTTGATAGCATTCCCATCGTCATATTTGTGTGAACGTGGATTTAGTGCTGTGGCAACGCTGCTTACTAAAAAGAGAAATCGTTTGCGTGTTACCGAACGTGGCGACTTGCGGCTGTTTTTGAGTAAATTGGAACCTGATATCAACAAACTTATTGAACAGCATCAGATTCAACCTTCACATTAGTTTTTATATAAGAATTGATTATGTTTGTTTTATTTTCAATAAAAGATACTCTGTCCGAATACTATAAAGTTGCGTTTCAATAATCAGTTATAAGTACTTAGCGGTTTTTAAGTATGTTTAAAAAGGGGGGCGTTAAAAAAAAAATATTCTTAAAGTGGGCAGTAGACAAAAAAAGGTTGGGAACCCCTGATCTAAATGATAAGCTTAACTATTGTAATGCATTTTATTAGTGGTGCATAGTTTTTGTTCCTTATTATATTAATCTTGTTATTTTGGTTTTAGTGAAGGATGGATGAATCATTACGGAATGAGGGTAACGTGTAATCTCGGCCGCGCAGTGGACAATCGCGAGTTATCAATGAATCAACGTGTGGTGCAAATGTATGAAAATAATGGAGTTCATCGATTCTAAGGCTTACCAAGTTTAATTAAATATTGTTATGTGCAAAATTGTGATATTTATCTATAACTTATTCTTTTGTTATTATAAACTATATATCTACTGCCTTGTAGTGCAAGTTGAATATTATTTTTTGTTGAGGTTTAGCTTCAATACTCTTTTCTTCACGAAAACGAATTCTTAAGCTATAACCTTAATAAAACTGTAAGTGATCAAGTTGCAGAAAAAAAATGTGATTTTGTTAGTAGGAAATAAAATTACCTAGTCGAATTTCATACTTGTTTTATTCAAATACTTTATCACTGATACAATAATGTAACATTATTATTATTAATGTAATATTATGTGTGAAAATAGTTGTTAATGCTTTAATAAACAAAAATAAATTACAAAAAGAAATTACTCGGTTGGGATTAGAACCCGTGAACCTTTCTCCCTGCTAGGATAGTGCTTATCCACTGGACCATACATAACGCTAGTAAGATCGACAAAATAAAGATACACTACGTCATGTTTACATTACCGTTTGTTTGATATGACTCAACAGCAGCGGTGAGTGGAGGACAGTGCAATGTCGGGTGAATGCGTCCTACAAAAACTTCACCGAGGAGCCAAGAGATGTCGCTTAGCAAAATTATGTTCTTAGAGGAGGCTACAAGCTTGTGTGCGTGAGAAATCGTTTGAACTATGTTCATAGGAACATAGTCCCTATTGCAACGCGCTAAGTAGTTTAACTATGACTCCATTAAAGAACGCTACTGTACATCGTATTCCGATAGCGGCGCGGCGCGGGGGGAGCGCGCGCGGGGCGCGGTTACGCGGTACGTTACGTGATGCCAAAGTAAACGAAAACTTCTGAACTTAACATTTCCGGAAAAAAATTATTACTTGTAGCTGATCATATTCATGGGTAGATTCCACCATTTAAGTATTTGCTAAGCTGTCCTTCACACCCTGTATAAATGTACCTACTAAACCTATTTAACATACTTAATGTGTCTTAATCTAGGTTGCTGATTACTATGTGCATGCCGCAGTGAGTCAAAAGGTTATCTTGGACCTGGAAAGCTGAAAGCGCAAAGGTTCCCTTAAGGCGACTACAGCACCTAAATTACTATTTTATGATGCGTAGATAAGCATGACGCACTACATTAAATCGAAGAAAAAAAATACTACGGTAATATTCAGGACATAAACTAGATAAGTAGTTTGCTGAAAACATGATTCAGCACTTTTGGTTCGATAGAAAAAGCTCACAAAGTCACCTCTAAATATCAATATTGTGTATCTTTTAAGCTGTAAAAACGATAGTTAAATGCACACAGGAACTTGAATTTGCTATCAAAATGTTCGTGATTGAACACTCTCGATAGGTAGTTAACGCATTTTTCGATTTAAGCTGTTACCTTTCTATAAATCTCATTTTTCTAACTTTCGAACATGTTTTTACGCACGCATGCTTTCATAGTCCGTAAACTTCGTGTATCGACACTGTTCGCACTGCCGGCCCAGGCCTGTTGAGAGACGGAGATGGCACTATTCCTGTGTGCTGCCTTTATCGGGTGCTGTAGTCGCCTTAACAGTGTAGACAAGGAATAAGAAAGGATTTTACATTATTCCCGCGGGAACGAAGTCCCGTTTGGCGTCCTCTAATATACAAAAAATAGGTTCGCAATCCGAATCCAATAAGAATCTGTCCGAAGTAAACCACAGTTAGATTTCTATGGCAGAGTTAATTCAAGTTATCGTATGACGATCCTTTATTAATTTATTCTATTTTTTAGTATTTGTTGTTATAGCAGAAACCGAAATGCATCATCTGTGAAAATTTAAACTGTCTAACTATCACAGTTCATGATATACAGCCTCGGATAGACTTCTATAAAAACGAGCAAAAAAAAATCACGTTTTTTGTATGGGAGCCCCATTAAATATTTATTTTATTCTGGTTTTTAGTATTTGTTGTTATAGGGCACAAAGAAATACCTCATCTGCTAAAATTTCAACTGTCTAACTATCACGGTTCATGAGATACAGCCTGGTGACAGACGGACGGACAGCGGAGCCTTAGTAATAGGGTCCCGTTTTTTTCCCTTTGGGAACGGAACCCTAATCCTATCTATGAACTGATGAATCTAATGATGTAGACAGAAGGCATAGTATAAAAACGGCAAAGAGGTTATCTTCATACAAACGCACCGCGCGCAGCTTGTATGTGTGCGCCGTAGTATCTATGCGTCGCCGTCGCCGCACGCACATTAGAAAATCTCGGCGTGTTTCTCAGTGCGCCAGTACCGCACAAGGTTCGAGTGTGCGTGCGGCGACGCATAGATACTATGGCGCACACATACAAGCCGCGCGCGGTTCGTTTGTATGAAGATAACAGTCATACTTCCCCTTTCTATACTATGCAGAAGGTATTAAAACATACCCGAAGTTGACGTTCCACTGGCACATGCAGTTATCCCGTCGTCCGATAGTAAACAATGACTCTAAGTCATGTCGATATTCAAGCGTCAGCAACTGTGAAATTATCATATAATTACTTATAGCTTTCCACCCGCCCGCGTGAACACAGGATATATCGTGCCCAGCTGCGGGATACAATGAAGCCTATATCCTTTCCCAAGGTCTAATCTATCTCTGTACCTACCAAGTTTCCTCATAGTTAAGGCGTGAAACGTAGACAGAGAAAAGGTATAGACTGCTGGATATCTTCGTTTTCGGTCGCACAGATAAGGACAAAATTATATCAATTGCACGTGAAAAAAGAGACAATGCTGGGCATTTTTTGTCCCTTAGCGCGTGCCGGTTTTTTCAAGGCCGGCACTTTAATGTGCTGTAACCCGTACGAATTAACTGTGCATCTCGCGCTGTGTTAACAGTACAGCGCGAGGTGCACAGCTAATTCGTACGGGTTATAGCACATTAAAGCGCAGTACTACGGCCGACTACAGCAGTACTAATATTTTCCTTTTCTTTGTCTACGGCGTGAAAGCGTTATTTCACACTTTGTGAAACGTGTCAATAGTTAGAAATTTAATTCTGTGGGCTTACTTCAGAGAGGTCAAAATCGGCTTTTTACATTTTGACCTGAGCTGATCTGTCAAATCCTAGGTCATGATCAAGCGTCACCTCAAATTTGGAAGGTGTTAAACCGTTAGACAGAAGAAGCACCTTAAATCCTCGATTATGGCTATTATACACGACTGTTAGTCTATTAGAATCAACACTAATATTATAAAGAGGAAACATTTGTATTTTTGTATGTAACGAATAAACTCAAAAACTAGTGGGCCGATTTCAACAATTCTTTCACCATTAGAATGCTACATTATCCCTGAGTAACATAGGCTACATAATATTCCCGAATTCCCACGGGAAGGTAAAAACAAAATATAATTAACGCAAATTTTGACCCGTGTTTGTAATAAATTATCAGACTAACATTTGTAGTCATATTGTTAGTGGCAATCTGTGGTCTCTGCCTATCCCTATGGGACAAAGGCATGAGCTTATGTATGTATTGTGTATTGATATTGTTAGAGGCCATTTGGTTACTCTAAAATCTTACCATCTGTGAATTCCATAACATTTTGTGCCGTGTGGTGATCGGTTGAGAATAACACCACCCCATCTCTTTCCGTGGGTGTCGTAAGAGGCGACAAGGAAACAAAAATGAGACCTGCCTCCTAGTAATCCATCCCAGGCAACGACACTTAATTTTTTTCTGAATCTGAGGTGTCGTCCTATGGTCTCATGCGGTGTGGTAGGGTAAAGGGCCGTCTGGTTCGCGACCACTGAAGTCCGACGCCAAACAGCTTGCTGTGTTCCGTCGGTGCGTGGAAGTACCAGTACCTTTATAGGCATTTCCTGGGTTAACTCACTCCATCGTCGACCTCATCTTTGACCTTAGTGGTCAAGATTGAGATCAAGAATTAATCCATCTTACAATAAAATAAAATAAAGTTATTTATTCTATTATAAAATAAATATAATAAGGGGTCGTTCACAAATTACGTAACGCAAAATTCTTGAATTTTTGACCCCCCCTCCCCTCATGTAACAGGACCGTAACGCTTGGCCGGATTCCCCCCCTCCCTCTAATTTGCGTTACGTAATTTGTGGACGACCCCTAATTAGTATACTTTAACCAAACCTCGATTGGATGTCCTAGTATCCCGCAATGTTTCCACGGATTCCCGTCAAGAGGCATCAATTGCAACCCAAGTACGTATTTGCTGCCGAAAATCAGATACTCTCTCTCGTTACCTTTCTCGTCTACCCTCTTCGTAAGAATAACGTGGCTTACAGGAAAGTCGAACCGGGGACCAAGAGTAGTTTGCAGGATCATGGTGGTTTGGTAATTGATTATCCTGTATTTATACTGAAAATTGCGTTTCAATATAAGTTGCTTGCTGGTTAGAGTCACATTCAAAATGCTTAGCGCGGCTTCGAGTTCATTTTGACTCGAGTTTGACACGGTAGTCGGTACGTTTCGTCTGGAAATCTGCAACTCGATCATGTTACCCTATTATCAAGATCAAAGAGGTCAGATGCTTGCTAGATAAATTTGATCTATTTCGGCCCTTCCAAAATAGATAAACGCTACACACTCAAAAGACCGACACCAAGGTTTTCCCTTGTGTCGTGGTCGTGTGTCATTCATAAATCATAAGACAGACACGAACATCCACGACCCGACTGGGAATTGAACCGAGGACCCGACGATCAAAAGGCAGGGTCACTACCACTCCCTTGACCAAACCGGCCGTCAGATTTATTTATTTCACTAGCTTTCCGCCCGCGTGGACTACAGGTTATATCGTGCCCAACTGTGGGATAAAACGTAGCCAATGTGCTTTCCCACGCTCTAATCTATCTGTGTACCAAATTTCATCAAAATCGGTGCAGTAGGTTAGGCGTGAAAGACAGACAGACAGACAGAGTTACTTTCGCATTTATTAATATTAGTAAGGATGTAAGGATTATCAATTTCAAATGTAAAAATAGTAAATAATAATCTGCGACAAAATGTTTCGTCATCGCTTAATTCTTAAGATGCTCGTAATACGTTGGACCATTTACGTGGGATCTAGATCTTGGACCAAGCGCATAGGATTTTTTTTCTTTACCAGCCCATATACGTCCCCAACGAGGGGCACGGGCCTCCCTTAGAAATACGAAGGGGATTTAGGCCGTCCACCACGCTGGCCCAATGCGGGTTGGTGGACCGCTCGTCTTTAGAAAATGAATTTTCTTGGACGGGCGGGTTTCATCACGATGTTTTCCTTCAAAGTTAAGCAAGTGATAATT
Organism: Aproaerema taeniolella; assembly: GCA_949987775.1. NCBI lineage: Eukaryota > Metazoa > Arthropoda > Insecta > Lepidoptera > Gelechiidae > Aproaerema > Aproaerema taeniolella. Next base: position 18,953,186 of record OX465252.1, on the reverse strand, counting down.
AGAAATCCGTACATAAATCCGAAAAGACGAATTTAGTGGTACAGGCCCGCACCAGGATTCGAACCCACAACCTTCCTATTACAAGTCTGGCTCATTACCAACTGGGCTATCACCGCATAGGAATACACAATAAATTTTCAATTAACCTCGTCGGTCGCAATAAGAACTAAAGGCATGTCGGTGTTATGCGTTTCGGGATCTAAACCCTTTTCTGATGGCCAGACCAGGCTGGATAGTGGAACTGCAGTTTGCTCCACTCGATCTAAGCTCAATACTTCCAAACCTGAAACAGGGTGCATATGGTTCCATATTGACTCGCATAAAATTGAAAGCCCTAATTTTTTTTGCATAACTTTTTACCTATAAAATTTTTTCGCATAATGATATTTTGTCATAATCAGTTCGTCATTATGACAAAATATCGTTATGCGAAAAAAAATTAATGCTTTCAATTATAAGCGAGTAAATATGGAACAGGTGCGATATGTATTTTTTTGGTCATCATACCTTTATATTTCTCTATAAAAATGAAGCATACGCTGCTGTTACTCATTGCCTCCGCAAATTTTTATCTAAAAAATTACTGACGATCTGGTGACGAAAAGAAAATTCTATCCCAATTACTCACAGTACACGGTAGAGTCATTTTTTGTACCACAAGCTGTGGCCAATGGAGACAGAATATGTTTTTTGCTGCCGCCGCCGCCACTCCTAGCTGTGACAAAGCCCTTCCTTTCTTAAGATGTATATGTTATGGACCAAGTGATTAAAGCGGTCATTATTAATAATGCCCGGGCATTATTAATATTGCCTGGCTTTAGCGGGCAAAGTGATTAGTTACTATATAAACTTCATTATTTATCATATTGCCCGGTCATTATTATACTGCTTCGTGACAATGGGGCAAGTTGATAATAAAGCTAAGTTTGACGCGGCGCGGGGAGGGAAGCGGTGTGGGGAGGGAAGTGCCCTCGTTGCAATTTAAAAAAGTTTTCATTTTTTTTTCACGGCCGCCGTCTTAGATTTCAAAATGGATGTAAATTTTGGAATAAGCACTCCCGAAAACCTATTAAATGACAAACATGGCAGATTTTTACAAATAATGCATGTCCGCCATCTTGGATTTCAAAATGAATGTCGTATTGGGAATCAGCACCCCCGAGAACCTATTAAACTACACCCATGACAGTTCTTTCAAAAATGTAAACGTACTCCATCTTGGATATCAAAATAGATGTCATTTCCGGAACCAGAACCCCTGAAAACCTATTAAATGATACCCTTGTCGGCATGCCCGAAAATTTCATCTTGGATCTTGGATTTTTGGTGGGGAGAATCGCGACGCTCCGGGCTTCACCCTTCGCGTCACGATTCCCACAACCCACAACTAAAATCCAAGATGGCAGATACCTATGAAATTTTCGAAAGGCAGTCGGCGGGTAAGACGCTTGGTGATGCTTCGGGCTTCGCCTTACGTGGAGCTCGGCCTTCGGCCTCGCCCTATAAGCAGCTCGCCTCGGCATACGGCCTCGCCTCACCTTTAGAATCTACTTATATTCTAAAGGTGAGGCGAGGCCGTATGCCGTCTGCCCTCAATCCAAGATGGCCACCATATAAGTTTCTCACCTTTAGAAACTTATATGGCGGCAATCTTGGATTGAGGGGGTTGACGCTCCAGGCTTCGCCCTCCGCGGAGTTCGGCCTTCAGCCTCACCCTATACGCGGCTCACCTCGGCCTATGTGGCCTCGCCTCGCCCGTTCGGCTCGTCTGGTTATTTAAATCGTTTAACATTTAGTTTATTTTAAGTTAAATGACTATATCACTATAATAATTAGAAAAAATAGTAATTAAATATGTTTGTATTACTCTGCCCAAAAGGTGATGGGCATTATGTATAATGCCCGGTCAATTTGATTATTTGAATAATTATTATCAAATTGCCCTCTCATATTGGGCATTATTCATAATGCCCGGGTATTATGAATAATGCCCAATTTATCACTTGGTCCATAACATATATACATACATCAACGCGGTCTAGGGACATTGCACGATTTTTCATACAAAAAGGCCTGTTTGAGAAGCTATAATAGCATACTCGAGATACATGGAGGGCTAAACCTGAATTTTCAATTCTAGTCAATACATTTTGTTTTACTTGAAATTTGAGAAAACGTGATGAAAATGAAAAAAAAATTGCGTAAATTCGACCATTTTCATACAAAAAGCAGGCAAAAAGTGCATTTTCGTTTTCGTTTCCGTCACGTTTTCACAAATTTCAAGTAAAATAAAATTAATTAACTAGAATTGAAAATTCAGGTTTAGCACTTGCTCGTCTGTAAATTATAGCCCTTCATGTATCTCGAGTATGCTTTTGTAGCTTCTCAAACAGGCCTCTTTTGTATGAAAAATCGTGCAATATCCCTAGACCGCGTTGATGTGTATATAATCATTAATCAAGTACGTGGCTAACTGACTAACCTTGTTGTCAGAGTTTTCAAATCGAATCCGGTCAAGTAGGGCCACTTCCTATGAATGAGCACCTACCGCAAACGGCCACTTCCCCGAACGGCCACTTCCCATATAGGCCACTTACCACTTTTCCTCGAAGGGCCACCTTGAAGGGCCACTTTCCCTGAAAGGCCACTTCCTATGAATGGCCAATTCCTTGTAGGGCCACTTTCCGTAAAGGGCCTTTTCCTTGAAGGGCCACTTGCCACGAATGTGTGGCATTGTTACAGTTGATAATGTTACCGTTATTTTAATTAATACCATGACCTACCCCAAACCCACGCCACGTACTGAGAGCCAGCACAAATGACAGAATAGCGACAAGTATCGCAAAACTATCGTTTACATATCGTTCACCCCAATATGACAAAGGGGTTTGAAATTTTCTAGCAACCCGCCGCCATTTTGTTATTTTTTCAAAATCGCGGCGCACGATGAAGGTGGTATATACGTATATGGGTAGAGGACATATAGATAAACGAACAAAAATGACAGGTAACATGGTGTCCTAAAGTGTCACGTTACTTAGATCTAATCCTAAAATACTGAAAGGTTCTCTTCTTTTCATAACCTAACTTAGTTACACCCATTAACCATTTCAAAAGCCATAATGGGAGTTCAACTTAATGGCCCTTAAAGTGGTTTGGGGCAGGTTAGGGTAAGCTAATATTTTGAAAGTAGCTAACATTTCGCGACTTTTAGATATTTGCTTCATACATACACACCCTTCGGCTTTTTTATTAAAATTAAAACGTTGGAGTTTTATATGGCGATTTTTGAGTGGTGGCCCCTCCAGAAGAATCCGGTCAAGTAGGGCCACTTCCTATGAAGAAGTGAGCAAACTGGGAAGTGGCCGAACAAGGAATTTAGGTGGTGGCCGTTTGAGGAATGGCCGTACTGTAAAATGGCCGAACAAGGAATTGGCCGTACTGTGAAATGGCCGAACAAGGAATTTGGGTGGTGGTCGTTCAAGGAAATGGCCGTACTGTGAAATGGCCGAACAAGGAATTTAGGTAGTGGCCCATCAAGGAAGTGGCCGAACAGGGAAGTGGTCGAACAAGGCATTTGTGTGGTGGCCGTACTAGGAAGTGGCCGTACTTGACCGGAACCTTCAAATCGTTAAATGACCTCTGACTTGGTTTAACGACTGTAGTCAATAGACAACAACCGGGACCGCCGGCTTAACGTGCCCTCTGATGCAAGGAAACGCTCGTGATAAATTGCCACTTTGGTCACCCATTAAGTTCCGTGCCCCTGTTGACGTTTTTGCCGTGTGGTGATCGGTTGAGAATAACACCACCCTATCCCTTTCCGTGGGTATCGTAAGAGGCGACTAAGGAAACAAAAATGAGACCTGCCTCCTGTAATCCATCTTAGGCAACGACACCTCAGTTTGTTTTCAATCTGAGGTGGCGTCTTATGGTCTCATGCGGTGTGGTAGGCTCTGAAAAGGGCCGTCTGGTTCGCGACCACCCTCCTACCGAAGTCCGACGCCAAACAGTTTGCTGTGTTCCATCGGTGCGTGGGAGTACCAGTGCCTTAATTGGTATTTTTCTGGGTTAACTCGCTCCATTGTTGACCTCATCTATGACCTTGTTCAAGATTGGGGTCAAGAGTTAACCCATATCAAAAGTAATTAAAAAAAATACTTAACCTCAGATCGGTTCAGATTAGCGAGCGCTTGGGCTAAAAGCGCTTCACAAGCCCTGAGTATGAACGAAACCTATAGGATAAATGTACCTTCATCGTAGCTGCTCCCTATGTCGTATTCCACCATGACCCTGTCCTTCCCAAAGGACAGCAACTTGTAGTTTCCATCGGGATTCTTCTTAGGCAGGAAAAGCAATGACGTCACGTCTTTATAGTGTGCTCGATGTTTGCCCACAAAAGTCCATTTGAACTCTTCACAATCGTATTTGTAGACCAATACTGTTTTCCCCTCATCCTAAAATCCAGCTCGTGTCAGTCAATCAATTTGTTTACTTTAGGGTTGACTATAGAGAAGTGGTAGTAATATTATTTATTAGCTTTCCGCCCGCGGCTCCGCCCGCGTGGACTACAGGTTATAGTTATATCGTTATCACGTGACAACCCACGAATATGCTGCGACAAACGCCAGGTGATTATCTACTTAGTGAGTTTGACATTAAGCCTCAAACGCCAGGTGATTATCTACTTAGCGAGTTTGACATTAAGGCGACTACAGCACCTAAATTACGATTTTATGATGCGTAGATAAGCATGACGCACTGCATTAAATCGAAGAAAAAAATACTAGGTACGGTAATATTCAGGACATAAACTAGATAAGTAGTTTGCTGAAAACATGATTCAGCACTTTCGGTTCGATAGAAAAAGCTCACAAAGTCACCTCTAAATACCAATATTGTGTATCTTTTAAGCTGTAAAAACGATAGTAAAATGCACACAGGAACTTGAATTTGCTATCAAAATGTTCGTGATTGAACACTCTCGATAAGTAGTTAACGCATTTTTCGATTTACGCTGTTACCTTTCCAGAAATCTCATTTTTCTAACTTTCGAACATGTTTTTACGCAGGCAAGCTTTCATAGTCCGTAAACTTCGTGTATCGACACTGTTCGCACTGCCGGCCCAGGCCTGTTGAGAGACGGAGATGGCACTATTCCTATGTGTGCTGCCTTTATCGGGTGCTGTAGTCGCCTTAAGGCTCAAATTAGATTTTGATCTAATCCACGCAGCTAAAATGCGCCGCGTGCGTGCGCAGCGGTGGGTCTGCGCCTTTACACGCAAAGAAGTAAAATTGACAAATAATGTTAATTAAAAACTTACACTAGCGGCCAGTGTTAAAGAATCGGGACTGTAGTCCATTAATTGTATTCCGAACTTGGTGTCTTTGAAGGGGACTTCCGTAAGGATTTCAATAGTGGTGGGGTCCAAGAAGAGAATTTGTCCAGTATTCAAACCACTTGCAAGATGGAGCCCTGAACATTAAAATGACTTTAATTCCCAATTTCGGAAAATCATAGATAGCAGAGCAGACACCATCGTCGTACATTTATAAAAAACATAAGAAATACGAGGAGTGATCAAAAAGTAGTGATAATGACCCACTTGTACAATTCATAATCTACTCATTCATACCAATAATTAAAGATCATTTAATTACGAGGTTAGATACAAAAAATTAAGTCTTAATTTTAAGAAACATAGAAACCGTGTCTAGTTGTTTGACGAATTCCGACGTAAAATATCAAAACGAAGTGCGAGCCGTTATTAAATACCTCAGTTTAAAAAAGTTAACGACGCAAGAGATCCATCGTGATTTAGTGGAGACTTTAGGTGAGTCTGCTCCACCATATTCTACTGTGGCAAGATAGTCACTTCAATTAAAGACTGGAAGAACATCGACAGAAGATGAGCACCGCTCGGGCCGGCCATCGACGTCAGTTACGCGGGAAAATATTGAAAAAGTCGAAAATATTGTTCTAGACGATCGTCGTGTTACAGTGCGTTATTTAGTCCAGGAAACTGGCATTTCATATGGCAGTGTCCAATAAAAATAAAAATATTATCTGAGTATGAGAAAAGCCTCGGCGCGTTGGGTACCCAGAATGTTTACAGAAGATCGGAAGAAAACCAGACTCAATCTTTCAAGGCGCCGGTTGGACAGATTTCATGTGGATCCTAACAATTTTTCGGCTCGATTTGTCACTATCGATGAAACATGGGTTCACTATTTTGATCCAGAAACAAAACAACAATCTTTATAGTGGAAAAGATCGTCGTCACCAACTCCAAGGAAATTTCGACCCACAGCATCGGCAGGCAAAGTCATGGCCTAAATTTTTTGGGATTCCGAAGGAATATTATTTATTAATTATCTTGAGAAGGGACACACAATAACAGGCGTTTACTATGCATCTTCAATAGCTAAATTGAGAGAGGCTATAAAAGAGAAAAGACATGTCAAACTTAGAAAAGGCATTTTGTTTCATCAGGACAACGCGCCGGTTCACACTTCTGCTGTTGCACTGGATACCATTCAACAAGCTGGGTTCGAATTAGTGGATCACTCACCTTATTCGCTGGACCTGGCCCCCAGTGATTTTTATCTCTTTCCAAAACTAATAGAATACTTGCGTGGTAATAGATATGCTGATGATAATGAAGTGATAGAGGCCGTGGAAGGGTTTTTGGAAGGCTAAGAGAAATCTTTTTTTTTTAAAGGGTTAAAAATGTTGGAGAAACACTGGACTCGGTGTGTATATAGAGAAGGAGACTATGTTTAAATACAAATTTTTGTTATTTAAAAAATATATTTTCTGTTTCATTATCACTACTTTTTGATCACTCCTTGTATATCTTGGTTCAGGTATTGTGTTACTTTTTTGTATTTGTCTCTTTTTTTGTGATATTTTATCCAATCATTTAAAGTCTGAGGATTAACAAATAGCAGTTAATTTTTTTTATTTCGTTTAGTAATTTTGTCAACGTACAGTAAAATACTGATTTTATTTATTTTCTATCAGACCATATGCGTCCCCACCGACGGGCACGGGCCTCCCTTCGTATCGACACGAAGGAGATTTTAATTATTAATTTAATTAATTAAATACCTGAAGGAGAGTACTTGAGGCAAGTCACCGAGATGTTAGGAATCGTTATGTGGAAGTCTCCACAAATGGAGTCCTCGTTGGGCGGTGTGATGATCTTGTAGTGATCGCGGAGGTTAAGCCGCGAGCGTAGCTTGTGCTCCTCGAAGTTCAGAAGCTCCAGTTTCCCGTCCATGTACCCGAGGGATACTAACGGCCTGCGAGCAACAGGGAATGTTAACCATCGGCGTGTCAGGTTAAACTCACCCTGAAGATGAATTAATCGAAACCGGTCGCATAAAAATAAAAAAAATAAACAAGTGGAACTTTCGTGTAAAAATCATATCTTTCATTGGTAATAATATGAAGTTCCATCAAGAAGCAACAAAAATAAAATAAACGTTACACACTCAAAGGCCCACATTAAGGTTTTCCCTTGTGTCGTGGGTCCCTCGGAACACACATAAAGACAAACACGAACACCCATGACACGAGAGCAAACATCTGCTTTTGACTCAAATATTTGCCCCGACTGGGAGTCGAACCCAGGACCCATCAACCAAGAGGCAGCGCCACTACCACTCGACCAAACCGGTCTACACTTACTTTTCAGGGTGCACAGATATCGAAACGACCGGAACAATCTTATAATCCAAAATAATGTTGAGCCTCTCAGAGGCGAAGTCTACAAAACCAATGCCTTCATTGAGAGTACCTGAAAAACGATACCAACTACTTAGAAAATTTCCATTCATAGGTATTTAGTTTCTGGTTCGTAGTAAATTAAAAGGAAAGCTTCTGCTTGACGCCGGTATAAAATTTTTGGATTTACAATCGTTTTATGGACAAATAAAATTGTTTAATAGCCTAGCTCATAGACGCAAAGTAGCTTGCCTATGTGTTTTTTAACCGACTTCAAAAAAGGAGGAGGTTCTATGTTTGACTGTATGTATTTTTTTTATGTATGTTCACCGATTTCTCCGCCAATTATGGACTGATTTTCAAAATTCTTTTTTTGTTCGAAAGATTGTACTCCAGAGATGGTCCCATATAAATTTTATCGAAAAACAAAAAAATACTACAAACCAGAACATCTCTAAATAAATGAGTGACTATCTGCTAATAGGCATTGTGGTCTGCAAAAAATACTAGTTATCTACTTTGTGCGAACTGTTGTTGGGATTGGAGTCGGTGACTCATACGTTTTTTAACGGGGAAAATTATTACAAGATATACTTCAGAGAGTGTGCACTGAAGCTGCATGAGCTTATTCCGCCTTCCCTTTTCTTCCATCGGACGTCCAGACGCACTGCGGGGTATCACCCTTACCTTGTCGAGATCCCGCGGATCCGCACTGAGCGCTTTTAATCATCTTTTATATTGCGCATTGCCAAGGAATGGAATTCTCTGCCGCACGTCCTATTTATAAGTTAAATAACCCGCCCTGTGCCGTACCGGAAGCAAAGGTGCCCATCACACTCGCCGCGTTTCCGCGTTGAATAGCAATCGACAACCTTTGCGCCAGGTAGGACCCAGAGCGCGCGTAATGCCCACCCTCCCTAAGACGACGCCCAATCTCTTTAACGAAGGTCAAAGCCTCCGACCCCAAGCAACCCGTAGTCTCAAATGCCAGCGGGACAAAGTAATAACTGGCTTCTAGAGCAGAGTAATTCCCTGCCTGCGTCTGTATTTCCCAGCTCATATTATAACCCGGGCCTCTAAAGTTCGAGGGAATAGGCATTTTCTGGGTGAGCTTGCTTTATCCTCGACTGCATCTTCGTCCTCGTGCTGGATTGTGGTCAAGAGCAAACCCATTATCTATCCTAATATTATAATAAAGAGGAAAGATTTGATTGTTTGTTTGGTTTGTTTGTTTGCATTGAATAGGCTCCGAAACATGGCTTAATTTAAGATTTGATTATTACTTCTGTGAATCACAAAATACTTACAAATGATAAAATCCCGCACGAGAAACGGCAGGCCCCCCTTAGTGGCGTCAGTAGCCAGTTTCTTTTTGATGAGTATCGTCTTCATTGCTCCAGTGGTAGGATCCCTTACTGCTTCCACTTTTTCCGCGCATGGGCATACTCTGTTACCTAACATAAAGAATGGTAATTAGTTTGTCATAAAGTTATAAATAAAACTTGACACACACACATACACAAACTCCCTAACACACTCACATGCTGATTTTCCCTGTGTACTTGTTAATAAATTTAACTTAACTTATTAATAGACCTAAAATAACTTATTTTAGGTCTGCTGTAAGAAATTTCTTCCTAGATATAAGCTTTTGATCCGTGCGATACAAGCTTGACTTAATGCAGGGGTCACAAGAAAGCTATTGAACACTTTGTACCTTAAGATCGTGTTTTGTGTATATTTTTTGTAAACTGCCGTTTTAGTAATTCTCAAAATCAAAAAATCAAAATCAAAATATAATTTATTGTAAACACAGGTAAAAAGACAGATTACAATGTCAAGATTTTAAACACAGCTGTGTTTCGCCATATGGCATACAATATTTTATTTTAGACTGAGTCGTCTTCAAAGTAATCATTTATTTTATAATAACACTTATTGACTAATATATCAAATAGTTTTCGCTTAAAAATATTTATGTTGGTGCACTCCTGTAAATCTCTTGGCAATTTATTATATAGGTGAGGGATTCTACACAAGATATTTTTTTGCATTAATGCTGTGTTACAGGGAACCAAGGTCATTTTATGTTTTATGCGGTCACGAATGTGGAACTTGAATAAATGAGAGTATTTTTTTGCAAATACGCAACATTCATAAATATACATACAAATTATCTTCTTATTCTTTTCTTACTAGCCCATATACGTCCCCACTGAGGGGCACGGACCTCCCTTCGAAACACGAAGGGGATTTAGGCCATAGTCCACCACGCTGGCCTAATGCGGATTGGTGGACCACTCGTCTTTCGAAATAAATTTTCTTGGACGGGCGGGTTTCATCACGATGTTTTTTTTGTTCACCGTTGAGCAAGTGATAGTTAGAAATCCGTACATAAATCCGGAAAGACGCATTTAGTGGTACAGGCCCGCACCAGGATTTGAACCCTCGACCTTCGGATTACAAGTCTGGCTCATTACCAACTGGGCTATCACCGCTATTTATTTAGTAATAAACATTATTTTATTTTATTACTTATTTCCAGATCATAAAATCTAATTTCCTTCCTATCCTTATCGTGTAAGTGTAATTAATTTTCGGCAAATCAAGAATAATAAATTAACATTAAAAACAAATTAAGTCAGATAAATAAACTCTACACACTCAAAGGTTTTCCCTTGTGTCGTGGGTCCCTTGGAACATAGGTACATAAAGACAGACAGAAACACCCATGACCCGAGAACAAACATCTGCTTTTTACACAAATGTTTGCCCCGACTGGGAATCGAACCCAGGACCCGCCGATCAAGAGGCAGCGTCACTACCACTCGACCAAACCGGCCGTCATAAGATTTCAATGTTTCGAAAGGAGGACCCTGCCACACTGGACTGGGAGTGAAAGAAAAAAGTTAAATTTGCCAGCTGCCAACTCTTCCCAGGCATACTGTAGGAATCAGTACACCTGTAGGAGTGTAACCTATCACCAAAATACTCATATTAAAAAAAAAAGCCAAAAGTCCAAAATGTTTATTTCAGAGAACATACAAAGTGCTGCTTGAAAAGAACATAAAAATCCTGCTGGATCCATCAGTGGAGCCAAGCAGTGGAACCAACGGTCCAAAAGGAAAACGTCATATTGACTTTGCGCCTATTCGCAAAGGTGCAGTCTTCCTCAGGAGAAGAATAGGCAAGAAACTCCGAGGGTCGCTCTTTTTAAGTCAATCATATAAATTTACTTACTTCTAATTTTAATTGACTTAATATCTGAATAACTCTGGAGCTGAGCAATTTATTCCCATGGTTGCTTTTCTAACAGATAATCCGAAATTCTATTAATAGCCCTTTTTACAAAGTATTTGTTGAATTATTTATATCTAATAACACTCAGAACGGATGTCAAATGTGGCGTCAGGTGTTCCAGAACCATATGACGTTCTGCCTACCCCGACAGGGATTATAGGCGTTTTTTTTTTGTTTTTTTTTATTATAAGATGGGTTAACTCTTGACCTCAATCTTGACCATAAGGTCAAAGATGAGGTCGACGATGGAGCGAGTTAACCCAGAAAATGCCTATAAAGGCACTGGTACTCCTACGCACCGACGGAACACAGCAAGCTGTTTGGCGTCGGACTTCGGTAGAAGGGTGGTCGCGAACCAGACGGCCCTTTACAGAGCCTACCACACCGCATGAGACCATAGGACGACACCTCAGATCCCGAAAAAAATGAAGTGTCGTTGCCTGGGATGGATTACTAGGAGGCAGGTCTCATTTGTGAGATAGATAGATTGATGGAAAGGAGGCCCGTGCTCCTCGATGCTTTCGCTGTGTGGTGATCGGTTGAGAATATCACCATCCCATCTCTTTCCGTGGGTGTCGTAAGAGGCGACTAAGGAAACAAAAATGAGACCTGCCTCCTATTAATCCATCCCAGGCAAAGACACCTCAATTAGTTCTGAATCTGAGGTGTCGTCCTATGGTCTCATGCGGTGTGGTAGGCTCTGTAAAGGGCCGTCTGGTTCGCGACCACCCTCCTACCGAACTCCGACGCCAAACAGCTTGCTGTGTTCCGTCGGTGCGTGGGAGTACCAGTGCCTTATTAGGCATTTTTGACCTTGGTCAAGATTGGGGTCAAGAGTTAACCCATCTCATAATAATAATAATAAAAACGTATATGAGCTGATGACAGCATTCTTCAATTTTTAGCTGGTGTGATGGCAGTTTAGGTTACTCACACCGAGGGTCAACAATAACGTAGCTTCTGGGTGAGATGTTGAAGCTGAGGCATCGCACCGAGTCCACTTTGAAGCCGTGCACCCAGTACAAGAGTTTCATCATGTCGTCGTAGAAGTGGATCTCACCATTGCTGTTGCCTGTTACTATCACTCTGCGAATAATTATGTTATTACTAGCTTTCCGCCCGGGACTTTGTTCCCGTGGGAATTTGGAAAAATTATGTAGCCTACGTGTTAATCCCGTGTGAGTCCCCGGCAGAGTAGAATAGGACCACCCTCTTTCTTACCGAGGTGTCGTACAAGGCGACTAAGGTAAATATGCAAGCAAGTTCATCTGCACACAGAGAAGGAAAACTCTGCAATTATATCAAAACCCTCGCCAACCTGTCTGCCAAGCGTGTTGAGTATGGCATTTACCCCTCATGTTATTGAGGGAGGCCCGTGCCCAAGCAGTGGGGACGTATATGGGCTGATGAAGACGTGTTAATCCAAGGTGTCAGCTACCTCCATACCAAATTTTGTCAAAATTGGTCTTGACGTTTAAGCGTGAAAGAGTAACAAACATCCATTCATACAAACTTTCGTGTTTATAATATTAGTAAGGATGGGTTTAATAATATTATAATACTAGCTTTCCACCGGCGGCTCCGCCCGCGTGGACTACAGGTTATATCGTGCCCAACTGTGGGATAAAATGTAGCCTATGTCCTTTCCCAGACTCTAATCTATCTCTGTACCAAATTTCATCAAAATCGGTTCAGTAGTTTAGGCGTGAAAGACGGACTTTCGCATTAAATAAATAAATAAATAAAAAAATAAAACGCCATACACTCAAAGACCCACATTATTTTCCCTTGTGTCGTGGGTCCCTCGGAACACACATAAAGACAGACACAAACACCCATGACCCGAGAACAAACATCTGCTTTTTACACAAATATTTGCCCCGACTGGGATTCGAACCCAGGACCCGTCGATCGAGAGGCAGGGCCACTACCACTCGACCAAACCGGCCGTCAAATTAAATTACTAAATTACTTATGTAGGTCAGGACAGCTGAGACATGTCGCCCGGAGAGATCTCGCATATTCAGGTCGATAGCAAATCGTTTGTGACGACAAACAAGCAAACTTTCATCGTTTGTGACGGTATACTTTCGCCAAAAAATCAAAAAAACATGGTTCAGCCAGCCGGATTTTGCACTTTTCGGAGCACATCAGATCTCAGCTCCTGAAGGGTTTTCGGGATTCGTTCCTGATTAAAAGTAATGTGACGCGTATGTGACAGAAATCCAAACTGATTTCATCTATCGTGATGCAATACTTTTGGAGAAATCTTGAAAAACAAGTGTCCAGCCAGCCTGATATCCGGCTGGCTGAACCACTTGTTTTTCGTCGATTTCTCGCTAACTAACGCGTTTCACTCTGAACTTTTTTGATCAAAGGTTTGTGATGGCAATGTGACAGGGTACCATGCAGGTTTGAACGCCCGTAACGCATGCATTTTTGAGATATTCCAGAAAACTAAATGGTTCAGCTGGAAAAAGTCAGGCCAGCTGAACCACCTGTTTCTACCACTTCCAGGTGCGCTACACTCGAGGAATCTAAACCAAAGGTTTGTGACAGAGATGATAAATACGATGGTTCGTTTGTGACGGCTCAAAATGCAGCCCAAAAAAAGTTATAAGCGATTCTTTTTTTTCCATACATTGATCAAACTAGGTGACCGTGCTTTCAGTATTGCAAGGACAGTCCCTAATTGAATTAAATATTAAAGCATTAATAGAATGAGCAAGGCGCCGTGTAGATGATTAAAATTATATTAACAATTAAATAAACAATACTATATAAGTCATCTTTCAATATCACCTAATATGGTACACTTAGACGATAAATTATATCGCGCAATGAGAACAAGTTATGCAAACGAGGGCTTTTTTGTCACTAACTTTTTATTTTTAAATACAATCAATCTCAAAATAATTTAGTCAATCACGCTTATGGACAATATTTATGGAGTACTTTATGTAATACCGTCCTACCTAGTGTATATAAAGCAAATTGTTCAAACCTATTGTTAGTTAAAGAAACTATTTTCTCAGTCTGTGATTATGAGATTTAAAAAGACTTTATTTTTTATATATAAATATTAGTAAATATTAAGTCATATTTCGTAAAGCCAAAGAAATATATAGCAACACGCATGTACGCATGTTTGGTGCATATTATTATTATATAATAATTGTAAGAAGTAAAGCACAGTTATAATGGAAATAGTACATAAGTATAATGGATATTATATATTAGTTTAACAAAGCAGCTTTACCTACCTACTATAATAAGGCCCACCACATCAGAAATTCCGAATTGGAATCCTCAAACATGTAAATCCACTTAATTCGGCAGCTTTATTTCCACACACGACTTACATGTGTGCTCGTTACTCGTTTCAGAATGTATATGTAGCCGCCCTTAGTAAGTAATAGTTAATATTTTCTCAATCTGTGATTACAAGGTAATTAAGACTTAAATTGTTATGCATAATTAGTGAATATGGAGTAATATTTTATACACTGTTAATTAAAATGTGATTTTAAAAAAATTATGTTATTTTATTTTATATGTATTTTCATAACATAACCTTTTCTGATTATAAGGCCAGGCCACAGCAACTACCAACACTGAACGCCCCACGCTAAATATACTAAAGGTAAGTAGGTGTATGTAAGTAACAAAATTAAGAGAATAAATACTATTATTCTTTTGATCTAAAAATAATATGTCTAGAAGTTAATTGAACAACAAATTTGGTCCCACATTTAAATATAATAAATATGTACAAATTAGCCAATCAGTTTGTTTTAGGCATGACCATTGCGATTAAGTCATTGACAAACTGTTGGAAAAATCAACCGCGATGGAAACCCTTCGTACGTAGCATTTTTTAGCTTGATTCACAAGTGACTTGTTTTTATTCGTAGCTTTTGGCTCATCATTCTTGGATATTATCCTCTTGTGTGCGGTGCGTAACCAGTACCGCCGCATTAAGAAGTCATAATAATATTGCACGCAGTCATTCGTTCTCATTACGCAATATAATTTATATTTATCGTCTAAGTGTACCTACCTTATTAGGTGATATTGAAAGATGACTTATATAGTATTGTTTAATTTAATTGTTAATATAATTTTAGTCATCTACACGACGCCTTGCTCATTCTATTAAAGATTTAATATTTAATTCAATTAGGGACTGTCCTTGCAATACTGAAAGCATGGTCACCTAGTTTAATCAATGTATGGAAAAAAAAGAATCGCTTATAACTTTTTTTGGGCTGCATTTTGAGCCGTCACAAACGAACCATCGTATTTATCATCTCTGTCACAAACCTTTGGTTTAGATTCCTCGAGTGTAGCGCACCTGGAAGTGGTAGAAACAGGTGGTTCAGCTGGCCTGACTTTTTCCAGCTGAACCATTTAGTTTTCTGGAATATCTCAAAAATGCATGCGTTACGGGCGTTCAAACCTGCATGGTACCCTGTCACATTGCCATCACAAACCTTTGATCAAAAAAGTTCAGAGTGAAACGCGTTAGTTAGCGAGAAATCGACGAAAAACAAGTGGTTCAGCCAGCCGGATATCAGGCTGGCTGGACACTTGTTTTTCAAGATTTCTCCAAAAGTATTGCATCACGATAGATGAAATCAGTTTGGATTTCTGTCACATACGCGTCACATTACTTTTGATCAGGAACGAATCCCGAAAACCCTTCAGGAGCTGAGATCTGATGTGCTCCGAAAAGTGCAAAATCCGGCTGGCTGAACCATGTTTTTTTGATTTTTTGGCGAAAGTATACCGTCACAAACGATGAAAGTTTGCTTGTTTGTCGTCACAAACGATTTGCTATCGACCTGAATATGCGAGATCTCTCCGGGCGACATGTCTCAGCTGTCCTGACCTACATGTCAGACCCCACCTTGTATGGCCG